>JAQFVV010006269.1:3289431-3977203 GCA_028023455.1 Epiperipatus broadwayi
ATAAATATATTAATGAATAAATAAATACAAACTTATTACTTTCTATTGTACAAAATCAATTCTATATAAATAATATATTTTAAAGTACATTTTTAAAGATTCCAATAATTTAAATAACAACCATTTCCCCAATAATTGCTATAAACCATACTTTTCTGAATATACAAAACCTCATATATGTTTCTTTATAGTTTGTAATAAATTTTACCACTTCTATATTTTTTTCCACAATTCATTCCATGACTGAAACAGAATACTTTTCAAATGTAAATCAATCAGTTGTGACTTCGTTTTATTTTTTACCAATTTCGTGATGAAAATATTTTTCATTAAGAACATAACAGCAAGGCTTGCAAAGAATAAATAATTAAAACTTTCTTTGGATTAACCACATCAAAAATTAAACAAGTATCAAATATATGCTTACAAAATGAACACGAAGCCAAATTTTTTTGCGACTGACTCATTGAATTTGAACTTTGTTAATTTTTTTTTTTCTGAATAAATAACATTTTCCAATTACAGTATTGCTTTGCAAAAATCTAGATTTCGGGTGTTTAATTTTATAATCAAGACTGATGTATCAAATTTGGTCAACCAATGCATCGCATTTATCTCATGCACCTAGATTGTCCATTCTTGGTTTAGCCTTTTATCTAAGCTTATTTTCTTATCCTATAAGATTAAAAATCTTTTTCTTAATATTCCCATTCAATTTACAAGTGGCCCATTTCATTTTTAATACAGTTCTTTAAGAGAGAATTTTAACATTATTAAAATGTAATTTGATTTTCTATAAACTGCATAAGATCCATTGATCCAGCCTTAACATTTGGAGCTCAACCCTTTGATTATCACTTCTACGTAATTATATTTCATTTCATTTTCTTCATGCCGGCTTTCTATATCCTCATTAATGATCACTTATTGTTCATAATTTCCATCCAGATATCCTGGAATTGCTTTTGACTTAATTCCTATCATTTATGAAAATTCTATGTATAAAACTTTTTCGTTCTTGAATCTAAAATAATGATTACTTCATTATGTCTATTTCTCTTGACAGTTTTCACTGCTTTTACAACAAACCTGAACACATTGTTATATTACTTTTAAAAGATTTTCTGTTTGTTTTTGCTAACAACCTCAAAAACAACTCTAAAATGTAATATGTATTAATTTTTGAATTAAAATTAATGAATTACCTTCTTTTTCATGATTAATTGCATCAGCAATGATAATAAAATGTTCTAAGAACTTGATTGCCATATCAACAAAGACAAGATCATGGTGAGACAATTCGAGAGCAATCTCCATCATTCTAACAGCAAAGAAAGCCATCCATGCAGTACCATCAGCCTACAAGATGCAGTGGGAATAAAAAAAATAATAATAAAAAGCCAGTTAAAATACATTAAGAAAATGACAACAGAGGCAGTCATATATCTTTAAGATTGGCCATCATAATTGCCGGTTTATCAATAATGGATATAATGCCTCAATGCCAGGATAATGAATTTATAAATTAGTTTCTATTTAGCTTAGCTTATATATACATCTCGCAAAAAAGCTCTTAACAAGCTTTGCAGAATATCCCCAACCCAGACTGATTTCTGCTACTGGCTTCCTCAGTGAGATGCTAGGATATTCAAGCATTAGATTAAAAATACGAGAACAAACCCAGCACTTTATCTTCAGATTTTCAGACATCCATATGTCTTCCAATCCAGCTATCTAACTTAAATAGCCACATGGGACTATAAGATTTGTAATACAAGCTTGTTAAATTAGGTCAACTGATATGTGACATGATTTCTGGTTCTAATAGATCATCACAACTAATTAACTCACTGCACAGCCAACATAATAATATTTTAGTTGATAAACATCACATGACCACCACCTCTTATGCTTGTGTATAACTGTTGTTAAAACAGGCAAAACTCACTATATATATTGCCACACCCAGCAAGCTAGAGTAATCAATGGATGTCAGAAGGTTTCTGCATAAAATCCCCATCTAGCGCCTACTCATCCAATATCCCCAGACTAGTTTCTGGCTCTCAGATCCAAGGCTCCTCACTGACGAAGGCCATAAGCCAGAAACTAGCCTGGGGATATTGGACGAGTAGGCACTAGATAGGGATTTTATGCACAAGCCTTCTGGCATCCATTGATTACTCTAGCTTGCTGTGTGTGGCAATATATATAGTGAGTTTTTCCTGTTTTAACAATATTTTTGTTGGTGGCACTAATTTTAATTCCATCAGCTTTAAGAAGAGAAAAATTGCAACTTAGAGTTGAGCTCATAAAAGGAAACTGTTTCAATGTACTGCTATGAATGAACAAGATATATGTACAGATTAGAAGTTCTATAACAACTCTATAAGTATTTGCTAATAAATACCATCAGTTCAAACAAAACTTTCATTAACTTTGATACATTTTTATGACATATTCTATTAGTTTATAATTTTTCCTAAAAAATGATCAAAATAATAATATAGTTAATTACAATTATACACATTTTTCACTGCCAATATTCTATTAGTTTATAATTTTTCCTAAAAAGTGATCAAAATAATAATATAGTTAATTACAATTATACACATTTTTCACTGCCAATATATGGTCTTAACAGATAGTTTAAGAGCTGGTGACTGAATAACACATTTTATTTGAATTTCTCAAATCACAAATCATCTTGATAGAATATCATGGTTTTTCATTATTCTGTTCTATTATGTAAATAGTCTTTTTACTGATATTTTGTTAAGCAGCCCAAGTTCTAAGTATATACATTATATGAAATTCACAGCAATCAAATTGTTTGTATTCTTAAAAACGTAATTGTTTTTTAGAATAACATTAAAAATCAATCTGGAAGTGAAAAAATAATGAACATGAAAAACCATAAAATCAAAATGGATATCAAATGATACAAGGTAAATTGCGAAGAAAAAGAAGCCAAAATTAAAAAAGACAAAGATCTTTGAAAGATCAGATCAGGAAATTTCAGACAGTACCCAGTTAAATGAAAAATCATTACAATATTTGTGAAGACATTGAAACAGAAACAAATTTGGAAAAATGAATTATTTTCCCAAAGATTTCTGTGATACAAAGGAATGTTTTGACAATAAAGTAAATTTGTGGAAAAATTCTAATACACAAATTATAACAAATTTTAAAGATAAGAGAGATGAGTAAATATAAAGAAAAGTTAAAACCTCAAGAAAACTTCTATGATATTGAAGATCTGTCAATAAAAGAAGAAAATGAAAGATTATTTTAAGAGATCATTGCAAAGATGAGACAACTTACATTTATGACATTGTGCAATATACTTAGAGTAGTCATCTGACAAACCAGAAAACACTCACCCCATATTGAAAAATACTACACTGAACAAAAAAAAAAAAAAAAATTACCGGTTATCTGGCTCAACTGATGAGTGCTGGTTCAGCACGAAATGCATCTTGGGGTTATTTGTCTTTTATTGTATCTTTATTTATATGAAATTATTTATGAAATAAAAAAGAATGGAGAAATATGGAAATTGTCTATCTATAAATTAGTCATAAGTGCTCACAAAAATCGTATGCTACACTGCTTCTCTTGGAGTAATAAAAATAGTTACATATGCAACAGGATTAATCTTGCTCTTTCAGAAGAAAATTTAAGTAATGTAGTGCTACTCAGTGCAAGCCAGAATAATAAATGGGTGCCAACAATCAATGGAGTGGCAATACATTTAGAGAGTTTTGCCTGTTTTAATAACAGTTATAAGCAAGCATAAAAATAGTGATTATGTGATATTTATTGGCTTAAAACCAATTCTGCCTAAAAGGATAGTGGCGGCTATGGTTATTAAAGAACCAAAGACACCAAAATGTATGGGTACTGAACTGAATTCATACCTATATGATATATAAGCTAATGAGCTTGGGTTAAAAATATTATAATGTTCAATTTAAGACTCATAGTTTTGTAGTTAAGTAGAGATAAAAGGTGGCTGCTGGAAGGTTGCATTAGATCCTAAGATCTAGGTGCAGTGCTCTCAGATCCAAGCTCCTCACTAATGAAGGCCACAAGCCAGAAACTAGTCTGGGGATATTGGATGAATAGGCAGGCACTAGATGGGGATTTTATGCACAAACCTTCTGGCATCCATTGATTACTCTGGCTTGCATTGAGCGGCAATACGTATAGAGAGTTTTGCCTGTTTTAATAACAGTTATAAGCAAGCATAAAAAATGGTGATCATGTGATGTAAATCTGTATTTTATAAGTATATACTACAATCAATTCAAAATGTGCTCTATGATGATTTTAGAACAAATTATGTTAACAGGAAAATAATTACCTGCAGAAGGTTTTCACCATTTGGTAAAGGTTGAGACCGATCAAATGCAGATATATTATCTAAACCAAGAAATCCTCCAGAAAACAAATTTTTTCCTTCAAAACCTTTACGATTAACCCACCTGCACAAATATAATCAAAGAATAATTATAAAACACTCCTAACAAAATTTTAAGTTTAAGTATTTTTTATTCAAGTAATGTTTAAAATATTAATTTTTATAATTAATAAATAATGTATGGTATGAGTTTATCAATAATAAAATTTAAAAAAATCAAACAAAAAAAAAAATCTATCATGAAAAATGAATAAATACGTCTTAAAATCAGTAATCTGATATCAAGTTAATATTTTTGAAATGAATGTTTGGTTTGGTTTAGAATTAGTACACTTGACAGCCACCAGGTGATTCAATTTTTTAATAGTTTTAGTCACAAGCTGTCCTTTCATTTTGAATCTCTTGATGTCTAATCAGAATCCAATAATCATTTCTTGTATTATGTCCGACTTTTTTTAAATTTCAGTTCTTTTATTCTTACATTGGAAACATCAGTAAAAATTATTTCTCATTATATTATTATTTTTAATTTATTGGAAACATAAAGCCAGAAGAAAAATAGAATTGTGATAAAATCTATGTAATGTTTAACAAATATGTTCTGCACAGCTTTCATTTATTGTTTTTACTTAAGTTTACTATAAATGTCATTAGAGTAAAGAGCTATTCTTGTTATATTATTTATTTATTTAGCATATAGATTTTTATAAACAGTTTAATTATTAATAAAATATCATGAAGCAGTAGAGATTCCAAACAGGAAATAAATTTACTAGTGATTTTATTAAATCCTTTGATGATCATTAACTATATGGTTTGTGTTGGTCCACATCTACATTAATTAGTTGCTATTAAATTCCGTATAGAAAGTAAATGAAATCATGTGTGGCTTTATTAAATCCTTCAATTCTGCTATTGCAACAATAGATTTTCCAACTATTAACTATGTAATTCAGGGTTTGTATTTGTCCACAGCTATTCTCGTTATTGGCTGTTAAATTAACATTTATGAAGTCAGTAAGCATAATTGACATGGATCAGAAAAAAAAATTGGAATCTCACAAGAAATTCATTTTTGATGCCACAATTCTTCAATTGTAGATTCTTGGTCAATTATTCAGAAAGACGATCTTGATTTAAGACAAATCTTAGATTTTAAAACTATAATTTAAATTTATAATATTGAATTTCAAAAAATATAATTTAAGTTGTTGGCAATTCCAGCTAAGGAAGCAATCTATAAAGACAACTCCAAATAGTACCAGGAATCTAAACTTATATAAATAATAAGTATGGCTATTGATGAACAGGTTTATGAATTCATAGATTTATTGTTGTAGACTTTCCCACATAACAAGCATTTTAGTGATGGATATGATGTATCATTCTAGTTTTCTGAAGAAGAAAATATAAAGTTTCAGGATAAGGATACTATATTTTCTCTTTATTTACATTTTGCTAAAAAAAATTAAGCAAAATATTTTAAAAATTTTAATTTAATGTTAGCATTTAAAACTAAAAATTACATTTTGAGATAATTTATTTATTTTATTCCCCAAATGAAGATATAAAATAATAATTTATGAAGAATCTACTAATAAAAGTCAATTTAGAAAAAAATTTAAAAAGATATACATTTTCCCAAACTTTCAAATAGATAGTGAACAAATTAATTTATCAATATTTTTTTCTCAATTTCTTAACGTTCTTTTACTTGCTGCATGCAATGTCCCAAAATAAATTCCACTGTGGTATCATCAAGACTATTAGAGCAAACGTTTAATATTATATTAAATATTAATACACATTAATTTATTACAACTTATAATTGTAAGCATAGAGTAAAGCATACATTATTTACATTGTTTTTATGCAAAGATTTATAAAAAACGTAATTTAGACCAGAATGGCCTTTTAGAATCCCCAAATCTCATTTATCATATTCAGTTAGAATGTCAGAAATTACTGAAGCAAATCCAGATCATTCTTCTTCCTTGTCCTATAGATTTTTTGGACTTATTTTAATCTTCTGAGAAATTCTTCATTTGGTAATTTTAGCCTGCTTGCTTCATTTGAAACAATTTATTTTATTAAGTAGGTTTTTATTTATTTAAATAATTAAATAGTTGTTTTGTAATCCAACAATTTTAGTATGTTTTTAAATTATACTTTTTTTGCTATCGTTTCTTACTCTATTTATTCTATATTACTCATTTATATCATGTTAGTTTATATATACACTAAGAGGGCACAGCACCTTTGCTATCTTTGGTGGCCAACCCTCTGATTGCTCCACTTGCCAATACCCTTTTGGCAAAACTTATGAAAAAATATTTATTTCTAACAGTTCTTTCCATACAATATATTGTTACCCTCACTATATGAAGAATAAGGATATATGCATAAAAGAAATGTTAAAATAAAGATATTTTCTTAAAACTAATTAAGCTAGCATGAAACAATAAATCTAAGAAAGGTCACAAAGTATCCATGAAGATAACAACTTCTAGTATCGACATCGTTAAACTAGCTTCAAAATCCATAGCAAAATACTATTGGATAAATTTAATATTTGTAAACAAATAAATAATTAATAATCGAATCTATGAGATGAATATGGAATTCGAATTATGAATTAAATGATAAATAGATGATGGAAATAAATAATAAGTAATGAAAACAAACGAGCTTAAAAAAAAAATGTTAAACCACTCAACATCCCATGATCATTTCTCATGCTTGCACATATCTGTTATTAACACAGGAAAAACTCTCCATACAGTAGTGCCACTCAGTACCAGCCAGAGTAATCAAGGGATTCCAGAAGGCTTGTGCATAAAATCCCCATCTAGTACCTATTCATTCAATATCCCCAGACTAGTTTCTGGCTTGTGGCCTTCGTCAGTGAGGCGCCTTGGATCTGAGAGCACTGCACCTAGATCTTAGGATCTAATGCGCAACCCTCCAGCAGCCACCTTTTATTCCTACTTAACTACAAAACTATGAGACTAAAATTGAAAACCCAATATAGTCATATGGGTCTGAACTCAGTTCAGTACCCATACATTTTGGTGTCTTTGGTTCTTTAACAACCATAGCCACCACTATCCTATTACGCAGGATTGATGTTAAACCACTAAACATCACATGATCACCACTTGTCATGCTTGCACATAACTGTTATTAACACAGGCAAAACTCTCCATATAGTAGTGTCACTCAGTGCCAGCCAGAGTAGTCAATGAATGCCATTTTAAGATCATTTCATTTTATCAAAACTCTTGGGTCACAAGGTTATAATAATTCATTCAGATATTTTATTTCACCATGAGATACTTAAAACAACATTTAGAAATATCTGAAATTTATTTCTAACACATTCTACACAACATTAAGAAAGAATTAATTCTATACAACATATTAAATTATTTATTTATTAAATAAAACTCAGATTCAATAACGTGTCTCTTTAATTGTTAATTACATTTTAACTGATCATTAATTCTCATTAATTTATATAAGTGTTTAGATTTAAAGTTGTGTAAAGTCATGATTAAGTTAAGCTAAACCAACTTACTTAATCCATTAGGCATATTTCATAAAGCTCCCTCCTTACAGTTACAATTTGGCCACCCAAAATCCTTGGGTATCCCATTATTTATTATTACAATTTTTGCTTGCGTGATTCATGAAATATATATATATAAAAGCCTCCTTTCATACTGTGCCAATAATTTTAAACTATATACACAAAATTTCTCATCAAATAATTGCAAACAAACGCAAATATCTACATATACATAAAGCAGAATTTACAATAAAATGACATACCATGCAAAATTCAGAATTAGTTTTTGAAAGCAGCGGTTTAAGAAGAAATAATCTTTACTCCCTGTAGTTCTAAACACATACAGACATGCCCAAGCATGAACAGGAGCATTGACATCATTCAGGTTAAACTCATAAGCCGGGATCTAAATATTAAAAAAAAACAAAAAAATTATCATAAGAAGCTTGCATGTGGAAATGTACATATATTCAGTTACATCCAAAGTTTATGTACGGTAATACTTTCCCCATCTTGTAAATGGTAGCTTATAGTCTATCAGTGCTCTTACTACGACCCCCCTTTAAAAACACAAATCGTTAGAAACTATTAATAAAATCATTTTTGATTGATCACTGAAAAGATATTATTTTGAGTGTTTAATGCATTTGCCAAAATTACTCTATGAGTGACTCAAAGATATGCATAGAGGAAGTCATGTGTATACTGCCTTCTAGTGGAATGGAATTCATCATAAGTAAAATATGGAAGAGCAACATTGTGGAGATAGATGATCTATCAGACAGAATAGTAAGAGTAGTTATTCAAATTAATGGAAAATATCAAATGCAGATAATTCAGATTTAAGCCCCAACAAATTCCTGAGATGAAGAACTAGAAGCCTTTTATTTAAATGTACAGAATGCTTTTAATATGACCAAACGATATTTAAAAATTGTCATGGGTGATTAAGTTTAGATATGGAGAATAACAGACTGGTGGAATTTGCATAAAAAAGAAAACCTGTATATTACTATATTTTTGATTTGAGAAAAAATAGGATTTGACATGGAAATATTCAAATGAAGATAAAGCAGAACTGGATTATATTTTGACCAACAAAATATTTATATTTTAAAACTGTAATATTCTTAACAGATTTAACACAGGAAGTGATCATCAATTAGTGAAATGTAAGATGTGTGTTAATGTAAAAGTAAAGAAATGAAAATTATTAAAGAAGACAATATTAGCATTAGATATTCCTAACTTTCACTGAATTTAAATTAAAACTTGCTAATCATTTTAAAATACTGCCAGACATTGAAGATGAATCAGAGTTAAGTAAAATCAATAAGAAAATAATTGATTCATCACTAAATTTTCCGCTGAAACAAGACAATGTATGAAAAGTGAAGAAATATTGAAAAATAATCCATGGAGTTAATGTAAAATAGTATGAAAATGAGTTAATAATGATATAAGAAAATATAACTATGAATTGCTAAGGAAAACTATAGAAGAAAATATTCAGAAGTATAATAAAAATATCTTGTTAGTGGAAGAAAAACTGTTTCCCTACTAAGAACAAAAGATGGAATTATTGTTAAAAAGAGATGACATCATAAAATGTGTGGAAGAATTCTATCAGTAATAAAGATTAAGAAAACAAAGCAGATCCTATAATTATAATATTTTCTGATACGCTATGCATTTTAAATGAAAAGGTAAAATATGCAATTGAATCTACAAAGAGGGGAAAGTTCCAAGAAATAATGAAATTATTATTGATATTTTAAAAGGTGAAAAAATAGAAAGTTGTTGGTTAAATCAAATACCAATTATCTAAATAATAAAGATCTATCAGATAATTAGAAATATGCAGTAATAATATTGATATTTAAGAAAATAAATCACATATCTACTAGTCTTTTATCAGTTCTATAAAAAAAATATTTATCAAAAAAATTTCAATTTAGAATCTAATCAACCAAAAAAATAGGCTGCATTTAAAAGTAGTTTTAGCACAGTGCATCATACACAAATATTGAGAGAAGTTATAGAAAGACAATGAGTGTTTTGAGTTTATTGATTACAAAACAACATTCTGAAGATTATTTATCAAAATGCAACAGCAGCAATTAGACAAAATGGTTCCATATCTCCAAAACATTTTACAGCTATTTTACAGGAAGTATCCTGTGGATTAAAATGGAATGTTAAGAGAAGAAAAATAAATGAATTTATTTAAGTCATCTAGTTTCTGCAGATAAGAGGGTTGCTTTTGTCAAATAATGCTTCGGAACTTCAGGAAATATTATAAGAACTACAAATGAAAGCAAAAAAGTAGGACTCCAGATAAATTCTAGTATGAGTAAAGTATGGATCAATGGACTTTCTCAGAAGAATAAAATAATAATTGATAAATATGAATTAGAAGAAGTTAAGAATTACAAATATCTTGGTCAGATTATTAATACAGAAGAAATTATAATAAAAGAAATGGATCACAGAATTCAAATTAAATGGTGCTTTTGATAAAAATAATTTAATATTAATATATGTCTACATGTTTGAATAGAAAGATTTTTAATAGATGTACTGTATTTTATTAGTTATAATATATGGATCTGAGACTTGGACACTTAAAATACAATACAGAGACTTCAGATTACTCAATGAAGAATAGAGAAATGTATGTTAAAAATAACAAGGATAAATCAAGAGCAAAATATATGGGTTAAAAAAAAAAAAAAAAAATTATTGACATGAATCAAAGAATTAAGAGACTAAAATGAAATTGGACTGGGAATATATTTGCAAAAAGGGATGATAATAGACAAACAGTCAAAGGAGAAATAGTGAATTGGAAAGACTACTATCCAACAATGAATTGACAACGGTTCAAATCATGATATAATATGAGCATAGTATATATCTTTCAAAACCTTTAAAGTAACCAAAAGATTAAATAGGCAGTTTGTGTAATCTATGTCAGAGGTCAGCAACCTAGGGCATGCATGGCACATGGAACCAATTATCAATAGCACTCTAATTGAATTGAAATAGTAGAAAATTATATTTTAATTATAGTACACATTTGTGACATCACCTACATTTTGCATATCCAATTCACATGTAAATGGAAACCATAATTCAGTTTAATTTACTAATTATTTTATGCAATATTTATTGCACACTTAATCTATGCTATTTTCAATAAAGATAAAAGCTAATGGAAATAGTTTTTTCCCAGGAAGAATTAATTTTGCCTGGATTTTTTTCTTTTTTTTTGATAATCAATTGACCTTTGATACTTTTGTATGCACCTGCTTGTTTAAATTCAGCAGAATATTATATCAATTAATTTATTTGAAAAACTTCTATTTGTAATTATATAATAATATATTTTAAGTTTTAGCATGTTTGCTTGGAAAAAAAGTTTTTTGTTAGTGATAGTTGGGTTAATGCATGAATGAAGTCCATAAATACATGAGACTTGATAATATTGTTTGGATCTCAAAGAAGTTAAAAGTCATTGTTTTTCTCCTTTTAAATGTCTATTGTATAATTAAAACAAATTTATCATAGAGAAAATTCCAAATGTTCACAGTTTTAAAGAAAAGAAAGAATATATGAAAAATTTCCAATTTCAAATTGATTTTTTATATCACAAAAATCAGTTTCTTTTGAAATATTTTTGATGAATGTTAGAAAAATACTTGTTTTATTTTGTTAGAGTTCATTAATCATCTTTTTAAATTAAACCATTTTTTAAAGTGCCAATAGAATGAATTTTCTCCATGCCAAAGGAAATTTTAAGCATGTCTTTGAATGCAATACAATTTAACAAAACATATTTTTCACATATGTTCCTATGTATTTTAAAATATTGAATGACCAATAATATAAGATCCAGTCATAATATATTTTGAAGCCCATTATAACAGTACCAATTTTGATACTATATATATAATAAGATTGACAGAATGATTTTCAGCACATGGAATAACATTGTAACATAAGTTCGGTATGATACCACTAAAAAATTGCTGACCTCTGGTCCAAGTCATGCATGAAAGCAACAGGTATCATAATTATTGTTTACTCAAGTTTTTATTTTGGTTAGGGGAAATAAGAGAAGATTGGAAATCTAATGCAAGGAGTCCTTTTAAACCATCAACCCATGAATTCTTTAGTGTTCAGCCTATTGATACTACAGTTAACTCCTGGTTGAAGATATTCAATTATACTGATTCTCCTATATAATTTCCAGTCACATAATTGATAATAGTGGTCAAAATCAGAACCCTCCCCCCCTCAAGAGTTGGTATGAAGAAGTTGTTTAACACTAAAAACATAATCAAAATATTGAGATTTTAAATGTGGCCACTCAGAATTAAGTTATCCTAAAGAACCAATTACTTATTAAAATTGGACCAGTATGAAAGCCTTTAATTGTAATAATAAAAAATAAAAATAAACATTTTATCAGGACATCCTTCATCTCAACATCATCGTATTCCAACTATTCATCAGCGTTAGAGTGGTCTGAGCTTCTGCAGAGGTGAAGGATAGTTGTGAAAAGGTAAAGTTGAAATGAGGCTGCATAGAAAAAGTCATAAAACTTGAAGATTTCCATAGTATTGACCCTTCCACAAAGTGTTAAGACTGGATAGAAAAACAATCCCTACTTTGTGACCTCATGGCATAAAGATACAGGTGTTTAATGCTTCTAGCTTACCCGATGAGCGACAACATGCATGCATTATTGAAAGAAGTGACCTGAGTTTTGTGCTACAATATGACAATGAGATAAGGAATGTACTGATAAAAAGAAAATTAAAAATAAATGTGCTTTATTTAATTTGCAATGGAGAATAATATTTTTCAAATCATAATAAAGTCATACTTAGTTATAAACTTCTAATTTTAAATTATACATTTAAAAATTCCCTCTTTAAACTGTCTTTTTTTGTTTGTTTTACTTGTACAGTAGAACATTAACTAAAAAATATATAAAAAGCTATGTAAAAAAAAAAAAAATCAAAAGATTTCAAAAATATTACCACACTTATTTAATATATAGGGTATATGAGCACAGACTTTCAGACAACCCATCACTCTCCACTCTATCTAATAACACTGATGGGTCGTCTGAAAGTCTGTGCTCATATACCCTATATATATATATAGACACATGTATATAACAAGCCTGTGTTTCAGTTATCACACTTATTTAAAGAAAAGATTAAAAAAATATTTTTAATTTTGTTTTTTAATCTCTACAATAATTGAAAACTTTGGACTCAATAAAAAGTAATATTTTTCATTCTAAATGTAACATAATTTTAAAAGATATTGTTGTGTTGAATTTAAATAAAATAGAGTATTTTAATTTTTTTAAGTGGTTAAAGATTTTGAGAGTATTGCAAAATTGAATTCAAAATCAATAGAATTCTAATATTAAAGGGTACAGTCACCGATGGGAATAAAGGTCTTTCAGTCAACAATCCATGCTTACAGTGATGAAGGAAGATCAGCATTGAAAAGAACTCATGTTGTAAAATTAATAGTAAACCAGAAAAGATTTAATAGATTTGTATAGACATAAAGTTAAAGTTCTGAGATGGTGAAAATAAACGAATGTTTGGTTGTAAAGACACACAAAACAAACACATTTTTGTAAATATTTTGAAAGTGCTTGAGTAAAAATGGAAGAAATTAAAAAAAAATTAAAATGAAAACTATAAATAGATTATTTGATAAAAAGCTTGTAATTGATTTATAGCTTAGTAGAAATATAGAATATTAAAAAGGAAAAGTAATAAAAAAATGTGGCTGTGGAGTAAAATTGCAAAAATAAATTATACAGATAATCTCCTAAACATCAGTGATATATATTGTAACCCTCATGCCCGAGTTTACAGATGTTGCTTTTATGTGAATATATTTTTTAATTATATATTCTAAAATATGCTAAAAGTCATGTGTACAAAATAAATTTTCAAGTGTTTTGAAAATGATAAAAATATTTGTAAAAAGTAAAATGTATTATAATTTATTTTGAAGTAAAGAGTTATTATTTTTAAAAATGGAAACCAACAGAAGCTTCTTTAATTGTCTGCATTTCCAAGAAAAAGGTGGCAATTTATTACTTCTTCATTGCATCACTTACTGAATAGAAATTAGTTTTAATGATTATTTAAGGAAATATCATGTATTTTCTGCAGAAGAGCTCCAGAATGTCTTCCCCAATCTTTCTATTGTGTAGCTAACTATGGAGCTGTAGACAAGGAATGTCTTCAAATTAACTTTGATCCTGTTGATATGTTTATTACTATCTAATTCTGGGGCTAAATATGTGACACTTGCTGTAAGAAAAAACTCACCATTTAAATAGACTAACACATAAAAATATTTTTATATGAATTAGTTTGTAACTCTACTTATTTTGATGCTCAGAGGAAAATTACTTAGGAAACTGCCAAGGAATGAATCAAAAGAAGTTAAAATGTTAATATTGCTAGAAGACATTTAAAACTAATGATTTTAATAGCCATATAGCCAAATTCATAGAAACAGAAATATATGTGAATCACAAAGATCTCAAGTAATTAACTGAACTTTCTATTAACTTTTCTTGATGGATTATTATAAAGCCACAAAGATTTTCCCTCTACTGCATGCTCTTTATTTCATTTTAAGTGTAAATTATGTAGATACATTTATTATCATTATATAATTCTATTTGTTAATTAAAGTTATTGTTAATGATTTTGTTGTTTATCATTTCTCATCCGAACTTCAAGTAGATTATTTATTTTATCATTAATAATAGTATTATGGTGGAAGGGAGTGGCGGGTGGTAGCAATCAGGAAATGTAATTGAATCCATGTAGAAATGTTTTTTCTGTATGTTCAATTTGATCATTACTTGCAACTATTATAATTTTTAAATTAAAAATAAAATGTGTATAATCACTCCCCCATGTACACAGTCACCGTTAATTATCTTGAAATTCCCTAGACTAAAATTAATTTACGAATATTGTATTTTTCATTTTATTGTTAATTTTATTATTATCAACTGTTAAAGAGATGGTTATTGGTGCAATACATTGTATCTGCCCAGATTAGAGCTGTATATTACAATATATCTAAAAAAGAAAGTTTACTGATCTTATTTAATTCCATTTGACTTGATGTATGGATAATGGAAGTGTTGAATTATAAATGTTAACTAAAACTATGGCAACTTAATATTTTTAAATAATATCATTATTTATTATTAATATTAGCATCAAATTATAAATTGGTAATTTTAAGGAAAAATATAAATAAATGAATAAATAAATAAATACTGGAAAATAATTAGGTGAATCATAAAATGAACCACTTGAATAAAATCATTATTATTAATTATTACATGTCCATTTTGTTACTTCTTTCGCCATAACAACTTATTACAAAAACAAATATTTCATATATGTTTTTTATTTATTTTGTTTATTGGAATATATTATTTAGGATATATATTAAATATATATATTCATTAAAAGATATAGAAAATGTCATGTGAATTCTTTGTTTTTGGTTGAAAATGAAATATATTAAAATTGTAAAACAGGATTTTTTTTTTATTACATCAAATGTTTTCTAAAATTCTTCATTTTTATTTGCTGTAAAAACAATTTTCTTACACCAAAGAGTTATCATTAAGTTCAACTTAACGTCAGCAAAGAGAGATTATAAATATAACTAAAATACTTTAACTCTAGTTCTTATAACTTTTGTCATTGTCCAGAATTCATCTTTAAAAATTATCAATTTTATTTTAAAAGTGATTAATTTCTAAAATAATGGCAGAATAAAGAATTAAATTGTCTGCCCATTCAGTTGAGAGAAGTTCGATGTTAAAATTCCAAGAAAAAATGGCATAATGTATTATAAAAGAAGAAAAAAAACCCATTAAAATTCGTTGCATTACATGTAAGCTATAAAATATTCTATTATTAAAATTTGGGATTTCATCTAAATAGTTGTGATGAATACAAACCCCATGATGTATATATGGATATATTTTTGATCAAGAAATTTTACAGGATTCATTGTTTAAGTTTTATGTGATATTAAGTAATTGAAATTTCACCTTACTGACTTGGAAAAACGCTAGTATTTATTACTCGTTTGAACTGTAACTGAATTTCATCAATGGAAGAACATCTCATCATATATCATTGCAAATAAAAGTAGAATACTAGTGGTGTATAATGTTGCCTCATCCAGCTAGCCACTCTTTATAAAATAAATTGGACATGTATTTGAATAAAAAGGAATAGTATTGGAATAAAAGATCCTTGATTATTATTATTATTCATGCTTGTCTTTTTCTCTAGTTCAAGAAGAATTGTTTCACTGCATTGAAATCAGAAACAAGAAAACTAGGAGCTGCAATGAAACAGTGGATAAGAGAAAAAAATGAGACTTTTCACTTATGTGGTATGATATTTGTGTTTATATTTTTCGTTACAAAAAAGTATATTGTTCATATTTCTATTTTAAAATATAGGATCAAATAATATGTATATTTTGTTATATGATAAGATATCCACACAATAAAAGGTTGGAGAGATTTTTTTTTTTTTATAGTTTGAACTCTTATCCAATGATATAAATTAATTCCCGACTCAGTATTTTCAAATATTCATTTTCTTTTAATTTAAATTTTAACTTAGAGATATTTGTACAGAAAAGTTTAAATACAATCAATTTTATGTTAGTTTGATTATTTATAACTCATATCAATAGATGAATAAAGTCAATTTTATTTAGTCATATTTTTGATTATATATTTTATTTAAAGACTAGGGAAGATATCTTGAAAGTTTATATTGTCCATTGTTCTATAATATATTTTGTGATCCATATATATTTATTTATTATTCGTTATTAATTTTATATAGTAATAGACAATCAAATTAATTATATATTAAAGAAAAATAGTATTTGTACTTCTTAACTGGTTACAATTTTAGTCAATTGCATACATTGTTTTTTTTTTATTACTATCATTATTAATTCTTATTACAAATCAATAAATTTAAATTTAATTGAAATCTAATGAACCTGTCTAATTTTTTTTTAAGTGTGCAAAGTAATTTTTGATAGGTAAATCTTGATCTAAGATCAAACCAATATCGGTAAGTGAAATAGGGTTAGATACATATATATTTTATTATACGATTATTATTAAGCCTAATTAGATATAAATTTTATATTGTTATTACATTGAAATAGTTGTTTGCTTTATATGAGTCAATATCAGTTGTATAAATAATGTAATTAGTTCATGGTTAATTATTAAGAGCTTATTTTGTCCAGTAATGGAGATCTTGATAGATTTTATTCTGTCATTAGTTAGAATGATCTGCCTTAATTATCTTTAAATTTCTTTGAGGTGGATTGTAAGTTTAATTAACTGTTAAATTTTCCTATCTTTGACTTAAAATGCATGCCAATAATTATTGTTATAAAATCCATTTTAACAATTGATTTATAGCAAATTTAAATAGATGGATAGGATTAGTTGATTACGATTCGGTAGATCTCCAATAGAAACCTACTTCATATTTGATATAATAATATGATTGGATATTAAAAATGGAAGATTATCTAATAGATCCATTGATAATGTGTTTTTGTTAAGCATTTCATTTTGATAAATAACTCAAGTAATAATAGCAGACCGATTTAAGTATAGCAGAGATAAGTCAATACTATTTGACATTTTATCGAACTTAATATAAAACTAATTAATGGTTTATTTTTATTTAAACATTGTAGATATTGTAGGTTTATAAAACATTCTCAAAATGTTATAACCATTTAGGAACTAGTTTATTTTGCTAGGGAATATCATTAAATTTTATCATAAATTTACATTACTATATGTAATATTTGATTAGTAAAGTATATCAGAATTTGGTTGTTTATTGATTTGATTCTGATTTTATTCAATTACAAATAAATGGATACCTTAGACATATATCATCATTTAGGACAATGATATATGATTTCACTGCTTACTGCAGTTTATTTTGGGATAGATTTGATGATATTTGAAGTGATGATTTTGTTTGTTTTCTTTTGTCTTAAATGCTATCTGAATAAATTAGGTTTTAAATAAAGATTATCATCAGTATTTTAATTTAGGGTAGTGGACAATCTGCATAGTGTGATCAATGACTGAGCTAGATAATTTTATACAGGGTGTATAGAGTAACTATTTATTGATACGTTTTGCTCTGTTTTAAATTATATTTAAACCAGAAGGTCATTTCTTTGTTATCTTTTATTGACAAATGCTGACCAAACCAGTGGAGAGGTAATGGAATAGATCAATTATTATCCTGTTACAATATATATTAATTCAAACACAACAATTCAAAATTAAATTACTACCAAAAATCAAATTAAAAATTTTCTATCAATGATTTCCCTATCAAGGCAGAATTCTCATTATAAAAAAAAACACACACACACACATATACTTTATTATAACTTCCACAATTCAAACAAATATTCCAATTTCCTGCAATATAAAAAGAAGTTTTGAACAAATTAATAACTTCAGATTTAAAAAAAAATTATTAAAAGAGATTACATTCTTCTCCTCATTTCATTCTTCTCAAAGAAGACAATTTAGACTGCTCAATTTTTCTCACAAATATATATACTGTATATACAAAGAAAGAATGAATTTAAAAAAAACATTTATTAAAAAAGTGTGAAGAAGAATTAGATAGAATATATTTTAAGTAAGTAGAGAAATAATGTTAGAAAAAACTATAGAGGGTCTGAAATAATAGATAACCTTAGAGCAGATCAAATAAAAAATAATCAAAATATAAAGTTTTCTTCCATTTTCTATTTTTAAGCATAACAGTTTATAATTTCACAATGATAGTGTCCAATTTTACATGAATATTTTTTGAAGTATTTTTTTTTTCCATGTCATAAAGACTTGGGCATCATTTTTTTTTTTTCCATATGGCAAAGCATCAGCCGGGAAGTGAACCCGCAACAACTGTCTGCAAGCAATTGCTTGCTTGCAAGGCAGCTGCGCTGACTCCTCGGCTACCAACGCTTGACGACGTGGGCATCATTTGAAAGCAATTTAATAATAAATTAAAGAGTCTGTTTTTTCAAAGGCACGCATCCCAACTCATTTCATGTTCCCCATATAGATTTCATTCATAATTAAAATACATCTGCAGTTGAACAGATAAGTAAATATCTATTAAAATTCCTTCATTTCTAACAAATCCTTAACCTAAAACTGTAAAACTTGCTCCAAATTTTCTAATAAATCTCTTCTTTAAAATCGTCTATCCCTCTTTAACCTATCTTTCATTATTTTCACTTTGATTGACTTATTTTTTCAATAGCAATCCTTTCGTAACATTTGAATGTTTTTAAATTTATATACTTAATTTGTCTTTATCATTTCCATTAGTAGATAAATAATACTAATGGTTTTGAGGTTTCTTTCTTGAGAGTTCATATGAAACTCAAAAGGTTTGAGTACCAAAAATGATAGAATTAAGCTACAATCCATAAACCTTCAGTTCTAGAATCACCTATCCTATCACTACTCTGGTACCATTTGCATTAATAAATAATTATAACCAAGTGGTTTGTTGTTCAGTTCATATAAAATTCACAAGATTTGAGCACCAGAATGACCGAATTATGCTCTGACCATTCTATCACTACTCTAAACGATAATAAATAATGATAAATGAGTAGTTTGTTGCTCAGAAGTTTGTATGAAAATTTACAAGATCAAGTACTAGAAAGCACAGAATTGTGATGTGATACATAGCCTTCAGCTCTAGAATCGGCAACTCCATTACTACCCTAAACCATATAGGACATCATTTTCATTAATAAATAATGATACCTGAATAGTTTGTTGCTCAAAAGTTCAGATAAAAATTCAAATAGTTTAATATCAGAAGTAACAGAGTTGTGCTGTGATCCATTGAGCTTCAATTCTAGAACCAGTCACTCTACCAACATTGTATATCACCCAGAGCACTATTTCCATTCAAATTACACATGAATAAATAATATTATTGTCCAGATTATAAAAACCTCTTTCTCAATTGCAATTTAAATAGATTTTGATAGACACAATAATTCACATGTAAGTACAGTTTAATAAATAAAAAAAAGATCTACCTTATAAATCCTATCATATGACTATATTATAATTACCTGTCCATTCGGGTGCATGTAGCGTTCAGATAGGAACAAAATAAGCTGCTCTTTGGTGAACTCAGGATCAAGATCCACAAAAGGAATCATATGAAATGCCAAATCCCATGATGCATACTAAAAACAAAGTAAGAAATCACTAAATATATATACACAAGTATTTTGAAAATTAAGATAATGAGCAACGTTTTAAATACATTAATAATAATAATAATCATTGTAACATCAATTGCTTGGATCGTCAAGTGATATTTGAGGATCAAAGTGACAAGGCAAGCATGACAATATCATTTAACTGATTAATTTGATATTTATTTCTACTTCTCAAAGCTGGGAACCTTTAATTCCTAAGCATACTGCTTTCAAACACAAGGCTTGTCTATTCGAGTGCTATTTATAGTAAATTTGAATAGTTAGTGATTACCAAATTGTAGTCAATTTAAATCCCAATCCCCAGACCAATTTCAGACTTTCGTTTTATCCGTGATAACTTGAGATAACACCTCAATACTTTGAGAATGAAGAGAAAGAGAGAAATAAGAAGTTTTAAAAAAAGAATAGATCATTAGATTTCAAGAAAAAGGAAAGCTCTAATGGTCTATTTGTCATGATACAAAAACATCAATTACTTTTTTTTAATTTTTTCACTTAATCACTTTATTATTTGATTGCCAATATACACCTTAATGAACATTTTCTGCCAAATACCTGATAATGAACAGTAAAGAAGTATAGCAGACTAATATTTCGTTCAGGCGTGTAATGAACATAGTTTTATATCATATACACAGTTTCCCATAAACAATCCATGGATATATTCAATATTTAACTACTTATCTACACAAGCAGAATTTTTTTTAATTTTCAGACTTTTACCTCCATAAAAATCAAGGAGTTAAAGATAGCTGTCAAGTGCATAATTGCAATAATTCTAAGTTTGAATGCAAAGTCTTCATTGATAAAGGCAAAATTTAGAAAAAGTCAGAGAATGGGCATTTACATGCATTACCAACTGATATTTACTGGTTACTCAAGATAATTGTATATATTTTGATAATTACTTCAACAATCATCCTTTATTGGAATATACTGAATCATCCAATTGATGTTAGATTCACTAAGCAATAAATTATTACAGGTGATTAGTAATACTTGATGATTAGCACACACTAAAGAGTTTCTAAATAAGTAATATATCATTAGAGATAGATAGAACAGCCTATAAATAAAGAAAAGTTTTCTCTGATTGTACATCATACAGGAAATTATTCAATGGTTGAGATTAAAATATTTTTCAATCCTTGATTAATCTTTTGGCTATGAATAATTAAATATAAATTTATAATTAAAATATTTTGGTTTTTTTGAATTTCATAATAATGCAAACATTATTTTCTTCAAATAATTTTATTTCCTTACAGTTTTGATTCCAGCAGTCTCTTCAAAGTCTTTATCTGAACTCTTCAACAACTCTAATAAAAGCTCTGAAGAAGGCTGGACAGTCAAAACTGTTGTAAAGAAATAAAATTCTTTGAAGAAAATATTATTTTTCCATTGTATGAAGTGAAAAAAAAAAGATGTTATTAATTATATAGGTTAATAAATGCACAGAGAATAAAAAAGGAGAAAGAATGATAATAGTTAAATATCCATTTACTGACCAATATTGGGTGGTTAAATATAAATTAGAAGCCTATAGAAAAAAAATGTGGTTAGGAATGAAAAGTCTCTAGATATGCAGTTCAAATCAGATCTTTTGGCTAATTAAAAATATTTAGAAGCAACAAAGTAAGGATTACATAGTGTCATTTTTTTATTCTAGAATATTGACTTAGCATAGATCCAAACCCAAATTGTAGACATAGTGAGCAGATGTACTAAGCCTATACCATCTTTAGTCACAACAAAATAAAAATTATCATTTCAGCTACTTTCTAATTCTAAAATATTTAATAACAAAAATAGAAATCTAATTTAATTAAGGAAGAGATCTGGAGCATTAATGTTACAACTCTCTTCAAATTTATCTATATCTATTTTCTTCATTTATATAATCAATAAAATTATTTTTCCTCTATTTTCTACAGAGCCTTCTAACAAGTTCTTCATAATTCCTCTATCCTCTAAGTCTATATGCAATCCAATTTCCCTTTTTCAATAATCTCATTTACATTTTTTTAATGCCACAATATTCTTTAATGTTTTCCTTTCTTTTCCACATTCACAAATTATAATCCTAATATAAATAAACAATACCAATACATTATGTACACTTAACACAATGCAAATACAATATTTTACTATATTCAACCTTCTAAAAATAACTGACAGTTTTGACTGTGAACAGACTTATTAGAGCTCTTTCCAATATCTAAAAAAAACTTTTAAACTGTTAAAAAAAAAAAAAAAGAGTTTTGATTGTCCAATAGTCTTCTTCAAAACTCTTTAAACTGTTAAAGAAGAAAAAAAATTTTTTAATAATTTAAACTTTTTTTTTTTTTTCAGAAGTGGAAAAAGTTCTGAAGATGACTATTGGATAGACAAATTAATAATTATTTTAAAAATTTGAATAATAATCAAATATGTTGTGCAAGTAGAAAAATATATTAGTACTGGTGGTTTATATTAGTACATGTATAAATAATGTAGAAAAGTTAATTGAAGAAAAGGGAAATTTTAAAATCACAATCTCCAATTTTTTCATGTCCTTCTTTCTATGTGTTCAAATTTCTTCTTTATATAAAGCCACATTCCTAAAAATACATTTAACTTCACCTTAACTCCAACTTTAACAATTTATAAAGTAACTTCCTATTTTAAATGCAATTCCTATTCAAACATGTTTATCACTTTTTCTATCATCAAGCAACTAACTTCCCAAATATAAAATCATTGATCTGATTTTAAAAGATTCACCTGTAATTTTTTTTATCATTTCCATTGCCATCTTTAATCATTATTTTAAATTATTGCATCATACAAAACTGATGTAACAAATATCTATCTTTATTAAAACCAAACTTACTGAAAAAGTTCATTTAACTAAACATTAATCAAACACAAAAAGAGGGCAGCATTTCTGCCTGACACCTCTGTCTAGATCATTTTATTCTGTAAAAAGACTTAAAAATTAAAATAAATTTTGATACATTTTTTAGCAACTTCCTTTCAACTCTACATTTCTTCAAAATATTCAACAACATGACTCCTTTGCACTTAATGAAATAGATATAAGTAATAGTTTTCATTTCTTTTTCTATTTATTTCTCCATAGTTCTCTTGATATTACAGCCTTTACTTTAACAAAACATCATGATTTTATCTATTTACATTCAACATATCTTTTAAAAAATTTTCATTGTTCTAACTTGGAAAAGTCTATTGTAAGCTATCCATATTCCCAAACTAACATTTCTTATATTTCTATTTTTCCTAGATCAGAACTGCTTTTCCAAGTATAAAGATTTCTAATCAACTATAAATACATCTATTCAATACTTTTCTCTGTTCTAAAATCCTCACATTTTACAAAATTATACTTTTTCTCCAAATTAATTTTATTTAATGAACGAAAGTCAATACCCTGTGTATTTTGGTGCAGCTCCTAAATTCAAAGTTCATGGACCACAATCCATTCCTATCACTTCCAGTGTTCAAACTTTATACAAACTTCCATGCATTATTATTTATAAAGCAAGTTAACTAGTATGTTTCTTAAGTCAAAATTACATTAGAAATATTAACATTTTCTCTCAAATTGATTATCAAAAAAAAAAAAAACCACCCAATAATACAACTGAAATTTCATCAATTTGTTTTACTTTACTCAATTTCATCTCAGCCTTGGCTTTCACAACCTCATTCTCCATTAGGAAGTGGCTCATTTCATCTTTATAAATCTCACTTTCACTTTCAGTTAACAGATGAGTTTTATCATTTCTATTATCTAACTCATTTCTATATTCTGCCCACCTTTTCATATCATCAGTCATCTCCCCTCTAATAAATAGGTTAATAAACAAGGCAAAACTCTCCATACAGTAGTGCCACCCTGTGCCAACCAGAGTAATCAATGGATGCCAATTATGTGCTAGTATAAGAGATAGTGATCATGTAATAAATAGGTCAATATATTTTCTAAGAAGATGTAAATAATCAAGATACCAGCTGAATTCAATTATTGTGCACAATACATTTTTACTATAGCTACCATAATATATGAAAAAATTAACAATCTGTTTTCCAATATATATGTTCTTCAGAAATAACTTCTTTTATCAGCTACCACTAATTCATGAAAATGTAACAGCTGCCTTAATTTGCATTAAAACTGTAATGATGATTGCCTTTATATCAAAATATGAGTATTTGATGCTAAGGTTGCTTTTTATAAATTATCCAATTTCACTTCAACTACATGTAAGTTAAAAACAGAAATTTATTCAATTAAAAACTTTACATCACCTTAAATTAGATGTAAATAAATTTGAAGGGATATCAGTTCCAATCATTATACATGCAAAATATTAAATAATATTTAAAACTTAAAAATGCTGCTAAATAAATTGTTGAAAAGAAATATTCAAATTAAACAAAATTAAAATAAACATAGACTCATGTATATATTAATTAATTGAATAGACTTTATAAATTACCTTATATGGAAATGAATTCTTAAGACACTAATTAATTGTATAGATCTAAAACCTTACAGATATGAAAATAAATTCCTAAGACGAATTAATTGTATAAACCTAAAACCTTATTGTATATGTAAATAAATTCCTAAGAGAAATTTCATTGTATGAGAACAAACCAGAAGTAAAAATACTACAAAGATAAGGAAACAAAAGAAGAGAGAGATTATAAATTGATAGGAAAAAGGATTGGGGACTTTTTCTGTAATTGCTGCTACTATCACTGTTCCACAAGTTGTGAGCAGCAGATCATCATTGGAGGACTTCATTCCCAGGATCTCGGCTCCTATAGGTCACAAAGCCGACTAGTCCTTTTAACAGACCTTCTCGGTCTTATTATTATTTTGAACGCCTCAAGAGGCTCTTACAGGATTGTGTTATAAAGACAATAGACAGTAGTGAAGGGAAAGTAAATAATAGCTTCCCTAAACTGTGTAAACATTATTTGCTATTCAGTAAATAACCTGCAAATTAGGCTCGCTCAAATGCAGACTTTATATTTATGTTAGATATCTGTATAGTAATTCTTTTTCTTAATTGTTAATAAATTGTTATTTTAAATATACATGTGCTGTTATCTGTCAAGTTTATTGTATATTTGTTTGCTGGTCACCCAGTCATAGTCGGGGACACAGCAATATATAATACATTTACCGCTAAGGCATGAAAAATGGATAAATCATTCAGCCAGTATAATTGCATTTCAGAAATAACTTCCAACATCATCGGCCTTGAAGCTCTGCCAATAATCCATGCAAATTACTCGTCTAATATTAATACCATAAACGACTGACTTAATATCAA
This sequence comes from Epiperipatus broadwayi, assembly GCA_028023455.1. Classification (NCBI taxonomy): domain Eukaryota; kingdom Metazoa; phylum Onychophora; class Udeonychophora; order Euonychophora; family Peripatidae; genus Epiperipatus; species Epiperipatus broadwayi. Next base: position 3,315,185 of record JAQFVV010006269.1, read on the forward strand.
AGCTCTAATATTTTGTATTACAAATGACTTCTATAAATTAGTTTATTTCATCACAAGTCTTCAGTAATCGAGACAGAGATTCATTTTATCAAAATCATAATTAAGAAACCCAACATAAAAATACATAATACATTCTAACAACTTGCTTCAACTGATATCACCTTTATATGACTTTTTTAATAATGCAAATAAATAGTATAATATAAAAACCAAGTTTAAAACAGATCTCTCTCAGAAAACATACATGTATGGATCAGCTAAATGGTGACTGCAAGTATATCATTAAACTGTTTTGAAGAGAGTGGATGCTTAATACCATAATGAGATAAATATCAACATACTCTATCAAATATATGCATATATATATAAATTTTTTGGTTTTAAAGATAAGTCTAACAATACTACAATAATGCTAAAATTTCACAGAATCTCAAGTGTTGATCAAACAAAGAATCTCGCTCCATTCAAGATTTCAAAAACTTTAAGCCCAGACGACATCAATTGTAAGAATGAAACTTTGTCAATTGCAGACATAAAACTCCGCTGAAAGTGGCCCCATTTCAACATTCCAGAGCAAAAACACTAAGTATTCATTTTCAATGACTTTAAGAATGTTCAAAGTCTTTGTGCATAGGTAATATTAGAAATATATGGAATAAATAAAACATATATAGCTTCTGCACTGGTGGATGGTTGAAAGGGAATAAGGTTGGAATGGGGGATGTGCTAATAAAAAAAAACAACAACTTAATAATAATTATAGGTGTTTGGAAATTATAGTGAAAATAGTTCTAAAATAAACTTTTGTTTTGTTTTAAGCATACACATCTTGGAGAGAGAAATAATCATCTTTTTATTGGGACATACCATACCTTGCAATTTCATTTCCAAATAGTTGCTAAACTGTTAATTAAGGTTTGGATAGGGCATGATTTGTGTTGGTTATAAAAAATACATGCCTTTATAAATTGTATTAAAGCTTTTAGAAGCAAATCAGAATACCATCAAATTTTCAAAAAATATTTTTCAAAATGGCGATACTAGTAAGATTAATATTGTTAAAGAGATGCAATGAATTGGTTGTATTCTTCTAAAATGTTTTAAAGCAATTACACATGAAGTATATTCTAAACTTAATTAAAGTTATTTAGATTTAGCAAATGGTCGGATTTGTTTTCACAAATTATACTTCAAAATGGCAAGAAGACTATTAAAAGCTATTACGTGAAAGCAGGAAAGTAGGACTAAAAATGAAAACTAAAAATACTTAATTTAAAGTTGTAATTATAAATTTATTAAACGCACATTGATTACGTAAGTAATATTTACTGAATCTATAACCTCGATAATATGCGTATAAAATGCGATAGTAGGGACCTCTACAGGTGTTTTTTAAGTAAAGTTTGATTGCTTGTCAAAAAAAAAGAAAATAAATAAATTTAGTATGCTGATGGAATAGCTGGCTATGGAGCTAAAGATCTTTGAATTATAGTTCCACTCTATCACTGACAGGAAACTTCATATTAAACTCCCAAGCAATAAACCATTCCAATATTTTTAAATAATGGTAATAATGAATTCCAAGTTAACAATTAAATACCTTAGTCAAACCATTAATACAGATGGAAATATAATGGATGAAATTAATTGTACAATTAAAATGTGAATAATTTCATTTTAGTAAAAAAATATGCCTATGTGATAACAATCAACCGTTAAGCTATCAACAATCTCAGCCTGTAGTCAAGGTAACCTCCTTAAACAATAAAGGTGCTACTATAGGTTGAGATTATAAACAAAGCAAAACTCTCCATACAGTATTGCCACCCTGTGCTAACTAGAGTAATCAATAAATGCCAGAAGGCTTGTGCATAAAATCCCTATCTAATGCCTACTCATCCAATATCCCCAGATTAATTTCTGGCTTGTGGCCATTGTCAGTGAGGAGCTTTGGATCTGAGGGGTGGCAATACTGTATGGAGAGTTTTGCTTTGTTTATAAACAATTATGTGCTAGTATATGATAGTGATAATGTGATGCTTAGTAGGTTGAGATTGTTGATAGTTTAAGGATCGACTGTTATCATCTACATTTATAAACCTATTAAAGTATTGAGTAATTGACTTTATTGTCTTAGTAAATATATGCTTATGTGTTTGAAAAAAAAAAAAAAAAATTCTAAATATATTGCACTGGTGCTTAGTGATAGGTTTGGGGCTTGGACACCTAATAAACAAGTAACATCAAGATTGGAGACTATATAGTGAAGTAAAGAGAGATGAACATTGGGATTAAGTAAAAGAGATTGATAGTGATGTATATGAACAAGAGAACAAAAAGTTATCATTGACATTATTGGAAAAATTAAAAGGCAGAAGTTATTTCTATAAGAGATGAAACCAAAATTCTAGACTGGATCCAATGAAATTGTAAAAGAACTAAAAAGAAATGTGATTGATGTATAAAAAAGTAGATAAGACTAATGTAGAGAATTGATCAGAGAAATTGGATTAAACATAGTTTTATTCTACAGAGCAGAGCTGTTCTGCAGCCTTTGATTTTTCTGAATGAAAAAATAAAATAATAATTTGAATCAAATGCTTATTAGATATTTTAATTCTATCCCTAATCAATAATCTTGATGTTAATATTATTATTTGGTATTGTACATCACTATATTCCCCACATTCTTTTCAAATATAACACGTAATAAAGAAACAACTTTGCACTGTTTTGATCCAATGTGCATGTGCCAAGAATTCAGAGTAATCATGCATGCGATTAGTATGCAATTATGTTAAGTAGTTCATCTGTAACTAACACTAGGACTCTCCAATAATTTAATATATGTACTGTATTTATTATTTTGTATGTGGCCCTTGGATAAATTTTTTTTTAAGGTCGCTCTTGGATTATTTAAGTTCGATAACATTGCTTAGAAAATCAATGATGTTTGAAGATGAAGATAATATTATTTGACAACTTATTAATCAGCATAGGTGATTAAGTTTCTGCTCATATCCAATTACATTAAAACATTTTGCCTGAGGCAGTCACCAGTCTATTTCATTTGATACCTCAGCAGCTGCTAAAAACATATCATCACTAAAGTAAAGTGGTTCATTTATCCACATCAATCATTAAAGTCAAAGTGAAAGACTCAAATGAAGTTCAATATTAACTACTGATTTGAAAACCCAATGGTAATGATTATGATAGAATATATTTATATTAAACCAAATCAAATATCCATTGTAGATTAATTATTGTTATAACAATGAAACACTAAAATATTAACAATAGATAATAAATCTTACAAATAACTATTATAAAACACCGAAGTCATTAAGTTATTCACAGAACCATTTTCAAATGGAAATCTTTTAAATTCAGTGGAAATAAATCACGTTACCCCAAGATTCAGAAATTTTAAGATTATAGATTTCTTATTTCTAGTCTCTTTTCTAAATTGAAATTAAAAGTAAAAATACATAGTTTTTCATGATCAAAAAGAAAATAAATGCTGCTATTAAAATAGTAATAATTTAATAAAAGCATCTGTATTCTTTGTCATGAAAAAATACATGAATTCACTTTTAATTCAGATATGGAAAATGACTAGAATTCTTCATGAGGAAAAGAACCTATAAAAAAAATCAAAGAGGTAATTTTAATAAATGGAAATAAGAAATCTTTAATTAATAGATAAGTTGTGAAGATCAAAATGAATCTTGAATTCAATATCATATGATGATATTTACTTCTGCCAAATTTAAAAGATATTAAGTTGAAAATGCATATAAAAATAATTAAAAGTATTTCTGCATTTTATAATAATTATTTAAATATTTAATTTATATAGCGCGATGTTTTTATAAATTATTAATAACCGTAGCTTACTCCACTGCATATGTGCTTTACAGATCGAACGTTAATTATAATGAATACTCTTCTTTCCAAACACAAGATAAAGTCTTTTTAAAAGATAGAATGGATCCACTCTATCCTTTTCACCTAAACTATATGTATAAGCAAATCTGACGCATTTGGAACTGAGAGCGTAAAGATCAGTTCCAAATGCTTTAGATTTGCTTATACATATAGTTTAGGTGAAAAGGATAGAGTGGATCCATTCTATCTTTTAAAAAGATTTTATCTTGTGTTTGGAAAGGAGAGTATTCATTATAATTAGCGTTCGATCTATAAAGCACATGTGCAGTGGAGTAAGCTACAGTTATTAATAATTATTTGCAAGATTTAATACTTGATATTATATTTTATATTAGCACACCTAAAAATAAAATATTATTCAGAAACTAACCCAAGGAAATTCCCACTTATCTGGCATAGAAATAATATCACAATTTTTTAGATGTTTCCATTCATAGTTGCGGCCTGTAAGTCTAAGTTGGGGAGGATTAGGAATGACATTGTCTCCTTCTAGCCATGACTTGACATTATAAATATATAACTGCTTTGTCCACAGTAGTCCTGCATATGCCTGGAGAACAATATTCTGCTCTTCTGCATTAAATGATGGAAACAACTGCAATAAAAGAGGGAGGATGTGCAAATTAAATGACCAAAAAATATATATATTTCTAAAAATATATATATATATCAATACATTAAGCATGATAGTAACTGTAAAAATTTTTAAAAAAATCAGTTAATGAATGTTAACATGAAAACATAAAAATAATAATATAACTTAAGCAAGTATAGTCAGAAAAGGATTATATTAAATCATGAACACATTAACACATTACACAAGTTCAAACAGTAACAAAATTTTATCCCTACAATAATACTATCTAATGCAAGTCTGAGTAATCAATAGATACTAGAAAGTTGTGCATCATAATCGCTGCCCAGTGCTTTCCCATGCAATATCCCCAGACTAATTTCTAACTTAAGGCTTTCATCAACGAAGAGCCTTGGAACTAAGAATAGTGCACTTGGATCATTGAATTTAATGTACCCCCAGAACTCATCATTTATTTTTTTGGTTAACTATAAAACTGAAAACATAATAAACTTTTAATCCACATTAATTCACCTGCAGTCATACAGATCTGAATCCAGTTGAGTTTCTATATATTTTGGTGTCTTTGGATTTTTAATAACCATAGCTATTAAAACAGAAGCAAAGTGCGACTTTGTGCAAGCTCCAGTAATCAATAGATGCTAAAAGGTTGCTTTCCAATATCTCCAGACTAATTTCTAACTTAAGGCTTTAATCAGTGAGGAGTCTTGGACTGGGAATAGTGCACTTGGATCTTTGGATCTAATGTACCTTTCCAGCACCCACCTTATGCCTTTTTGCTTCATTCTTTGTTAGAATGTAATGAATTGGACTTGGATTTATTAGAAACATAAAATTACAAAAAAAAAAAAAAAAATCCTAAAAAAATAAATTTGAACTTTGCAAATATAAAAAAATAAAATAAACATAATACATGAGAGAAGTAAATATTTTTCTGAATGGATAATGCAAAAGAAAGTCAACTGAGAATGAAAAAAAAAATTAATACAATCTTTGTTGAAAAAACTTTACTTTTAAAATGTGAATGAATAAATATGAAGTCATCATAAAGCAATCAAATTTGAATCTAAAATTTAAAACTGCATTTATAATTTTTAAAATATTACAAATATTATGGAGCACTGTGTTTAACAAAGTGTTAATTTTACAGCCGTAGTTTACTGTTCATTATTATGATTGAATTTTGTTAATTATATTTTTAAAAATAAAACATATTCAAATAAAATCAAAGTGTAATAATGTGTATTTTTGTTTTTAAATAATCATTATACAAATATTGCAAAATAATGGATTGTTTTTTGCTGATTCTTAACAAAACAATTGAGTACATAATTATCCTCTCAACTGCTCTTCTATCAATTAGTGTCTTTGTAGGTATGGTTTAGATCCTTTGAAATTTATTATGGTAGTAGACTTTTGATTTATTCAGATTTTTTTTTCATTTGAACTAATAATTTAATAGCTTTAGCCATCAAAATAAATGCAAAACCAGCAAAATAGTATTACAGACCTTTGAAAAAAATATTTGATAATTATTAATAGTAAGATAAATAATTTTTTTAAGATTGAATAAAAAGTTTCTCCTTAAAAAAAATTTTTGGCTCAAGAATATCGATCAAAACTAAATACTAAAAGTATACACCAATCTTCATAAGATATCTTCACTCTAGAAAATTATGTGGTGATTAGTTTTAGCTTCTGCAATTGTTTTTATCAAAAATCAAAAGTAATTGCAATAAACTGAAGATATCATAATTGGTTCGGGTTTAAAACCTTAAGACATATGAACTATGAATTTGAAAAGCATAATATGAACAAGTAATATAATAGTCTTTCTAGAAGAAAGCCATTATTGAAAAACAGTCATGGAAATTTGTTAGCAGCGCCATGTGGTATACACAGATATGCTTAATGCTTATAAGTTATTTTGAATAAAGACAGAATTTACTTTTGTCTAATGTAACAGTCCATTATTGAATATAATGCTTTGTGGAAGCAGACCTGGATAATAAAAAAAGCTTTTAAAAATATTGAAAAATATTAAGGTATTGGAAAGAATACAAAGAGATTAAGAAAAGGAAAATATACACCTTTTATACAATCTAGATATGCAATAAATCAGGCAATGGATATTAGGTAGCCACTTCACTAATGTTTGCAGACTTTTGAAAACAGTTTGTTTATTTGAATTTATTTGGCAAGAGGAATTATTTCACACAAAAAAAAACATCATCCCACATGTGCTATTTAAAAATATTTTCAGGCATTATAAGGTCGATTATGCAGATGCTCGCAGATTGCAGCTTCTAGAGAAAATCTACAAGCCTTGATAGAATTGCCGCCTAGTGTTCATTAACTACTTATTGTTCATCTAAACCAGACTGTGTCAAGATTTATGTCATTACAGAATAATAAAAAAACAGCTGAGTCATGTGAGACAGTTTGGTAGAGATCGATGTACAAAAAGGATAAATTTAAAAAAGGATAAGATACTTCCAATGACCTCAAAAAGATACTATTTCAGACTTCAGGCAACAATATGATAATTCCTTGATACCCAAGTGATTATATATTGGGTGTGCAGAAAATTAAACAGATTTTAATGCTGCTATTACATACATTAATTATTTCAAAATATCCAATATTTTTATTGACATATGATCATTAGGAGTTATATCTATAAAACTGTACTGACGATCCAAATATTTTTAATCGTGTGTAAATAAAGTTTTAATTAAATCATATACATTGCACTGACAGTATTGTTATTTTTTTCCCCAGAATGATTACTCTAGAAAAACATTTATAAAAAAACTTTTAAAGTAAATTATATAAATTAGCATAGCTAATAAAAAGACTCTGAGATTCTTAGTATGCAGCAGTCGAAATCTGTCAGTCACAGTCAAGAGGAAAAAAGGCCGACAAAAGTAAAATAATGTATTCGCAAAAGGGAGAAAAGATAATGCTGAATAAAGTTAGTTTCAGTAAATTACTTACTATTAAAGTTCAAATGGAACTAGACTTCACAAATTAGATGATTTGAACAAACCATTTAGAGATTAATGAACTGTATAATTATCAGCTGAGTGCGAAACAAGATACTTTCACACACTAAATATATTCCATAGCAATTCCCACAAGCAAATGAGATAAATTATTGTCAGTAATATAAATTTTATTGTATTTGTTTATATTGTTAAATTAATGATTCAGCAAACAGAAATAAATTTATTCAAATTGTATGTGTATTATTCATTTTCGACTACATGGCTGAGATTGTCTCACCATGAACATAGCAGATGGTGCAGTCAACAGTTTTAAGAGGAATTTGCATAGAAAATTAAGTTAAAGAAGAATTGTATGTTTGTGTGAAAAAAAGAGAAGAGGAAAAATGACAGTTCCCACTCATAATTTGCGTGAATTTGACATCAGTAATCCTTCAGTGTGGAATATATTTGTAGAGTACATATATCGTTATATGAGGATCAGTAAAATTGAATATAATAAGCTTAAAGTTTCAACACTGTTGTTTTTTGCCTGTAGCAATGTTCTACAAATTGCTAAGCAATTATGTGATCCCAAGGCTCCAAAAAATAACCACACACTGAATTAATAGAAAATCTTACTACATATTTTCAGCCAGTGGTAACAAAGAGGATAGCTCACTTGCGATTTCGAAGGAGAAAACAACTACCTCGAGACAGTTACCAAGATTACAATCTGGCATTGGTACTTTTGCCAGACATTATGAATTTATGACGGATTTAGAGGACATACTCCTGGATCAACTTCTATATCATGTCAGACCACAATCTTAGGAAAACTCTACTAAGTGAAGTGAATATAACATACAGAACAGCTATTACAAAATATATAGCTCATGAGCTAACAACAGATAATGCATCCGAATATCAAATGGTAGCAAATGAATTAAAAAATACCACAAGCGTATACAGAGCTAAGATGGATAAATCACCTAAAAAATTCATAAGAAATGAATTAATGTGCTATTGCTGCAGAATTGTAGGGCACACAAAAAGGGTGTGCAAATTCAAATCGGAAAAGTCCATATTTGTGGCATTAAAGGACACTTAGCTCATGTTTGCAGAAAAAATAAAAAAAGACAAACTACACCCGGATTTTAAATCAGGAAAAGGCGGAGCTTATAGAAAGTTAGAGATAATGTCATTAAATGACTCAAACAATAGCGGAATTACTTTGAATGTAATCATTTCTGAAATTAAAGTCAATATGGAGGTTGACAGTGGTGCTGGATTATTGATTCTATCTCTGAAGGAATGGAATAAAATTAAAGTTAAATCCAAGCAGAGAGTGAAACTGGATAAGACAAATGTAGTGGCGAGATATAAATGGAAGCAGAATACAAATATGTGGAAAAATTTCTATTCCAATGAAAGTAAATCAAAAATTAAAAGTTTTACCACTGTTTATTGTACAGAGACATTAGTCTGCTGCTCAAACAAACTGGTTCGTCCATTATGAATCTGTCTTAAACTTATTAACAAAATTAAACTAGAAACAGAAGTTAGAACAAAGTTTCCTCAGCTGTTTAAACAGAAAATAGCTGAATTAAGAATGAGACCAGTAGACATGGAATTAGCTAAAGGTGTACAACCTACAATGTGAAAACCATGGAAAGTTCCCTATGCTCTGAAGTCAAAGGTTGAAGAGACAATAGGAGATATGGTAAAAAAAGGTGTGCTATCACCTGTAGAAGACTCATCATGGGTTACTCCTGTGGTCATGATTGTTAAACCGAGTGGGACTATTTATCTCTGTGGAGATTATTGAGTTACTGTAAATAAATATATAAATAAGGGTACTTATTCCATGCCAAGTGTACACAAAGTATTAGCATCTTCAAGAAAGCCTTTTTCTTCGTGAAGATAGATTTAAAGTCCGTGTTTCACCAGATACAGGTCACTGAAAAAATGCAGAATTGTTAACGTTATGTACCCACATCAGTCTGTGTAAAATGCAATAAATTATCTTATGGAATAACAATGGTCCCAAACATCTTTCAAGCAATGATGGACATGTTATTGCAAAATATAGGCAGAGTTATTCCCTATTTAGATGATATACTTATTACTGCCCAGTCAGAAGAAGAGCTGGTAAAACAAGTAATGGAAATGTGCTCAAAGTTAAATAAAATGAGAGCTACATTAAATACTGCCAAGTGTATTTGGTAACTTTGGAAATAAAATTTTTGGGACCTGTGATAAATAAGGATAAAAAGTACCCCAATCCTGAGAATGTGAGAGCTGTAAAAGAAACTGATACTTCTAAAAATGTAAAAGATTTACAAGCTTTTCTGAAACTGTTAAATTTCTACGAAAGTTTTTTTCAGGGTAAATCACATGTATTAACAATGTTGTATCATTTATTACGTAAGGAAAAATGCTGGAAATAGAATGAAAAGCACAAAAGAGCATTTCAGAAATCCAAAGACTCGTAGGAAAACCTCTTAGTGCATCATAGGAGTGATCTGTAAGTAATGATTACTACAGATGCTTCAGATTTTGGAGCTGTCATCTCATATCAGTATGATGAAGGCAAACGTCCGAACGATTATGCCTCCAGAACATTATCATCGGCTGAAAAAAATTATAGCCAATTAGATGAGGAATCCCTGGCTATAATATTTGCAATAAAGAAATTCCATCACATGGTTTTGTAGTATGTAGGGATCAACGCCCTTTATTTGGAATTTTTGAAAAGGATAAAAAACACATGAATATGCAAGCCAGAGACTTTTAAAGTGGATTAACATATTAGCTGCCCATGACTATGAATTAGTTTACAAACCAGGAAATGAGATTAGGCATGCCAATGCATTATCATGACTAACTATAAAAAATAGAGTTCAGCGGAAATTTACAAAAGTAAGCATATTAGGTGCAATAAATATTTTAGAAAATCTAAATAGTTCTAAAGTTGCTGAATGGACAATTAGAGATCCTGGATATAGTAAGCTAAAGATTTGGATTCAAGAAGGATAGCTGAAAAGTCAACCAAGTTTCAGTGCTATGGTGATTAGGAACACTCGTCAGGGTTTGTTGATCTGTAATGGCTTTATTCTGATAATTGATCAAACCAGCAGAAGAATAAAAAGAAGTGCTGTTACATAAAGGATATCCAGGAGTTGTGTGAATGAAGGCACTCACACGTTCATATGTGTGGTGGCCTAAAATAAAAAGCGAAATTGAAAAAATGGTAAAAACTTGCCATGATTGCTAATCTGCAGCTGATTTACCAAAGAAAGTTTATACACCATGGATAGAGACCAAAAACCTATCGAAATGTATCCATATAGATTATGCAGGGCCTTAGAATGGAAATCTAATATTAATAATCATAGATTCATATAGAAAATGGCCAAAGTATAAGCTCATGAAAACTACGAGTAGGCCCTACAGGAATTGTTTGCTACTCATGGATATTCTGAGATCTCCGTATCCAATAAGGATGGAACAGATTTTAAAAACTACTTAATAGATAAAGGCATTCATCATGTTCTTACTCCAGCCAACCACCATGTCGCTAATGGACTTGTGGAAAAGGCAGCCCAAAGTTTGAAATCTGCTGTGAGAAAAGTAAAAGTTGCAAATATGGAAAAAGCACTGAAAGAAATCATGTTCTACCAGCATGTTATCCCTAGTGCGACAAACCATAAAACACCTGCAGAGTTGCTGTTTGGTACAAGGTCATCCTCATTTATCTAAACTTTTACCAGTAAAAAAGAAATAAAAAAAAAGTATTTCTACTGAAGATATGTACAATGCAAACTTCATGAAATTTAGAGTCAGCAAAAATATATAGGTTCGAGACATATTAAAAAAGAAATGAATAGCTGGCACTATAGCTGATAAAGTATCTGAAGTCATAGGAGTAATTAAACTCGAAAGTGAATTGCATGTCAAAAAACATATAAATCATTTACATCCGTGAAAATTTAATAATCACGATTAATAAAAGACCGGTAACAGTCAATTTTCAATCAGAATTTTTGACAAATAATGAAACTTGAAAATTTGCCCGCTATTAAGCAGAATGATGTATTGCCTATTGAGTGAAATACCGGCAATAAAGTTAAAGCGGATCAAGATATTGTTGATTCAAGTAAAGATGAGCAATTACATAGATCTAAAAAATCAAGTGATATGAACATTAATATTTCTACTCCACAAAGTCAGAGAAATCGGAGAAATATGGCTAGATTTAGAGATTATTTTCTAGAGTGAGGGGAAGTGGACTAGCGGTCCAAATATTTTTAATTGTGTGTAAATAGTTTTAATTATATCATATACATTGTACTGACAGTATTGTTATTTTTTTCCCCAGAATAATTACTCTAGAAAAAACGTTTATAAAAAAAACTTTTAAAATAAATTATGTAAATTAGCATAGCTAATAAAAAGACTCTGAGATTCTTAGTATGCAGCAGTCGGAAGCAGTCAGTCACAGTTACGAGGAAAAAAGACTGACAAAAGTAAAATATATTCTCGAAAGGGAGAAAAGATAATGCTGAATGAAGTTAGTTTTAGTAAATTACTTACTATTAAAGTTCAAATGAAAAGAAGTTCACATAGACTTAAATTACATAAGTTAAATAAACCATTTGAAGATTAATGAACTGAATAATTATTGTCTGTGTGCGAAATAAGATACTTTTTCACACACTGAATATATTCCATAGCAATTTCCAAAAGTAAATGGGATAAATTATTGTCAGTAATATAATTTTATTATACTTGTCTATATTGTTAAATTAATGCCTCAGCAAACAGAAATAGACTTGATAATAGATCTCTATTCCAATTGTATGTGTATTATTCATTTTTGCCTACAAGGCTGAGATTGTCTCACCGTGGGCACAGCAAAAACAAATGCTAGTATTGCATGCAGCAATTTAACATGATTATAAACTTCAAGAATAGGTGATGAAATTATAATGAAATAAATTAAAAATCTACAAGAAGTGAATGAGGTAATTGCAATTGTAATAACTTTTGGTTGTTTTACAATAGCGTGTTGAAACCGCCGGAGGGCGTTATTTCTATGATAGCACACAGAAATATGCCGTTTAGGCAGCCTATGCCGCTATCGAACGTTCAATTTCTAACGCATAAGCCTAGAAATAGTCCGTTGATATGGGGGGGGGGGGGCTGCTGTGTTGATTTCTATGCTAATGCACAGAAACATGAGATTTAATCTGCCACAGAAGCTATCGTGTCAGCTTACAGCTCAGATTTCGGGGCTAAACATTTTGGATGGTGCGATCACATTTCACTTTTGGTTACAGTATTGTCTGAGAGTGGCTGGAATTCCGATTGTCAAAACTATTTTAATATTCATTAAGACCACCTCCCCCTCTATCTCCCATGTTTTACGAAGGTGTACTAACAATTATTAGCAGAGTCTCATGCTTCCCTAGCCCCCATTTCCTGCTGAAAAAATTGGGCAAGTGCAGGTTTAAGCACGATTCCTATCAAATCACGCTCTAAGTCACATTTCGTGCGAAAACAACTGCCAGTTGAATCAAATGGCTGAAATAGAAAACTTTACGAATGTCAAAGAAAGAACCGAATTCTCTGACTGGTGGAACCGGGTTATCAAACAAAACAGCTTGAAGCTGCATGCCTACTGTTTTTTTCCTGAAGAGCCCAAAAAGTTGGTTTTAATTGCCGTATATATTGATTTTTTGGGAATTACCGGCGAAACTTTGTCAACCTTTGAGTTTTTTGCATTCCGTTCTGTTAGCAATTGGAAACACCCTCTCCCCCCCCCCTTTTTCCCCTCTCCCAAAGTTGGACTTTGGCTTGTAAATGTTACCGTTAAATGGACAATAGATTTATTTATAATTTATAAAAATAATAAAACAAACAAACAAAAAAAAAAGAAGAATCGGCTGATTTTTTTGTCGTAGAATACCAAACCGAAAATATAAGGGTTTAATGAGAAGAATTAAAAAAAAAAAAAAGTGGTAACTACTTTTTAAAATTCATTTTTAATTGATGTATTTTTTTGGGGGGGTTGCCAAAATTGATTTGATAGCCGCCGTACTTTTTAAATATGATAAACAACAACAAAAAAAAAATACATAGACCGAAAAAAAAAACCCTGGCCCCCTTTAGAAAATATAAATAATGAAAAGAATAAAAAAAAAAATTAAGTACTTTTACATGTAAATTCATTTTTTGTTAATTTTTTTAGGCATTTTTTTTTTTTGGTTGTGTTTAAAAAATTGATTTGATATTACTTTTATAAATGTGATAAACAAAAAAACCAAAGCCAAAAAAAAAGAAACCCGGCCCCGGAAACATTATATTTATCTTTGTTTACAAACAAACCATACCCTCCGGCGGTTTCAACAAGCTATTATAAAACAACCTAACTTTTAAATAAATTAAACTTGTGGTGTTAAAAGACAATAAAAAAACATTATAAAAAATGGATTACTTGTTCATAAAAAGCATTAGATTCTTTTACTCGCATTGTGAATGTTTCAGCAAATCTGTTGCTAGTCAGTAATGCTCTATCATTTGAATGTGCTTCATGAACTAGTCTGCATTTGATTTGAGACGATTGACCTGGCTGAACAGTGAGTTTGTATACAGCTGCACACTTGGTTCCTCTCTGCTTTGCATTTACAGCTGTGGATTCCTCTGCAACAAATACAAATAAAGATCAGGAAATAAAAAAGTCCATTCTGTTACTTATGAATTAAATAATACATAAATATTATTTATTTTTTGATAGCTTAATTTTTAACAAAATTTCATTAAGGAACCTAAAGAGATTCCAACCAAGAGGCAGAATCACCAGTGGCTTTATTAAATCCAATTCTGCGGCTTTTACAGTTATTAACTTTGTTGTTCATAGTTAATAAATTCTATTTATGAAGCAGATGAGTGCAACACCCATTGGTTATTCTGAATTGGTTGATAAGACATCAATTATATCTAGGAAAATCCAAGTTAGATTTGAATAGATAAATTTGTTTAGAACATTGTAAGAATTCCAATTTTTACATCATAATTCTTTAACTATAGAATCTTGGTTGAACATTCAAAAAGGAGATCTTGATTTGAGATAACTATATCTTGAGTTACAAGTTCAATATGCTTTTCCATGAAGCAACTTTTTTTTTTATATCTGGTGAATGAATATACAAAAAACAGAAAGTTATTGCAAAGGACCAGATTTGAATATACCAGTAATATTTCTCATGATAATATTTGACGATCCAAAAGTTTTAATGTCGGAACTTTTTCTCCAGCAGGAGCATAATATTAAGCACTGGTAAATGCTAATGTTAGGGAAGCTACCCATAAAGTATTTGCATCACAACCCAAATAGTGCCAACTAGCTTTCTAAGGAGATTATTCAAAGAAATTAATTTTATTGTAACCTTAAATGAGAAAAATAAATTTGCAGTTTTCCAAAATATTGATCTATATAATCTTTCCCTGAACAGCATTATCTTGTCAATTATAAACGCTTTATTGTAGTGATATTAGAAATTTCTATTTAGAGTGCTCTGAGTAAAGTAAGAAAGAGATAACTAAAGACTGCAGCTCCTTCCCTCTCCCTCCATCCCTCATTATATTTTCTCATAGTTAGGTAATATTAATAAAATGCTTAATATGATAATAAAATTATGATTCTTGTCTGATTAAAATGGATTTAAGTCACAAATTAATTATGCTATTGTTATATTTATATAAAAGGGTGAATAATAAAAGAAATGTTATAATATAATTTGAAGTATCAGAAACAAGAAAGTTGGAATTTTAAAAGACATGTTATTTTTTAAAAGAAAAGCACTCCAAAAAAAAAGATAAGAAATAAGAATTTTGGGGAAAAGAATGACTTAAGGAAATGAGAATAAATGTATAGTGTTGTTTGTATAAATAGAATTGATTAATTATGAGTTTTTGATTCAATATGATAAAGAAAAAATATGTAAGATATGTTAGGGAAAATGAGCTGATTAAATCTGTAACTAAGAAAATAAAAAGTTGAGAGAAAATAATTTGAATTAATAAGACAGGAAATGATTAGGTTATCTGAATAAATTAAAACACACTAATTGAATCTGTAAATGCAGAATTTAATTAGTGAGAAGATAAAATGAAATTCTGAGGTACATAAAGAGTGGAAAACAAAAAGGGATAGCAGAATTTCTCCATTTTTACAATTGTGCATGACAAGATTTGTTTCCTCCATCATTGGCCAGTTAACAGAAAAGATATGTAATGGAGAGTTGACACTGCAAGACATCGTAGAGATACCAGTCCCAGGAACCAGTTATCCGAAGGTAATGAGTTAGTTAGAACTTTATACAGATCTTCCTGATCTTATTATTTCATATATGCCTGACAAGACTCTCTGAGAATTTTCCACCAAATGGTAAAGCAGAAACATATATTGTTTATTAGAAATTTATGGGAGATAGCAAATAATAGCTGTCTCTAGTTAAGGGTCGTTGTATTTCATAAAAAAGGCATTGGAGATTTTATTTTGAACTAGTGTAGTTTAGAGTTTTGTATCATTGGGGGACATATTATTTGTTGTCATATCAATAAAGACTTAATTTTAGCATATTAGGTTTATAAATTTATTGAATACTATTTTAATCTATTTTGCTGTGGTATTTTAATAGTTTGTTTTGCAAATATATAGCAGTTATGGTGAGATATGATTCCTCTTTCTAGCACACCAGCTTCCCGTCTTTGCCAAAAATAGGAACATCATGATAACAATGAAATAAGAGTTAACATAGAATAAACTCTCTTCTTCAGAGCATATATTTATTGACATTTTAAAAATAAAATTATGATTAAATATGAAAAGATTAGGATAGAATGATAGCAGCTGACTTCAAATTTCATCAATTCATAGCACAGAAATAGTTAACAAGTTTCTGAATATTTGGATCAATCATTGGAAAAAAAAAACCAATGTTCAAGATTTGTTACAGATTAATGTTGGGCAAAGTTGTAATAAAAATCAGGTAAAAATTTTTAGATATGGCAAATATATTTTTAAAAATGAGAACCAAAATTTTTCAAGCTATAAAGTTTCTATGATTCTCTATAGATATGAAAGTTGCATTAAGATGCTGATAAACTTTTTTTGAAAATATCATGAACAGTAAGGGAAATAAATAATTGGATATTCAATCAAATCATAACAGAATTCTTGATCAAATACAAATGACCTGTTTTGGCCATACCAGAAGAGAGATTAATTCATTAGAAAAGTATGTACTACTCAGAAAGATTGCTAATAAAAGAAGAAAAAAATGATCAGTGTTGAGGTAGATGAATTCCCCAATCATAGTAGTGAAATCAAATACTTGACAGAGAATTTAGGAGAAATATTACTCATAATATGGCTGGATAACTTGATATCATCTAATAAAAATAATAGATTTTTTGACAAAGTCAGCAAATTTTTTTTATTTACTAATGTAATTTGATTTAATGCTTAAAATGGACAAGTTAATAAAACACTTCATGATAGATGGAGATTTACTATTAAATGAAATCAACTTTGGATTGCTACAGTTATAAAAAAAACTCATGGTCCATAATCATGGGTTGAAATTAATATTAGTAAATTTATTCAAATTTACACAAGATAGCAGAACTGGAGTAGGAAAAATAGATTTGTTACTTAGAATCTAAAAAGATGCTACTCAAATATGAAAATAATAATAATCATACAATGAATTTCATTCAATATTTCTGATTGATAATTGATCTATAAATACTGGTCTTTGAGTTCATTATTTCTAATTACTGAATTGAAAGATACAGGGAAATATTTAAAAATCATCATAGGTCAGAAATTTTCTTATCTGCCTCAGAACTCTTTAATGATCTGAAGAATCACATCTGCATACTTGCTATTAATAATAAAGAAATTTCTTTAACCAATCAAAGACAAAGCAATATTTGTTAATTTTAATAATCTGCCATTAAAAAAACAGTAATCAAAATAATATTTTAACATTTTAGTTCATATTTAAGTCACTTGGTGCCATGATTCATATGCTTAATCAGGTTATTATCATTTAGGTATCGTATTTTTTTGCATTTTGTTATTATAATATAGGTGGATTCATTCTATATTTTCTTAAAGACTTTATCTTGGGTTTGAAAAAGTGGGAGTATTCATTTATATAGTGACATCTGCAAAGTGCATGTGTACATCAGCTTATTAATATTATAGATTATTTAACTGCGTAAGTACAACTTTTTTTCCTTCTAATTAATAATATTAAAAAATTCTAAGATATTGTATTGTTTACCTTTAAATTTCTAATTGATAAAATTGAGGGAAAGGGAGGAAATGATCACTGCTAAATTAAGCTAAAATGAACATTTCATTTGCAAAATGTAGAAGACTTAAATAATAGCCATGTATTTTTATTCACTTAACTTTAATCCCCATTGTAAAAGGTTTTAGAAATATGGAATCATTATATAGTACACTCTCCCCAATGTTAATCTTCTTAGGGTTACTATATAATCTAATTACTGCTATTGCATTTTAATAAATAATCTTCAGAATATAACAATATGCCAGGTCTATAACTTGATCCAAAGCTTTAATTAATAATGAAATTCTTATAGAATAAGTTACTTTTTGTAGTCAACAAATCCAAAGAATAATGACAACTCATATTCATTAGGCCTTTCTAACACATCACATATTTGAATGTGATTCAACCATATTTAAATTCTGCTTGCTCCTTTGGATGGTTTGAGTTTGAAGTTCACAGAAGATGAGTTGTAATTATCTTGCATATAAAACTGATAGCAACAGCTACTTGTATGGTTCAATGCCTTCACTATTTTTTTATTTTTCAATTTAATATGATAATACCTTTTAACTTTTTTACATTTTTTAAGCAATTTTATTTTCTTCTGTTTCGACTAAATTTGTAAATATTTTATGATTTTAAATTGCACTATAAGATGTTAAATATCAATTTGACAAATATATTTTAATCTTTTAAGATTTGTTTGTTTTGTTACAGAATATATTTATGTACAGTTGTAATCATTTGAAATATAAGATTAAAATATATTTGTCAAATTGATATTTAACAAACTTTATGTGTAAAAAATAAACCAATTAATAAGCCTATTTATTAATTTTTACTTACCTACATGTTTCCTAGTATTATATATCTATTTTATGCATATAATTACTATTTTACATCACATACTTCGTACACTTTTGTTACACAGTGCACTCCAGTGAAAAGATGACTGGTTCCCCAAGTTGCCTGCAGCACCATCTCTTATGCATGTGGTGTATAGAGACATAATTTAAATATTGATCACAGAAACATTGAGGCATTAGAATGTGTACAAAATGAAAGATGACAATATATTTCATTCCTTAAAGCACAATGGAACAATGCAGTAAATGAGACAAAACTGTACTGAGATATTTGAAATATCGAATTGTGTATGGTAATGAAGTCATGAGTTGTAAGAATGTTTTCAAGTAGTTTGCACATCATGATGACAGTAGAACACTGAAGACAATCCACAAAGGTACGAAACATTTCATTTTGTAACTTCCGACTTAGACATGATAGAATAGTAGAATTTTTGTGTTGAATAACTAACCTATGTCGCAATATAATCCATGTTCATTCAAAGATGGTGCTGCATGCAATTTGAATGAGAACTAGTCACCTTTTCATTGGCACACACTACATGTATATAATTTCATATCTATACAGCATACATTTCTTATATTTTTATCATTTTTTCTATAACAATTTTAATTATAACAACAAATCATTTAATTCTTCCACTCACGCAATATATGATAAAACATCTCTATTCTAGCGCCATCTATTGGAAGTGAATAACCAGTAATTATAAAGGTCTTATTGCATTTTAAATCCCAATCCCCAAAACAGTTTCTAGTTTTGCCTTTTTATTATGTTAATATACTAATCACTGATTAATTAAGCATACAGTATTTTGTGAATTGTTACAGAATATGTTCATGAGCAATTGTAAACATATGAAATAATGAAAGTAAAATATATCTGAAGTTGATATTTAACATCTTATTATGCAATATAATATTATAAAAATATTTACAGATTTAGAATGAAATAAAACTGTTTGAAAAGTACAAAAGTAGAATGGGGCTATTTTATAAATACTTAGTATAATGCATATCACTGATGTAGGGAAATAATTTAAGTATTATTACTTAAACATCATCCTATCTTTTCATAGTATAGAACCAAATAATTTCTTACTGTTAATAATGAATCGATGAAAAGAATCTTTTGTATGTCTGCTGGTATTTGTTTCACCCCATATCACTTGACGATTTGTTTCATTTTCTGTGAAAATTAGAGGCAGATTTTCAGAAGAATTTGGGCTAGGTCCATACTCAAATAATATTTTACCTAAAAAATAAATAAATAATAAATTAAGCAAGTTATCCAACTCTTATCAAATAAAACTTATTTGTAATTAACTTTAACATTGTTAGGTAAATACTTAAAAAAATTTTGTGATATGTGTATAATCCACATTATTCCAAATCAAAAGATGTGACCAATTTTCTGCATAATTTTTTTTAAGAAGATCAATGGAAACAATTTTAATATAAAAAAGATTGTATAGCTAAAGATGAATATGAGGGAAAACCTCGAAAGCGCTCAGCCCATTTAATTGTTTTTGGTTTTTGCAGCTTCTTCGTCAGCGGATAAATCGCTTTATATGCTATAGCTAATGTTATAAATGAACAAAGTCCAATTGTAAATAATTTTACAGCCTATCAAATCTGAGAATAAAAACCTATTCATAGATCAAATAAAGCTGAGTACATTACTAAAATAATTCACAAGCTGGATTCCCAAGGAATCATTTAAATGAACTTGTAAATAATATCATTTTGTTATGTCAATGGCAATCTATTTTTTCAAATAAAGGATGATCACTTTTATCTGACCTTTGGTTTGTTCCATAATAATAAATCAAGCATTGATATTTGAAAAAGTGAAACTTTTTATTTAGCTGTGAATTTTTGTTTTTATATTAATCGAGTCAGCTTACAATTTCAAATATTAATTAAGATGAAATTCTAATGATTTTAATGAACAATATAAATAATTTTACAGCTTATCAAATATTAACACAAAAAATATAAATGTATTCATGAAACAAACAAGTATGAATACATTACTAAGATAATCTGAAAGCTATTGTAATGGAACAGGTTTTTTATATGGTATGATAATATCCTAACTAGGTCATCATAGTGGGTAAGAGAGCTACGTACCCACATACACTTTGATCTCATTCCTGGTAAATGGGCATTAATATTCAAATGTGTATCAAACTATATTCATATACTTACCTCATTCTTATCATCTTTAAATTCCGTTATTCCCAGATTTCAAACTCAGGAAGAATCTGCATAGTCGTATATCAATATCACTTAACGTGCAGGTATATGCAAATATGTATGAATATATATGGATAAATACCAACGATAGTCTTTAATTTAAAAACATATATATTTAAGTTTATTTACAGTAAGTATAACTTAGTAATGAAATTTATAACAAAAAAATATAAACAATTTGGTTTAACATCAATGGATATTCTCTGATTATCATTATTTTTAATTACTGGCCCAACTCCTTGTTCCCTGCAGAGAATAACCATTAACACAATAGAAAATTATTTTACAACTTATGATTATTTAAACCATCCTTGCTTGATAGATTATTTTATTAAATTTACAATTTGTTATTACTCCCACTAACTTGATAGATTAATTCACATCAATCATATATTGATGATATGAGATTCCCCTGCTATAGTATTAGATTGTAACAAAGACAGAAAAGACTACTTATACTGAAAATAGTTAGTCAAGTACATTGAAGTAACAAACAAAAAACACAAATAACGGTGCACTGACACAAGTGTTGGCAATTAATATATTTCAAGGTAAAATCTTACCTCTCCCTTGATGATGATAAGACCTATAAGCAAGTTCTCATCAGAACCTATATTTTATTTTAATTTACAATAAGGCTAATAATATTTAACCCTTCTATTACTTATCAATAATTCATATCCCCCCCCCACTTCCATCCATATTAAAGGAAAGAAGATAAATGAAATAATTTACATAAAATAAACAAATAATTAAAATTTATGACATCAATCTAAATGTAACTTGAGGGTTCATAAAGAAAATATCCTTGTAAAAGATTATAATCATCCTCCTTAATCCCTTATAGGTGGTAAAATTTGAGTGTTCTAGAATATCCGTTATGTCACTTATAATTCTCTCCTTAGAAGGCCTGCTTTGAGATAGTTTATTTATTCATTTGTTTCAATAGTAAATTTGATGTTTCACAGCATGGATGGTAAATGCTAGGTCAATTTCATTTCAGTTTTGGCAATGACAGCTCCATCGGTGATGACCTTCTTCGCCCGATATCACTTTGCGATTAGCAATGCATGTTTGTCTGTATTGCTATTTATATATATTTAGTAGAATATCTTGAGTGAATTAAAAGCAGTATTTTTATTATTAGATATCCTAAATTAAAGTAAATTTGATCTCTGGCTTAAAATTAGAAACACTTTGGAAATGTCGAATAATTTTAATTAAGTTTTGAAAATTTTCACTTTAGAATCTCTCAGTTGGCTAGATTTTAATCTATATGCTTTTTATTTCATTACTGAATATCAAAACATTGCTTCCATTAATTTAATGGTGGCTGAATTCTTTATTCGAATTGCAAGTTCGATTTCTCAGCTTAAACTTTATGCAGGTTGTTCAGCTGATGAAATTTTCTTGTCTGATCTTTGAGAAGAAACTCATTGGTTTTTATGTTTCTCTAATTATCAAAATGAGGATGTTCTATATAATATGATTTTTGATAATTTGAACTAGCAGAAATAATTTAGATTAATTATTTACATTATTATTAGTGATTATTATATAATACATTAATAACAATAAAAAGTTTGTTATTTCTTTGCTTTACATAGTTTTTCATTTCTTACTTGCGTTCAATTTATCTGATCATGTTTCCCTTGCCCTGTTATAATGTATAAGAGTTACCTCACAATTGGTGAGATGTTTTTAATAAAGGTTAATGTTTGTGTATATGTTTTATGATGATATGTATTTATCATAAGATTAAATTAGGTGTTTAATTGGAAAAAACAATTAATGGCTTCTCAGTTATAGTGCTTGTAATTTGTTTCATTTTTTTTTATTGAAATAAATTTTAATACATTTTCATTTATTGGGTCTTGGATTCGAATTAGGCAAAGGGTGTTTTTAATGGTAATGGAAGAATGTAAGGCCATCCTTTACTCTACATTACCAAAAAATAATCTTAAATAAACCTGTAAATAATGCAGCCCTTTTGTTATATCAATAGTAATCCATTTTGACCACCTTTTATCTCACAAAATAGAATGGCATTGATGGGAATCTAGTTTGTGAATTATATTAGTAATATATTTGAAGTTTGTTTGTTCTGTGAATAGATTTATGAATAAAGTCATCTAAATGCACTAGATAAGGGGGAATCCAAAAATAACCAGAAATTTATAATAAAAAATTGTAGATTTATTTTTACGTATTGCAAATTGAATTGCTTTCAAAGTATAATCTATTTAATGCAATGAACTAATCTAAACTTGTTTTCATTTTTTTCAAAATAGTCTGGAAACACTTGCAAAGTGATACCTTTTAACACCTCCATTATTTTTTTCCCTTCATCACTTCCAAGTCAGCAAAAAAAAAATTGAGACATTTTTCCATTTGAGAGATTAAAAAGAAATCGCACAGAGTAAGATCAAGCAAATATAGTTGATGGATAAGCTGGGTCATACTGAATTTAATTAAAAACTATTTCACACTCAAGTCTTGGTGCATTAAGGTGCAGTCGTGATAAAACATGCATTCATCACTTTGACACAAAATGGTATATTTATGTTTTACTGCAGCATGCAAAAGTTTTAGAAATTGTAGGTTTTAAATGCCTGATCATTATGAATGAATTCTGAGCGAACAATGCTATTTGCATCCCAAAAAAATCAGCATCATTGTGATATTTGACTTCACTTGCCACACTTTTTTAGGACAGAATGAATTTAACACTTCCATTAAATCACTCATAAACTTGTCTTTTCCAAAGCAACTTGCCCATTTCACATTGCTCCAAATTTTCAGCTATTATAAAAAATTGACAAATACACAAAATTCATTTTATTGAATCATGATTTCACATGATTATGTCATTCGGCAGATTGATGTAGAAGAGTTCTCGCAAGAGGTATCTAGAAGAAGCATGTACTGTGAGAGATTTGGCTACTAGAGAACAATTCCAGTTATTTTTGAGTATCCCCTTGTATTCTAATCTCACTAGAGCTTTTGGCACAGTGAATTATAATACTTTATTTAAATTTGATTATTTAGATTTTCTTTCCCCATTTTTATAATGGTTTAAATTATATTTATCTAAATAACTAAATTTTGTTTTTTTACAATTGCAAAAAATCTCAGGTTTATGAATATGATATAATAATTGTATTTTTATATTGGACTATTTCCATCATCTAATATGTGTGTTGAATGTCTTTAGAAAGGTTTAATTTTAGTTAAATATTCCAAATGTATTCAACTGCTAGTAATATCACAGCAAACAGATTAGTATATGCGCTAACTGTTAGCAATATCATAACAAACAGGTTAGTATATGCACAATGTTTCGAGATGTATTTTTCTCCCCTCTTCTTCAGGTGTTGCTGGCCTGCAACACCTGAACAAGAGGGGAGAAAAATACCTCTCAAAACGTTGTGCATATACTAACCTGTTTGCTGTGATATTACTAACAGTTAGTGCATATACTAATCTGTTTGCTGTGATATTAATAACATTTGTTTGCTGTGATATTAGTAACAGTTGGTGCATATATTAACCTGTTTGCTGTGATATTACTAACAGTTGAATACATTTGGAATATTTAACTAAAATTAAACTTTTCTAAAGACATTCAACACACATATTAGATTATGGAAATAGTCCAATATAAAAATACAGCTAGAACACCATCATCACAAACCTTCAGAAAAACATAATATAATAATCTTTCAAGGAAATATTATTGGACTTATTATGATATAAATCAAATTTTTAATCACCATCTGGATGATGTTACATTTTGACAATGGCACTTTTAAGTCATTACTTTTTGCATGCTTCCAATACTGTTATCCAGTACATTGTGATAGTATTCACTCATGAATCTTGGTCATTCTCTTCTTTTTGACCGATTCCCAATTTCTATAAAAACATCATTTTCCAGTATACCAGCTTCCCTACATGTCCAAATAGTGTGACTTTCTTCACTTTACCATTTTCAAGTTATCTTCTTGCATATGCATTCACCAAACTCATTTATCAGCTCTCTTAGCTAACCAAGATACTCTAAGAGTAACTTTTAATAACATTTCATTCCAAAAGCATTAACCCTTGCCTTTATTTCCTCATTGTCCATGCCTTGCATCCATACAATATAATGGGCCAGATCAAGCTGTCAAAAAACTACCCTTTGTCAATTTATTTATGCCTCTGTTTTTCCATAGGGTTACTGATTTTGTAAACATATTTGAAGCCAAGAATAACTGTGCATTTATTTCTATAAAACTTTCCCATCTTGGTAGACAAACTCTGAAATATGTTCCAGCTAAACACCAGCTATTATTATTTCTATGACAATACAGTTAATCGAATCACCCCTATCGTGCTTGGCTTAATCCATACTGCGTTCTTGCTCTTACAATTTTGTTGATAATACAAATTATTGCTTAGAATTGTTAATTTTTATGATTACCTTAGACTGCAGAAGGTGATAAATGTCTTTATGATTTGGAAGAAACAAATAGGACACTTGCTAATGTCAAGAAAAAAATCACTGTTTCATACAGCAGCAAAACTTCAAACATTTTTTTAATTGTTCAGTTAATACTCTCATACCTGGAAAAGATAGAGGACTTGGGAATCTAATTTAGTGATAATGGACTATTTTCAACCATGTTAATAAAATTATCATTAAATGCTGTAGAATTATTGGGATCATAACCAGGTCTTACATAAACATCCTTGTTCGAGTAATTAGTCACTGCTTTCTCAATTATTAATACTATGAGAATAAGTTGCAAAAGAAGATCATTTTTCCACTCTAGGTACCGTCAATTATATGTTGAATAATCGATGATTATCTGATATTGTATTTAAATCTTCATTTTCAGATAGTAATCATTGATTAGTCCAGCTTACAATAGATGCTGCTAGAGTAGGAATTGCTTTTATCTTATCGAGTTTATTTAATAAAGCTCGTTTTTAGAAAAGATAGGATAAAAGACTTGAGAATCTAGTTTAGTGATAACAGATTGCTATTGGAATAAAAGCCAGATCAATGAAGGTCTTATGCAAATAATCTTAGTAACATTTTCAAACCTGATTGTTCCAAGAATAAATTATATTATCATTGTTACATATTTGAGACGCTGTAAAATTATTTGTGAGTTCACCAAAAATCATTAGATATAAATAATATATTCAAGACATATAATAAATCACGCTTAAATACGTATAAATGCATTTTCTAATTAAAATATTAAAAGTGGGTATGTTGATGTATGGGGGAGAGGGGGTGATGTTAATTTCTAGGATCATCTGATATTTCCATTCTGAAATGAAATATAGTATAATAATAAAAATAATTATTGTTTTTCTCTAAGCAGTGATATGATGGCTGGCAATTTATTCATTTACATGCTCATGTGTGTTTTGATTAACCAACTTTGTTATAATTGTTATAAAAACTCAACCGTCTTTAGCGCAAATCATACTTATATTGTATAATAAGTTATTTTCAAATGTTAATTATAGTCTGTTGGATGCAAACTAATATTTGATTTATAAATATTATATTATAAATAGATTATTACTAATCTATCATTGTATTCTTAATCAATTCAATACACAACTATAGTTAGGTACAACAAAATGTTTTTAAATCAGTTAATAACTGCACAAATGTCCATGTTCAGAGCTTTAGAAAAGAAGGAATAAACTATATATGTTTGTGTTGACTGAAAATGTCAAATATGCTATGTGTGAGCACTGGCATGGTCAGCCACTGGAGTGTTATATTTTTTCATCCAACAATTCTGCTTCAAAAATGTTTAAAGGTCAAGAAACATGTCATAAAAGGAGTGAGGTTTGATTGTTTCACCATCTACTTCCTTTCTAAAATTGTGAAGATAGCTATTACATCTATATCACCAATTCATCATCATTATCATTTTCAATGACTATTAAACCATTGCAGGTGAAGGTCTCTCCCAAGTTTAAATCTAGTTTCTCTAATACATAGCTGCTCCGCAAGACATCATCAAACTTTTTTATCTCATTCATTCATTTCATATATGGACTTCCTAAATTTTTTACAATCTTTTAAAATCCAATTTAAAACTTCACCATCCCACTTATTATCATTTCTTCCAACAGTAAGTCCAGTAAGGTCCATTTCAGTCTACTAAACATCACATGATGGAGAGTTTTGCCTTTGTTTCCATTTCAGTCTCTTAATTCTTTCAATAATGTCAATGATTCTCAGTCTTATGTTTTGCTTTTATCCCTTTTTGTTACTAGCAACACATATCTCTTCATATTGCTCTTTTGTTAAATGTCGAAGTCTCAGATCCATAAGTAAGAATTGGTAAAACACAACTATTAAAAATATTCCTTTTCATACATATAGTCATATTTCCTTTTAATATTATTTCTATTAAAAGCCCAGTTCAATTCAATGATTAATTTCATCCATTATAACTCTATATGTATTAATAATCTAACCAAAGTATATAGTTGTTAACTTCTGAAAAAATCCACTGATCATTACTTTAGTCTTTTTATATTTATCTTTAGTCGTATTTTCTTACCTTCATCTGAAAATACTCGCAACATTTTCTGAGGCCCTGAAGCATTTTTGCAAAAATAACATCATTTTCAAGATCTAGTTAACTTAAATAATTCCATTTACTTTTGCTTCCTTAGCTTTCCATTTTAATCCGTAAAATACTTCATGCAAAATAGCAGCAAAAGATTTTAGAGATATGGAATCACTCTCATCCTTCTCTAAATTAACCTTTTTATAGACACCAAATAATCTAATCACTGCTGTTGCATTCTAGTAAATATTCTTCAAAATATAGCAACATCCAGGATCTATATATTCATGGTCCAAAACTTTAATCACACAATTATATATATGTAAACTATTTTTTATAATATTTAGATAAAAATCTTAAAAGCCAATGAAACATTTGAGAGATCATGTGATACCTGAGCAGTAGAAATGACAGATTGACTTTGGTCCAGAATCATTAGGTCATGAATCCATTATTCTAATGCTATTTCAAGCCAATACTATCAACCTTTATATATATATTTTTAAAAAAAACTTTTGACATCTTAAGAATTTTTATGGTTTCTTAGTTTATAAAGAAAAAGATAAAATTGTGTTAAAAAATAATGTTAATTAATTAAGATGGTAAGTGAATCTGTTTCAATATGGATCTCACAAATGGCTGGATTGAACATAGCAAGATAATTTGACATAGTGGAAAAAATTATGCACTCAAAATTTTAAGGCTAATATAAATAACAATACCATTTGACTCTTCTTTTATACACTCAATACAATATTAAATTCTCCAATCCAACTGATACTTTTAACTGTTCAATAGTCTTCATTAGTTTTAAATAAGCAATGCATATAAATACCAATGTGATAAGTATATGGTAAATATATATGTTGAAATTAAATATGATTTAATAAGTAAATATTAAATTAAACATAGCTCAATTTATAAATAAATATCAAATGGCAGCCTGGATCTGCAACAAGGAGATTCATAGCATCTACAACCTTTTCCCCCCAACTACTGCACTGGCTGGAGACTTTACATCCCCCTGGGATCAAAGGCTATGTTTTATTTTTATATGTCATGATTAGAAAGATCTATTAGAAAAAAAAAAAAATTTCATTCACATATGCATTCTGCCTTCTATAAACAACTAATTACGGTTAAGAAACATCAGCCAACTGAGAAGAAAGACCATGGTGAACTCAGAGGTAAGAAGACAATAAACTCAACATGGTGGCTAATGAATATTGGTGAGCAGCCCATATGTGTGTATATTACATGAATAATCACAGTAATAACAGCTGAAATGACAAGAACTTATGAAATGGACATAAGGAATTTGACCTGCTCAGTTCCTTTAAAGTCTCCAAGAGAAATTATAGAGTCTCCCTTCAATTAATAGCAAATAACAACATTTTATTTAGATACTTACAACTGTAGATCGCTTTCAAATGAAAGAACATTGTAAGAATTGGATGAACTGTCTCATATTAAATGGGACATTATTGGATTTCATGAAATTAAAAAACAAGTGAAGAGACGATTTAAAAAATGGACATGTACTCTACTACAAACGCAAAAATATTGGAAAGTACAAGTGGAGTAGGATTCATTATAAATAAAAAGTGGAACAACAACATTGAGGAGATTGATGGTGTATCGGACAAAGTGTCAAGATTAGTTGTTCAACTTAATAGCAATATCAAATGCAGATATTTCATGTTTATGCCCCAACAAATTCTCATTGTGATGTCGAAATAGAGGATTTTTATATAAATGTATAAAAGGCTTTTGATCAGACCAAACAACATTTTAAAATTGTCAATGGGGACTTTAATGCTAGAACTGGTAAACAATTAAAAGACAAAAGTGCTGTAGGTAAATTTGGTTATGGTGATAGAAATGAGAGTCATAAATTTGTGGAGTTTGCAGAAAAAGAAAAACTACATTATTAATTCTTTTTTTGAGAAAAACATTAGCCGGAAATATTATATGGAAAGCATAGCAGAAATTGATTATATTTTGACTAACAGAAAAGATTTATTTCAAGATTGTAATGTTCTTGATAAATTCAGCACAGGAAGTGATCATCAATTAGTGAGATATAAGATACATGTTAATACAAAACTAGAGAGACAAAAATTATTAAAAAAAAACAATATTCACAATTGATATTAATAATTTTCAGAAATATTCCAATAAATTTAAATTAGATCTTGCAAATCGTTTTCAAATATTAACAGAATTTAAACATGATTCAGATTTGAATGAAATCAACAGGAAGATAACTGACATACTTTTAAAAACTGCAACAAAGTTGATATAAAAAGGCAGCAATTGAGCAGTAAAATTTCTATTGAGACAACAATTTTTGAAAAAAAAAAGAATAAAAATATATAAAAATGATACATTAAGAATAATTGAATATCTAGAATTTTGTAAAATGGTGTGAAAAAGAGTTGATAATGATATAAAAAAATATAATTGTGAACTAGCAAGGAAAGCTATGAGAGATGACATCATGAATAGAAGAGTTCTATCAAGAATTATATAACAATAAAAAACAAAGAAAAGTACATCCTACAACTATAATATCTTCTGAATTGTTCAGGATTTTAAATGAAAAATGAGTTATGCAATTAAATTTATGAAGAAAAGCTCCAGATAATAATGGAATTATAATTGATATCTTAAAAGAAACAGGTGAAGAATTAGAATTTTTTTTGGAAAAGTTATATACCATATGTCTAGATAATTGGAAGAATTCCTTTTTAATATTAATATTTAAAATGATCAACAATTACAGACCTATCAGTCTTTTGTCAATACCATACAAAATTTTTACCAAAATAATTACAACTCATCTACAGCAAACTTTGAATTTTAATCAAACAAAAGAACAAGCTGGCTTTAAAAGTGTACAATAGATCATATCCAAGTATTGAGAGATGTTATAGAAAAGACCAATGAATATGAGTTGCCACTATGATTTGGATTTGTAGATTATTAAAAGGCATTTGATGCTATAAGCATTTTTTCAGTGATTAAAGCATTGGATCACCAAGATGTAGGACCCAGGATACTGTCATATTCTGAAGAATATTTATAAAAATGCAACAGCAACATTACTAAAAATATTAACATTGAGAAGAATATAAGAGTGACTCCATATCTACAAAACTTTTTACAGCAGTTTTGCAAGAAATATTTTGTTGGATTAAAATAGGAAGCTAAGGGAATAAAAGTAAATGGAGATTATTTAAGTCATCTAGATTTTGCAGCTGATGTAGTTGTTTTTGCAAATAATGCTTTACAACTCTCAGATACGTTGCAAGAGTTATTATACAAAAGTAAAAAATAGGATTAAAGGGAAATGTTACAAATACTAAAGTAATGTTTAATGGATTTTATGAAAAGAAGAATTTTTTTTTAATAATGATGAGTTAAAAGAAGTTAACAACAACAAATATCTTCAATAGATTATTACTACTGATGGAAATATAATGGATAATATTAATCATAGAGTGCTTTTAATAGAAATAATTTACTATTAAAAGGAAATATGCCTATGTGTGTGAAAAGAAAGAAGGTTTTTAATAAATATGTCACCAGCTCTTATTTATGGATCTGAGACTTGGGCACTTAACAGAAGAGCAATTCAGAGACTTTATATCTCAATGAAGAATGAAGAGATGTATGTTAGGAATATCAACAAGAAATGGAAAATGAAATATATAGGTGAGAGAACAAACAGGTATTATTGACATCATTGAAAGAATTAAGAGACTAAAGTGTAATTGGGTTGGGCACATTGTTAGAAAAGATGATAATAGATGGACAGTTGAAACCTTGCATTAAATTCTAAGAGATTATAAAAGACTTAGAAAGAGACTACATGTGAGATGGTTGGATGAAGTAAGGAAGTGTGCTGGAGTGATGTGGAGAAGAAAGGTGAGATCGGAGAGGATGGACTGAATTTGGAGACACCATCATCCTGCAGTGGATTGATAATGGTTGAAATGATGATGACGATGATATATAAACAAAGGGAGTAAATCACATTCAGATTATGAATTAAAAGCACTCTAAATGTTGAACAAAAGATCAAGAATAGAATAATTCTTTGTTAATTTTTAGAATGTTTTTAAATCATAGCCTGAGGAAGTGTGATTTACTCCCTTTGTTTATATATGTTGAAATGTTTTCATAGGCTAAAAATGGCTTATAAATTATGATATCTTTCTCAAGCAACTATGTTTAATAAAAATAATGATAATCAACAACATTTGAGCAAAATAACATTTGCCCGAACCTCTGTATTGTAATAATAATCACTGATAGTAAATATAAAAATTTGTATCATGATTGTTGCTGAAGCTATAAACTGCACTTTATTCATTTGTGTAAAAAAAAACCCTTCTATATGGATAGTAATTTCATTATGTTTGCTATTGCAATTTTTTTTTTTTCCAAAATTTCTATGGCTTCCCTCAATACGGACACACCCATATATATGTAGATATTTTTAAAAATCTTTGTTATTTATTGTTAGAAGAATGTAAGGGCCTTAAAAATGAGTTAATAAGTTTTTATTTATTATTTATATATATGCAATTTAACAACAGTTGAGGAGAGTTAAGAAATGAACCGAAAGTACTTCTGTGAATTGAAAAACTGTATATAATAGTGAATTGTCATTGTATTTATTATTTTTATTATTATTACATACAGTTATAAGTATATACATATATGTGACATGCATATGTTTATTTTATATGAATAGATATGTACGTGACATGAAAAAACAAAACATTTGGGGAAAGTGAATGACTTAAAATACTTAAATTTTCAGCTAGTGATATGCACTAGATCTATTTCTTATGTGAGTACATGTACATATATAAGTTTATTATATATATACAGAAATAGGATACAGACTTAAAAACTTGCTATAATTTTTTAATGAATTAATTTTTCTTCTTGTAAAACAAAATTCTACCAAAAAATACTGCAGCATATATTATACTTCTAATATTAATAATGATTTTATAATTCATTAATAAATGACTATGAACAATTCTAGCCAATATATATATATATTTTATTTTACCGAATATTTTAAACTTCAATAGCATATATTTTAATAGCTTTTGATAAGAAAATGTTCACTTGATGTAATATTTTAAAATTCATTTATTGACATAAGGCCATATGTGATATACATTGTCCACTGTATCATAATATATAATTCTAGAAATGATAAAGATCTCTCAGTGTGGTCTTCATTACATATAATTATTATATCACCTCATATCATCATCCAACTACTATAGCAGATGGAAAGTCATCATATATATATATATATGATCACTAGATGGAGCTTTACCAATAGCTCCTAACAAGCTATTGATAAAGCTCCATCTAGTGATCATAAAATGCAAGCTAAGAGCAAGTTACGAAATTTATAACTTTTGTTTATCATATATATATATATAAAAGCCTATTCATAGAACAAACAATCAAATATGTTATTAAGATAATTTACAAGCTAGATCCCAAAGGAATCATTTAAATAAATTTATATATAATGCTTACCTTTTGTTATATCACTGCCAATCTATTTTGTATATCAAAATAGATTGGCAATGATAAAGAAAATATACATTTAAACATTTAATTGATTCTTTAGGGATCTAGCTTGTGAATTATCTTAGTAATGTAAAACAACTTGTTTGTTCCATGAATAGATATAATATCTTTGGCATTACTTTTTTGATAAACTGTATTGTTTATGTGCTCATCAGAATTATATATATATACAATCATTACATAGTATAACTTTACCTAGTTTATGATGATAACAAGAGACACTGCAAAAAGATGTCTGAGTTAGTATCGGTTTATTTGTGTCATCACCCCATGACCAGGTGTTTCTGAAGAGAAGTGTTGGAAGAACATAAAGAGTTGCTTCCTGCAAACTATGATTTGTAACTGTATACTGACATAAAATATCCTGGGCAGTGTTTTTGCAATATTCAGCTAAAACATCCCAATATCCCAAATGAAAAATGCCTAGCAGAGGAAAAAAGAAAACAGTATGTTAAAAACATAATTATTTAAATTATTGAATCAAATAGTGGATGATTCTATTATATTATCTTTAGTACACAGGAAGAGATAGTAAATTAGGTAAGCATTCACTTTATGACTAAACTATATGTTCAAAACTGTTGCTATTAACTAAAAATAAATCTCAACGGCTTGTTTGCTTATAAAAGTTACCAGCAAATCTGATTGTAATTTGACAATTTGTCTAAGAATAAGATGCATAATTGTTGTAGATATTTAAAATGGTCATTCTGTTTATGATCTAGTTTTGCAAGACAGCCAATTAATGAAAATACTGCTTAGAACATTAATGAAGACTTAGAATAGAACTTCCTTACTCAATAGTTGTAGAGTTGTTTAGAAGTAGACAGAGGTCACCACTCTCTAAAATTAAAAAAAAAATCTTGCTTGATTTTATTCCGAAGA
The DNA here is from genome assembly GCA_028023455.1 of Epiperipatus broadwayi. Taxonomy (NCBI): domain Eukaryota; kingdom Metazoa; phylum Onychophora; class Udeonychophora; order Euonychophora; family Peripatidae; genus Epiperipatus; species Epiperipatus broadwayi. The sequence continues at coordinate 3,349,316 of JAQFVV010006269.1, forward strand.
AAAAGTAATTAGTTAAAAGATTTGTCAACAAAGCAATAAGAAAATTCTCCGATGTCAGGTAAAACAGAAATACGCAATAGTGTCAAATGGTCCATAGAAGCAGCAAAAGTATTGCCTTCTTTAATAATTACATTTTTAAAATATATTTTGACATTTATATATTTTATAAGTTTTCAGTAAAATCAATTAACTGTTATTTCCAGAATACTAAGCTGATTGTCTCATATAAGCATTTTTGAATTAATTCATAGTGTCAAGAAGTTATGCCATTTTTTGCTATTATTGTGATTCAATAGTTTCACATATATAGGTAATAGTCTACAATTTTTAAATTAAATCCACAAAGTAATACAGTATAATACTATGCTGATCATGGTATGACATTAGAGATATTCATAGTAGTTTATAGAGTATTTCTTGACAAGTCCTAAATGAATTGCCCAATACAATACATTTTCTATTGTCATTCAACTATTAGTAAAAATCATTATATGTCAGTAATGCACGAGTAATATTTCGATCTTCTCTTTGCTTCAAATTGTGTATATTTTTAGAGCCACTTTAATTTCAAAATGCGCAAATTTATTGATAAATGTTCTTTAATTTGATTCTTTATTGACAACATAATTTGGATCTGAGTTGTATTGCTAAACAATAATCAAGATAGGAAGATCAAAATCAGAAATGATAAATTTAAACGTGCAAATTAAAATCTGTATTTAGCACTTCAATACTGGCTGTTATGACATAATATCCTGATTAAAAGTATATAATAAAAACAAATTTTATTTGCCGTGCTTTCTTTTTTAATGAAAATAATATCTACGGTATATAGATTCAGCTAGTTTTAATGATTTCATTAATTTGTTTAAAGCTCATAAGAAACACAAAACATCATTAAATAATTTTAAAATGAAGTTTTCATTTAAAACATTTAGTTCAGTTTCTATTTTAATTCACAAAGAGAAATCAAATTACTTTCCCTCTCTAATCCCAACACACAACACTGGTCAATAATTTAAAAAAAAAAGCAAATAAAATAAAATCATGGCTACATATATAAGTATTATCCAGTAATCTATGGTAATATTTAGCCAATATGTGCTAATATGGTTAACCTATTCCTAATTTTTTTTTAAAGTTTCTATAACAATTATTAACTATTTTTTCAAATACAAATTTTATTTTTCACTTCTATTTTATCACATACACATATAAAATTATCCTGCATGATTTAATACAATGGTCATCTATCACACTCTAGAGTGTAAAGTCCTTGGATTGATTCCAGCGTTAGCACTTCCGGGACTCAAACTTCTTATGAACCTTTGAATAATAAAGTTATTTAATTATTATTTTTTACATACACTTGAATAAAAAAATGTAGATTAAATTGAAGTAGTTTATTACTTTTATGTAATGTATAGCAGCGATTCATGCATACAAATTTTATTTTGCAGCAAATTCCCCCCCCCCCTCACACACACACATTTATGCTATCTACATTTTAGTAATCATTAGATACAGGATTATAATGCTTAATAAATCCTAGCCAGTGCTGTTCTATCCAATATCTCCAATCTAGTTTCTAACTTTTGATTTTTCATCAGTAAAGGGCTTTTTGAATCTTGGAACATTACACCTGGCTCTTTTGGATCTAATGCACTTTTTCCTCTAGTAGTCATTGTTTAAAGTAATTCTTTGTTTTACTATCAATCTATTAACCGAAATTTAAAAACATATTAATAGTTTTAATCTAAGTCAACACGCTTGTATAGTTATATAAATTAGAAGCCAATTCAGTTTCTATATATTATAGGGTCCAAAGCATGTCAATGAAGAAAACCAAATACTAGAAAGCAGTCTCCCCGGGATATTGAATAGGACTGCATTGGATAGAGATTTAGTAAGCACTACAATCTTTCATCTATTGATTACTAAAACTTACACCAGATGGCATACGTGTCATTAAAAAAAATGAAATTGCTGATGATAGTGTAAACAGGTGTCATATGAAATTTTATTTTGAAGATTTAAAGCAGGGATAGTTATTCTATGGTGCATGCATTAAATGTGGTGCATCATGAGACTACATATAGTATTTGGAACTTCTGATTTTACAGATTTATAAATCTGTAATCAAAAAACAATATTTATTAGTACCCATGAGAAAAATTCAAATTCTGTGAAAATAATTGTTAGGTATTTCAGTCTACACATAAGTACATTTAACATTTGTATAGTCAGAAAGAGTCCATAATATCACACGATGAACAAGATATAACATGAATATACACTAGATTGCATAAAAATTGTGAGAATAGAAGAAATAGTTTATAATTTCCATTTTGTAACTGACATTGTTATATTGTTAACGTTTGCTTTTTTTGTCAACTTTTATAAACCTTGCAGTTTTGTTCTTTATGAAAAGTGCTTCCACTCATGAAATTGATTTTAAAAACAAACAAGATTCTTTTACTTTCATTATCAAACTTAATTCCGGATATTAAAATTCTCTTAAAATCAAAACTAACTTAGTAACTTCACTAAACTTTTTTCTTTCACAGTACTTATGCCATCTGCTATGAACTTTAGTAACTAGTGCACCACATAATAGCACTTAATAAATTGCTATTCAGTATTATTCCTTCTAATATCCCCATATTAGTTTGAAGCTTATGGCTTTAATCAGTAAGGAGTTTTGGATCTTAGAACAGTGTACTTGAATCTTTAGAATTTAATGAATTTTCCTCCCAGCAGCCATCATTTATCTGATGCTATCAGCCCAAATCGAAAAACAAATGTTTCCAATTTACGCTAAATTGTTTGTATTAATATAGATCTGAAACCAGTTAAAAAATATGTTCATGATAGCTTCATAGTAATATAGAAACGTAAATGATGGCTACTAGAAAGAAGGTGCATTAGATCCTATAAATCCAGTTGCATTATTCCAAGATTCAAAGCTCTTTACTGATCAAAGTTATAAGGTTTAAACTAATCTGGAGATATTAAATAGGACAGCATAGGATGGGGATTTATGAGACCCTATCATCTGGAATCTATCAGTTATTAAAGCTTATAGTAGATGGCATAGCTTGGTAAAAGAAAAAAGTACATTACTGAACAGCAATATGTAAGCTGGAGTCATGTGATATTTTATACATTTAATCTCACTGAAATAAGAAAAATTTAATTTTTTTCTTCATATTATTTATCTAAATTAACACATTTTACAAGACTTTTTTTTTCTATCATATTTTCGTATTTAAAATCTCAATAATGTAAATGTTAAAGACCCATGTGATTTTTTTAAATCTTATATAATGGAAGAGGTGGGGGTAGACTTAGTACACCAGTTGATAAACAGTGTGAATAACATCACTGCCAGTAACTATCATATGGCTGGCAACTTCATAGCTGAACAATGAAATAAATATACATTGAGCATTTCTTTTTAAAACAATCATCTTCACTTTCCTAATCAGAACTCTAAACATTTTTCATATTAAAGGCAGAACATGGTTCTCAGAATTTAAATCCATCTTGCTGTATAATTACGAGATATATTTTAATGTTATGGGTATAAGCTTATTCTTGCCAAACATTTATTTTTATTTTCTGAATGTATTGTCCAGCCTTTTTAATTGTTATTTCTTCCAGTATTGACTTTTTCCATTCCAGTCATCTTTCTCAAATTATTCCATTTAATGACTTTAATCATGGGGTCATACTCATATAGCTAAAAGACAAACCAAAGCTTGTGCTATTTCACATGACTTAATGCAACTTATCTCTATACCCATTTGCATCCCATCTTGCTAACACTCTTCACAAATTGCTAATCAGCATATCATTAATAATATTATATTTCTTTGCTATTCTTGGAGCTGTTCATTTATTGCCTAATCTATGCCCTCTCCTGCTTATTTCTAAAAACTTTGTTTGACTTATCCTTATTAAAATTCTTACTTTGTAATCTGAATTAAGCATTAAACAAAAAAATGGTATGAAATGACTTGTAAAATCACAATTGATAAAATATCTTGTAGTAAAGATATCATTTGTCACACAACATTAAAGTATATGAAATACAATCATTCAGTCAATTATATTCATAATTGTGTACAACACATCTTTTGCAGCATTAGTGCTCACAGTGGCTGTTTTCATCTATTAAAAATTATTTACAAAAGTTTATGCTATTAGCAAAAAAAGATTTATATAATTGTAAAATATGCACATTTCTGAAATGCTATCATGCAAATTATGTCATGCATGTTACCTTGTATTTAGATTAAGTATTGTTAATCATGTATAAAAAAATGTTGGACAGTAAATATTTGTTAAATAAACCATTTCACAATATTAAGTGGATTCCCAACCCCATTTCTTTATGAAAGATAACTATATCTATAAATTATGATACTTCCATTGATCATACTACCATTTAAAGTCTAATATCTATTCAATTCTTATATAGGCTATATATGAGACAGATCACCCTCTTGCATAATGCAGAAAACACAAAAGAATAGCTAAATGATAATCTACTTTGTTAAAGACATATTCTACTGGAATAAAATTCTAAGAGAAAAATAATACATAATTTTTTTTTACAATAATGCCACATAGTGCAAGCCAGAGCAATTAATAGATGCTAGAATTAGTTCATCAAAATCCCTATCTAATGCCTACTCATCTATTTCCCAAGACTAGTTTCTAGTTTATGGCGTTTATCAGTCAGGAGTCATGGATCTGAGAGTACTGCACCTAGATCTTTGGATCTAGTGCATTTCTCCTGCATCCACCATTTACCTTTTAGTTAACTATAAAGCTATGGATGCATATTAAAAACACAATAACATTTTCAATCCCAGCTCATTTATTTGTATAGTCATAAAGATCTGGACTCAGTTCAATATCTATATATTTTGATATTTTTGATTGTTTAATTACCATAGTCACCAATATCCTTCGGCTAGGAGGACTGTAACGACTATACCATTGCATAACAAATATTTCTTATGCATATACATTCTGTTAACACAGTAGCAACTTTCTTCATGTGATACTGCCATTTAGTGCAAGCCATAGTAATCAATAGATGCTAGAAGATTAGTTCAGCAAAATTCCTATCTAATATGCCCTAACTAGTTTTTTGCTTACAACTTTCATTAGTGAGAAGCCGAGAGTATGCATCTAGATCAATGGTCTTCAACCTTTTCACACCTGCGGACCAGTAAAAATAAGGATAAGGTTCCGCGGACCAGCAAAAATAACGATAAGATTTCGCAGACCGGCAGAAGTCTATAGATAAATTTTCTTAAAGATAAGCATAATTGTTATAACTGATCAAAACAACAATGTTAAATATATAAGATAAAGTTTATATATATATGGAGTTTATATAATAAAAAACTTTTTTTTTATAATTTTTTTAGAAAAGTAATAAAAAATTTAATTATCCCCCCCCCCCCATAAACATCTGTGATAACTAGAAAAACAAATTAATTTATGAACGATTGATTAGATTTTGTTTTCATTCTGTTTTCTTTTTTTTTTAATTGGGTAAAAATGAGATAAATAAAAATTGGCTATATTAATTAAAAGTTTAAACTCTTATTATTTATTATTACAAACTTTTTACTGCCCGTCTAGCACGTGGACCTGCAGAAAAGTTCCGCGACCCGGTACCGGTCCGCGGACCAGTGGTTGAAGAACACTGATCTAGATCGTTGGATCTAATGCATCCCCCTAGCAAGCATACATTCGATCTTTTGGGCTAATTATAAAACTATGAACCCTTGAAAACACAATAGAAGAAAATTAGCTTGGATTGAAAATATTAATGAGTTTTCAGTTTGAGATCGTAGCTTTATAGTTAATTAAAAAGCTAAAAGCTGGAAGGATACATTATATATAAAGATCTAGGTACAGTGCTCAGAGATCCAAGGCTCATCACTGCTGTTAACCATAAGTTAGATTTTAGTCAGGGAAAATTGTATAATAGGCACTTTACTACCAACGATAGCCAAAGGATGTTGGAGACTATGGTTATAAAAAATCCAAAGCCATCAAAATATATAGAAACTGAATTGAATTCAGATCCTATACAAACGAATTAGCTTGGACTGAAAACATTATTGTTTTTCCAGTTTGGGCTCATATCTTTATAGTTAACCAAAAAGTAAAACATGACTGCTGGAGGAATGTATGATTCAAAGATCTAAATGCATTGCTCAGATGTAAGGCTCCCAACTGATGAAGTCATAAGCTTTGGGGATATTGGATGAGTAGGCGCTAGCTAAGAATTTTGATACACTATTATTCTACCATCCAATATTGCACGGATATAAGCTACTACTGTATTAACAAATTGTGTAAGCATAAGAAATGGACGTTATGTGATGTTATAGTAGTTTAATACTTTTTTTTTAAAGTTATCTTTATACATAATTAGTGTCAGTGATGGAGTGACAAATTCTAAAGTTCAAGGTCCATGGCTACCAAGCAATAAACCATTCTATTATTCACTTTATAAATATATTGAAATTGTAAATATTAATATATTACATGATTTTTTTAGCTTACACAGTATGTCAGTATGTGATAAAACAAGAGCAGTTCTCTACCATTCTATAGTAAGTTTGGTTAATCAGTGAGATGGTGGTGCATTTACATTCTCCAATAAGTTTCTGGCTTTTGTCTTCATCAATGATAACTTGGGATTCAAAGCTGGAAATAATGAAATTATGCATTTAGCAATCATCTTTATTCCCATTTAAGTTAAAATCCTCAAATTCCGAAAAACCTTAAGGTTTTAAACTCAAACCAACCTTCTTTGGTGATTTTATAGATCTGATCCTGAATCAGAAATTATACATTTTAGTTTATCTCAAGTCCTTTATAATTGTGTACAGTTTTCTAATCAAGTGCAATATACGATGTTATCTTTAATTTTTTTTAAAATTCAGTTTAGTCACTTCAAAATGTCTTGGTGATCCATTGAAGGACTGTGATTGATGTTTTGCCCTCCTCTGAACTAGAGAATCAAGTGATGTGATATTGTTAACATTCCTGGTTCCAGATAAAAAAATGGCTTATTCTTAGACAGAAATTAAAGTTACTAAAATATATGGTTACTGCCTCTGGGCGAGTTCTCTATAACTCTTGAAGCAGGCTGACTTGGGTTGAAACCTTAAGAGTTTTTTTTTTATCTCGAATAGTAGAATAGAGTGTTTGCTAGATGCATAAATGCATAATTTTCAATATTTATTTACTTAGGGTATGGATTTAGACACCTTAACTATTAACAAGATGTCATCAAGAAATTTGTAGAGATTTCAAATAGAAGATAGATTCACTAATAGCTTTAAGTCCTTCAATTCTCCATTTATAGTTATAAATCCAACAGTCATTAATAATGAATACCACAGTTTAAATTTACCCACATTTACAAAGATCAGTGGATGATAAATTCTATTTATGAAGCAGATAATGGCATTCTTTGTGACCCACAGTGAGAGTAGCAAGCATGTCTCCACATGAAAACCAGATTTCATTTTGAAGCAATCCTGTTTAGGATAGTATATTATGGAAAAATTATTCCCAGTTTTGAATCCCAAATCTTCATTGATAAAAGCAGAAGCAAAAATTGAACTGCAGATGTAGATTAAATGACTATCATCAAAGTAATATCACTGATTACTCAAGCTTATTATAGAAGATGCTAGAGTTGAGAATTTTGTTTATTAAAATTATAGTAAAACCATTACAATTCTTTTGCATTGTTTTTCTATTTTAAATTGAACTTAAGTTTTCTTTCTTTCTGAGATTGTATAAAACTGGCAAACTAAAATTAAGTTGAAAAAAGACAATGAAAGTTGATAATTTTCATTGATAATGACAGATTTAAACAACATGTCACAATGTAAATAAATAAGTACAGTAGAATAAATTTATCTTTGTTTTATAAAAAGTTCTGATAATTAATATTATTAGACAGTTTTTCTACCTGTATCTTCCAGTTCATATTCTGGTTCATCAAGAGATCGTTTTTCATTTTTCGTAACCAGCTGTTGGTATGGAAATTTGGCCTGAGGATATTTATATAGAGCTTTCATGTATGAATGTGTAGGGGTGGAATTTAAATAATAGTATAACTCTTTCACATCCTCACCATGGTTACCCTAAAAGCAAATAATAATGTGCAAACATTAAAATCATCTTTATAGGGAAGGTTAAAAAAATAATATTTTTTTTAATGACTACAATTATTACAGTAACAAATTCTTTTCCTCTCACAACAGTTATGTCAACTAGTATAAGCTTTAGTAATAAATAGATGCTAGAAGGTAGTGTTTAATAAATCCTTATCTATTTCTGTCCTATCTGATATTGCCAGATTAATTTCTAGCTAATGAGAAATTTGGGATTTTGATTCAGTGCATATGGGCTTTAAATCTAATGCACTTTTCCTCTAGCGGTTATCTTTTATTTCTTTGTTTCACTTTCAAGTTATTAACTCAAATTAAAAAACATACTGATATCAAGATAAAACAAAAAAGTAAAAAATGGCTGCTACAGAAAAAGTGCATTAGATCCAAAAGATCCAGATGCATTGTTCACAGATTCAAAACTCCTCATTGATGAAAGCCATAAGCTAGAAATCAATCTGAAGATACTGGATAGGACAGCACTTAATAGGGATTTATTAAACACTAGCATCTACTGATTACTAAAATGTATACTAGATAGATAACTATGATAATAAAAAAAATAATTTGCTTCTGAACAGCATTATGTTAAGTTGATGTGATTATTTTATTGATTTTACACATTTATTCCAATTAATTATTTTGTAAATAACCAAGAAAATTCCATTACAGAAATATAATAAATTAACATAATATATATTTAACCACCAAACATCCCTGGATAGGGATTTTATGCACAAGCCTTCTGGCATCCATTGATTATTATGGCTTGCACTGAGTGGCACTACTATATGGAGAGTTTTGCCTGTTTTAATAATAGTTATGAGCAAGCATAAGAAATGGTGATTATTAAACAATTCAAAACAAAGCAAAACTCTCCATACAGTAGTGCCATCTTGTGCTAACAAGAGCAATCAATGGATGCCAGAAGGCTTGTGCATAAAATTCCTATCTAGTGCCTACTCATCCAATATCCCCAGAGTAGTTTCTGGCTTGTGGCCTTCATCAGTGAGGAGCCTTGGATCTGAGAGCACTGCACCTAGATCTTAGGATCTAATGCAACCCTCCAGCACTACTGTATGGAGAGTTTTGCTTTGTTTTGAATTGTTTAATAACAATTATGTGCTAGTATGAGATAGTTATCATATGTTGTTAAATGGGGATTATGTGATGTTTGGTGGTTTAATACCAATCCTGCCTAGTAGAATAGTGGTGGCTATGATTATTAAAGAACCAAAGACATTGAGTTCAGACCTATATGACTATATAAGCTTAGATTGAAGATATTATTGTGTTTTCAATTTTATTCTCATAGTTTTTTAGTTAAATAGAGATAAAAGGTGGCTCCTGGAAGATTGCACTATTGTGCAGGGTTCTCAGATCCAAGGTTCCTCACTAACAAAGAACACAAGTCAGAAACTAGTCTGGGGATATTGGATGAGTAGGCACTAGATAGGATTTTATGCACAAGCCTTCTGACTTACACTGAGTGGCACTACTGTATGAAGAGTTTTGTCTGTTTTAATATTATATATTTATAATAAAGTTTAAAAAGATCCATACAATATTATCAGGATTTTTAACACCAAGTTTGCCTATGTTTTTAATCTTAATGACGAATAGTTTGAACCAAATATAATGACAAGAAATGTAAAATTAAAAAGACTAAACTATTATTAATTACAAAATCTAATAGCACCAAGTTGAGCGTATTTGAGCTTGTGCATATGAATATATAATTTCATATTTCTGTTTGCCGTTATTTAGATTATAATGACCGTCTTTGGCAAGGGTGTTTACACCAAAAATGCATTTGTATTTAATATTTCAATGTTTTCCTAAATATATTGTATTAGTATTGCCTTTAATATATTAAAATTAATTATCATACTGCAAATAGATATTTTTTCACTCCCAATATTTGATACTTTTTTTATTTCAAGCAATTATTTGCTAATTTCTTTCTTTGAATGATCTATCAATTTTGCCTTTTCCTTTCAATCTTTAGGATCTCTATAATTTATATCTACAAATTCTTCTATGTCTTAGAGAATACCTCATGTAATTCTTTTCTTCATTTTCTCAATATTCTTTATGATTCATTCTTTTGAATACTTCTATATTCCTAACTTTATCCACCCAACGCCAAACATTCCTCCTTTCTCTTTTAATTATTCAAGTTTCTGATCCATATAAAAATAGAAATAGCAAATCTTTTTTTCATTCTGACAGTAATGGTTTATAAAATAACTTCTTATTCTTATAAAAAAATTCACTTAGTCACTTCCATTCTCAGTTATTTATCCAATGTTCTAAACATGATATGTCTTCAACAATTTTCCGTTTATGCTGTGTTTCAAATTTGTTTTATCAATTCTATTCATCACATAAATAATGTGACTTTCACTATTCAAGGATGCTGAATCATATAATGAATTCCTTTTTATTGAGATATTCAATTAATATTAAAAAAAAAAAAATCCACCCTCCTCTTGGTGCACTTTTCACAATGTTTTATTTAATTTCTTATGACAGTTTTGATTGCCTAGCAGTCCTTCCTCATATTTATTTAATTCCTATAATTTCTTTTCTTAAATCTTAAAAAAAAACTATGCTTTATTTAATTTTATACGATAGTTTTGACTATCTAGCAGTCTTCTTCAGATCTAAAAATCAATTATATTACATCATTTTTTTTATATAAATATACAATATGTATAAAAAAATAATGCAGTTCAATTGTTTTTTAGAACTGATGAAGTTGGATGATCAAAACTGCCACAGGAAATTAAATCAAGCATTGTAATTTGAAAGACCTGTTGTGAGATTGTAGGAAAATTGTCAGGTAGTCAAAATTGTCATAAGAAATTTAAACAAGCATTGTGGAAAAGTATATTAGAAAAAATGTGTTTTTTAGAAAAGACTTACTATAAGCAAAACAATAGGAATGGAAAAGATTTTTAATATTTTGAATGAAATATTCATTTAATATTCATGTTTTCTTAAATGTATTTTTAAAATGTACAAATTCGAACTATATAATTAAAAAGTAGGTTGAAGATAAGAATGGCCGCTCGTCTTTTAAAGTTGTTAATCTTGTGTTAAGATTTGTAGATGTCCCTACTGTCGCATCTAGGTGCATAGTCTTAAGGCTATAGCCTTAATATATATTACTTAGGTACTGAGTATGTACTTAATAAATTATTAATTACAACTTTAAAAGATTAAAGTAATATAATTTTAAAAATGTCCATTTTGAAAGAAAGAAAAATTATTTACATAAAATAGATTACCACTCAACATTGCAAGATGTGTAAATTGTACTATCTACATTAATAGATACTTTTAAAATATTTTATAAATTATATACCAATGGTAAAACTGTACAAGGATTTTTCCTGTATCACTGTACTCATTTGAATTTCATTTCATGATCTCATTACATGGCTTGACCCCCACAGTATTATCTTTTAGGACTCATCTCTCTGCAAGTACTTTGATTATAGTATAGACTGACCAGGATGCTTATTGCTTACTACATATACTGAAAAACAATAATCTAAATAAACTATTTGATTATCTACTGCTAATCCATATCAAAAAGAATAAACACATTACGAGACTGCTGGGGAGAAGAAATACTCTAGCATCAATATTATAGTTAAAGCACTAAAATATTGGGTCATAACTCCATTAAAATATTATGACTAAAAGTTCTGATTAATTTAAAAAAAGTTACCAAGTTATATGTAGAACATAGAAAGTATGAATTTGTTAAAAAAGGAATTGAAAAAATATTTTTTATACCTATAAAATTTCAATAGTGATGTGTTACTTTGTTTTTTATTTTGTGGTTATTTTGTGGATAATTATTAATATTGATTTATAATTTATATTATTAATTTATTCTATTGATTTATATTTGGTTTATTTTGTATTCTATTCTTTGTTTTAATATATATTTTGTTGTTTATTAGTATTGTAAGATTATGTCAATTGCTTTATATAAAATCTATATGATATTTGTAAAACCCATGAAATGCATTTGTTTTGCTTATTAGGTTTCTTTCTGTGATGTAATCAAAATAAATAAATAAAGCAGGTCTTTCTTATTCCTCAGAGTATATTTTCAACTTTTTGCAATCAAAGCAACATTAAGATTGTTCAAACTGATTAGAAATTGGTTTTTAAATAAGAATGTCTCATATCCTATCATTAACACAATTATGATTTAGTTAATCTCATCAGATGGAAATGTCAATCAGACTCTTATAATTGTTTTCTAACTGAATTAAGTGGTAGATTTATTTCAATTAGCATTATACCCAACCAACATCCAATTTAATCTTACTTTGTTATCCAACTTAATATGAATATGAAAGCATTGACCTTTGCCAAACTTACCCTCTAATTATAAGTCTAAAATTATATAGTTTTAGTAGCTGAAAACTTATCTCAAATCAAGATTCCCTTTCTAAATGTTTAACCAAGAATCTAAAACAAAAAAGTATGGTGTGAAAATGGACTTCTTATAAAGTCCAAATAAATTATTTTTCCAAATCCAACATTAAAGCTGATCTTCCTGGCCAAAAATGAAGTTTCATCAACAGATTCAGGACAACTTGTAATCATTGCATTCATGTTCTTCATAAAGGGAATTAAATAGCCATTGTCTTACATCAGGGGTCCCCAACCTTTTTGCGCTTAAGAGCACATTCTATAATACCGGCCAGGTGGTGGGCACCATTTATTTTTTCAACCAGGTGGCGGGCACCATTTATTTTTTCAATGTAAATTTATAGTTGAATATTGTTAATAATTCACATAATTGTACAAAAAAATATTTATTTCGAAAATAAAATTTTAACATATAATTAATGTTTATATTTTTACGCTGTAAAAGTATAGTATGCCCTACAATTTGATTACAATATAATACAATAATTTATAAGAAATTTTAAAAATTACATTTATTTATATCAGATAAATAATTTTTTTATCGTGTTCGGATAGCGGCGGCACAATTAAAATGGTCTGCAGGTGCCATGGTGCCAACGGGCATAGGATTGGGGACCCCTGTCTTACATAAATCACATGACTACCATCTCTTATGCTTGTGTATAACTGTTGTTAAAACAGGCAAAACTCACTATACGTATTGCCACACACAGCAAGCTAGAGTAATCAATGGATGCCAGAAGGCACTAGATGGGGATTTTATGCACAAGCCTTCTGGAATCCATTGATTACTCTAGCTTGCTGTGTGTGGCAATATGTATAGTGAGTTTTACCTGTCTTACATAGATGATAACAATCACAAAATATGAATTATACACTTAATGACAATATAATTTATGACTATAGTGGCAGAATTCAAGTCACTAATGATTCTATCTTCTGATTAGAATCTTTATTTTATTAATAGTTAAGCTATCCTTAAAAAAAAACCAATATGCTAAATAAATAAACAAATAAATAAAGATGACTGGCCACAACTTTGACCCTTGATCAAAAGATAATATAGTCAACATAACCATTTCATAACATAACATACTATAAATCAACAGCAACCTCATTCACCAATGTTTGGCAGCGACATGAGGCAATAATAAATACAGTAGCAAAAAAAAAGTCACTGTGAGAGATGGATTTGCGACATTCAATTTCGCTTTCCTAACTACTGCTCAACATGATGACATAATTTCACTTCAAAGATAGTAAAGACTGTACGTTACTTTAAATACTCAAATTATTATATCTTATACACAAAAGTGTAAGGATTTTTCAGCCATTTACCACAAATTTTATTTATATGTTAAACTTGAAGTAAACGATTAATTTACTTTTGTTTAAAGGTTTGTGAAATAATATATTTTATTTGTAGTTTTACAATGATCTATTTTCCTTCATCTAATCATATTGTTAAGTGAAGCTCTATAACAATATTCAAATACACTTAATAGTGCATTGCTATCTAGCAGTTGAATATATTTGAAATGATATAAATCAAACTTTGAATTTTTCTAAAAATATTCTAACAATATCACTAGATCAGAGATGGCCAACTTATGGAGTATGCACCAAACTTAACCATTAATTATAATATATTGAATCCTTGGTTATAAAAATAAAAAAGTAAGGCACATAAAAATATTTTTTTCTTAACACTCATAAAAAAAAATTATAATAAAAATTCAAATTTGGTGGGTCAAATTCTGTAAATAAATGTTTTTTTGCGCATTTGTCTAATTTTAAGGACAAATTCAGAGTGAGCCCACAATTATTTAAATTTCCATTTTATAAATATTCATTCTTTGTAAGTCTTTATGAAAATGATTTTCATCAATGAAATTGATAAAAATAAGACAAAATCAGAACTTACAAATTTAAATTTTCAAAATGTTCTACTGAATTCCAACACTGATGGAAGCAAAACAGACTCAGAGTTTTCGTTAAAGTAAACAATATTTAAACTTAAATTTTTTCCTATAATATATAATTATATTAAGAAAAAAAATGCAAAATATTATTTATCCATAGTACATTGTATAAAAATACAAAAATTAAATAGTAGGACAAAAGTCATATGGCGCATATTAACTTATATATGAAACAATGGCACAACTATAAAAAGTTGACCAATCATAAAGCAAATAGTGAAAATAGCCCAATATATAACTAAAATTTATCTAACAAATTTATTTTTCCTACCCCAGTTCTGCATCTTGTGTAAGCTTCAGTAATGTCTGATGGCAGTGTTTAATAAATCCCTATCTAGTGCTATCCTACCCATATTTCCAAACAAGTTTCAAATTACGGTTTCCATTTGTGAGAAACTATTGAGGATATGGAAAGTACAGGACTGAAAAAGGATTTATTAAGTACTACCATCTGGTATTTAATGATTGTTGTAGTTCACACAAGTGGCAGAACTGGGGTAGGAGAAATAGATTTGGAACTTAAAAGTAATGGGTAGGCAAAGATGACATGATGTTTTATTGGGTACAAATTTATTTATTTTAAATAAATAGCTTACTTGTGACGGTGTGAGGCCAAATAATCTTTCTTTTAAAAATGGATCTTTACCATTCCATAAAGCTAAACTCAAACATAGATAACCTTCATCATCACAAATACCCAGAAGGCCATCTTCACCCCAATGATAGGCACGACTTTGAGCATTATCATGAGAAAAATATTCCCAGCTGTCAAAATTAAAAATACACATATATTTAATAATAGATTTATTAAAAAAAAACACATTTCAAAAAATGGTTTAATAAAAATCTATACATCACTGTTATTCAATCAGTATTGCTCTCAATTCTATTTTGACAATTAAATGACAATCTAATAGCTACATACCAACCTTATTTACATCTTTCAGTTTACTACAGTGAGATAAACAAGAACAGTTTGCTTTTTTTCTATTTTGGAGCCATCTTTTGTAATTATCTTATAGTCATGGATTATTTAAACTTACAAGAGGTAGAAAAGGGAATAATTGCTCTTGTTTATAATAGCTATATCATCATTACTATTACAATTCACTATTTTCATAAACTAAGATTATAAACAAAAACAATTGGAAGGATAAATATTAATCTCAGAATAAACAAATTGCTATGTCAGATCATAACTGTTTTCTCTGAATCACCATCCTGTTACTTTATATTCTGTCTTCTGGATGAATCTTACTATACTGTTCAGTAATTTTTTATATTATAAAAAATATAATTATTAATGTCTAAAAAAGTTATTTTCCAAAATGTAATGATAATTGTTAAAATAATACTCTGAATGCCATCAAAATATCGAAAGTATACAGCGACTTGATTAGAGCAATAATGAGTTTTTCTAAAATTTCATTTTATCACTCGAAGTGGCAATTTTGTGGATAATAATAAAATATTGTAAGTTTAACATTTTATGATTAAGATTTCTGCATTATAGAATTAACAAATACAGTAATTATTATAAAATAAAGTTTAGAATAAATATTTATAAAGAAAGAAAAACTGCATTTTTACTTGAAAAATCAAAACAATAAAATATATAATTGTGTAAATTTTAATAGTAAAAATTATTGATTAAATGTTATTTATAAATCAATAATTTATATTTTGGAATATAAGATTATCTTCCCATAATTTCAAATTCATTTCTTTGAAAAGCACCTTGTTTGGTTTCATCTAGTGGTAAAGTAGCAGTCTGGAGAGACAAAATCTGATGGATTACAGCTCAAATATTCGCTTCTGGCTCTTCAACATCATAGGATCTCCAAATATCAAACCATTTGATTATTATGCCTTCCATGATTCTGTGCAGGAGTGATAGTCTGATAGATAAAAATCTATAGATCAAAGTCCAATTCTATCACATTTGATGCTCAAACATTATATAATCTCTTGAGCAACAAAATACCACATATGTATTTTAAATATTATATAAAATATCTGCTAATTCAGTGCTTTGTGAGGGTTCAAAAATAAAGGATTATTATTATTAACAACAACATAATAATAATCGAACTTAACTGTCTACTATCATATCTTCTAGCAATATGTCTAGTCAATCTTCATTTAAATTTCTCAATGATGCCAATGACACCTATTTGTTCTCTCATCCATGTATTTCATTTTTGACTTCTAACATACATTTCTCCATACTTCATTAATTATTAAATAATATTTACATACTTCATTAAGTGGTCTGAAGTCTCTGAATTGTTCTTTTGTTGAGTCTGGGTCTCAGATCTATAAGTAAGAATTTGGTAAAACACATTTATTAAAAATCTTCCCTTTCAAACACAGACATATTTCCTTTTTAATATTATTTCTATCAAAAGAACACCATCCAAATTTACAAACAATAATCGGTATAATCTTTTAAAATAATACAGTTTTGAAAGAAATACTGCCATAGGAAAAAAAATATAGCCTTTAAAAAAAAAAAAACACAGACCGATTTTTAGATTGTCGTAAAAACTACGTTTTGTTTTATTTACAAAAAAAACCCACTTTTAGAGTAAATAATTAAAAAAACAGATCGCTTTTTACAAAGTTATAATTTAAAAATACATTGATTCATGAAATGGTGAAATAGAATGTAAAACTATTACGTTTGACCGTATATTTAAATAGTTATGACTTATAAATTATTCACCCCTGTATATTATACGTCATGAAAGTTTTAAGTAGTATGTTCATAAACGCTAGCATGAATGCATTTAGAGCTTGCTGTTTTTCCGTGTATAGACGTGGAGAAACAGCGCCGCGTAATGGGCTAGAATCTTGGTAGTTTCTGATAGCAGACGACATATAAGCTAGATGTGTTTACGGCAATCAGCGCCACCTAGGTTCTTGCTAGCAGACGATGTAAGCTGCCAGCTAGCTTGTGGAAGGTTCCTGTGCGTACGTATGAACAGCGCCACCTAGCGGCAGGAAAAGCGTCATCTGCTTTCGAGGCCCCTACCCTGTATGTTCTGTGTGCTAACACAGAAACAGCGCCTCTAGCGGCCACATAGCAGGTCGGGTTAGAGTACCTCTATGAATAATTTCATTCATTATTTTCCCATTTCATGATATTTGTAGTTGTTAATATCTTTACTATCTTTTGCGAGAATCTATTAACCATTAAACATTACTTTAGTCTTTTTAGCATTTACCTTTAGTCCTACTTTCTTACTTTTATCTGATAATTTTTGCAACACTTCCTGAAGCTCTGAAACATTATTTGTAAAAACGACCACATGATAGGTATGGGACCAGACTTTAATCTAGCAAACCAATACACTCATTAGTTATTTTTAGAAAAAACAACATTAAGTTTTTATAACTTGAAAAATTTATTACTCATAATATATATATGAATTAGTAGTGAGTTAGTATGTTTTAAAACCTATTCACTCTATTTAAAGTTTATCATTTCAATTCCATAACTTTCTACATTAGTTTTCATTAACAATTTTGGTAAGCACCTTACTACTCACTCACATTTCTGAAGCAGTCTAATTGGATTTGACTGCACCTCTTTTCTTCTGGACTTGGTCTGCAACTGCATTGCACACATTAAACTGTTTTCATTCTGCTCTAGTACTATCACTAGACTATTTTTTTAACAGCATTAGAAGTTTTGAAACATTTTTAACAATTCTGCTAATTTGCATATTGTTGACAATTATTATTGTGTAAATTAGATAAGGCTAAAACCTTAGTACATGTGCCTTGAGTGCTTAATTTTAGTAAGAGAGACTCTACAAATCATAACGCGAGATTTACAAAGTTGAATCTTGCATTATGATTTGTAGAGATCTCTCTTTAAAATTAAGCACTCAAGGCGCATGTACTAAGGTTTTAGCCTCATATAAGTATTACGTGCTGACATCGTGCTTAATAAGAATTAATATGTGCAAATTAGACTATGTAATTTGCAGTTTGTTTATTGATCAGTTTTGTACACATATACTGTACACACAAATATATTTTTGTTAAATAAACAAACCAGTCAATACAAAACCCTACAAAATCTAGATGACTTATAATCTCCATATAATTTTATTTAGTTCACAAAATACTTCTTGGAAAACTGCTGTAAAAAAAAATTTGGAGGTATGGAATCACCCTGTCAGTCAATGCCAATCTTTTTAAAATCAGTATATATTCTAATTATTGCTGTAGTATTGTCATAAATATTCTTCAGAATATGACAACATCCTGAGCATATATTTTAGAAATTTAAACCAGAAGTGACAAAAAACTTCATAAGAATGAATTATTAAAAATAATATACACCAGACAACAGTGGACAAAAATTTTCATTAAATAGGGTTTACTCCCAAGAAATTTATCATATTATCTCAGTGTAGATATATTTGTATGTAGTATCTCAAGACGTCACTTCACTCTACTTCTATTATAAAAATTTAACTGATATATGTAAATGTAATGTAAGATGCAGTGACAAAAGAATGCAACAAAAGTAGAAATGCTAAGTTAACTGAAGAGAAAAAGTCTGAATAATTCTTATATATATAATACAGGATCGCAATAGTGTTCAACATAATTTATTAATTGCATGAGCTATTTTTTACATCTATAGACTGTGCAGCCTTCATTTTACAATTTGTAAATATAACTTTATGAATTATATAGTATGTCAGTGAAAAGGTAAGATATTTTCTCTTCAAGCTGTTTGCAGCACCTTCTCTAAACCAATGCATATGTTATGTACCAACATAGTATAGCTATTCGTCACAAAAATTTTAAAGTACTAATGTCCATGGTTCAAGAGATACGAACATGAAAAGCAACTGTGTTGCGTACTTACATTGATCATCTTTAATGGTCTGGCTGCCATCACAAAATCTTGCAAACCATTTGAAAATGTTCTTGCAACTTATGACTTCACTACCATATACAGTTCAAATCATCTCAAATATCCCAGTAGCAGTTTTGCCCAATTTAAAACAAAGTTTAAGGTTAGTGTGTTATTCCATCATGCTTTAAGATACAAATCACACTATCATATCACAAGTTGTAACTCATGATACAGATATGCTAGCGCCTTAAATTTTTTGTGGCGAATAGCTAAATTGTGTCATTACATAATACATTGATTCAAAAATACCATTGTAGGCAGCTTGGAGAGGTCACCAGTCACTTTTTCATTGGGACACATTGTGTGTAGCAAACAAATGTTTAAGAGATTCATTATGCATACTTAATAATATATCTGAAGATATGGATGATTAAATCAGTTAATATTAAAAAAAAAAAAACAACAACCCAGAAACAAATAAACAGAAAAAGTAAAACAGGTGCAAGTGCATTTGATAGGTTAAACCACTAAACACCACATGATCACCATTTCTTATGCTTGCTCATAACTGTTATTAAAACAGACAAAACTCTCCATACAGTAGTGCCACTCAGAGCAAGCCAGAATAATCAATCGATGCCAGAAAGCTTGTGCATTCATCCAATATCCCCAGACTAGTTTCTGGCTTGTAGCCTTCATCGGTGAGGAGCTTTGGATCTGAGAGCACTGCCGCTAGATCTTAGGATCTAATGCAACCCTCCAGCAGCCACCTTTTATTGCTACTTAACTACAAAACTATGAGAATAAAATTGAACACACAATATTTTCAATCCAAGCTCATAAGCTTATCTAGTCATATAGCTCTGAACTCAGTTCAGGCCACAAGCCAGAAACTAGCATGGGGATATTGGATGAGTAGGCACTAGATAGTGATTTTATGCACAAACTTTTGGCATCCATTGATTACTTTGGCTTGTTCTAAGTGGCACTACTGTATGGAGAGTTTTGGCTGTTTAATAGCATTTGATAGGTTTTAATACTGTATATTAAAAATAATAATTTACTCTTTCATATTGCCAAATGTATACTATATAACACTAAATCATCGATGCACTTTACTACTGTTACACAATTCTTTATTAACTCCTAACTGCTGTATTTAACAGGAGATATGAAAGTTCTGAAGAAGATTGCTGGGGCAATCGAAACTGTAAACTGTAAAAGAGGATGGTAAATAAAGCATTGTGTAACAGTAGTAAAGTGCATGGATGATTTAGTATTATATGAAATATTAAAAATAATATGAACTTAAGTTTAAAAAAAAAAAATCACTGTTCTTTATCTGTTTTGGTTTATGTTTGTGTAAAATTGATTTTAAATTTAAAATAAAACAAATATTGAAAGAGGTACAAAAGATAAGTAAAAAAAAAAGAATATGTTTAATTTCAAAGTGGTATTAATGATTTTATTGATATTATGAAATGTCACACGAATCTTTTAGTTTACTTTTAACAGCTGATTAATGGGAGTAAAATCATTTTAGATCTCTATGCAAACATGATTGGCATGGTGATAAAAATGTAGGGCAGATTGACTGAAAGTTTGTGCCCATAAATACAGATGCTGCTAGTGTCTGGGGCAGAATTATGTGAGCTGCAAAAGATAAGAAAAGTTTAATTAAGAAGATATTTATGAAGTTAATTAGCACCCATTCTGTAACATTTTTTTAAATATTAGAAATGCTGAGGAAGACTGTCGAATAGTCAAAACTAAGCTATTTGCAAGTGTGAAAAATAAATTGTAGTATTATATAAAATGCATAAGAAAAGTGGTTTCATTATTCATATTAATACCAATATATCACATCATCACTATTTCTTACGCTAACACGTGTTATTAAAACAGGCAAAACTCTCCATACAGTAGTGCCACTCAGTGCCAACCAGAGCAATCAATGGATACTAGGATACCAATATATGGAATCAGAAAAGGATTAAAGCAAAAATTGCAGTTCAGATTATTTTACAGGCTGCTAAATGCGAAATTCAGAAAGTAGTTTGTAAATTATTTTAATTGTAACTTTGTATGAAGCAAAAGTTGAATTAGTTAAAAAAAAAAAAAGACTCGAGGCTTTCAGGTATGGATTCGAAAATGAATCAATAAGAATAAGCCATGATTACTGAGTGATTGTATTTTATTGTCTAATACAGAATAGAAAAAGACATAGAGTGCTTTGCTTTGATAAACTATCAGTTACTAAAAAAGCATTAAAAAAATTACTGATATTATTTTGAAAAGATTAACCAAATAAATGATTTTTTTTAAAAAATTGGTCCAATAATTTCATATGCACACTCATTATCACCCACTTATTATTCTATGATTCAAATTTTTCTATATCCATATACACTATATGAATATCATCCAGTTGTGAATCCTCTTAATAACATATTCACATTTGTTTGTTCCATGAATAGGTTTAATAAACAAGATATGCAAAGAAAACATTGATAATTTTTATAAATTAGATCATAGATAGAATAAAGAAAAAAAAAAGCGATATGTTAGAGAATTATTATTTACTTATTTAGATTTTTTTTAAAACAGTTTAACTATTAACAAAATACCATATAGAAACCTGTAGAAATTCCAACCAGGAGATAAAATCACTCATGACTTTATTAAGTCATTCAATTCTGCCACTGTAGCTATATATTTGCAAGTCACTAATCATGTGGTTCATGATTTGTGACTGTCCATATCTACATAAGTTAATGGCTAGTACATTCCATTTATGAAGCAGGTAAATGTAACAACCATGAGTTGTTCTGGATTTATTTGATAAAACTCTAGTAACATTTAGGAATATTAAATCCAGGTCACTTTATTGTGGAATCTGGAAAAATATATTTGTTTGGAGCTTAAGAAAAGTTCCATTTTTAAACAATAATTCTTTGATTGTAGATTTGTGGCGAACATCCAAAAAAAAAAGGATCTTAATTTGAGAAGAGACTTAATGATAAAACTATACCTTGAGTTATTAGCAAATCGAATCTACTTAACAGCATTGAACAACAAAAAAATGATCAACAATCTTAAGAAAGAGGCAACTATAAGAATCTTGAGAGCATAAATAAGATAGTTTGGGATCTGCTCCTGGAGAGATGGCTATTATAACCCAATCACAATTGAGAAAAATAAAAAATATGACAGCTGAATGAAATTTTAGTCTGCTTACAATATTACTTTGACTATCACATGATGCATAGAAATGATCCAAACAGAAATAACGAATATAGTACTGAACTATCAATATTCTAAGGCATTGATTTTTATATCATTCATAATAAAACAATAAAAAAAAATACTTTAAATATAGAAAAATATTTATAAAAAATTATGTCACAGATGTTGCCTTGGAATATAAATTTTCTTTATTGGCAATTAATTATAAAATGGCCATTATAGCTCTAATTAATTTACCAGCTTAAATAAACTTCATCAGGTTTGGAAAGCAAATAAATTATGAAGTTTATTTTGGTCAAATTGGCTGTAATTAGGCAGAAGCCTAGAAACATATTAAACCAACTCCTCTTTGCTTATATTCTCTATTTTATACAGTAGTCCCATCTATCTTCATTTATTATAAGTAGTATGAAAGCATGGAAATTAGGATATAGTTTGCTTCCAGACTTTCAATTAGGAAGATTATAGTTCAAATATATGCAGTTGGGCAAGTAGGTGGCATGGTTTCAAGCCTTAGATTGTTAAAATTTCCCTAATAAAAAAAGAAAATCACTATCCAAATACAATTCTTTGTCTATTATTTTCCTCTTACTTGAATTCTATTTGAACCAGAATCTAGAGATTCGTTTGCAGTCCAATGACTTCTCAATGCTTATTTAAAAGCTACAAGTCTCCCGAGTAATCTTGTGATAACGATAATTATAGAACATACAAAATATGTTTACAATTAATTTCAGAAAATGCATATTGGGATTATCAAGAGACTGTTTCATTGATTTGAATAATTTGATGTAGTGATAGAATAGATAATATTGGAGCTCAAGATCCATAGTTGTGTGTTGTTAATCCAGTTCTGACATTTTGAATTCAGATTTCTTATGAACTATTTGAGCAATAAACCATTCAATTATTATTATTAATATTATTATTATTGATTTAAAAAAAAAACCTTGAAAAATAAAAATAAAAACTAATTGCATTTTAATGTATATTTACCAGTTTCCATCTGCAGAATAATCTTCTCTAACAGTCCCCCATTGACGTTCGGATAAATATGGTCCCCATTTTTTCCAATCCTTTCCTTCACTTAATCTAATTCTTTCAGCATTTATTATATGTTCAACTTTTTTCGATCGTTTATAACTAATGTCAAAAGAAGCATGTTTTTCAGATGAAATAGACGGATTATCAAGAGAGCGTTTCATTGCTTAAAAAAAAAAATCAAGAAAAAAAAAAAATCATATAAATTTGTTATAACTTTTTATTTTTAAAAACCAAGTAATTGTTGTTAAACCAAAACACATTGAATTATTATTTCACTTTGAAATTCACAAATAAAAGAATATATATAATGCACTAGTTCAGGCATATTTTAGAAATAAAGCTGGTCTGAACTTACAAGTTTTTTTTAACCTCACACTAAAGAAATACTTTTTTTTTTTTCAAGAAAAGAAGTTTTTTATTTATTTAAATTAATGTATCATAATAAATCAAAGTTCCCAGATTTATTACATGTAACCTTAGCATTCATACAGAAGAAAGTGGAGAGAGATGCTAGTTTTTTTTTGAGTGCATGTGTTTAGAAAGGAAGCTTCTGGAAAAACATTTTCTTGTTTTAAGACAATTTTAATATCCTTATTGTGACGGACTTTTAGATTATTTTAACTAGAAAATAACTCTGTGGAATAATATTATAAAAATATGCTAATTAGAACAACAGACCTAACTTAGGAATTACACAGATAAGATGGAAAACTATGTAATAGCTGAAAATTTCATTATCAAAGGGTAAAAATCTAATTAGTGCACTTGTCAAATCTCAAATTATTTAGTCTTCTGCAAATTCCAGTTTTAGAAATGTTTCCTTTTATGTGTACTAACATTGAGGATAAAAAATTATTACTACCTGGCATCTTTTATATAACTTTTTCCTGCCTATTCATGAATGCGTAATCCTAAGAATAATTCAATAAATAGATCTAAAAAAGCCTTAAACCTTCAAACTGTCTTATGAATCAATTTTTTAACAAAGATTTAAATCTATAAGTTAATCAAGTGTTAAATTAGAATTCTACTGCTATGTTAAATTTTTTTTATTGAAATTAAAAGGCCTTTAATAAAAGAAATAATAGCAACATTGATAGCAAATATTAAAGTTAATTTTAATATGCAATTAATAATTTTAACGTTATTTTCTTGTTAAATACATATTAATTTTTTTTATCTCTTCTTAAAACATTTTTTTTTCTTTATAACCACTAAAATAAATATAATGTAAAATTGTGTGATTTCTTGTTCAATTAATAATTAATATTTTTAATAATTTTGATATAAATTTGTCAATCAAATATTTTTTTTAAATCTTAATTTATTATAATTAAATAATAATTATTATATAATTGTTTTAAATTGGATGTAAGCATATTGGAGGCAATAAATTAAATACATTCTAATCATATGAATTTTCTCCAATATGGATACATACTTTCTTAAATATATATTTTATTCTTTTTATGTCTAAGCTTTCAATGAGTTCACAACACTTTCTATTCTATATTAGACTGTTTCATTAGTTGTACTATCCCATCTTCAAATTTTGTCACAAACACCTCTTTAACTTTCCCCACCCTACATAATTATGTACCTTACATTCTCTCTTCTACAAAATATGTGGAAATAAATTGTCAATTTACTAATTTTTGCATAATATAAATCTTTCTCACCCAATATGTTAAAAAAGATTTAGGCAGTTATGATCTCTATCAGCCCTCTGGGTAACTACACAATATAGTATTTTTACATTTACTGCAGATAGTGATCAGAAGTCAGTTTAATCGGGGGGGGATGATGAAGGTTTGAAAATGGAATCACATTGTTTCATGATGATAGCTATATTTACAGAGACAGTTTGTTAATTGTCATGAAGAAAATTAATGAATCAAGAGAACTTGTCTATGTATATTCCATCAAGAAAACTTCTTAAACTTGCAAATGAGAACTAAAACACAACTACAGAAAACCTTTGTTGTTTTTTTATAAATTTTTTAGATGTTTCATACAAATACATGTGATTTAAATTTGTCTGTCAAGGTTATTTTTTATCAAATCGATTAATCCAAAAAATCACAAATTTATTGCACAAAATTCCTCTACAGATACTTATAGAAATGTAAAGCATGTTTAGAGTAGATATTTTTGATTTTTCAAAGTTAAAAAATAAATTAGTAAGTTCTTGTAATTCAAAAATGATTTAAAAAGCAAAGATGTTAATAGACTTCTTAAATATATAAATTCTACCTTTTCAAAAATAGTATTATTTTGCACCTTAATCTTGAATATGCCTTTTACCAATGCATAGAAATATCCTTTTACAATGCTAAACAATTAAATATTATGCTCAAAACACTACTGATTAAGAGCACTTATCAAAATTAGCTAAAATATTAGCAGATATTTTTATTAACCAATTTGCTTAATTATCACAAGGAAATGTTTATAAATAAAAAAATATTAAAGATTTTGTAAAAGAAAAAAGGATTGTCTTAGTTTATCAATAAACTAATTTATGGCCACTAGTGTATGAATATTTAATTAATTACAAAAGAATTTCTTCATTTCTCTCTAATCTCTTTGAATGACACTGCAATGAACTTCAAACCATAAAACAATCTCTCTAGATTCCTTTATAACATCTGTGAAACAGAGCTAATTAAAATATTTCTGAATAACATTTAATTATATCCAAATAACAAATGTTGCTACATGGTTCAGAGAAGAGTGGTGCCAAAAGAAAAGTTAAAGAAGCTTTTTACATAGCAAATGATCTCAAGGCCATTTAATAGAAGAGAGGCATTCTTTGCTCTCTCTAAACAATGGACTAACTAATTAAAAATTCAAACTCATTTGCATATGTGTACAATAAATCACAACAAACTTCATTCACAAAGCTATGAGTATGAGATTCCAACATTAAATCCCGAAAGCGCTAAGCAGACTTATTACACATTGTAATAGAATTATAGCTTCACTAACGCATGCGAAAAAAGCCGCATATTTATAATTATTATTTATTTAATATATGATTTTTTTTTTTGGACAACTTAATTATTAACAAAAATCATAAAAAAATCTAGAGATTCTAACTGAAAAATAGAATTACTGATGATTTTGTTAAGATCTTCAATTCTGCCACCATAGGCATAGATTTGACAATTATTAACTATGCAATTCGTAATTTGTGTTTGTCCATAGCCAATAGCTGTTAAATTCCATTTATGAAGTAGATTGTGTAGTGATCATGGATTGTTCTGAATCTGTTGATGAGACTCCAATAATGTCTAGCAAGATCAAATTCTGTTTATTTTACTCTTAGATCTAGAAAAAGGAAATTTGTTGGAAAATTATGTTTTTGCTCCCTTTGATCATTCTTCACAGAAATAACCTTAGATAAAGTTTATAAAGAAATCAGAAGGAACAATGCAATCATTCTAAAAAGTAAACCACTTGATAATTGGATGTAGAACCACAAGATCACTGACTAAAGCAAAGATGAATAGCAAACCTCAGTAAATAAGCTAAATTCAATTTAAGCTTTCTTGTTATTTATATATATTGGGATATCACAAGATAGATATCAACTTACTGCCTTTATAACATTATAAAGAAGCAATGCATATAGTATGTCTCAATGAAAAGCTGATTGTAACCCATCTTTGAATCCATATGTTATGCAGTTATGTGGTTTAATTATTCATCGCAAAAATTTTAAGGCACTAACATGTCTGAATCATCAGTTACAACATGAAATAAAAGTGTTTTGTACCTCCCTCCATCACAAAATCTTGAAAACCACTTGAAATGTTCTTATAACTCATGGCTTCAATGCGATAAATAGTTTGAATCATTTCAAATGTTTCATTAACAGTTATGTCTAATTTCAAACAACATGTCTTTTCATCATAAATTAAGATATGAAATAATATCATATTTCATGTAATCAACCATAATCCACACGTGTTAGCTTCTTAAAATATTTGTGATAAACAGCCAATTATGTTACTTTATAACACATGCATAGATCCAGAAATAGTGCTACATGCAGCTTAGATGAAAAAGTAATCAATTTTTCACTTGAACACATAAAGATGAACAAATTGTTAAATGATATATTTTGAATTTTTTTTATTATTTCTGAAAATAATAGAATCCTAATATATATATAAATCACATTACTCTGGTCAATGCTTAAAATTAACCATTAGAATATAATATTAGCAATCTGTTATCAAGGCAACATTCAATAAAATGGAAATCCACTTATTATTAATGTCTAAGATCTTAAAGAAACCCTATATGACAGCAATTGCTTTAATCTACTATAATTTAGTATATCACATGATCACTATGTCTTATGCTAGCACATTACTGTTTATAATTTAGTAATTACAAAGTTGCTAATTTGGGGGCATTGTTTTGGTGCCATTATCACTTCTGTTTTTCTTCACTATTTTGTGGTTCTCACTAACATTAGTTTACCAGTTAACATTTTATTTTGTGTAGAAATTGAAACTAAAATTATTAGTTTAAAACAAAAATATGTCAATATCATATAGATTTCATACAAATATGTAAATTTGAATTGCAAAGCAAGCGGATAATGCCCTGAATGGTTGTATCATAATACAAAGAAACCGACAGCATCATTGATTGGTAGATTACTTGGCATCAAAGTTCTCAAAGCAGGCTTTATTCTTTTAGAATTTCCAAAAAAAAATAATTTTTAATTTATTTACATATTTAAACTTATTTATGCAACATATTTGTAAAATATTTATTTTAAACCAAAAAACTACATTGCAATTAGATTTTATTTGAAAATGTCTGTTTATAAAAAGACAAGTTGTAAAAATGCAATTATAATAAAGCGGAAGTTATTTTTAAATGGTTAGCAACAATTGCTTTCATTAATAATAATGTTTAATTTTGAATTTTAGGACATTATTTTTTTACAATTTCTCCAGCAAAAATTTACTTCCATTTTAAAAGTGAAATTCAGAAATATAGTTTTTCAATAATTTTATGAATAAGCAAAATTACAATCCAATATGAAACAAGCAAATATAACTAAAATTGTCACTAGTCTTTTAAGTAAGAATGGGAGAGTTGGATCTTAATTGAGTTAATTAGATTGGAAATTAGAATTCCCTAAAAGGTTTAAATAAACTTTCATTAAAAAAGCCAACTGTTTAAAAATAGAATTAATAAGTAATCATTTTTACAAATCTTTCAAATAAACTATTATTTAAAGCTAATACAATAAAAATAAATGCATAAAAATGCAAAGTTTATTTAAAACTAATAGGTAGCTGTCAAGCGTTGTTAGCCGAGAGGTCATCGCAGCCGCCTTGCAAGCAAGTAGTTGGTTGCAGACGGTTGTGGGTTCGCGTCCCGGCCAATGCTATGACATATGAAAATGGAAAAAAAACTAATAGGTAGCTTTAATCTCAAGGATCAACTTCTGTCAAACAACTTTAGGATCTTAGATCCTGATAATAAGCGGATTCCATTTAATATCTAATGCTGTCTTAACAACATATTTCTGCTATTCTATTGATTAATTTTAAATATTGTCTGGTGATGTGATTTACACACAATAACCAATTAACTACGTGCATTTATGGTTTGAATAAATGTTTTTTAGCACTCTGAATTTAAATTTTTCTAATGCCTTTATATTACATCAATAGCATATCCCTAGTCTCACTTCATTTCAATAAATTAGATGGAATAAAGAGTACTCTATATAGATAATTCAGTTGCAATAATTATTTCACTATGATAAAATACCTTGCATCAGGAGCACATTGCAGTCTGGATTGTACCTCAATATCCATGTACCTTATCACTAAAGCTAAAAATTTAAAAATACAGAGGAAAAGATCATAAAACTAATCAATTTACTGAATGCAAAACTAGAGTCTACTATTATAGAATCATATTTTTGATGGATTGGTAAAATATATAAATAATACAAGACTTCCTGAGTGCATATTTTGTAGTGAGTCTGAACATGGTTTTCACAGGAAAGACAAATTCCATTAGCATGATAAAGATTTTCTCAAAGACATTGCAAAGAAGTTCCATATTGATTGCTTGAAGTATTTCAGAATGGTTTTGTGCAAAAGAAGTTGAAAGACAGCATTATAAAATATCAGCCAAACAGAATGAATCATTGAATCCTATATGTAATTGTATTTATGGTTTACATAGCCATTGCAAAACTCATTTTTTAATGCATTATTATTATTGACATGTATTTATTCTCTCTCTCTCTTGGGATTGGAATGGTCATATTTGTTTGCAAATGGCTACTGCTGATTCTTTGTAGCATATAGTCAAAAGAAAATACTATATAACTATTATGTATATATATACAATTTTTTTTAGAAAAATCATTAAAATATATTATTTGTCTTGCTTAACTGTGTCTCAAAATCAATTCAAATCTGTGTCTAAAAATGTTTTAGAATGGTGAACATCTGCAGATGAAGATGCTTTAATGCCCAGAATTATTTTAATAAACCGTAGTAATAACAGATAGTTCATTGCATGAGAGGATGTAAATAAATAAAATTTCAAGAGTCTCTAAACCACTGTTTAGAATTGATTGCATATTCATGTAGAATTTACATAAAAAAGAAAAAAATATTAAAAAATGAAAATGTAGTAAATCTAATTCTTATTCAGTTCTACAACCTAGTGCAAGTTTGAATAATCAGTAGATGCCTAATAATAGTAAAATGGATTGACTACTTAGAAGTGCCGGAGCACATGATGCATTGTTGATTTTTAAAGAATATTAAAAAAAATAAATTAAAAGCAGTGGTAGATAACAACAATAAATCATCAAAATCCAAGCTTGAAGAATATAATCAGACAAAAGCGGCTCTGCCATCTACCGTAAGCTATTGAGTAATCAATGAATATTGGATGCATCATCACATTTTAAATCCCTATCCTCAGACCAGTTTCTGGATTGTGCATTTAACATTGAAATTTGGATGAATGAAATGCAGTTATTCAGCTCACAAATGAGGAGCTCCATTTTACGGTATCAGTCTAAGGTTTTTAAGTGATTGGAAGATGGGGGTGTAATACCTAAGGATAGGTATTTTAAATAAATCTGGAAACAACTGATTGCTTAATCATATTTGGGTGAGCCAAACAATCGATGAAAAACATAATTTAAGAACCACTGGACAGATAAAAAAAGTTAAAAGAAAGATAAGATTGTACAGTAAAAAGTTAGTAAAGGAGTAAAACATTAATCAACTAATATTATTTTATTTCATTACGAGTTAGGTGATATGCAACTTTAAAAATACCAATTTGACACAGCCTACTTAAATATATTTATTGAAGTTTAAAACATTGGAAAACATGAACTGCGTTTATACAATACCATGTGAATGTAGGACATGGAGAAATTAATCCATTCAATGGAAAAAAACCCCAAAGGAAAACAAAATGATGATTCACAAGAAAAACAAATATGACAGCTCATGCATTACCAATGAATATATGATCAACTGGGAAACCCATGGGATTGGAAGAAAAAAGTATAAAGAAAATAAAAAGCTGCTCACACAGCAATGACAAATAATCCCATTAAGTTAACTCAGTTATAACTCTTAATATTTATTAACCATGCCTGAAAAGGAAAAATGGAGAAATCAGGAAGACTCTCATAGTTAAATATGTACAATTTCAATACACTGTTGCTTTTGATAGAATAGTTTAGTTAGTTAGAATATCAGTAAAAGACCAATTCAACTCCTGTGCTAGACTACAACTAATCAGGTTGAATGTATTTAGAAAAATAAAATTTTGCATTATTTTAGATTGTACGTAGTTTATAATCTCTAAAACAAGAGACCATCTGGTGTTCATGTTGCATTGTGTACTTATAGTCCAGGGGCTGGATTCTGTATCTATCTGAGGATTGCAGATCACTGTGCATTCTTTTGCTGTCAGATTCTTATCAGATCTCTATGAAAGGTTTTGATAAATAGTTTGTGACATGAACTTGTTTTTGTACATGCATATAAAATTATAATAAAAATATAAGGATATAGAAAATCAGTCACACTCACATGAACAGGATAGAATTGGAGAATAAAGCAGAAGAAATAAAAATTAAATTACTCAAATACAGCCAACGGTAGGGGGCAATAGAATCTGAGAAATACCGAAGGTCAAAGAAGCCTGGGATCTGTACAAGAGCAAATAGGGAACCTGGCTAGTCCAATTAAATCCCTACACATCAGAAATGATAGTAGCATCATGGAAAAGGAAAGAATGATGCCCACAGATAAGATAGTCAAAGTTACAAAAAAATAGCCATGACTCCATTAAAAAAAGAAGAACATGAAAAGAAGAAGAAAATAGAAGAGGCAAAGATAGATAAACAATCTATGAACCAAATGTTTGGAATTGTAAACTAGTTCCTAAAAATAAAGGCTTTCCCAGGAAATGCTGGTGAAGCACTCATTGAATTTACCTGTAAAGATATTTCAGAATTAATGCCATGACTAAAAAAGCAAGGCTAGCAATAGCTTGTAGCCATCTTCAAAGTGCGTCCCAGGCATGATAGGACTCATTATTCATCCACCATCATAACTTTATTGAGTTTAAGTAAGCATTCATAAAGTGTAACTGGAGTGAGGATTACCAAGAAGGGTTTAAACACAATGTATCCCAAGAGAACTGTCTACCTGGTGAGCCTAACATTTCATTTATTAGAAAACAAGTGGAAAATTGAGAGTGTTCATTATCTACCCTCTCACAGAGTTACAAATAATAAAAATATTAAGACATAACATCCCAAGCCATATTGAAAGAATGTGGATTGGCATAATCATGCATACAATTGAGCAGGTGGTAAATGCATTTGATAGCAGCAAACCTGCATATGCTGATAAAAAGGGGGGGTTTAAACCTACAACTATATCAGTATATAGAGGAAAGCTACTACTGTGGTACCAAGATAGAAAAAGATGAAGTGCTGCCATGGAAAAAGAGTTTTGATCAACTGATAGCTCAATAGTCCTACCAGAACCCATTAATTAAAAGATCTGGAAGTGGTTCTAACCTTCAACATACC
Organism: Epiperipatus broadwayi; assembly: GCA_028023455.1. NCBI lineage: Eukaryota > Metazoa > Onychophora > Udeonychophora > Euonychophora > Peripatidae > Epiperipatus > Epiperipatus broadwayi. Next base: position 3,382,262 of record JAQFVV010006269.1, read on the forward strand.
ATAGAGACTCATCAGAAATATTGAAGAAAAGCCAAAGTAACCTCTAAACAAATTTAAGTGGAAATGGGAATTAGAAAAACATATATCAACCAAGTGTTTTTAATAGTGAATGTGTTTATTCATGAACTAATTTTAGGAGCTGACTTCCATGTACAAAACTCTCTGCTTATTGAATTTTAATAAGTCAAGCAATATGTGATAATGAAATCATAGCTTTCATACCACAAGAGATAGCAATCAACAGAATTGTGCTGCATGCAAGAATGCCCCCAGCAGCAAGAAATGTGGATAAAAATCCAAGAATCCAAATTGAGCAGTTGTTATCAAATAATATTTTCAGATGTACTTGGAGTAATAAATGGATATATGCATCGAATTAAAATCATGGATAGTCAATCATATCAGATTATATCCAATGCCTCATCAATACAAGAGAGATTGAAAAACAGCTGGCTCAGATGACGGAATGGGGAATCATATCCAAATGCTCTTGATCGCAATATCCCTCCTATCTATGAATTATTGATAAAATTTTAGAGGAAATAAAAGTTTTTACTATTGATTGCTAGTTACTGGCAGACTAAACTGCATCCAGAAGACCATAAATATACTGCCTTCAGATACAATGGATATTCCTATCAGTTCAACAAAATACCCTTTGGCTTAAAGAATAGTGATACTGGGTTACTTTAATGTTTAGATATTTTGTCAATGATATAAAGCATTGTGGCTATATATGTTGACAATGTGGAAATTACATTCACTAGTAAGCTTGAGCACAATATAGCATTTGGAACTATTTTTTAAGGAGTGTCAATAAAAATCAATTTTAAAAAAAGTACTCTGGTGACTGACGAAGTTAAATTTTTGGATCATGTAATCATTAGTCATGGTATTAAACCCCATTATGAAAAAAATCATGCCATCCAAGAGTTTCCAACCCCTAAAACAAACAAAAAACCTATTAGATTCTTCTTAGGTAAAAAACATTGCCATAGATATGGAATCTCTGTTGCAGCTTTCAAGAAAAGATGGACCTTGGAAATGTACATATGTTTCTAAGGCAAGTAATGCTGGCCTAAAACCCTTTTGTGTTCAGACTGTCAGTAGTGGCTATAGGTTAGGAGATACATTGTTCCAGATCCAGAACAAACAAAAGTTCTCTATTTTATTAGCTGTATTATTGAAGGGCCAAGAATTACACTGCAACAGAAAAAGTATTAGCAGTGGTATCAACCTTTCAAAAGTTTTGTAGGCTTCTCCTGAGGTCGGAAGTAATTGTGATATACCAATCACAAAAGCCTTGAATTCCTGAAACACAATTACTTAAACAACAGTCAATCATATGGTGAGATGGAGTTTGTTATTTCAGGAATTCAATTATAATGTTAGGTATTGAAAGAGTTCAGAAAATAAAGTCACTGATATATTGTAACACAATCCTGTTCAATAGAATCAGCAACACTTGCGAGCAGTTGAGGTATGTATTGCACCAATTGAGACACCATGATTGAGTTTGTGGAGACTTGGGTCATTTAGTAGATAGATAGATGATCCACACTGCATAGAAATATTTTCATATATCAAAGAGTTTCATGTAACATGTAAATCTAACCCCATGTGGACAAATAGAAATATGCATTAAAAGAAGGAATGCTGCAGTGCAATAAGATGACTGAAATAAATAGCAAATAGTAATACCAGATAATATGCGGAACCAATTGATAATGTATACTCATGCATTATATGGGCACTATACTGGCCAAAGATATATAAATATGTTTTGACAGTAGTTAATACATGTAAATATACCAAAAAACTAAGACCCTTAATAAATCATATTATAGGGCCACTAAGTCCCATAATACTAGAGAGCCCAATAAACTATTAGTGATGGATTTCTATAGTTCATTGCCACCATTCAGAAGGATGAAATATCTGGTAGTGGGATATGATGTATTTTCAAAATGGATAGTTGCTTACCCAGTATCTCAGACTAATACTTGAAACACTATCTGTACCTTGGAAACTCAACACTTTGGCAATGTAGAAAAACTAGGGACAATTATTTCACATCATTCATATACAACTGAATGGCAAAGTGGATCAATGTCTTGACATCTATTCATAACCCTCAGTCCAACCCATGTGAGCAGGTTATATGTAAGCTGGATTGACTGTCCAGGGTCTATATTAATACCAACCATCATTTGGGTGAATCAAGTTAAGCGGGTAGTAAACTATATAAATTGGACAACTAATGAATCCACTAGTTTGGCTCCTGTTCAACTACATTATGGAAAACATGTACCCATTCTAATAAGACAAACATTCCAATAATACTAGATCCAATAGATAATGAGAGGGATAAAATAACCAGAAAGAGTAAAATGAGAAAACAGAAATCTCAGGGCTCTTCTCATAAATTCTAAGTATGAGATCAAGCTATGATCTAAGCTAATCTCATTCAAGTCATCCAGAAAAAAATATTTAGGAATCCAAGACCTATATAAAAGTTCATTTCAAGTTGTAAAACAGTATGGTAAAAATGCTTTTGTACTGGCAGAGGGAAGAAAAGAAAAGGGAACATATAATGCTTGGTCAATAAGACCTTTTTTTGAAAAATATAGTATGCCATATAGATGATAACTCTGCTTTCAGTGCTGATGAATAAGTGATGTTCTTATAGATGTAGTGATGCAATATGTTCATGATGCTCCCAAAGTTGTACCTCAACACTGCACCTACCTAAGGTTTAAACTCTCTTCAAATAAGCTCCTCAGAGGAGCAGGGCTTTATATCAGTAGAACACTATTGTCTACTAGGCAAAAAACTGTGTCATGGATGCTGAGCCTATAAGACTCATAAAAGTAAATAAGCAAGATATTCCACTTGGCCAAATGTTCTTTTGGTTGTTTTTTCATTGTGCTCTCCGAGTAGTAAGTTGGGTTTGTGCTTAAACTGAAATAGCTTTTGTGGAGTTCGTGCTACATTGTAAACTTGTATGTGCTCTAATGTTTTCTGTTCGCCAAGGTGTTGAAAGCAGGGATGCATATATTACACCAATAATCACCCCATTATCAAAAAAATGAGTTACTTTTTGCCAAATAGTCCAATATAGCTTAATAAATTATATCGCAGCTTGCAAGACTGTGGAAATGTTAATGCACCATTTAGCTACATTGCTGCACTAAAAGAATAGATATATAGTTGGCAGCTTGTTCCTCAAATTTAGTTTACAATCATTTAATTAATGGGAAAAATATTTAATTTTGCCATGTATATTTTTTTCATAATAATAATGGGCCTTCAATAGTATGAGAATTCTCAAACATTACATTTGTTAACACATGATTTTAATATGTGAATATTTTAATGAGTTATACATGTTTGTAAACGGGAATAAAATAACAAACAAGTTTTTTTTTTTTTAAATCTCTCTTCAGTAATTATAATTATTAGTTTTAATTTTCAATTTGAAAACGTATTAAAATAAATTTGACTTCTTGATAAGTTAACTTTAAAAAAAGTTTTATGATTAATAGTAATTTTTTAAAAAAAGAAGAGGTTTTGATATTTTTTGTTAAATATTATTTTAATTAGTCCCAGTTGTTTTTTTTCTTTTCTCTTTTCAATACAAAAATCAAATCAATACCATTAACTGATTATCTGGAGTGGGGGGTTGTGAGAAATAATTTTCATTAAAAAAGATATGTCAAAATTTTTACGATTTTATTTTAAATTTTTGATTTGTTTTCCAACAGCAATGTTTAAAGAGAGAAATAATTGAACCATTGTAATTGCAAAAATTTATTTAATTGACTTATAAATATTGTCATGTTGGAGATAAATTGTTATTGGTTTGAGACATACAATTTATTTAATTGACTTATAAATATTGTCATGTTGGAGATAAATTGTTATTGGTTTGAGACAGAGTTCTTCCAAAGTTGAGGGGTTAGGAAATAAGTCATTTTAAGATCTAAGTGTCTGGCAAAAAAGTATTCCTTATTTAGTTGTTGAAGAGGATGGTCAGGCCTTAATCCAGAACTAATGAAAAAAAGAAGTCTCTATGAAGCTGTTGCATAGAACAGAAGTTTTAATCATGCTTTTAGCATACTAGGAGTTTATTTCTACAAAGAAATTACCTAAAAGCTAGATATTATCTTCATCCATACAATCTGCATTCACTGGAATAAAATATAGAGAAATTACCCCTAAAGTAATCTGCAACCTTTTCTTCAACCAAGAGCATGATTCTTTGTATGTGTATTAGACCTGGGAAAATTATTTTTAAAACATGGATAAAATTTTGCTGTTGTTAACCTGGAAATAAAATACTGCACATCAGGAAAAAAAACTCAACTGGAAATTATAACTGAAAATAACTCCATAGAACAGGGGTGGGAAATTGTTTTGGCTCCAGGGCCACATAGGTTGGCAGAGGGCCGCATCTTTTTTCAAAACACAATGAACACACTGCTTTATTCCCTGTATTACCAAAGAACATTCATCACTGATTTTACATTTTTTCAGAGGGTTCATGGTTTCACTAAAGTCGAAAATGTATATATTTGCTAATGCAAAGACAAAATTGAAATTAACCAGCTCAAATGGAAAAGCACTGCACATCGTATCTACATTGCGCATGTGCATTGACATGGCTATCCTAGTGGAAAATATGAGGCGAATCTTCGGTCGCGCACGGGAAGGAAATCTCAGTTCAAGGCAGATTTTTCTGATTGTCTTGGCAGGCTACAAAAAAACTCTTAGCAGGTCGCTATTTGTCCACCCCTGCCATAGAGGAACAAACCATGGTTAAAGGTATTATTTTGTGTGCACACTGTATTTTCATTTACAGTAAAAAAAAAAAAATTTTTTTTCATATAAAAGTATTTTTTTTTGTTGTAAGAATTGATAATTTTAAATATTTTATTAAATAGATGTTTTCAAATTGTGAAACATTTTTTTTAATCCATTCAATTTTCTTTTAAAATAATGAGAATTTTTTTTTGGAATTTTTTTTTAATTTAATTTTTTTTTCATTCATTTATGGGTCCTCCTAAAACTTAATGAAAGGTTAATTAAGCTAAGTCCAGGATTGTTATCTTTAATTTTGAAAATGTTGTTTTTCCAATCCTATTATTTAAAGAAATAGCTTAATGAATTAAATGTTGATTTAATGAATAGAAGTCAACTGATTAATTATAATTTTTATGAAATTAAATTTTTTTTTTTTATAAAATGAATGTTTAAAATTTCATATTATCATCTTTTTTTTTAACTGTTAATCAGTTAGTTATTAAATAATTGTTTTAAAAATACTTTTCTTGTCTTAATGTCTTTATACCTTCCAACTATCTGTTACATGGATTGACAGTGTATGTGACTTGTTTTCAAGTCAGCTTAGTGTTTTAGGATTTTATATTATCTCAGTTAAACTATTTAATTATAGTAGAACAAACCTATAAATTATTTAAAGTGATTTAGAATAAGAATAAACCTATGAATTATTTATAAGTGATTTAGAATACACTGCTTTATTTATTTATTTCTTGCTCACAGTAATAGTCTGGAGTTCTTGCTTCCTGAGGTAGATTAGAGCATAAGTTATATGGATTAGGCTATAGGCTGGTGTTTGGACTCTAGATAATAACCCTGAATGATGCAAATATATATATCCTTTAAAATCCAGGCACTACATTTTATTTTATTAGAAATTACATTTATAGTTGACCAATACATTTACATTTATAGATTACCAATACATTAATGTATCATATGGCCAGGGCATTGATGCTAATAGATTAGCATGAGTTAGTATCTTAGCATTATTTGATTTTTTTCATATTCTGATAGCTAAGCACTTCAATCTATGCATCCAAATTATTGTTTATATAATATGCTCCAAGTATGGAAGTGTCTAGATAAGTAGCTTGCCTATATTGGACCCATTTCAAATCCAGTCGCAAGATTCACTGATTTTTTTTTTTTTGTTGATCATTCATGATGATGAATTTTTATTATTACTTTTGTTTAATGCTGGGTGAACTTATAGTTAATTCTTTACTGATCTCTCATGCTCATTTCTTTTATACTTAATTTTATATTTTATTTGGGGATGATGGTTTCCCATCTCATATATCAGCTCTAATATACTGTATATCATTACAAATGACTACCCAATTGTGGGACCGTGTAACCCCACATCATTCCATTTTTTATTGTTACAGTATTTTAAATAGATCTGAAAACCATTGATTGCTTAATCATATTTGTTTGTGAGCCAAAAAATGATGAAACTATAATTGAATAGATAAAAGTTTAAAAGTAAGATTGTACAACAGAAAGTTAGCAAAGAAGCAAAACTTCATTAACTAACTAACATTATTTTATTTCATTAGAGAAAGGTGATATGTAACTTTTAGAAATATCAATTTGACACAGTTTACTTAAATATATATCGTTTTTCTAAATATATTTAATAAACTAAAGTTTATTAAAACAGGCAAAACTCTCTATACACATCGCCACTCAGTGCAAGCCAGAGTAATCAATGGATTACTGTTTTAATAACAATTATAAGCAAGCATAAGAAATGATGATCATGTGATGTTTACTGGTTTAAACTAGTTTAAAACATTGGAAAACAAGAACTGCGTTTATACAATACCATGTGAATCTAGGACATATATTGGAGAAATTAATCCATTTAATGGAAAAAAGAAAACAAAATGATGATTAGCAAGAAGAATAAATATGATAGTTCATGCATTACCAATGATATATGATCAACTGGAAAACTTAAGAATATTGGGAATTCGAGGAAAAAATATAAAGAAAATTTAAAGCTGTTCACATGGCAATGACAAAAAATCCCCTAAGTCAACCCAGTAATAACTCTTAATGTTTGGAAAATATTTATTAACCATGCCTGAAAAAGAAAAAATGGAGAAATCAGGAGGACTCTCATAACTAAATATGTACAATTTCAATGGACTGTTGCTTTTGATAGAATAATTCAGTTAGTTAGAATATAAATAAAAGATCAATTCAACTCCTGTGCTAGATTACAACTAATCAGGTTGAATGTATTTAGAAAAATATAAATTAAGATTGATTTTTTTTTGGAACATTGAACAGTTCAAGAAGATGGTGGAAATATTCCAACACATAATTAAATAAAATTAACAAACTGTTTAAATATGGATGAAGTGTGGGGGAAAAAAATCGTGATAAAATTATAGTAATAATTTAAATAACATTTTGTAATTATATATATAAAGCAACTTACTTCTAATTATAATATACATAAACTTTAACGCATAATTATTTCAAAGTGAATTCAATAAATGGGCCTAACGAATATCAATAATAATCTATGTAGTATAACACCAACAAAACATCACGAGAAATAGATTTGCTACTTAAAAAGTAATATAGCGAAAAAGCATGTGATAGGTATCTACAGTTATTTAAAAAAAAAAAAAAACAATAATAATAAATATAGATACTGAATCTATATAAATGTGTGAGCAAATTGGTTTAAATACATAACATCAAATGATTTCAAGCTGATAGACTAATAATAAACAAATGAACGGTTTGCTAGGCAAAAGATAAATCTGATTAAAAAAATTCGGTGCACATTAGATCCAAACCCACAATTCCCCACTGATCAAAGCTATAAGCTAGAAATTGATCTAGATTTATGATGTGATGCACTGTGGCTTCTCCTTTATCGAAGTCAGGAATCTCTCAGCTACAATGTCCAGAGAAACCTGTTAGCAATCTTACCTTCCCCTTCCATTCCCCCACCCTAACAGGAATTTATTAAACATTACTACCTCCCATCATTGACTACTCGATCTCACTCAAGGTGGTATAATTGGAACAATTGATATGTTACTTAAATATATGCAATACATTTATTTCAAAAAATATCGACACAGCTATATAAATATACATATTAAAAATAAAATGTTTGCTTTATGCATATTACACATTTTAGCGTATCAACTACATAAGTAACAAATTATATTCAATTTTAATAAGATCTTTGGTAATATTCCCATTCATTAATAAAGTTATAGAAGTTAAAATAAATTTTGCTGATCGACACTCTTCTGTGAATCAGGAATAGAGATCTAGATTATTTGTCTAGCTACGGTTTTTTCAATTAAGAAAAAATGAAGCTAACATATAATCAAAAGCAAATAGCCAAAAACCTTGTTATCTAAACTTCGGCATTTAAACGTGATTAGAGGTTCGTCTTAGCGTTCGAATATTTTGAATTACTCCATAACTTTATAAATAAATAAACAAGATTTTACTAAAAATATATTTCCAAAAACTAATAATGAATAGACCTTGTTTAATTTTCAAGTAAAATATTTACCATAAATAAACTTTTTTTTAATGAGAATTTCCAAATGAAGATAACTGAAAATGAAAACTACTAAAAAAAAAAACGAAGGAAAATTCGTGCATGATTGGCTGAGCGCTTGCGCAATAGAATGCTTTCGCAAAAAAAAAAAAAAATGAAAGAAGGGATTTAATTAGTTAGTAACGCGGTTTGTGATGAAATAAAACTTTTACGAAAAGTAATTTATCAGCATCACATTACTCCTAAGCAGATAATCAAACTAATGATACAAAACGGTACATTACAAACATGCACCCTGATTAATTGCAGTGATATCGATAGCAATACGATTTATTTGAAAAATATATATTAATTTAGAATTAAATCCATACAAAAATGTAACGTATTTAAATTTATATACAGCATAATTATCATTTCTCTTCTAAACTATTATAGCAACCATCTTTGTCATTCATACAATCGTTTTACTTTTCTGGCCAATTGCCCTGAAATTTTAATAAATTAGCGATTGAATCAAATTCTGATAGAGATCAACAAATACTTTTAATAGCTAATATTTTTTCCACCTATATTCATTTATGCAGCGTTGGAGTGGGGAGGGGGGGGAGGTGGCTGCTTTATTTTTTTTATTAATAACTGAAATACAGGCTTATTATATGCCTGTATCAATATATGTAGGGTATATTAACAAAATATAAAGGAGTTTGTGAAAAATTTTGCCAGGAGATAAGTTCACCAGTGGATTTATTTTAATTTTATCATTATAGCCATAGATCCAGCAGTCGTTGTATGGTTCATAGTTTGAGTTTACCAACATTTTCATGGATCGGCGCCTGATAAATGCCATTTATAAAGCAAATGAATGCAATAATTATGGGTTGTACTGAGTGTTAGTGAGTCTCCTTCAAATCCAGATGATTTTATTACTGGATTTGGAAGAGAAAAAAATTATTTGAAACCTCATAAATTTTTTTTATATACATATACCTTAATTATTCAATTATAGTTTCAAGAAGAGGATCTTGATTTGAGATGAGTCTTAGATGGTGAGACTTTATCTTCAGTTATAGCCTATTCTAATCTGCTTAGCGGCTTTTTTTACATTTTCTGTGAAGCAGTTGCTGATTTTTAGTGGAGGAATAGATAAATCAACAGAAAGTTTAAGCAAAGAAGTAAATTTGAGTGTACAAGTAATATTTTATCATGATAATAATTAAATGAGTATACAGAAGATTAGTGTGAAAACTTTTTGTCTAAACGAAGATAAAGTATTCATAGCAGGAAACTAAAATATATTTTTTCACAACGTAGCTAGCTTTCTAAGATTATTGACCGATAGGGAAATAAGATTATGATCCAAAGTTACTCCTAAATATTATGGATTAGGATTGGGTTTTAGTTTATTATTAAAATATTACATGATCACCAATCCAAACCAAAGGATAAAGATTACTACGGTTATTCAAAAACCAAAGTCATCAAAATATATTGATACTGAATTAGATTTATACAAACAAATTAGCTTGGATTAAAAAGATTAGTGTGTTTTGACTTTGGGTTATTAACTGCATAATTAATCAAATTAATGTGTGCTGGAGGAGTGAGCTAGATCCAAAGACCCAGATTCAAGGCTTCTACTGATGAAAGCTATAAACTAAAAGCTAGTCTGGAGATGTTGGATGAAAATGTCCAGACTATTAGTAAAATAAAATTAGTTATAAAGGCCACTTGATTTTGTTTCAAACTGAATGAATTGCTTTGAATAGCCATGGTAGATGGATTCTCTGAGAGTTATTGTTATGAATTTGTTAATCCTATCATAATGAGAAGGAACTGATATATATTAATTATATTAGTAGTTTAAAAACTAATGGTAAACTATTTTTTGTTGAAACAAAAATTGAGAATTGTTTGTTCTGCTATATAAATGGAATGTTCCTCCTTGTTTGGCATCACAAAGTAAGTACTTGTTTAAATCCATCCATGCTAAAAGTTAATAATCTTCTTGAGTCTCATTTATATGTTCCCAAAAATTACTATGAGAATTGAAATCTGGAAGAGGAGAATAAAATCAGTTTGCATGGGGAGGTTTATAAAATATTACATACATAAAATTTACCCAAATGGTGATTGCAGTATCATTTGAATTATTTTCAATGGAACTGTTTTTGCATTATAAGATAGTTTGAAACAAAAGTAGCCATACCATATTTATAATTCATTCTTTCAGTAATCAATGTAAATTCAGGAATTTTAAGAAAATGTATCTTATTAGAATTAGTCTCCTGAGGTACAATTACTTCAAAGTTGTGCTGACCAATTTGTAAAGGGTTTTCATTTTTGATATGCCTCGATACTAAGTGGAAAGCAATTTTAAGTGGTTCCTAGATGAAGAGAAGATCAGTTTGTAGAGAGTATACTTGGCATTTGAGATATTTCATGATTGCTACACTATGTAATTGTTTTTCATTTTGAAAGTATAGGAATATCACCTTTATAATCCTGATGCAGCTACCCACTATGATATTGCATACATAAAAAATATCCAAATTGTAAATGAAATAGTGTAATGATTTTTTTTAGGTAGCTTAATTATTACCAAAATATAAAGGAATCTAGTGTATTTTCTGGCATATAGGATGCACTTTTTTCCTGTCAAAATATGCCTAAAATATATAAAATTAAATACTACCCATGAAGGGCTTCTGAATAATGTTTAATCCTTATAGAGTGATGAAATCTTGAATTTTTTTCCGATGTAAATTTTAGGGTAAACCTAATTCTATTAAAAATGAAAAAACTGAGAAAAAGACAAAAAAAAATTCAATTTACTTATTGACAAAAATTATCATAATTTTTTTAATTTTTATCATAGAAAAATGATACTTACATTTTCTGAAACTAGAAAAAAAATGGAAATGAAGATATCAAATGTGCATGTGTAGACTGCATAGATTTCCAGTAGTTTTAGACTGAAACCGGATATTGCAAATTGGAAAATTCGTGATTGCACTTTGCAATCACAATGACGAACAGGATAAAAAAGAGTTTTCTATAAATCTTTTTTTTTTCTAATTCATTTCCCCACTTGCTTTTAAAAAATAGCTTTATTCTCTTTTTAAAAAATATATAACCCTATCTTTTTTTATTTTTACAAAATGTTTTAAAACTACTTAAATAATTGTGTCTTTAACTATTCCTTCAAATAAATTTTAATATATTTTTTAAAAAATTATGAAATATGTAATGCAGATATATCATACCATTTATATATTTCTTAAACACCTTATCAATACTTTTATTTATATCAAACTAACAGTTTTGACTGTCCTGCAGTCATCATCAGAGCTCTTGTTAGATAGAATTAACAAAAGCTCTGTTGATGACTACAGGACAGTCAAAACTGTTAATTTGTTATAAATAAAAGTATTGATAAAGTGTTTAAGAAAGGTTTAAATGATATATGTTAAAGTAGAAATCAATGCATAAGAAAAGAAGAAGGAGAAAATTATATTACTTCCATAATGCAGATATATGTGTTTTATACATATATCTTGCTAGTATTACAATATTAACCATTTAATTTAACAATAATTTTTTAAAAATTATGAGATTATTAAATTACTATAATTTTGAATATTTTGTTTTAATATTGATATGATTATGAGAGTATATTGAAGTAGTCAATCTTAGCTTAAGATTGAGCTTCATGTTTCCATCTACTAACCTGTATTCAAACCCTATATAACATCCCGCTCCTTTTGTCGTGTATGTATATATTTGAGATGTGCACCTAAGTTATAAAATTTTAACGTTTCAATAACATTTTTAAAACTATTATTAATTCTTTTTTATTAATTATTCTTTTTTATTAAAGTACATAGGTGCGGCCCAAATATATATATATAGGAGCAAAATACTAACAAAATATTGATTTTTTAAAAAAATATTTTATTATGTCATTTATACAACTTTTTCTTTTTAAAGTACTTTTTTTTCTATTAAACAGTATTTATACAATCCAAGATGGAAGATGCAACCGGTAATTGTCCAAAAATAATTAAAGGGTTGGAAACACTATTGTTTTAATCTGGGGAAGATATTTTTAATTAAAGTTTTTACTTAAAATGGGGATTAAGATTAACGATTTTCTTTTGTTTTAAACATTTTGTCAAATCTATTTCTAATCTGGAAATAGATTTGAATTTATTTTTGGAATATTATCTTACAGTTGCATCTTTCAAAAACAATGAACAAAGGAAACTTAAGATTTTAGATCAGAGATTACATTTTAAGCTAAAACTATGTAATTAAAAGCATTCCAGAAAAACGTGAGCAGAGTATAAAATGGCCGGATTTTAAATCACCAACAGATAAGCTATTATTGTGAGAACTGTATTGTTAACATACTACTTGTTATTATGAAACTGAAAATGACATAGTAGTAAGTCCACCCTTCTCAGCCCTATTGGGTCATCATCTTCTGCAGCCATACCATTCTGCTGCCCAAGAGTGAAGTAAAAGCTTGACCTAAGAACTTTAGTATGCTAATAGAAGCTTGCTGCCACTGAAGAACTTGCATTTCAATTGCCGTGCATGTGCTGTACTAAATTGGACTTTTAAAATTGCAAGGTAACTTTTCAAGCTGTCACCTCAAACTAAATTTAGCCTAACTCATCTATCAAGATTTCTTTTAATGTGTTATTTAACTTTGTTTTTGTTTTAATATGTAATTTGCTTTTAAATGATTTCTATAAATTTAATTCTCTCATATGCTCTTAACTTTCCTTAACTTTGATGTGGTCATTTATTTATATGTACACCTGGGTCTCTTTTTACGAGGATTTATTTAACATGATTTTGAAGTTACACGATTCACATTTCTCCGGAAGTCGAACTCCGATAATGCGCTATTACTTTAAATAATAAATTTCGTGCACTTACGTCATAGTGAAAGTAATAGCACATTATTGGAATTCGACTTTCATCTTAGTAATTTCAATATTTTCAGTGCTTTATAATAGTAAGATTTTATGCAATAATGAAATTAAAATCATGATTTCCACATTTTATGTACACACACATTAAATTTTACAAGATTATAATAATGTAAATTTGTTCAAACATTGTGCGTGTTAATTTTGTATTTTAAATAACATTCTGTTTTTGCTTTTTAAAAAAGAATGTAATCAATTATTAATAATTTAGTGTCTGCAAGTTTATTTTTAAAAGGTGAGTAATAGCAGAGGGCACAATTAAAATTGAAAATTAAAAAAATTAAAGACAAAAATAAGAATTTAATTTTTAGTTGTTAGATTAATTACTAATTACTTTGTCACCAGAAAACCATTAACACAACATAAGAGTGACATTGGCGCTAGTTGTACTTCCTTTTGTGAAGAATCGGAATTTTTACCAGTTTGCAAATGAACCTGTTTAACGGCAAATAGCGATAATAATTAAAACGTATATAAAAAAATGTAAATTACTGTAAATTATGCATAAAAATATATTGTTTTGAATAAAATTAAATATTATAGTTAAAAAAAGTTTGTCTTGTATCAATTTTTTTCAAATTTATAATTTTTTATTAGTCATATTTTATTTCCTTATTTTTTTTGCGCGAATTTTAAAGTAATTTTATGTTGGTGCTTTGCTTTTACGTGATCTTTGAAAAATTACAGTCCATATCCCCCCTTTTTCAAGGTAAGTTACGTCTATTTTTGCGCGATTTCATTTGCGCATGTTTTCTGAGGAACCTATCTATCGCATAAAACGAGACCCAGGTGTATTTATTATTTGATTTATGTATCTGCTTGCTTATTATTAATATGCCAATTTCCAGCAATCTGGCAAACTTAATTTCTAAAATCCTTTTTGTCTTTCAATTAAATCTCCATTAATTAAGATTTTTAAGGTTCCTTCAAAATATATTATATATGTTCGCCAGTTTGTTTTTACGAATCAACATTTTGTGTGGTTTATTATAAAATTATTTGTTCAACTCCAAATAGAATAAAGTAATTCTACCTGGGGTAAATCCACCATTCAAGCTAATTAACGCTTTGAAATCTTTTAAAATTTTTATTTGTAGTCACATAACTTATAGATATGAGTAGGAATACAGGTAGACAGTTATATATGGTCTTTATAGATATAAAGAAGACATATGATAGAGTAAATAGAAATAGATTATGGGTAAGTTTAGTAAATTTGGGAGTGATTGGAGCTTTAATGGATCTGGTTAAGAGATTGTATGGAACTATACATATTAATTTGGAAATATAAAATCAATTAGAGTTAAAAATGGGTTAGGACTCAGGCAAGAATGCTCTATGTCACTTTTTTTTGTTATATTTGGGGGAAATAGAGCGAGAGAGCAATAAAAAGACTAAAAAGAGGGGTAGAGATACCATTAATAAATGGCAAGGGAGTGTATATATTATCCGATCTTTTATTTGCTGATATCTTCTTGTGTACAGAAAGTAGGTAAGATATGGAAGTTATATTGAAGACATGCGCAAGGGTTTGTAAAGAGACGGGAATTAAATTTAGTGAAGGAAAATCAAAAATAATGATGATAAATACTGGGGGAAGAGAAGAGAAATAATTTTTTTGGGGGGATTATAAAGTTAAATTTGGTGAATAAGTATAACTATTTGGGAATCATCTTAAGTAATAAGAGAAATTGTTTGGTTAAATGGGAGAAAAAATTGATAAATGAATCAAAGAAAAGAGATTGATAAAGAAATTAACAGTATTTTTATATAGTAAATATGATGTAACAAGAATTGTATAGAAGGGAGTGGCAGTAGCAGGATTAACTTATGGTAACAATGTGTTAGTAAAGGGGTGTTGGATTACTTAGAAAAAAATACAAAGAGAAGTAGCAAACCATGCATTAGATGCAGATGGGTGAATGGAAAAGGAGGCAATTCAAGGAGAAATGGAATGGTCAAGTTTTTATATGAGAGATGCAAAAAGCAAAATGAAAATGATCGGTAGATTTTGATTTATAGACAGAGAATAGCCAAAATAGTATTTAATTGGGTTACTAGTAAAGGAAAGGCTACCAGATGGGTGAGAAAGGTAATATGGTATGCAGAAGATTTGGATAAAGACTTTATGTCAGTATACTTGTACAAAAGATGGGATGATTGCATTAGGAGGATTATTGAGTGTTATAGTGGCAAAGAATGAGATAGAAGAATGGATGCATTAATAAAAAATTGGGAGTTGGAGAAATGGAGAACTAGTATGGAGAGTAAAAATAGTTTAAATATATATAGAAGTAAACAGAATATTGGGTGTAAGTTAATTTATGATAATAGCAAGAAAAGTAGTTTACTGTTTAATGCTTGTACATGATCATTGACAACAAGGGAATATACACAAAATGGGGAAATGTTGGTGATTTAGTCTGCACGTTGAATTAGGAAGGCATCTGCTAATTGAATGTAAATGCTTACAAGTAGAAAGGCTATAAATAATGAAGCCGTGGGAGAATAAATATAAATAAAGTGATTATACAGAAAGTGGATTTTTCGTTTTTATGCTGGGTTTGAAAAAAATAAGAAGGTTCTAGATATAAAAGCCATAGAATGGGCAAAAATGATGTTGTTGAAATTGGATGAAGCAGGGTAAAGAAGAATATGGGAAAAACAGGGCAAGGAATGAAAAGGAAGTAAAGTGGTTAACAGGTTTTTCTGGGCATAGTGGCTGAGAAATTTCTAACTTTAATAAAGGAGAAGTCATAGAATATCACCTTGCAATGCATCTTCCTTAGCGGTGTTAACAGCAAATAGTTTTTTTTTACTTCCCCATAATTGATAGGTGAGAAACTGATTCCAGATATTTTTACAAAAGCATTATCTTTAGTGAAAAGATGATTTTTTAAAACATTGAGATCAAGATGGAATACATAATCTTCAAAAAGACAGACATATTCTTCAAAACAGTAGGCTTTTATATTGAGTCCCATAAAAAATGCTATGTCATTCTAAGTTTTCCTGTTTAGTCAAATGTTTGCTTTTCTTCTAGAATCAATAAAGTATATGGAGATTCAATCCTACATGATAGACAAGTGTTTTGATCTCAGAATTTAAATAGATGGGGACAGGATCAAGATTTCAAAGATCTTGCATTCCAGATGATATAGAACTAATACCCTTGATAACTTGGAGCAATATACTGAAGCTTAAACTATGACTTCTCAAGCAATGACTGGAAGACTTGACTTATACACCATTTGAAAAGAGTAATTACCTGATTTTTCTGAGTTTCCTTACAACTTATAATTGATTGTCAAATAATTTACTCTATTTCCAGTCTTTCAGATGTAAAAGAAATACATGTAAAGGGAGATATAGACTTATCTTGTATTAAATCACGTTTTCCTTTATTTTTGCTATGATATATAAATTTAATGTAAGTGTATATATGTACAATAAAAGATTTTTGCTAAAAAAGGTTCGAAGTGATTTGGGTAAATTGGATATATTTGTACTCAAGTTAATAATTTTGTTTATTTATTTTTGTTTGTAGATTGAAGGTACAAGTCAGGCAGAGATTCGTCTGAAGAATAACTCCATAGGTTGAGTAGTCCTTCCTAAAAGATTATTACACGTTTTTGATATGATCTGTATAGCATTACTTGTTTTATTTTTCATAAGTCTGATGACTATCATTTGCAAATACCATATCTCTCAGCTTGGCTTAGAAAACTAAATTTAATACTATCAACTGTGTAAAAAACATTTTTCAAATAGCTTTTTATCTAAGTACTTGGCCAGATTAATTTTTATCCGAATGACCCTTTCAATATAAATGATGAACTTCTAAATCAATCTGATTATGCCTTCTTTTGCCGTGAAATGAGTCTTGAAGTCTTTTAACTACATTGATTTAATTCTTGCTAAAAAAAACAAAAACAATTTATATTTCTGATCTGTATATTATTTGTTAAATTTCAAACTGAAGATTGTCATTGATTTAATAATATAGTTTAATCTTTGGGAATAGTTATCTTCATTCTAGAATGCCATGTATTGGATGCTTAAGTAATCATTAGAAACCCAGTTGTGTAGTACTAATATTAAACCACTAAATGTCATATGATCACCATCTCTATACTAGCACATAATTGTTGTAAACAAAGGCAAAACTCTCCATACAGTAGTGCCACCTTGTGCCAAACAGAGTAATCAATGGACGCCAGAAGGCTTGTGCATAAAATCCCTATCTAGTGCCTACTCATCCGATATCCCCAGACTAGTTTCTGGCTTGTGGCCATCATCAGTGAGGAGCCTTGGATTCGAGAGCACTGCACCTAGATCTTAGGATCTAATGCAACATTCCAGCAGCTACCTTTTAACTCTACTTTACTACAAAACTATGAAATTGAAAACACAATAATATTTTCAATCTAAGCTCAATAGCTTATACAGTCATATAGGTCTGAACTCAATTTAGCACCCATACATTTTGGTGTCTTTGGCTCTTAAACAACGATAGCCACCACTATCCTATTAGGCAGGATTGGTGCCAGAAACTAGTCTGGGAATATTGGGTGAGTAGGCACTAGATAGGGATTTTATGCACAAGCCTTCTGGCATCCATTGATTATTCTGTTTGGCACAGGGTGGCACTACTGTATGGAGAGTTTTGCCTTTGTTTACAACAATTATGTGCTAGTATAGAGATGGTGATCATATGATGTTTAGTGGTTTAACACCAATCCTGCCTAATAGGATAGTGGTGGCTATGGTTGTTTAAGAGCCAAAGACAGTTCAGACCCATATGACTATATAAGCCATTGAGCTTAGATTGAAAATATTATTGTGTTTTCAATTTCATTCTCATAGTTTTGTAGTAAAGTAAAGTTAAAATGTGGCTGCTGGAGGGTTGCATTAGATCCTAAGATCTAGGTACAGTGCTCTCAGATCCAAGGCTCCTCACTGATGATGGCCACAAGCCAGAAACTAGTCTGGGGATATTGGATGAGTATGCACTAGATAGGGATTTTATGCACAAGCCTTCTGGCATCCATTGATTACTCTGTTTGGCACAGGGTGGCACTACTGTATGGAGAGTTTTGCCTTTGTTTAGTACTAATATTCCCATTCCCTATATATTTTTGGATTTTACTTTCATCAATGAGGATTAGGATTGAAAACTTCTTAAATGTCAATAAATTTCTTAAGGGTTAATATCTTCATCCAACATATACAACCATTATACTGCAAGCTTGAGTGATCAATATCCCCAGTCCTATAATATCCCACTCCCATAATAATTTCAGACTTTTGTCTTCATTAGCAAGGAGTATGATTCAAAGTTAAAACTAATGCATCTAGAAGTCATCTTTTATCTACTTTATTAAACAATTCAAGATAATTGTTTGAAATTAAAAAAAGAATTTTTTTGAACCCAAAGTTAATATATAGTAGAGATGTTTGCCCATCCCTTGTATAAGTGTTAAATGGATTATGTCCTGTACATGAGGGGTCAGATTGATCTTAAGTCAACATGGGTGTGATGAAAATCTTAGCCTCAGGGTGGCCTTTGAGTATTCCATCATCAGATTTTCAATTGGATGGACGGTTGAAGAGTTGGAGTGTGGAGTAGATTGAAGCCTGTCCATTAAAGTATAAGATTTGGCTATCTTAATATATATCTGAGCACTTATAGCATGTATGTGTAGAGATAGTAATCTGGACCAACTGATGGTTGCTGGTTTAGCATGAAATACATATATTGGTGATTATTTATCTTTTCAACATATGTGTTCAAGTGTATCAGTGTTATGAGATAGTGTGGAGAGTGGTGGGTTGTGTGAAAGTCTGTGCTCGTATACCCTATATAGTACATAGTTATGTAAATTAGTCAGATCAATTTCTATATATTTTAGAAATTCCAATTTTATGTCAAAATCTGGAAATAGTTTGGAAATTGACATACCATCTGATGTCTCTCAGTAGATGACATTAGAATGAAGATAATTTATTCTTGGAGTTATATGAGAACATTTTTATATTTTCATTGAGATTAATTTCCTATAATAAAGATTACAGTTAGCATAAAATTGATGCATCTAAATATATATAGAAACTGATCTGGTATCATTTATTTTGGATTCAAACCTTGGGATTTTTTTAAAATTTTAGATTATTAGCTTGAAAATATAAAGAAGTAAAAATGGATTGCTAGATATAAGGATATTAGTTATAGCTTTGAACTCTAGTCTTTATTAATGAAGGCAAAAATCAGAAACCTGCCTGGGAATGCGATTATTATATTATAGTATTTTGATATTCATTATTTATACAAACTTAGAGTAGAATAGGATAAAGAGAATTGATATTAATATTCAAAAAGCTTATTACTATTTAAGAAGTTTGATTATTAAACTTCTGGATTGCTTGGAATAGCTTCCATTTAATTTCAAGTGACAGTATCTCAAAAATTAGTAATATTTTAATGCATGGTAGGACCTAGCATTGTTGTTAGCTAAGAAATACATCTGATTGTATACTTAAACCACTAAACATCACATGATCACTATCTCTTTATACTAGCAAATAATTGTTATTAAACAAGGCAAAACTCTCTCCATACAGTAGTGCCACCCTGTGCCAACCAAAGTAATCAATGGATGCCAGATGGCTTGTGCATAAAATCCCTATCTAGTGCCTACTCATAGTTTTGTAGTTAAGTAGAGTTAAAAGGTGGCTGCTGGAGGGTTGCATTAGATCCTAAGATCTAGGTGTAGTGCGTTCAGATCCAAGGCTCCTCTTTGACGAAGGCCACAAGCCAAAAACTAGTCTGGGGATATTGGATGAGTAGACACTAGATAGGGATTTTATGCACAAGCCTTCTGGCATCCATTGATTACTCTGTTTGGCACAGGGTGCACTATAGTTGTATGGAGAGAGTTTTGCCTTGATTGTATACTTAATAGTGACCAGATCGTAACACAGGCAAGGTAAGAGAACTGATTTATTAAAATAAAACTGAAACTTAAATAATTTGAAAGTTATTAGTTTCATGACAGGGTAATGCAGATTTCAGCAACCTTTTAGTGGTATTGTGCCGAACCTATGTTACAATGTTACTCTATGTATTGACATGATTCTACCAATCTTAGTATATTATAATACCCAAATTGGTCTTGTTATAATTGGCTTAAAAATTATATACTTTTGAAACCCATTATAAAACCTGACCTTATATTATTGATCATTCAATATTTTAAGATACATAGGATCATATGTGAAAAATATATTTTGTTAAAATTATATTGCATTCGAAAAGAATGCTTAAATTTTCCTTTGGTATAGAGAATAGGCAAAACGCATTTAATTTTCAATAGTGTAAAAAGCTGATTAATGAACTCTTAAGAAAATAAAACAAATATTTTTCTAGCATTCGTCAAAAATGTTTAAAGAACCTTATTTTTGTGATATAAAAAATCAACTTGAAATTGGAAGTTTTTCACATACTCTTCTTTTCTTTAAAACTACGGACATTTGGAATTTTTCTGTATGAGAAATTTATTTAAACTACACAATAGATATTTAAAAGAAAAAAAAAAGATATTTAATTTCTTTGAGAGCCGATAATATCAAGTTTCCTATACTTGCGAATTTCATTCAAGGATTTATTCGACTATCACTAACTATAAACATGCCAAAATTTAAAATGTATTATATATAATTACGAATAGAAGTTTTTCAAATGAATTAATCGATATAATATCCTGCTTGAATATAAATTTACTCCAAATATGTATTTGGCGAATAAAAGTATCAAAGGTAAAAAAAATCCAGCAAAATTAATCCTCTCTGGAAAAAAACATATATTGCCATCCTATTTAGCGCTTATCTTTATTGAAAATAGCCAAAGATAGAATATTCGTATATTGTACAATATAATTAATAAATTAAACTGAATGTCAAGCGTTGTTGGCCAAGCGCAGCTGGTCAGGGTTCGCTTCCCGTCAACGCATTTGATATATGTAAAAAAAAAAAACAACTGAATCATGGTTTCCATTTACATGTGAGTCGCATATGCAAAATGTAGATGATGACACGGACGTGCGCTGTAATAAAAATATAATTTTTTACAATTTCCAATTCTATCAGAGAGCCATTGATAATCGTTCTGTGTGGCACATGTGCCCTATGTTGCCGAACTCATGGTATAATGTATTGTTAACTATATAAAGCAAATAAAAAAGATCAAGCTCAAATAGTCAGTCTAGATTACCCAGCTACCAATTTCTTTGGTTATATGGAAGTGTTTTGGTGACATAAACTTCAATCTTCTAAATTAAACATTTGTAATTTCATTTTGTAAGGAATTGGCTAAAAACAGGCGCAAACGTACTATATGTATTGCCACACAGCAAGCTAGAAATGGTGATCATGTGAAGGAATTGGCTAATTTGAAGTTACTCTAAGAAGTTTTTGAATATTCCTTGTTATTATACTGTTTGTTATTCTTTGTATTCTCTTTTTACAGTGGTATTGTGTGAGTTGAATGGTAACTCTGGAATTTGCTTGAACTTATGAACAATAAACCATTTGGATTTTTTTTTGTTTTAATATAATGGGACAAAATAAGTTGAAAATTTTCTAGCCGATGAATTTCCTGAAAAATAATATATTAAATTCTTATAAACTGTTACTGGCTTTGGAAAAATGAGTTTTATTCTATGAAAACTCCAATAGTAGCTTGATTAAGCTTTATATCACAGGATTTTTATTCTATAAGGCCGCCTAACCAACCACTAGCTGAATAAGTTACCAAACTGACCAGTTATACTTTTTATAAATAATTTCCTTCAATATAAGTTATTTATATTTACTGTCAGTCATATTATGCATATAATATTTCCATAAGATCTTTGTTGATATAGAATGCAATATATATATACTATAATGGAACCGCGGGGTAAAACATATGATGACGCAAATACGACTCAGTAGTTGGATGACTTGAATACAATGTGTCAACCAACCTACAACAAGTCATATCCTAAATTTATGATTCAATGACACATTTGGGTGTGTCAGATGTTACTGAATCAGGAATGGCATATAACAAAGGGAGCACATCTTACTACTGTCAGACCTAGGCCTTCGAATAGGATGCTAAAAATGTCACAATGAAATGCCTAGTTCCAAATCACATCTACTTTCAATATGGTAACTTATAATTTACTTACAATATTTTGATATGACCTAGACTAACGCATATTCATTACATCTTCCCTTTTAGGTCCCATTACACCACAGAATTCAAACTCAGGGAGTTCTTGCAGTCAGCTCTCTTCAGGGATGGACTTACTCAATTATTAACCAAATATGCCTATATATAAGCATAGATATAGGAAAATACTGATGATGATCAATTATTTATAAGAGCAATACATAATGATGATGATGATCACCAAACATCTAATGGTGCAAATTCATAATGTGATGATGAAATTTTTAATGATATAAATGTACAATGAGGATGGTGATGATCAAGCATCTAGTGGTACAAATGCACAATGTTGATGGTGATGATCAAACAGATCAGATTGGTTTAAACAACTTAATACATTTATTAACAACATATATAATAATTATTTACAAAAAAAATAATAAAATAAATAAATATTCGGTTAGCAAGAATGGTTTTCTATCATTTTAATAGCTTCACACAACAAAAACAAAATAATTTAAAGTACATTATATACAAAATTATATCATATAATTCATTAAATATATGCATAACACAAACAAAAAAAAGGAAAATGAGAATTCACTAATCTTAAAACTACTCCATTAATGTAATTATTAGAATGATATTTTTAGGTTAGGGTAAATATATTTATTATTATTTTTTTTATTAAAAATATATATATAGCCCCACTCCCATTTATATATGTGTGTAAGTCATAATAAAAATTAATGATACATACGAAAAAGACCATTTACTCCAGTGGGTTAATTGTGCACTCAGAAATAAAACAAAATTACAAGTAAATATTATTAAAACTTATTAGTAAATAATATAGTTTTGTTTGTCCTAAAGTTTGCCCTCAATGTTAAATATATAAAAACCTTACTTGAGGTTGCCTTGATGGATCAATGTTGAATTTCAAGAGGAATATGTAAATTTAATTTTATTAAAAATAATACACATTAATTGACTATGATTCCTTTTTTAAAATACATCAAATATGACATATCTATTCACTGCTTTCACTTTTAAATTGCAGGTGATTGAATTTGAAAACACAATAAAAAAAATTACAATACATAAACTTTCAAATAGAAATGACAAAAACAAAAAAAAAAAATCACGTGAATCAAAACAAAATATATTTATCTTGAGGAAAGCAAGCATCTTGTTCACAGTTAAGAGTTTATAAACTTAAATGTCAATCTCCATGCATACTGTTCTTGTTCACCAACTGTGTTGCTATTTATATATTTCATGCTACTTGATTAAAACAAACACAAATTAGCTCTTCTGGACATATATATATCCATGGAAGATTGATGTTCACCAGCATTCTGTAAATAGACATTTTGATGGTTCTTTTAAAATTTTATAATGACATCAAAGCTAGCTTTGGAATGTTCTACAGTACTTGTCTTTTACCCCTCACACATTGTGATGATTCCTTTATTATAAATTACTATTTATAATGTGACTTCAATATGTATATATATTGAATTAGCTTAAAGAAACAGTCAATTTTTAATAGTTTCAGATTTCTTTTTCATCATCTCTATAATAATGAATTCTAGTTTGCAGAATAAATTAAGTCATTAGTTCATTCCTGGTAATTATAAATTGAAGTTTAACTTTCCAGTTCCTTCTATCCAAAATAAAGATTTTATATTAATTTGAAACTACAAATATTAAAATTTTACTGTATTTAAACACGGACCATTTACTTTTTTAAAAACAAAAAAAAATAAAAGACTTTTTATTTCTATGTCTTGACAGTTCTGTTGTTAAACCACAAGTGAAGAACTCCACATTGTTTTCCTTGCACTAGCTAAAACCTATTGTTATAACTTAATAAAAAAGAACAAATTATAAAACATTCTTATTATTTTTATTTAATCTTCATTATTCCAAACTTGATCACTTAGCAACAATTTTGACCTCATTCCTATTTTGACCTTTGCTTATGTCTGTTCTATAAGTCAATTAATTATTTTAGTTAATGATACTAAATGAATAAAAGAAAAACAATTTCTACAAATACACAAACATATTAGTTTATAGGTATGTTTATATATGTATATACAACATGTGTATAATGAATTTGTTTGCTTTCTCACAATAGATAAAAAAGAATTTCTCAAACATATTAGTTTATATGTAAGTTTTTATATGTACATATTACATGTGTATAAGTAAGTATGTAAGATATTTTATTTGCCTACCATTTAGTCTGAATTCAAACATTGTGTCAGAAATTGGGACAGGTGTGAAGATTGGTTGTAAGCCATCTCTTACAACATATATATATATATATATTGTAATGGGAGAAAGATCTTTGAGATTCGCATATACTGACCCTGGGGCGCCACTAGTCCGAAAATAGGAACTAGACATTTATTTTAGGGTGAACAGGATATGCGAATCAAAAGGCACCGAACTACACTCAGGGAGGAACAAGATATCTTAAATATTATTTAGAC
Source organism: Epiperipatus broadwayi (assembly GCA_028023455.1). Taxonomy (NCBI): domain Eukaryota; kingdom Metazoa; phylum Onychophora; class Udeonychophora; order Euonychophora; family Peripatidae; genus Epiperipatus; species Epiperipatus broadwayi. Next base: position 3,407,360 of record JAQFVV010006269.1, read on the forward strand.
AGCTGAGAAAACAAAGCACAAAGACAAACACCAGCCAAATAAATTTAAACAATTTATTAATTTTATAAGTTAGACAATATAGTAAAGACATCTAGCCACGAATATAAAAGTGTCTTATGTTAACATACGTATATTTACCAGAGAGTGCACAAGAGTACAACAAACATGAAGGCATTAAACATTTTGGCAATAAAATTCTCTCACTTAAAATATAAGAAATGGTCAGGATAATATCTTCTTGCTGGCCAGTTGTAAATTACAAAAACAAACAACAACCCTAGCCTCCTGAATCAGGAATAATAAAACAGTTACTGTCCCACTGGAAATCAATGTAACCAGCGCAGATGTTTGAGCAGTAATATTCTAACTACTGTCGTTAAAACGCAGGACTGCTGCGCATAATACTACATTCAAAGTAAACGTGATTGATCTCACACACAAGACAGCAAAAGACATTTGATTACAATCTTATGTAATCCAGAAAGAAATAGACTATTTTCAGTCAACCCAAAGAAATAACTTGACAAATAGCCAGCAAAAAGATTTTGTTGTTTGCACAAACAACGCAAATGAAAGATGCTTAAAGATTCTTTATTTTACAACTAAGGGCAGGTGAATAAATAAAGACTACAAAAACTGCCAATGCGTTTTGTAATAGTTATCGAAATAATCAGGTATATATTAAACATATAAAATACAATCTCCTAATGCACCCTCTGATAAACGAAAATTGCAAACAAACTTGGAATCTTAAAACTAAGATTCCAAGACATACTTTAAATACTAAAAAAGAGTACATACAGATAATAAATAATTTTAAAAAAAAACAATCAATACCATTTTAAAACATATTTATCATTAGATTGAGTGGAGATTTAATTAAATGCAATTTATTTACCCTGGCTAGAATAGGAAAAAGTTTAGTTTACGGTAAGGCAGAGTTCTAGTGATTTAGTGACGAGTGCGCACTTTTGATAATAGTTCATCTTTCAGGTCCTTTGACAGTGGCAAGGTAGAGGCAGTGTTTATTTTAGAGGTTCATGGCATGGCTGAAGGAGAGCTGGTAGGCATGGGTCCATCCTTTGTTTAAATTAGCAAGACATTCTAATGATGGCAAAACTCACAGCGGCAGATTTTGACATCTTGCACAGCAACAAAGCTTGTCAATAATTATTTAAGTTTTTAGTAGGAATTAAACATCCGAACAGCTACTCACAATGGTATCTCTTTGCAGGCCATAATCCAAGTGTGTATCTAATAATAAATCTCTTCTCTCTCCAAAAATTGGTGGGCTATCCTTGCCTCGCTACATTTCCTGCGCAAAGCTTTCATTAGTGTCCATTCTATATTCCAGGTAGGGCAAATATTAATTTCCCGCTCAATCTAATTTAAGACTTTCAACCAGGGATAATTGAAACAAAACCGACAAATACAAAACTAAATCTCCGCTTTTTAGAATTAACTTTAAAAATAATTACGATAAAAGCAACAGGAATATATAATTAGCAAGTTTGCCTGTTTTTAATCAAATTGATTAAAACAGATGGTGAAAGTAAACTATTTTACAATCAATTTTATAAACACTAAATAATCTATTTTAAAATATAAATGCATATGTGTTTTTAATAATAATAAAAAAATTGAGCCTTAGACATTTAATGAAAATGAAGTTGTTTTCTCTTTTTAATTTTAGTAATAAAACCATTGAATTGGAAATCAATCCGGTTCAACTGCCTCAATACGGGATCAAAAAAAAAAAAAAAAACCATTCCTGCAACTTTTTTTTTCTTTTTTTTTTAAACTAAAAACATTTCAAAACCTACCCCTAGGAATTTGGCTGAACACACTCATGAAAAACCCAAACAATATTTCATTTCTTACATTTATCCATTCTCATAAATCATTAACAAAATTTTTTTTTGTCTGTTTTAAAACAATCCATCCGATTGCTAAAAGCTGAACCTTTAACTTTTGTCTGGCGGTTCTTTTACTCTTTTTATTAATTTTCTAAAATAAGTTCCTTTCCCTCTTTTATATTTTACCTGCCTAGAATTTATTATTTTGTCTCTTTCCCGTTCTGTTTTGCTTTCTAGCGTATATACCTGAATCTTTTTCCTAACGAAACTTCCCAATTTTTCATCTTTTCCTACTTTATTTTTAGTCATATCAACACTAGTAAATGGCAACACTTCATTTCCCACAGACTTTTTACGTGCCTTGAATAAGATTGTTTTATAAAGGGCTTTTATTTCTGTTTTAAAATCATATTCCGAAAACTTTTCCTTAGTTTCAAACCCCTGTTCACATGTAACAGTTTTTTTACTCAACTCATTTTTAACCTCTTGAGGTAACTTATAACTGTCTCCAAGATTTTCTTTCTCCACCATACTATCTATCTCTCTCCACTCTACTTATTTCAAACTTTATTTTCACCCTCTCTGTCCTAGTACTCTCCTATGCTACTTCAATTTCTATATCTTTTACGACTACTTTTTTTACTTCCTGATTCTTTTTACTCATCTCATTTTTCAAATCCTTTTCCATCTCCACTTCTTTTTGTTGAGTTTCTTCTACTCTTCCTGTCATTTCTCTTCTCATTTCTTTCATTTCTGCTCTCAGCTCCTCCAGTATTGTTTATTGACTCTGTTTTATTTCTATCAACTCTTGTCATATTTCTTTCATCGCGGTTTGCCGACTTTGTTTCATTTCTATTATCAACTTTATCATCATCTGTGTCTCACTCTCTTCTCTCTGGGGGTATTTAAATGAAACAGGGCTCTCTATCTTCCATTTTACACAAGGCTAACTCACTATACTAACTTTTTTTTTTTAAAAACAAAAATCTCAAAGCAAAAATCTCCATACAGTATTGCCACCTGTGCTAAACAGAGTAATCAATGGATGCCAGAAGGCTTGTGCATAAAATCCCTATCTAATGCCTACTCATCCAATATCCCCAGACTAGTTTCTGGCTTGTGGCCTTCATCAGTGAGAAGCTTTGGATCTGAGAGCACTGCATCTAGATCTTAGGATCTAATGCAACCCTCTAGCAACCACCTTTTATCTCTACTTAACTACTAAACTATGTGAATGAAATTGAAAACACAAAAAATATTTTCAATCTAAGCTCAATAGCTTAAATAGTCATATGGGTCTGAACTCAGTTCAGCACCCATACATTTTGGTGTCTTTGGCTCTTTTATAACCATAGCCACCACTATCCTATTAGGCAGGATTGGTGTTAAACCATTAAGCATCACATGATCACATTTCCTATACTAGCACATTAATTGTTGATAAACAGAGCAAAACTCTCCATACAGTATCAATGGATGCCAGAAGGCTTGTGCATAAAATCCCTATCTAATGCCTACTCATCCAATATCCCCAGACTAGTTTCTGGCTTGTGGCCTTCGTCAGTGAGGATCTTTGGATCTTTGGATTGATTACTCTGTTTAGCATAGGAGGCAATACTGTATGGAGAGTTTTGCTCTGTTTATCAACAATTAATGTGCTAGTATAGGAAATGTGATCATGTGATGCTTAATGGTTTAACACCAATCCTGCCTAATAGGATAGTGGTGGCTATGGTTGTAAAAGAGCCAAAGACACCAAAATGTATGGGTGCTGAACTGAGTTCAGACCCATATGACTATTTAAGCTATTGAGCTTAGATTGAAAATATTTTTTGTGTTTTCAATTTCATTCTCATAGTTTAGTAGTTAAGTAGAGATAAAAGGTGGTTGCTAGAGGGTTGCATTAGATCCTAAGATCTAGATGCAGTGCTCTCAGATCCAAAGCTCCTCACTGACGAAGGCCACAAGACAGAAACTAGTCTGGGGATATTGGATGAGTAGGCATTAAATAGGGATTTTATGCACAAGCCTTCTGGCATCCATTGATTACTCTGTTTAGCACAGGTGGCAATACTGTATGGAGAGTTTTGCTCTGTTTATCAACAATTTATCAACAATTAATGTGCTAGTATAGGAAATGTGATCATGTGATGCTTAATGGTTTAACACCAATCCTGCCTAATAGGATAGTGGTGGCTATGGTTGTAAAAGAGCCAAAGACACCAAAATGTATGGGTGCTGAACTGAGTTCAGACCCATATGACTATTTGAGCAATTGAGCTTAGATTGAAAATATTTTTTGTGCTTTCAATTTCATTCTCATAGTTTAGTAGTTAAGTAGAGATAAAAGATGGTTGCTAGAGGGTTGCATTAGATCCTAAGATCTAGATGCAGTGCTCTCAGATCCAAAGCTCCTCACTGACGAAGGCCACAAGCCAGAAACTAGTCTGGGGATATTGGATGAGTAGGCATTAGATAGGGATTTTATGCACAAGCCTTCTGGCATCCATTGATTACTCTGTTTAGCACAGGTGGCAATACTGTATGGAGAGTTTTGCTCTGTTTATCAACAATTAATGTGCTAGTATAGGAAATGTGATCATGTGATGCTTAATGGTTTAAAAATCTCAAAGCAAATAAAACGCTATTTATTTACATGCAAGAAGACAACAAACTATTTTTACTACTTTTAAATTCGAAAATTTACTCCGATTTTTGTTTTGTTTAAACAACAACAACAACAAAAAAAACTCTATTTATTATTTATGTCATATCAAAAAGATGAACTATATATATATAACTCTTCAAAAAAAAATTAACTCCGACAGACTTTTTTTAGAAAATACGCTATTTATTGTTTATTTATTTATGACATATGAAAAAGACGAAACCCTGTTCTACCAAACTGCTCGAACAATACATGCAATAATTAACAAAAATCGGACCTCTACTGACTAGATCTTGCCACTTACACCTGAAATCTTTTTCAACCATCTAAACAAACTCTCACATGAAGCCCCATGTTGGGTGCCAAAAATTATTATATATGTAACGAGAGAAAGATCTTTGAGATTTACATATACTGACCCGGGGCGCCACTAGTCCAAAAATAGGAACTAGACATTTATTTTAGGGTGAACAGGATATGCGAATCAAACGGCACTGAACTACACTCAGGGAGGAACAAGATATCTTAAATATTATTTAGACAGCTGAGAAATCAAAGCACAAAGACAAATGTCAGCCAAATAAATTTAAACAATTTATTAATTTTATAAGTTAGACAATATAGTAAAGACATCTAGCCATAAATATAAAAGTGACTTATGTTAACATACGTATATTTACCAGAGAGTGCACAAGAGTATGACAAACATGAAGGCATTAAACATTTTGGCAATAAAATTCTCTCACTTAAAATATAAGAAATGGTTAGGATAATATCTTCTTGCTGACCAGTTGTAAAATTACAAAAACAAACAACAACTCTAGCTTCCTGAATCAGGGATAATAAAACAGTTACTGTCCCGCCAGAAATCAACGTAACCAGTGCAGACGTTCGAGCAGTAATATTCTAACTACTGTCATTAAAACGCCGCAGGACTGCTGCACGTAATACTACATTCAATGTAAATGTGGTTGATTACACACACAAGACAGCAAAAGATATTTGATTATGATCTTATGTAATCCAGAAAGAAATAGACTATTTTCAGTCAACCCAAAGAAATAACTTGACAAATAGCCAGCAAAGAGATTTTGTTGTTTGCACAAACAGTGCAAACGAAACATGCTTAAAGATTCTTTATTTTACAACTAAGGGCAGGTGAATAAATAAAGACTACAAAAACTGCCAATGCCTTGCTGTGCATAATACTACATTCAAAGTAAACATGGTTGATTGCACACACAAGACAGCAAAAGATATTTGATTACGATCTTACGTAATCCAGAAAGAAATAGACTATTTTCAGTCAACCCAAAGAAATAACTTGACAAATAGCCAGCAAAAAGACTTTGTTGTTTGCACAAACAGTGCAAACAAAACATGCTTAAAGATTCTTTATTTTACAACTAAGGGCAGGTGAATAAATAAAGACTACAAAAACTGCCAATGCGTTTTGTAATAGTTATCGAAATAATCAGGTATATATTAAACATATAAAATACAATCTCCAAATGCACCCTCTGATAAACAAAAATTGCAAACAAACTTGGAATCTTAAAACTAAGATTCCACGACACACTTTAAATACTAGAAAAGAGTACATACAGATAATAAATAATTAAAAAAAAACAATCAATACCATTTTAAAACATATTTTCATTAGATTGAGCGGAGATTTAATTAAACGCAATTTATTTACCCTGGCTAGAATAGGAAAAAGTTTAGCTTACGGTAAGGCAGAGTTCTAGTGATTTAGTGACGAGTGCGCACTTTTGATAATAGTTCATCTTTCACGTCCTTTGACAGCGGCAAGGTAAAGGCAGTGTTTATTTTAGAGGTTCATGGCATGGCTGAAGGAGAGCTGGTAGGTGTGGGTCCATCCTTTGTTTAAATTAGCAAGACATTCTAATGATGGCAAAACTCATAGCGGCAGATTTTGACATCTTGCACAGCAACGAAGCTTGTCAATAATTATTTAAGTTTTTAGTAGGAATTAAACATCCGAACAACTACTCACAATAGTATCTCTTTGCAGGCTATAATCCAAATATGTATCTAATAATGAATCTTTTCTCTCTCCAAAAATTAGCGGGCTATCCTTGCCTCACTAGATTTTCCGTGCAAAGCTTTCATTAGTGTCCATTTTATATTCCAGGCAGGGCAAATATTAACTTCCAACCAGGGATAATTGAAACAAAAACGACAAATACAAAACGAAATCTCCGCTTTTTATTGAAACAAAAACGACAAATACAAAACTAAATCTCCGCTTTTTAGAATTAACTTTAAAAATATTTACAATAAAAGCAACAGGAATATATAATTAGCAAGCTTGCCTGTTTTTAATCAAATTGATTAAAACAGACGGTGAAAGTAAACTATTTGACAATCAATTTTATAAACATTAAATAATCTATTTTAAAATATAAATGCTTATGTGTTTTAAATAATAATAAAAAAAATTGAGCCTTAGACATTTAATGAAAATGAAGTTGTTTTCTCTTTTTAATTTTAGTAATAAAACCATTGAATTGGAAATCAATCCGGCTCAATATATATATATATTTAAACTTTAGAATAAGCAAGCTTAAAAATATATTCCTGATATGAACATTTCTATTGGATAGTGTGATTAGGCAATACACTTTCACATGACTGATTAGTGATTATGATGCACATCAAAAGTATTATATTACTTAACGAGAGATTTTTATTCAGCTCTTTTATTGCCTGAATGTCAGACTCTGAAATATAAAGTCTTTAGATCTATTCCAGCTCTGGCCTATCCAGTAATCAAACTTGTTATGAACTTCTTAGCAATGATGCCATTTTATTGATTGGAAGTATATATTTCTAGAATTATCACTAATGATTGCTTTCAAGCTGTTATATCTTTGGAAATGTATTGAAACTATGATTCACCATTTTTCAAGGAACAGAAAAAAACAATAGATGCAAGAAAATCATAATATGGAAACCTATTAAAAATTATATACAAACAATTTAATGATTATGATTGAAATACATTGGAAACATTTTGCACCCTATGCATCTGTATATAATTTTATTATCACAATAATTACATACATTTAACAAGGTCAGATTTCATCTTAATTAGTGATTAGGTACAAAATAATATATATGTAATTATATAATTAAATATTTATAAATACAATAATCAGATATATTTTAAAATTTTTTATCCACTTAGTAGTGCTGTCGACTATCCTTGTAGTCATTATCAACTAACACTTTGAAAGACTAACCTTCCCACAATTCCATGATCTTAATGTTTGCTAATAAGTTTGTTAAAAAAGGTAACAATCTTGCTTTATTTTTACTAAATTTTACAAATAAAAGAAATTTAAAATGTCTTATTGATATTTGCTTCAATTGTAAGGCAGAGCTTAGTATGCCTATAACCATTAGAAGGTTTTTGATATTCTTGATACATTTCTTTCTAGGATTCTCTAACTAGTCTTAATGAAAACATTTCTGCAGAAAAAATGGTGGAAATTTTTGATTTTATTCTGAGAATGCTATTAAGATCCATTTTTGAAAAATGTAGGTAAACTTTATTTAATATATTTTTTTGTCAATTAAGATTCTTATATTTCTAAATAAGTTTCAAAATATAAATCAAATTTGAAAAAAAAAGTACGACATACATTTTTTTAATACAAGTTAGACAGAATTAACCTTATGTCTGTTGATTTTTCTGGCCAAAGGCATGCAATAGATACTATAAACAATTACTTGGTAACCATCAGCGATTAAAATATTCTTCAATTTATTCTAATACCTTGGCATATAAAGCTGCATCAGAAACTATAAAGTACTTAAGAATTAACATTGAATGTTATATAATTAAAATTATCTATAGAAGTGAATGAGAAAAACAAACTTAAGTTTTCTGATGTACTTTTTTTATATAATAATATAACACGAATTCAGATATAAATAATATATACAAAACATATGCTAAAACATACTGAAAAATAAGTAACAAATTTGGTTAATTAAGCAATACTAAAGTGTGTAAATGAATAAATAATTAATCATCCATATCAATGCACAGAAAAAATCAACCATTTCATCAGTACCTAAAAACAGTAATCTCATTGGACAAATATTTCTGTAATGTAATTTTCCCTACACCACTCTCACACATCCTGGAGATCATAGATCTTTTTCACACATCTTTGGCCATATGTTTATGATTTCATCTCTCCACAAGATGTTAAAAGCAGATAGAAACCAATCCCTACCTTGCATGAGATTGGTGTAGTGAAAATTACACTACACAAATACTATTCATTATTGGATAATAGTCTAATGTATGATGATAAAAATTATTAGTAATCTCACTAATTGACACTGAAAATTACCCCCCCCCCCATCCCATACGATTGCAAATAAGAATAAATCAATCTTGTAAAGAAACACAGACAATATTTTACCATATATATTTACGCAAAAAAGTGATTATGGAGACTCAAGGTCTCCGAAAGCGCTAAGCCACATAACTTTGTAAGAGTTAGACAAGCTTCACTTTTTTGCGTAAAGTGCAATCTCAATTAATTACTAATCAAAGGTGAAGTAAAAACTATTATTTTATTTAATATATATTTAACTAGATCTCTTATATTCCTTTAGAGATATTATATGTTAATGGAGTAAAGAAACTATTAAATGTATTTTAATAATGGCTTCAATTTTTTTCTTTTTATCATCATGAAATATAATTCTATATTGTTTATATATTACCTTAACACACACACACACACATGTGCACACACACAAATTAATAATTGGATTGATTTATAACAACTTATTATTAAACTCTTAAACAATATAAGAAAAGTTTTCTAGTCTAGAAAACATTCCACGGATGGAGTTTTGAATATTAAGAATTGAGATTTTATAGGTGTTTGTTAATCATTGATTACTTCAGCTTACATTAGATGGCACTAGGGTGGAACTGTTTTTGTTTTATAGATTGTTATATACAAAACTCTCTACTAATCTTCATCTTCACACATATTTCAATTTTTGGGATTTTTTTCACTAATTAATTTGTGTTTCATAATGCTCTAAAACAAAATATACAATACCGGTTTTGGATTTGGAGATTGCCCTATATATACCAAATCTGTTCTTAATCTAAGTATTCTCTAATAGGAAAATTACTTGTATTATAACAGTTAAAAATATTAATCAAGATAATTTTATTGCTCATTTAAGTGCTTTTCAGTTATTAGAAAGGCATATAAGTCCATGCCAATTTTTTATCCTTCTTCAGGATGGATGTAAGTAAATGTGAATTATGTCTAGAAACATTCTATTATAGTCTATTTTCAACTCCCCAATGATAGAGCAAGGTTTAATACACACAACACAGATTAAGTTTATAAATAAAAATATTGTGAGACTTATATATATATACTTATCATAATCATTTTTCAACATTATTAGACCACTGCAGAATGAAGATTTCTCCAAGTTTAATCACACTTTTAAGATCCATAGTCTCTCTTCTCTGCAACACACTAAATTTTATTTCATTCATTCATATATATGATTTCTTTTTAAGGTTTTTACAATCCCTTGGGATTCAATCTCCCTTCCCCAATTACCACCAAAAAAATTAATAATGTATATGTTTTGTTTTTAAAGGATATATCAAAAAGCTTTAGAGAATAAATCACATTGATCACTGAAAAAGCTTTGATTGGTTAATCTTGACTCTGACTATTTTAACACACTGCAAAAAAATTTCCTATGATGTTAATGTACAGTCAGCCTTCTCCTATAGCCTGAGCATATTGAAAACTTGTACACCAGTAGTAATCTCACTTCAATTGCAAAATAAATACTGATAAATGCCAAAAAAATAATAATCACAGGTCAGAAGATTCCATTAGAAAATTTATTGCTTTCAGCAAAATCTCACCACCTATAGAATGCCTACTAAATCCCACAGATTATTCCAATTTTAACAAAGCTCCAGATTTTATTAGAAGTCCATCAACTCCCAAAGCAGTCTTTAGTTTTAATGAAAAGGTTAGCTTGAACCATGGTACTTATTGATCACGAAAGTCACTTCAATCTCACCCAAGTTTGATTGATGTGAAACTGTTTTGAAACTACTAAGATTTGACAATCATATACCATTGCTAATATTTAAAAACTTTATCTACTATCTAACTTCTTGAGCAAAGTTATGAGTCTATCCAATATTGAAATATTTACAAAATATTGGGATCTTGATAAACCATTAAATGTTACCTCATTATGTTGATCTTACTCAGCACTTCATCCTATTTTCATAATCTTGGTTGTACCAAATACTTTTTTCATATTGATTTTATCATTCTACTTCTTGTTTAATTATGGTTTCCACTTTGTTATCAGCTAAGAATCAAATCAGAAATAAGTAGCTTTTGAGTCTCTCCTAAGAATCAATCCAGAAAACTATTAGCTTTTGAAATGTTATGTCATAAAGTTTTTTTTTTATCTTTCAAGTTCTGCTTTTAGGTATTAGTCAAATAATTTTTTTTAAAAAATCTTTATTACGATTTAGTGCCTGATTGGATTAAAATTTTGTCTATTCACTTAATATCCTACTAGTATAAAATTTCTGTAAAAAGAAGCTTTTGTTTGCTGTACAATTTTAGTTTGTATTTCTATTATTCCAAGATGTTCAAAATCTCTTCCATTTTTACTGCATTTATTATAGTCTTTTTAAAAAAAGTAACTCCTCTTAATATACATTTCACAATGCTGTATTTAATTTCCTAATGATCCATCTTTCTAATTACAAATTAATGATTTTATTTTGTGACTTGAAAGTTTTGGTATGAGATCTGCCAGAAAACTGCTAGGATGTTGAAACTATCTTGTCAATTAAATAAAGCATTATAGAAAGTACACACTAAGAGGATTGTGTTTTTTTATTCTGTGATTCTCAACACAAACTAGATAATAATAAAAAAAAATTGAAAATAAGAATAAAAAAGCATGTACTAATTTATTCATTTATTCTATTTAAAGAGAACAAATATAAAATTTACATTAATCATGTCAGAATGGATAATTTTTTTCTTTAATGCCATCTTTTGTGATAATTTTTAAATTGAGAACATCACTAGTATAAATATCTCTTTTCACTGTTGAAATAAATATATCCTTTAAAAAAGTAATACAATTGTTGCATGATAATAGGAGTTTTATAGGATTTTCTTGATTGCATTCCATTTTAAATGAGGTGTTCATATGTGAATTTAGATAATTTTACATCCAAAAGTCGGATACATATAAAAATTATAAAAATAATGTTGTACTTATGGAAAATAGTATGGAAAACCAATAAGGAAGAGAAATAAAAACATATTATACCATCAATAAAAGTGAGACAAATCACAAAGTGTTTTAAATTATATATATATGACTTGTAAGTTTAATTCAAGTTATTCGAAATTTTTATGAGAACCAGAATAACAGAAAAAAAAAGCTTAGCTTGCCTTATAAAAGTACAACAGTATTTGTTATTAGCAGCTTTCTGGACTTGAAAGTATTTAATTTGAACTAGTAAATAATGGACAACACGTGTTACCATCTATTGTCAAAAAAATTTTAGAGTGAGAATTACTATTTTATATGTGACCAGTAATTTTGTTTTATTTCACATCCCTCTCAAATGATCATTTATTTTATAACTAGCCATACTTCACTGAGAATAAATGGATTTACTGACCTAGTTATATGCTTGGGCTGTTTGTCATTGCGCTATTTGTTTACACTATTGTTACATTGATCATCTGTATTGTACACTGATTCCTGTCTAGATAATTCTATAATTGGACAAATCAATTATTGAGGTAAATTTAATACAAATTCACAACAAATCTGAATTTATAGGCAGGGCAGATATGTCTAGTTGATTTTAAAATGGACGTTTGTATCGATTTCAGATAAAGGCATAAACATGTAAATTAGAAGCATTTCTCTGTTTTCTTAATGGAATAACGGGTGAAATGCTAACCTAATAGGCGCCCCCTCGCCCCAGTTATAAGATTAAAATGGTAATTTTTATTTGATTTACTTCTTTAACACGGATTGTTGGAATTTCATAAAATACCTGTTGCTTATTATATAATAAAAGATTAGTTAAAAAAATAGAATTTCTTTTTTATGTTTATTTGCAGAATCGGTTCAGGATTCTCAGACGAGAAGGCAATTTCAAACGCTTTACATTTTTTATTATTGAATGATTATTTATAATACATTTAAAAATCACTTGTAATGATATTCTAAATTCACCAATTTCTTTTAAATCAGTTGAAAATCAAATGTATACAAATAAAAGCAGTATTTACATTTTATATACCCGCCATTTAGTTCTTAATATCGTCTGCTTTTTGGTAAAATATCAAAAAGATTTTAATTGAAGTATTTTTTAAATAAATTTATATATGGAAATATTAAACAAATACGTATTTTTTTTCTTAATGGTTTAGTTTAAGATGAAAAAAAAAAAAGCATTTATAACGTAAATCTGATTTATAAAAATTACGATTAAATATTTACTGCAGTCACATGATATTAATATCGCAACCATTAATTGCGAATTTTTTTCCCAAATATTCTTTAACAATTGGTTATAATAGTTAAACAAAATAAATACCTTCAATACCAGATTTTAAAATCTAAATTTAGTATTGAATAAAAATTACATTATTATATTTTATACTTTTAAAAAAAAGGCTGTTTAATCGCCGCGGTGAATGGATGACTTTTCACCCGAATTCTCGCTGAGGTGTGATAGTTAAAATGGCAGAGACCGCCGAGCAGGTTCGGTTGCAAGAGGATAAAACAAGGCAAAAAAATTGGAAACGTTGGGGGCCTTACTTATCAGAAAGGCAGTGGGGCACAGTAAGAGAGGATTATTCAAAAGATGGCAACTGGTAAGCGATCAAATACTATTTCTAAAAGTGTGGAAATTGTTTTTTTTTTTTAAAGGTTATGTTTATAAACGTACCTGTAGCATTTATTTACTGGATTTTTTTTGTTTGGATTTTTCTTGCAAATTATATATGTTGGTTTCTTTGAAATGTTTAAATACTTTTAATGTTTACTAAATTGTTTTTGCACTAAAATGAGTAATTTATAAATTTTACATTAAAAAAAAAATAAATTTGAAGTCTCAATAGAAGGGAAAGGATAAATGTTTTACACGAAACCAGGTGTTACAAATATATTTACCTGTGTGCATTTGGCATCGTGTCAAAAACGGAAACTTTTAATAAGTGGGTGTAGCCCTTTGAAATTCAAATAGTATATGAAATTTTCGATTTTTTATGTGATTTATCCGAAGATAGACTTTTTCTTGTTTACTTTAATAGATAAATATATATTTAAGATCGCTTGTAAATATTTGATTACATGGATAATTGATAACTGAAATCTGATTTAAAATTTAAAATATTTTAGTATTAAATTGTTTTAATGCGTTGGAGAATGATTCGGGGGAAGAGATTTTTCCTTTATATGTAAATGCGCAGTTGTAAGGGACCGAATACTTACATATTCTTACTACGTTGACCTAATTATAAATCGTTAGATCTTTCTTACTGTAATTAGTATTAATGAATAAGTATTAAAAAAGTAAGCTTAGTATCTAATCCGTAAGAAAGTGATATTTGAATAGTTTTAAAAATACCGTTAACAATTTATTTGCGAAATGTTATGCGCATCCGTTCCGCTTCGTGCCACCGGTCTTATTTTTAGATGAATTTTATTAAGAGTGATCATTATAAAATTCTTTTAAATTTTAATCCCTACCAAAAAGAGTATTTTTTAAAACTATTCTCAATGGAAGAAAATGTTCATATTTTTACTTCATTTAAAAAAATAATAATTAAAGACTGCTATATTATTATTTATGACTGGCAGCGTTGGATGCACGGGCTGAGATCACCCTTTTCGTTTAATAAAGTACAGGAAAAGTTTTCTAATGTTTTCATGGTATATTAAAACCGCTAATGAGATAAAATGAAGCCTATCTTCTCTTTTTTAAAAACAAACTAATGGTTATCCCTTAATTTCACTGAAGGTCATTACTTAAAATTTATTATTTCCGCACGTACATCCATATTTTTGCGCATGAGAACAAGTAGAGTTTATACAAATATATGCACGCACGAATATGTAAACTGTGTGACTTTGTAAATGTATATTTAATACCTTAATTTTAACACACATATCTTAAACAATATGAATAAAGAATATTTTGATACTATTAAGTTCCTATAATAATGTAAAGGCCCATATTATTATGTTAGTTTATAATAAACATAGATAGATCTAAGTTAAAAGTTAGCCCCAAAATTGAGATTGTCAAAAGAATAAAAATTCTATAGCCAACTATGCAATCAGGTATTCATATATTTTCGTATTATCGTATTTTTGCATGACCTAGTTTCACAACTTGCCTTCGGGCAAGAGAACAGAGTTTCTTCCGCATCTACACTTTTAAACTATTGGTACTGTAATCTCTTTTATTTAAGAACTGGGAAAAGTATTTAACATTGCATGCTAATGACAAAACTATTGGTTGTCATTCTCTTAATTTATTGTATAATGCTGATATAGATATGTATACAAATGTGTGCATGAGAGACCTTTTTTGTTTTTATTACATTTGCAAGTGAAAAAACATTGCCTGTACTTGTAGCTGTAAGAAGGCTGGTTTTTAAAATTGTAGTAACATTGATTATATATATATACAGTGTAAATATAGTATAGATGCACACACATTCTCAATGAGATGTAAATTTATTTAAATATTTATTATATTTAATTTAACAAATCAAAATAAAGATAATACAAATTAAATAACTGATTCATCCTGTCTTCAAGAAAACTCAACTAATATTTCAGCTAAGAACTATCAAGCAATTGAGAAGAAAGACCATTGTGTTCTTGATCTTAAACTCAGAGATAAAAAAAACAATAAACTCATCATTCTCACTGATGCATGTTGGTGAGCATTCCATCCATGTCTGTATACTATATGAATAGTCATACAATAATAACAGCTACAATGACAATTTTAACATGTGAAGTGAACATTAGGAATTTGCTCTGTTTGGTTTTTTTAAGGCTTCAAAGAGGAATCAAAATATCTTCATTTCAGTTAACAGGAAACTATTTTTGTAGTTGATAAACTTAAATCTTTTTTATCTATTACAGTATTACACTATTGTTAATTTAACTTTCACATTATTATTATTGTTATTATTTTGTTTGTTTGTCTGTTTGTTTATTTTCAGCATGTTTGTTTTCTCCCTATTCTTTTGTTACTTATAGTATATATGATGCAATACATTTTATTTGTTTATATATGGTCTTTCCAAGTTTAATTCAGTTTCTCTGACATTGTAGCCTCTTTATTTCACCTGCCCATCTCACAAGTGGTATTTTATAAGTCTAATACAATATTTTGGGATTCTATTCAAGATTTTAACTATCTATTGTTATCTCTTCTAGCAACATATCTGACCCAGTTCTATTTCAGTCTCTTAATTTTTTCAATAGTATCAAATATATCTATTTATTCCTTCAGCCGTCTATTGTCATTTCTCTAATATGTCCACCCCAACTCCATTTCTGTCTTTTATTTTCATTAATATCAAATATATTTCTTGTTTCACTCATGTTTTGCATTTGATCACATTTTGTTCCATTTTCCCATTATTTATTACATAAAATCTGTATATTGCTCTTTTGTTAATTGCCTAAATGTCAGATTCGCAAGTATAGAACTGGTAAAACACATCATAAAAGCTTATGATTATTTTCATTCATTATGTTTCCATGTGTATTAATATTATGACTAAGGTATTTGTAATTTTTAACTTATAATTACTGATTATCAGTTTTAATTTTCTTCTTCTGTGAAAATTTTCTTTTTCATTGAGTATATTAATTATATAAATCTATTTCTGAAACAAACAGGTCTGAATATGTTAGTAAGATAATCTTTAAGCAAGATTCCCAAAGAATCATTTGAATGGGCTTGCAAATAACACCCATCTTTTATTATACTAATGTCAATCTATCTGAGAAAATAGATTAACATTGATATAACAAAAGATGAGTTTTATTCCTTAGGATAATGGCATTGAATGTTATTTATAAGTTTATTTAAATAATTCTTTGGGAATCTTGATTGTGAATTATCTTAATAATGTATTTAGATTTGTTTATTTCATGAATACATTTTTATTTTTAGGTTTATATATTTGATAATCCATAAATTATTTACATGCTCATTAAAATCATTAAAATTCATTTATATGTATGTGTATATATATTATTTGATCTTTTATGCAATCTTATTTGATTTTTGGATTGATGGGGGAAATATTTTAATCTTCAATATACTAATTACTATAGCTAAATATTTTATTGTTAGATTCATGATTATATAATATCAGCTTTTTGTCTCCATTGTAAGCTGACATGTGTAATTTCAGCATTCACACACACTCATACAAATATCAACAAAAGTCAGAATTAACCTCATCCATTACTTTATTTTTTATTATATACAGTATAAATAAATAATATAAAATGTCACTATATAACAGCGATTAATATATATAAATTTAATACATAAAATCTTTATTTAGCAAGTAATTTGTTTCTTTCCCAATGTAATATAATCTATTTTAATCCTTAATATAACATTACCTGCATAGCAATATCTATTGTTTTTTTTGTTTTTTTTTAATAAACCAGACCAATAACAAGTTTGTGATAATAAAATAAAATAAATAAATTCTTTGAAAAACTTAATTATATTAATTGTACAACATAAAATTATAGAATATGGATTAAATACATATTGTATATAAACACATAAATATGATATTACATTTTCCATTCATTTTTAATTGATCAATTATGAATTTAATTTATCAATGTTTTATAAATAGCCATAAAATTATCTTTATTATATTTGATATAATTTGGTTCATCTATTTTTTCTTCTCTTAGATTCTTTTATGTGTAATTAAAAGATTTAATATTTTTTATAGAACATATAAAGCAGATTTATAATCTCTTCAGTTAATTGCAATTGTTTTTCTGTATGTCCATAATAAATCGTTTAGAAATTTTCTCAGTTAATTGTATATAGTATTGCTTTTTTATTTTATAATCACTTATTGATAATTTTCTAGATTTTGGACTATTTGAACATTCAATATTTATATCTTTATTTATATACTTTTTATTTTTTATTAATATATTATAAATTTTAATATAGTACAAAATTTTGTTTTATTTTTTATTATTGTTATTGTATTTATTATAATTATAAATATTTTGATTAGAATTATTATTCAATATAGACTTTTTACTATCAGTGTTTATTATATCTTTGGCTTGTACTCTGTTAAATACTATATTTCTTTTGTTAGTAAATTGTGCATAATTTGTTACACTTTTTGCTAAAATTGTATACGGGAACATATGCCTCATTATTGTTTATTGTATTCCAATCCTATTGATCATAAATTTTTTTTTTACTAATCCGTATATATATATATATAAAGGGAATTTGAACCTAGACTTTCAAGATCCCTACAGTCATCCACTCTATCCTATATAACTGATACACATGACCATATACATGTGAAAAAAATAAATGATCTCTAATATACATATTTTTTTACTGAATTAGCACTCATCAATTGGTCCAGATCATCATCTCCCACACACATATATAATCAGTGCTCAGTTTATATTAAGATAGCAAATTTACACACTAATGGACAGGCTTCAATTTTAGCCATCCATATCATTGAAAATCTGGTGATGGAATGCTCAAAGCCCTTGATGTTGCTAATATTATAGTCATACCCATGTTGACCTTAAGCCAATCTGACCCCTTATATGTAGGACCTTAATATGTCCATTTAAATATACAGAGGTGGGATGGACAGAATACAGGCTGAATATGTAATATTGAAATACAAGTATAATGTATATTCTTAACCTAAATGTAATTAAAAGGGATTTGAACCCAGACTTTCAAGTTCCTACAGTTATCCATTCTATCCAATATAACCGATACACATGAACACATACATGTGAAAAAGATAAATGATCTCCAATATACATATTTGATGTTGAACCAGCATTCATTATTTGCTCCAGATCATCATCACACACACACATATATATATATATAATCAGTATTCCGTTTATATAAAGATAGCATATCTACACACTTTAATGGACAGGCTTTAATCCTCTCATGACTTACGGTCAACATTCTTTGAGCATTCCATTATCAGATTTTGTGTGATATGGATGGTTGAAGAGTTGGAGTAAATTTGCTATCTTAATATTAAGTGAGTGCTAATTGTATATGTGTGTGGGAGATGATGAACTGGACCAACTAATGAGTGCTGATTCAGCATGAAATATGTATATATTAATCTTTTTCACATGTATGTGGTCATGTATATCAGTTATATAGGATAGAGTGGATGACTATAGGGAGCTTGAAAGTCTGGGTTCAAATCCTTTTAATTACATCCAAGTATATACTATATTTGTATTTCAATATTATATCAGTTTCATTTAATCAGTATATTTTATTTACTCAATACTGCAAATGCATTTATTATGCACAGGAAGTAAATAAGTTAAGGACCATTAGATGTCAGAATGATTTCAGATATGATGCATTGCCTTATCATCTGAAGAGGAATTAAATGGTAACAAATGATTGGAATTTGATTGCATTATCAACTGATGTTTTGGGGCATAATATACCATAGAATAACATCAACTGATGTTTTGGAACATAAGACCATAGAATAATTAGATAGTAATTTTATATAAAATACATACATATATATTAAAAATTGTGTTTTATTGTAAAAACTTATTTACAAAAATTAAAATGAATTATCTGTTTATATTCTAAAAATATTCTATGTAAGTTCAGAGACTCCCAATAACCCAAACACAAACACTTAATTTGAAAACTTCTGTTATTGGAGACAAAATTATAAAATATTATTTTGATCTATTATTTTAATTATTATATAAAAGTTTTGCCCTGTTACAAATACATGCATATTCTATATTTTAAAGTGTTATAGAATTATTAATAATATTAATTTATATAGTATACAAAAATATTTATAAATATATACAAAACTATAGAACCTACCCTGGCATCTCTCTGAGGAGTGCCAAAGCATGAAATGATGGTCAAAATTATAGATACTTTTAAACCTTTTCCAGAAAAATGTAATTCATTATAAAATATAATAAACAAGCTTTTTGAAGTATAGATGTTCTATATATTATTTATATTGAAAGCTATAGATAGTAAAATTAATGTTTATTTGAATTTTGAGCAGAATTTAGATTTATAATGGGAATGAGGTAGCATGGAAAATTTACAAAAAATTTACAAATCCAAAAAAATCATGAAGTCAGGGATTTCAAATTAATGGTAATCTAGATGCAATGAGTTATCAATGTTTTGCAAATGTTCACATTTTTGCAAAAAAGATTAGAATCTATTATTCGCGCGTATTTCATATAGAAAACAGTTTATAATTTTTAGTAAATTCTCAATATAATTTTCCTTTATAAATCTTATTTTATCTTTTTGAATCATTTTTTTTTTTTCACATACATATATGCTTATATTATTCCACCTCTCCATGTACATTTCAAAATTTTTCTCCAGTCATTTTCCATATTTATTATTATAAATATATGCAGATTTGTGTTTATAATTTGCAACATATTTACAAAAACATATAATAACATAATGTTCATAACTTAAAAATTCATTCAAATAAATTTATACTATATTTTCTAAAACCAAATTAATTCTTATATATATATATAAAGGAGTTTGCTTTTAGTGAAAGGAGATTCTTGGGCAGAAAATTTCTAATGTTCACATCATTATGTTCTTGTCATTGCTGCAGTTATTACTATGTGGTTAGTCACATGATTAATGAACATGGATGGGATGCTTGTCAATATGCATCCATTAGCATGAGTCATATATGAATTTAAAATCAAGATGCATCATGATCTTTTTTCTCAATTTCCTGATAATTCTTAACTAAAATGTCAACTTTTTTTGAAGGTGATGAATATATTTGTGAATGATTTTTTATTTATTTATAAATATTTGCAATCATGACAAAGAAAACTAAATTATGGTCTTTATTTTTAAGAAGCTGAAAAATCATCAACCAAGGTGGCAGTTGACAGTTGAAGGCAGAGAGTGCCAAATTTCTAATGATTATAGATTCAGGATGTCACTTAATGATGACCTTTTATTAAAGCTAAGGGAAACTCCTGGATTAAGAATTGTCTAACATTAAATGGGAGGTTGTTGGATTTTGTAAATTTAGAAGGAAAGGTGAAGATAACTGATTTAATAAATAAATACAAAGACACAGATATTGGATGGGATTCCTTATAAATAAAAATTGGATGAAAAATATTATGGAGGTTGATGATATATCAGTCAGAGTGACAAGATTAGTTATTCAGATTAATGAAAAACACTGAATGCAAGTTAATCCAGACTTATGCTCCATTACTTTCATGGTCTTTAATGCTATAATTATAAAATGATTGAAAAATTGTATGTTGGAGTAAATTTTGTTATAGTAATAGAAATGAGAGAGGATATAGAGTTGTAGAATTCACAGAAAAAGAAAAGATCTAAATGGAGTTGAACTTGGAAGCATTCAATTACAGGTATAGGTGAATTGGATTATATTTTGATTAGCATAAAATATGCATTTCAAGATTTAATGTTCTTAATAGATTGATTAAGAATACATAAAATATCTGCTAATGCAAAGCTAGAGATACAAAGAACCTCAATATTAGTAGTTAATACTGCTAATCTTCAAAACATTATTATGAATTTAATGAACTTGTAAGTTGTTAAAAATTCTTGAAGATAGTTTCATACTCAATTGAAATCAATAAAAAGATAACAGGTACTCAGTTGAAAACTTCAAGAAAGATAATAGCTTGAAAAAAGTATCACTTTATCAGTAAAATTTCCATCAAAACAAATCAGTGAAAGAAATGCCTTTGCAGTTAGGTACCATAGTAAAATTTTAGATTCTGAAATCTGGAATCTCAGGATCAATTTCAATTGAATTCTTGAGTAAAAAATGTTTTTTTTTTTTTTTTAACAATATTATCAATGAACTCATCATTTGAAAAGAAAAAAGTCACTGGTTAGTTTTTATTAATTAATTAATAAAGATTGTACTACTAATATTATAACAAACTATTAGAATTACAAGCAGAAACTCATAATTATAATCTGCATAATCACTAGGTATACTAGCAGCAGAGTCAGACAAAACATTGAGAACCAAAAATTGACTATGTATTTTTTATTGTCAGATTACAGTTCAATAAATCTGTAATGACTTATTATTCAAGAGTTGGAGAAAAAGTCATGCCAAACCGCCACTAACAATGACCAAATGTTTTTTATTATTTTGTCTCAGTGGTAATACCAGAAAAATTTTCAGAATCAACAAGCCTGATTTTCAGTGATTTCTTTCATAAGTAGCATAACAACAGGGTATAACCAGTAGAGGAGCAAAAACAAATGCATATTGAGAACTAAAAGTTGATTAAATATTTTTAATCACTGGATGACTGTGAAGAGTTAATAAACTTATGATCACTTATCATTCACATACAAATTGAATAAAATGTCTTGGCAAGCTATCATTGATGATAATCAAATGGTTTTTATTACCTTGTCCCAATCAGATTTCTACAAGACTTTTCAGAGTAAGCAAACTTGATTGTCAGTAGTTTTTTCCTTGGGGTATAGTCTATATTCTAACAGATCATTAAAAGTAGATCTCAACAGCAGAGAAGATAAATGCATATTGAGAAACAAATGTCAACAAATCTGTGATCACTAACTCACATAAGGATTGAATAAATGGTCATAGCAAATTACCACTAAGGATGATTAAATGTTCTTAATTACTTTATCTCAGTGGCTAAAAGATTTTTCAGAATCAATAAATTTGATTTCAGTCCTTTATGTTGAAATATTCTTATAATCAATCGTCAAAGAAAACTTTAAATTCTTTAAAAAGTCCTCTTCAGGTGTTAATATTCTCTTCACAGAAATGTGCTGCTGACATTTCACTGAAATAGCATTCATCCTTCTTAAAATTCTGTTTCTGGAGATCTGTTGTATTTCAAGTAATATTGAGACTGTATGTGAATTAGTCTTTTCATTAAATATTTTATCAGGTAGGTATCTTTAATTATAGGCAAAGAAATGGTTTTAACAAAAGTTTCTGTATTTTAATTTTATTTCATGGTTAAAAGTATTTCTAAAGGGAGAGAAAAGATAAAATAATGGACCTCCATAAAGCTGAGTTTCCTCATATTTGTTCAAAGTATTAAATCTTTTTAGAATTTCACCAGATTCTTATTGTTTGTAAATTATATTTTTCCACTCTAGCTAATATCAAAATCAGCCATGTTGCCTTAAAATTTCTTTAATTTCATCTTTTAATTACAATTTTTCATTATAATAGATACATTGTTCAGGTTTAAACCTGCATTTATATATATAATATATGCAGGGTTTGAATTCAGACTTTCACATGACCCACCACTCTCAGTGCCATATCATATTGCTGATCCATCTGATCACACACATGTTGAAAAGATAAATAATCACCAATATATGTATTTCATGCTAAAACAGGAATCATCAGTTGGTCTAGATTACTATCCTAACACATATATATAACCAGTACTCAGCTTTATATTAAGATAGCCAATCTTTATACTTTAACGGACAGGCTTCACATTATTCCAACTCACAACTCTTCAGCCTTCAGTTTCATTGAAAATCTGATGATGGAACGTTCAAAGCCCTTGTTAGTGCCAAGGTTGTCATCCTACCCATGTTGACATGTTAGTCATTCTGACCCTTCATGTACAGGAGAATAATCCATTTATACATACATTAAAGTATAAAGATTGGCTATCTTAATATAAAGCTGAGTACTGGTTATATATATGTGTGAGGATAGTAATCTAGACCAACTGATGATTGCTGGTTTAGCATGAAATACGTATATTGGTGATTATTTATCTTTTCAACATGTATGTGATCAGGTGGGTCAGCAATATGAGATGGCACTGAGAGTGGTGGGTCATTATAATAGATATTAAATGTATATCATTGAAAGAATTAAAAGACTGAAATGACTCCGCTGGACCTTTTGCTAGAAGATCAGATAATAAATACAGAGTTTTAGTTTCAAATTGAATTGTAAAAGACCTACAAAAATACCATATGTAAGATGGATAGATGAAGTAAGGAAGTTTGCTGGTGTGATGTAGAAAAGAGAGACTATAGATCAAAGAAACTGGATTAAACTTGGATAGACCTTCATTTTGCAGTGAATAATTGAAAATGATGATGATGATTTGCCTCTCTCTAATTAATTACAAATTTTTATACTATTATTTAGTTTTCATATATCATACTTATTATCTTTAAAAAAAAAAAAACTGTTTATAAACATTGAAAGTATTAATGATTCTAATTATAAAAAACGGGAGTTTTTTTCCCTCATTATAATATTAGATATCTCCAACGGATCAGGAAATTATCCGCAAAAGTTGCTCTGTAACCATCACAAATAGCTTATTGAAATTCTTAACCTTCCTCCTTTTAGCGTGAATATTTAAATAAAATTTTTATTCTATTGTTTTAAATGTTTCAGACTGTATGCTAATTTTATAAGTAATATTAATTATGGGGAAATAGTTTTCAAAAAAGAAATTACAACCATTATATATATATAATATTTAAAGTTTAGATACGTTTTTCTAAATTTATAATTTGACAACTATCCAACGGCGCTACAGGAGACAGCTGCTTTTGTTTTATCATATATCTTATTTTTCTTCTTAACCTGGAGAGATAGGTGGATAACAAGTTCTTCAAACATTTCTCCATTAGCAGATATTTTATAAATCTATAAGACCATTTTCTCCTAATCACATTTCTATATTTCTGCATCTTGCTGGTCTTCCCTTCAGCAACAATATGACTACTATGAAGGTCTCATCAAGTAACCAACCATTACAATTTCTTTCATGAGCATTGATCTTCAAATTACTTCTCCAGTTAAACCCAATAATTCATCATATTTTATCCTTATTCCAGGGCCAACACTATCTCAAAGACCTGTAATGTCTCTGACCCATAGAATGCTACTCTTCTCATGTAGCAATGAAATAGCTTTTTTTTTTTTTAACATGAAGGAATATATTTTTGGATGCATACAATGTATTGTATAGTTAAAGAATGAGGGTATGTAACTTTCTATACTTAATAAAGAATTGAGGATATCAAATATATATAGTTTACTGACCTGAAGTCAGATCTAACTGTTCATGCAGGCTGGCTTGGGTTTAAAATCTTAAAAAAATATTTATTATTTTTAAGCTTTTAGTTTGAAAAATAAAATGAAATTAAAGGTGATTTATTATTTTTAAGCTTTTAGTTTGAAAAATAAAATGAAATTAAAGGTGATTGCTAAATGCATAATTGCTTTATTTCCAGATTTTAATTCCAAACCACAATGATAAAGGTCAAAGTCAGAAACTGTTTTGGGGGATTTAAATGCACTATCATATGGTAATCAGTGATTATTCATCTTTACTATATAGGCTGAAGTGGAGAGGTGCTCTTGGTGTATTCACAAAAGCATGATGGAATTTATGTCATTTATAGAGTGAGACATATATGGATTATATAGAAACCTTGAGATTGTTGCAAGCTGGTCATTAATTAGAAAAAAAAAAACAATTTCTCAATTAGCTCAAGATATTGAATGTTTTTTTGAAGCTACAAAATGTTTTTATTTATAAATAGAAGGTAACCATAGTCAGAATGGAGATGATAAATAAGGCATTATGTGTGATAACATGTTGCACTATTTCCATAATCTATCATTAAATGTTGAATACCTAGAAAATTTTAAACATTATTTAAACTTTTCCAAATACAAACAACTATTTGTGATACCACACAAATAGACAACACAATTAGTAGAATTGCAGAACATTTCATCTATTTTTGGGTTATTGCTAACAGTTGTTTGTATTTGGAAAAGTTTAAAATTGTCTAGACATTCAATGTTTACTGATAGATTATGGAAATAGTCCAACATATTATCACATCTAAAATGTCATCATCACAAACCTTCAGGCAAATATGAAAGCTTTATGTGTTGCATTGCTTGTTAAAGTGGAACCAGTTAAGTAAATTGATGGGGCTTTTGTAGTTGTTAATCTTTAAAAAGCTATTCAATTTTTTTTTGCACGATTGGTGAAAATCATTATTGTGTTTATGCCTAATGCAGAGAACATTTATAAATATTTTTTTAAATATATATATATATTAATGCTGTGTTTACATATGGACTGAATAGTGGAACTAGTGGTTCATAATTTGGAGGCTCTCTATCACCAAAGAGTTATTTTCTTTGTCAAAGATGAATAATTTGTAAGTACTCTACATTATCTATTTAAAAAAGGGGATTCTGCCAAGCATAGTAAAACATCACTTTAAATTCAAGATCTAGGTTACTAGTTTCTCTCCCATAATAATAATATCATTTGAAACATATCCAATAACCTGTATATTATTACTAATAATGGAATACATTTTAAATGTTTAAATATAGTTTGATTTTTTTTTTTTTAAAAAAAAATTAACAATATGCTTTCTAGTAATTATATATCTTAAACAGATTATTAATACAGATAAAAATATAACCAATGAAATCAATCTTAGAATTAAAATTAGATGGAGTGCTTTTGTTAGAAATAATTTAATATTAAATTGAAATATCATATGTGTTTGAAAAAGAAGGTTGTTTAATAGATGTGTAGAAGTAATAAAGTGATTAAAATTGATAGTGATGAATCTGATACTTAAGCATTTAACTGAAGAGCAATATAGAGATTTCAGGTCACTGAATGGTCATCGATATATATATATAGGGAAGGCAAGAAGGGATGAAAATAAAATGCTTTGTGAAAGAACAGGGAGTAGCATTGACATCATTGAAAAAATTAAAAGACTGAAATGGAGCTGGGCAAGAAATATTGCTATAAGATGTGATAATAGATGGTCAGTCGAAGTCTTAAACTGAATTTCAAAAGATTATAAAAGACTTAAAAAGTGACTGCATGTGAGATGAATGGATGAAATGAGAAAGTTTCTTGGTGTGATGCAGTGAAGAGAAGCTATGGATGACAAAAACTGGATTAAACTTGGACAAAAACCTTCATTCTTCAGTGGATCAGTAATATTTGAAAATGATAATAATGAAAGTACATTATCACAACTTTCATAAAAATAGTTCAAGTTTGGTTTTTAAATAACTTATTTTAAAGCTAATTTGTTTTTTATTTTGATAGACATGCCATAATTATTATATTTACCCATAATTATCTTTTTTCTGAAATCATTTCACTTGTTTATTTTTTTAAAGATAAAAATCCAGCAAGAAAACTAATAAGTTAACTTCTGCAAGTAGAACATCTTTGTCAAATCAAAATTAAATAATAATAACGTTTCTAAATTATTAAAAAACAAACAAAAAAAAAATGAAATGCTTTTAATTTATATATTAGTTCAATTTGTACTTTTGTAAATAGACCTTTGGTTAATTTTCATAATTGACTTTGTCCTTAGTAAAAGATTTTTTCTAAGTTAGCAGAAACTTTCAAAGTTTACTCTCAAAATGAATTAATGGCTTATTAAAGTAATAAAAATGCTGCTGATAATGGTGGTTGCAGGCCAAATATTTACTTTTTTTTAAAACAAAAATCAAAGATAATATTAAAGTATTTGACTTCATCACTGAGAGTATTTATCAAATAAATATGTAATTAAAGATAATGTAATACAGTAGCAGATGCACTTAAAACTGAACAATATTTATTAAACAGCCTCTTAAATATTTAATCCTGTATTAACCACACACACAAAATACATTTATTTCTGATTTTGTTCATGGTGTAACTGCTCATTAACTTGTCAAGATTATGAATCAATATAGGTGCTTGCTTGGGAGAACAATTTCACTAATGTATACATTTTTAGTAGCTCTACTAACAAACAAACTGAGTTTGCAACAAATAAATAAATAATTCAAAAATGTATTGGTATCTAAATAAACCTATTCACAGAGCAAGCAAGTCTGAATATGTTACTAAGATAATTTATAAGCTAGATTCCACAAAAATCATTTAAATGAACTTGTAAATAATGTTTAGTTCTTTTATATCAATGCCAGTCTACTTTGTTAGATTAAGATAATTCAGAAGCTAGATTCACAAAGAATCATATAAATAAACTTGTAAATAATGCACACTTTTATTATATCAATGCCAAACCTATTTTGTCAGTTAAAATATTATATGATAAAATATATTGGCATAAAAAAAAAAGATAATATTTACAAATTCATTTAAGTAATTCTTTGCTTGTGATTTATTTTAGTAACATTCATTCAGGCTTGCTTGTCCGATGAATAGATTTATATTTTTAGCATTAAATATTTACATGCTCATTGAAATTGTTAGAGTTTATATATAGATTATAAATATTTGGTCCTGTGTTTGGGCTATTAATGATTCCACAGGTGGGAGATAGTGGACTACCTTTTGGATATGAGACAGTGCTTGGTCAAGAGTCTCACCTGCTGCCATATAGTTATCACTTCAACAAAGACTAGATACTGTTTCTGATATAGTCTTTTTTGTCTCTATTTTTTTTGTTACTATCTTCAATCACTTAAATTAGTACTATAAGCATCGCTAACAGTAGTATTATGTCAAGCGTTGGTAGCCGAGAGGTCAGCGCAGCTGCCTTGTAAGCAATTGCTTGCAGACAGTTGTTGTGGGTTCACTTCCTGGCTGATGCTTTGACATATGTGAAAAAAAAAACCCCAGTAGTATTATGTGTTTGTGCCACCACTTTTCTATTCTTTAATTGCACACACAACAATTCTTGCTCCAATTCTTTTTGTCATTTTTATTTGGTTCAAATCCTCAGGAGTTAAGGAAATAATGATGAGTCACGTTTAGTAACTGATAATCATTAATTACGATCTTTACTCAAGGCAGACTGTTAACAGTAATTTTTTTTCTCTTTTAATAAAAACCAAAAATAACAATAAAGTGGTTGATTTTATCATATAAGAATTTAATTAAGGAGAATATAATACATGAATAGATTTTCTCAAAACTGACTAATATTTATTAAGCAGCAAATATTAAATACTGTATTATCCCCCCTCCCCCCAATAAAAAAACTCCCCAAACAAATAAACTATTAACTCCTAGATGAAAAGTCCCTATTTTATGTGAGAATGCTGCACACTACAGAAATATTATTCATTAAGTGGAGAATCTCTAGCCTAATGAATGACTAATAAACAAATATTATTAGCACTCTAGTTTTGTTCAAATTATTATTATATATTATTTTGCAAATAAAGGAACCCAGTAGAGATTCCATTTAAGAAATGAAATCACTAATGGTTTATTAAGTCCTTCAATTCTGTCATTATAGCCATATATTCAACTGTAATTGACTATAGTTGTATTTATATGTTGGACTATTTCCATCATCTAGTATTGAGTATTGAATGTCTTTAGAAAAATTTAACTTTATTTAAATTTCAAAGTACATTCAACTGTTAGTAATAGCACACAGGTTAGTATATGCACAGTGTTTCAAGAGGTATTAGTTCGATATACAAATATAACTAAAATACCATCATCACAAACCTTCAGGAAAACAGTAATTGACTGTAGTTTATGATTTGTATTTGTCCACATCTACATAAACTAGTGGCCATCAAATTCCATTTATTTAGTAGATGAATGAAACTACCATGAGTTGTTCTGAATTAGTTAATGAGATTCCAGTAATCTCTAGGAAGATTGAATATTTTTGGATCCAGAAAAGAAATTTGTATGAACCATCATAAGAAATTCATTTTTTATATGCCATAACTCTTTGGTTGTTGATTCTTGTTTGAACATTTAGAAAGAGGGTCTTAATTTAAGAATATTATTAAAACAGGCAAAATTCTCTATACGCATTGCCACTCAATGCAAGCCAGAGTAATGAACGGATGCCAGAAGGCTTGTGCATAAAATCCCCATCTAGTGCCTACTCATCCAATATCCCCAGACTAGTTTCTGGTTTTTGGCCTACTGCACCTAGATCTTAGGTGCAATGCTCTCAGATTCAAGGCTCTTCACTGATGAAGGCCACAAACCAGTAACTAGTCTGGGGATATTGGATGAGTAGGCACTAGATGGGGATTTTATGCACTAGCCTTCTGGCATCCATTGATTACTCTGGCTTGCATTGGTGGCAATATGTATATAGAATTTTGCCTGTTTTAATAACAGTTATAAGCAAGCATAAGAAATGGTGATCATGTGAAATTTAAGAACATCTAGAAAGAGTGTCTTACTTTGAGACTGTAATGTAACAATTCACTAATATATCAAAGTGATGAATTCTGCATATATATATATATATATATATATATATATATATATATATATATATATATATATATATATATATATATATATATATATATATATGCATATGCACTGGAAGTGCAGAGATGAATTGTAATAGTGTGTGTATATATCTGCAATAAATAAATAAACTGAATTAAAGAATTAATAATGTAAATGCTTTTTTGGATAAATTATAAATGCATTTCTAATCTTTTAAAAATATATCCAGTAACTAATACAACTGATATCTAAAAAGAAAATATAGAACAATTTGATTTCAAACTGCAATTTCTTCCACAATAAATCACACTATGGATTCAAAGTGCAACTTTGTATTTATTTAGATATTGTAACTAGTCTTATAATTCCTCCCAAAAGATGACTGCTAAATAATAAAACCAACTATATATTTTTATCTTTTTGATTATTAAATTTCCATATATAGAGAGAATTTAACTAATTTAGACAGTTTGAAAATAGATTTGAAATAAATTTTGGTAAAATTAAATTTAGATTTGTATCACATTTGTTCTTAAGGTACTTTAATATTGGACCCGCTGTGAAATATCACAGTCTTATTGTGTTTGGATTTGGGTTAGGGATAGGATTAGGGTTGAAGTAGAGTTTCATCACTGCAGATCTAATACTAAAGTATCATTCGTAATTATAGTTGTGAAACTTAGGAATTTGATTTCATAAATGAGGCATGCAAAAAAAGAAAAAAAAAACATAATAAAACTAAATATGGTGGAATTTATAAATGAATAGAAAAACTGAAACACAGGCTTGTTATACACCTGTGGCTATATATATGTAATATAGGGTATATGAGCACAGACTTTCACACCACCCACCTCTCTCCACTCTATCTAATAACACTGATACACCTAAACGCATATATGTTGAAAAGATAAATAATCACCAATATACGTATTTTGTGTTTAGGTGTATCAGTGTTATTAGATAGAGTGGAGAGAGGTGGGTGGTGTGAAAGTCTGTGCTCATATACCCTATATTAAATGAATAGAAAAATAAATTGATGGATTGAGGCCTAATATAACATTTGTTTTATTGTAAAACTTGAAGAATTTAAATGGATTGGATTCATGGATAAAAAAAAAAGAGCTACTAGTATATGTATGAACTATTCATTATTTGGAGCTAGCTGGTAAAAAAATAAATGTCCACATTTATTTTTGAATATACAGATGTGAATGTACATTAAATAAATTCAAGAAAATGATATTTAACAATAAAATTAATTTATTTAGCAAAAAAATATCTCAATAAGAAATAAAATATATGCAGAAATACAAATTTATATATGAGATTCCAAAAATAAAATCATTCATGATAATAAACTTATCAAAAAAATACAAGCACAAAACTTGTATTAAGTAAAGGAAAGAAAAAAGTAACCAACAACAATAGATATTTTAAACTGAAGCAACGTAATAAATTAAATGCACATGTGACATCATACGTAAATCCATAACTGAAGTTCAAAATGTAAAAACATTCAATGCATCAAATAATCCTAATAATTGTAGTAAGCTTGAATTGAACAACTAAATTTGAAAACATTATTATAATCATTAAGAAGTCAAATTCCCAGACAATTATTTAAATACACTTTAAAATAGTGAATGTATTGGTACTGATGCGAAAATGGGTTATATTTACACATTTATTTAAATGGTTCTATGGAATTTGATTTATGAATTACAGTAATAATATTTTTGGACATAATCATTCCCTGAATAGTTTATAGCATGAAATATATCTAATAAAAGCAAACACAAAATGTGTATTAAATAAAATTAAAATAAACTTTAGTTTCCAAAATAATTTATTAAAGATTATATTATTACATTAGAGATTATTTGGTACATATTTTAATCAAACCAATCTTGACTAACCAAGTTGAATGTCATCTTTTTTATGGACACTGTAAAAATAGAATAAATGTACTTTAGCAGAGTTTTCTCTTCTCGTGCTCAGCAGGATTGCATTGATCACAATGCTCTACCTTCACTCCATACCAATGCTCAAATGGAAATAATTTTTATTGGATGTATATAAAGTATTGAAAATATTTCCAATAACAAAGTGAACATGATAGATTAATGTGAGCATCATTTACAGATGACTATAATAATCTAAGATAGTTATGTTTTGGTCTGTGCACACTTTTTAAATTATATTTTGTCTTATTCCCAAAATGTATTGCATTTTGGCTGATTGTATATGTTTTTATTTAATAGATTTAACTGGTGGGAATGGCTTTATTCTTGGAATTTCATATGAATTTGCAATTCTGCATATAATTTATTTCTTATTGATATATTTTTTTGTTAAATAATTTACATACTTTTGTTAAAAAAATTGTTTTCATTGCTTAATATATTACTTTATTGCTTTTTGTTTACATATAAACTAACAGCTGTAAATTCAAGAGTAAATAAGGATTTTTTTAAAATTGATTTATTTTTGGGTCATTCATAAGTGGTACTTAGCTCATACACTATATTAGTATCAGAAGACGTTGATTGATCAATAAGTTTGCTTAATAGAAAACTTGTATTAGGTTTTGTGGAAAAGTAGTGTGTGTGAGGGAGATGGAGGGGGGGAGGCTGTTAATGATGGATAGTGGATGTCGCATATACTATAATTTACATTTTAAAATTATATATGTATATAAAGTGATTATCACTTGTATGTGCTTGTGTTTTGTAGCATCATATTTTTTTTGTTTTAAAGTGATTTTCATTTCTGCCTTAATTTTAATATTATTTATTAATAATGCTGGATGACTGTGGGGCTTCAAAGCTAACATGAATTCTGGAAAATATCAGATCAACACTCAATCCAGGGGGGCAGCTAGAAACAGTTTGAAATTCCAAGATCTTTAAAATCCAAACTATCGTAAAAATAATTGCATATATTAAAATGTTTCAAATAAGTTTGTTAAAATTTGCTTTATATATAATGTTTGTGTGTGTGTATATATATATATAACAATAAACAGAATGCTATACAGCTAATTTGGAGAAATGCCTGATATTGTTTTGCACATAGCACAGGTAGTGATTATATTTTTAAATTGAAAAGAGACGGATTGAGAAACTAGTTCAATATTAGAGAAAGGAGTGTAGAAAAAATTATGACGAGTCATAGTGGCTAATACAAGAAGTCTGATCTTTTGTTTAATGCAGCATTGCAAGAACTAGACACATGGATTATCGAAATATTGACAGGTTTTGAGATGTGAATAATTTAAGTTTCATATGCGGAATATTGAGATTTTAAAACGTAAGTAAAAAGAGTTTATTTAATGAAGAAATTAAAAAGAAGAAAAGTAGACTCAAAGTAGAGCACCAGAGATTATAAAATGATGTCAAATAGTTGTTCATTGTTCTGCATAATTTAGTGTAATAGTATATTCTGGAGCTCAAGGTCCATGGATCACAATCCATCTCTGTGAGCTAAATTTAATGCTCAAGCATCTTACAAATTTCTGCACAATAGACCATTCTATTATTATTATTATTATTATTATTATCATCATCATCATCATTATTATTATTATTATTATTATTATTATTATTATTATTATTATTATTATTATTATTATTATTATTATTATTATTATTATTATTATTATAATTTTATAGTTGTCAATATTTTATCAAATTTTCTGATATCAGGCAGCTATGTCTAATATCCAAAGTAAATGTTGGGTAGAGAAGTATTATATTTGCTTTTTTTTCTCTGCTTCTGATAACTTTTTATATTTAATGGAGCAATATAAATTCAGCTAACTCTCAAATTCAGTTATATGACTAGCCATAATTAGTTAGAGGATATTCCAAGTTAGTCTGAGTTGGTCGGGAGAATGTTATTACGCTATTGGTAAAACAAAATAATTATGATAGGATACAGATGTTACTACTGGAGAAGAGTGTGTCATACCCCTACAGATTTTGAGCCTATAGATTTAGCTATAAGTTTATTTTAATATCAATAATTGGAATAGATTTTATTTACTAGCACAAATTATTGTGGCAGATGTCATTATTAGAAGTAGAGAAAGGTTCATATAGATTCAGCATATTCTGAATTATTTAGAAAACAGTTTATAGTTGCTAAAGTCTATTTATATTTTCAACATGGCCATTCTGAATTATTTAGAAAACAGTTTATAGTTGCTAAAGTCTATTTATATTTTCAACATGGCCAAGGTTTCTGAATACATTTTTAGCACTTCTTTCCATTAAATTATTTATATTCAGGTTTTTTGTTGTAGTTGTTAGACTTTGTGTTGAAAAACTTTCAAGTTTTTGAAGCTTTTACCTTTCTCCAGTGACTGTATAATATAATTAGAAATTATGTATAGATGCAAAACTATCATTAATCTGAACACTCCTCATTCAAAAACTTTTATTATTTGGACATAATTACAAAATTTTGATTGGATTCATTGTTTTAATTACGATTATATAAATTTTTTTATGTTGATGTAAATATAAGCTTATTCTGAATTTTAAAGTGGTATATTGTCACTAATAAATGAATAACATACTATACAGAACATATTTCAATAGAGACACACTATTGATAATAAAATTAATGCTTTTTTAATTTTTCAGAAGTTTGGATTTACAATGAGTAAGATTTATAGTTGAAATCTGAAAAGTTTCATAAATCCCAAAAAGTGACTTCAGATTAATGGTAGCCATACTGTTAGAAAATAATTTGATGGCTTGTCAAATATTAATGCTAAGAATATAAATCTATTCATTTTTTATCTGACAAAATAGATTAACACTGATATAAGAAAAAGGTCGGCGCTTATTAATTATCTTAGTAACACAATTCAGACTTGGTTTTTCTATGAATAGGTACACACATATATATAGGTTTATAAGTCATCTTGGTTGTAATCTCTCTCTATATATAAAAAAGATATTTTGCGGGTTCATCCATATTAAAAAATTTAAATATTGATATACCAACGTTTCGACTTGATCACACAAGTCATCTACTGGGTGATAAAAGGTAGAAAGATGGTTGTAGAGGTGCTACAATAACTGATTTGAAAAAAAAGTTAAAGTTCCACCAATAGCAAAAATGTTAAATTAAGAATATTTTATAAAAAAAATTTTTTTCAAATAGGAGGAAGTTTGCATGTATCATCTCGCTTATTGATACAATCTGGCCTTTTAAGTATCTCAGTGGCTTCTCTAATTTTGCACTGGTAGAGATTATCATATCTGGATATGATCCTGGTATTAGAAAAATCAATTTTATGACCTGAATCTATAGTATGGAGTGAGAGTGCTGCTGCTGATGAGTGTTGTTTAACTGCATCAGCATGCTCATCTTTCCTAACACTGATGTGACGATTACTCATACCTGTGTAAGAAGCTTTACAATTTTCATGAGATTTTATAAACACCATGAGATTCAAGAGGGATTGAATTCTTAGGCTTGGTTATTATATTGCTGAGGTTTTGATGAGTAGAAAATGCTGTATCTATATTATAGTGTTTTAATATACGTCCAATAATGTCTGTAGTTTCTTTTACATATGGAACACAAATCCTAATAGTTGATTTATCATCTTTTTGTTTCCTATTTTATCCATTTTGGACTAATTGTAGTCTATTCTGTATCTAAAGCAAAAATACCAAAAGTATATCTGATGTACAGCATTGGTTTAATTAATTCATTAAAAAAATCAAATGGTTTATTGCTGAGTTTATAAGAATTTTGAGTACTGGAAGTAACAAAGCTAATCCAAGGACCTTTAGGTCTAGAGCCTGTCACTTTACTACTGGACCAAACCATGCAGGGTTTGTATTGGTGAGTGCAAGCAAATTAATACCAATAGTATATGGCTAAAAGATTGGTTTCCTCTGACATGATACAGTATTATGTTATTTTGGAATTTTTATTTTGGTAATTATTATTGTAATTTATAGATTCACAGTATTGAAGGTACAAATGATTGTGGTGAACTTTTTGTTTAAAATTGGGAATCTAATAACCAGGACAGGACAAAAGACATTTTCCTCTAATAAAATATCAGATTATAGTATTTAGAACACTTCTCTCAAGCAGAAAATAGTTGTATTTAATTTGGAACTGTTAATATCAGCAGCTGCTTTACTTGTGTGTTTATATTTATTCATGGGATTTTTTTTTGTTTCATAATAATGTGGTTTCTTTGGAAGTATGTGGTTGATGAGAGTTCATCAGAATTGACAGTTTGAACTATATACCACTATCATTGCATAAGAAAATTTTATTATATTTTTGAGCTTAAGCTAGAATTAGAATCTTGTAACTATGCTGATATAATAAATGCATAAACATATTTTAAATCAATTGTAAAAAAAGTTTGAAGTAAAGTTGTCACCTCTAATTATTATTTAAAACATTTTTACTGTACCTGTTATATTTGTCTGGATTGTTGGCACTGCTCCAAAATAGCTGAGTAGGGAAGTATGCAAACTGATTTGTTAATTTTTTTTATATAGTATGGCCGACATAGTAAAATGTATTGTCACACAATTGAAGCCAAGATCTCTTCAAAAAATATAGTTTTATTATATATCAATCTGTTTTGAAATTCTGGCAGGATTAGACTGAATGATCTTATTAAAAAAATGCTAAATATTTATAAAAAAGCTTGTAATTGATAAATGTCATTGTATTTGGTATATTATAATTTTAAAAATACAAAACTATTTTTGGAGTTTCATACTGAAGTATGATTCTTTTTTTTTTTTTTAAAAAAAAAAGATAACATATTATTAATAATATCTTTATATTGATATATATATATACCATCAGTATATTTAAATTATAATCCTTATACACTATCTTAAATCACCTTAACAAAACTTTCTTATTGGTTTCTTTTTAAAATATTGGTAATTACTGTTTTCTAATGGCATTTACCAATTTCTCTTCATCTTTTATAGTTTTAATTCATTTGCCTCCTACGCTTCCAGATACTTATCTATCTAACGATAAATCTAAAATAATTTTTAGGAATAACTTTTTTGGAAAGCTGATTGGCACCATTTTGGGTTGTGGTTCCAGCATTTTACAGACAGCTTCCTTAGTACTAGCACATTCTATTGTCAAATATTGTGTTTTTGTTTGAATGTTTGGAAAAAAATACCTGCATTAAATTTCGGATACTCAAATATTAATAAGAAAAATATTACTGGTTCATTTATGCATCTAATTTTTTGCAGTGATTTCATGTTCTTTCCCATATTCTTCTATCAGATGCTAAGAAAAGTTGTCTCATAGAAAATATACAAAAAGTTAACCTAATCAGATTAGCTAATAACTCAATGTATAGTTTCATCACCTAAGACTCATCTTAAATCAAGCTCCCTTTCTAGTTGTTCAACTAAGAATCAATAAACAAAGAATTATGACATATAAAATGGACTTTTTATGAGATTCCAAACAAATTTATTTTTTACCAGATTCATTTGTAATTCTGGTAGGATTAACTTCCTAGATGTTGCTGGAGTCTTATCAATAAATTCAAGATAACTCATGGTTACTGCTCATCCGCTTTTTAAATGGAATTTAACAGCCAGTGACATATGTAGTTGAGTCAAATACAAATCATAAACTGCATAATTAATCATTGTCAAATCTATGGCTGCAATAGCAGATTTAAATAATCGAATGGTTTTATTGCTTGGGAGTTCATATGAAGTTGAGTGCCAGAACTGGAATCGACCAGAGGATCTTATATTCCAGAGAGTGACACTCTTCCACAGCGCTAAACCATACAGGGCGATGACAGAATTGAAGGACTTAATAAAACCACTAGTGAATTTATTTTCTGATTGGAATCTGGTTCCTTTATGATATTGTAATGAAAGCTATCTACAAAAAAAAAAAAATCGTTAAATAAAATAAATAATAGTTTATTTAGTCCTGGGGGGGGCTCTATTCTTTTATTGCTTACTTTATTGTCTTTATATTTCTGACTTTATCTTTACTAATAGGTTATTGTTTTTTTTAAAGTCTCCAATCTTTTCTTATTCTAATTGTCCAAGTGTCATAATTCTAATTTTCATTAAAAGGTTATTTATTATTTTGCAGTAATTATCTTCTGTCCACTCTTCCACATACCCCAGCTATTTCTAGTGTTTTAATTAAATGTCTCCTTCAATTGATATAAACAATCCCTCCTATTTAGTACTGATTTCTTTCTTGAAGGTCGGGATAATTTGAATATTTGTAAAGAAAAATAAAATATATTTTCCCTACTTCTCTTTTAGCAATAAATGACAGTTTAGATTTATTTTTCAAACTATTATATAACAAGCGAAATATTTCTGCAGTGGTGAATGTTTATATATATATATGTTATTATTACGAAGTCTGTGATATTGAATTACATTTTCCAAATATCTGGCTATGCTTATGGTGTTACGATCTAACTTCAGATTTCTGCAATTAATAACATAGTTTTTTTTAAAAAAAAGATATTTTTTTAAAATGTGACAACTTTATTGAATTAATGCTAAAATTTTTTTTGATAGTGCCATACCCAATTTGATAATGACACCCTTATTTCTTTATATGCTTTGTACATATATAAGTTATTCTTTTATATAATAATAAACAGCCACTTATAAATGAATATGACCATTCCATCTCCCAAAGAGGGAGAAACAGAGAAGAAAAAATTATTGCCGAAATGAATTTTGCAATGTCTATACAAACCAATCTGTGAAACATCCACATATAAAATATGCTGGTCCATTTTTCTGTATGTTTAATATTTTGCAATGCTATTTTTTAATTTTTGGGAAAACTTTTTTTTCCTGAAATTCTTCAATATCCTTCTAATCGTAGCATGTGTTTATTCTCTGCCATATCTTCCCAATGGGAAAAAAGAGGTAATAGCTCCAACAATCTTGTGTGTATTCTTATAAAAGCATCGTTACTGAGATGGGAGGAGCAGATGACAAAAAAGAGGGGAATTGATTTGTGTTTTCAGATTAGATACTAAGACCTTAGAAAAGATCAAAATGATAAAAAAATGTGGAACTGTAATGAAAAGTATGTTTATGATAGTAATGTGTGAAGTATTTGGGAATCTTTAGTTTGATATTAACTTAATCATACCTGATGATGATGCAGTAAAAATGATAATGTATAGTTTTAGTAATAGCAAATGGAATCATAATTCCTCTTTGATGAAACCTCAAAATTCCTGACCCATCAGCATATGTTCACGATTCACAACCATAAACATGGGTAACAGTTCATGCTCAGTGAGAATATCTAAACTGATCACATTATTAGCCATCTCATTAGTAAGTATTGTTTTTGCTTGAGAAAGGCTAAAGTCATAAACTATTTCTGAAGTTTTCAAGTAATTCTCCATATATTTCTACTCTTAACTTTTCAATGTAGTTCAGCATTTTTAATTAAATCAGAGTTGATCTGTTCTAGGATTGGTATCTAATTCATAAATTCTCATCTTTTTTTTGATTTATACCTATCAATTTTAACGTCAGTATCTATACAGTTATAGGAATATCACATAAGCTTGTTAGAATTATTAAGGCAAGAGCAATTCTCTAACTGTAGTGCTAATTATTGTAATATTAAACACTAAGTGATTACCAAGTGCACATAAAATCCCCATTGTTAGTATTTAAATCCCCATTAGACTAGTTTGTGCTTCTCCCTTTATCAGTAGGATCTGGGATTAGAAATTGGAAGGGAAGCAGATGCCTACTATATCCCAGCTGTCTACAGTGCCATCTCTGAATCTATATATGTGTTATATAGTAACAGTTTTTTTATTTACCACAAAACAATAAAGTGCTAAGTTAAAGATGACATGAAATGTGACAGTGCATTTTATATTTTAACCTGTGATGAAACAACATGTAACTGAGAATTCAGACTGTGTAAGGCAGTGAAGAATGTTTTTTAAGTGATTTGTCTAGTTTCTTAGTGGTAGAGAGAACGATGAAAAAGATTAATGAAGATATGAAACATTTTTCCATTTCATGTTGTGATTCAGATATATTAGCATCTCGGTCCTGCAGTGTATGCATTCAACAAACATATTTAATTTCATTTTAACTATCAAACTGAAAACTTGAAATTCAAATCAGCCCCAAGGTTTTGAATCCAAGTCAATTTGATGATCTGAAATCAGTTCTCTAACTATGCATTTTAGTAACTTTAGGTTTTTAGTAACCAGTAGTGGCCTGTGAAATTTTTAAGCATTAATGTTTTATTAGAGTATCACTGTCAAAATGTAAGCAAGGAAAACAAAACAGAGCATTTTTAATGTTGCAACTACACAATCATTTTATTTTTTCATACCAATCATTGTTAAAAATCTAATGTTTTTTTTTATTTTTACTAGCCAGCTGTTTGACAAATAATAATATCTAAAATAGATTGACCATAATTTTTCATTTCAATTTTTTCATGTAATGGAAAGTGGGAAAAAATATTTTTTTATATATATTTCACACTAGCACCAATCGTGATAAATATTTAAAATATTTCTTTTATTTTGTTATATTTTTCTGTAATAAATATTTATATGTTAATTGATAAGTGTTAATTACAAGAAAAAAAGCTGAATATTTTATTGCTCATCTTAAAATGAAAACAATAAAAATTGTTTCATTCTAAAAAGAAATCTGAAGAGATAAACCTACCATGCTCAAATAACTACTGATACTGTGCAGTGAGCAGTTCCACGGTGGTAGTTACATATGTTGATAAAAGCAAATGAATCTCAGCACTGTCATTTTTAACAATACCTTTGAATAGAATTTCAAGCAAGACTTAAAATAATACTTTTTAAAAATATTTAATTAATTGTATTTTATAATAATTATGCAAAATATTGAAGGATTCGATTATTATGTTACTGATATTTTCAAGCACAAATTTAACAATCAATTTTCTTCTGGGGATGCTGCAGTACCACAGTGCCTATGGACCACCTGCCACTGTTACTAACTATAGACACCTTATTTACTGACTGTTCAAGCTTAACCTAGATAATACCAGAGCTTTGTTTACAGATGATATGAGTTTAAATTTGACAGGCATTCTGACAAAAAAAAAAGGGCATTACAACAACATATGAAAAATGAAACCATTTCCATTTATCTTATATAGCGAGCTGCAATATTCTGTAACATTTTATCCAAGGTCGCTTCATGCTCATGGTACATCATGTGTAATAGCTCATTATTTGCCGATAATCTTTGTTGATAAACTTTGATTACAATAGAATAATATTGTTTATTGAGTTGCAAATATACTTTTCACCATGTACATATATATAACACATATGCTTTTTTATAGAACCCATAGTATAAATAACTAATAAATTATTATTAATAATTAATCGAGGGGGCACATTTCCATATATTTTACTGAGTATGTGTTCACTTATTGGCATTCACTCAAAAAATCTAAATATGAAAAAAACTTATATTTTTTATTTTTTAAATAAAAGAAATAGATAAACATCTGACTTTTTGGATGATTTTTTTTTCCGATAACTTTTTTTCTAGTCAAACATAATAACAATCTTGTTTTCAGCAGATTATATCTTTTCTAGTTGTTTTGATGTTTTTAAGACTGTATTGACTTTATAAATGTTTTAAATTTGATAAAACTTTTAGCATTATGATTAAAAATATTTTATTATGCAAAATACATTAGTGGTTTAATAAAATTCAGAATAATAAAAGAAGAGTAAAATGTATGTGCTTCCAACAAAGTGATGTGAAGAAATTTTATTAACAAGCAAGATTACACACACTGCTGAAAAAAGACTGCTACTATATTATAAAATTTAATGGTTTTTTTTTGTTTTAAAAATGAGATAGTTTACAGTTCTCCAAACATAGAAAAATGGCAGCCCATGCATCTTAAAATGTATTAAATTAATGAATTTTAATGTTTTTCTTGTTTGTTTATTTACATTTTTTTTGAATAGCATATAATTGAAGCATTATATATTGATACACTTTAATGTATATACCAGTTTATATTATTTGATGCTTGGTTGTTGAATCTGTTGTTTTTAATTGGTAGAATTTATAATGTGGTTTATGAGGGTACTTGTGATAAATGTACAGTTTCGAAGGCTTATAATCTACTAAAGATATGTTAGTTGTTAAATTAGAACAAAATTAATAAATTGATGGTTAAATTTTAAAAAAGGTATAAATTCTGCTAAATTTCATTAAGCAGTTTTATTTCAATTTTTTTACTTATATTATAATGTGGGAAATGACAAGATACTCTTAACATTGCTGTACTTTGGTTCAATTCAGTGTGTTTCTTTTTGCTAGCAATTTTTTTGGTAAATTGTCATAGTGATAAAAATTTGGGCCCTTTCTGTCACAGATCATGATTATTGTGATCTATTTCCAAAGATGCAGGATCCTGCCCTTCTGAAAAATGTGCATTAATGGTCATGTCATGATTGCAAGCTGCTTGCATGAATAAAGTGTAAGTATTGTATTTATATATTTTTTCATTTTTCTGTTAATAAGTTAACCCCCCCTCCCCAATATAAACATTGTAATTAAATTTTTCTACAATGATTTATTTTTTAAAAATAGCAGTGATAAAAAATAAAATATAATTATTAAATACAACATTCCCAGCAGGCATTTTTTTTGGTAAACATTTCTGGGGCTTCCTGAAACTATAGATTTATCAAAAATACAGGCTGCTGCCATCTTGGTTTACTTCAAAACTCACAAATATCTTTAGGAGATATTTCATGATTACAGACTGAAGGATTATCATGGGTAGTGATTTTGATAATGGCTGTTTACAAGTATCACCAGCATCATTGAAAGAATTAAGTGGCTGAAATGAAGTTGAGCTCAACATTTTTCCAGATGATATGACAATAGATGGACATCTGAGTTTGAAACCAGATGCCAAGAGATTGTGGAAGACCTCAAAGGAATTTCTATGTGAGATAGGTAGATGAAGACATTTGCTGTATTAAACTTGGAGGGACTTTCACCCTGTAGTAGTAGGTTGATAATATTTAAAATTATGTTGTTTATAATATCATCAGTGGCAGCCATTCATAAAAGAGCTTGGCCAGTCCAATTCAAGAGAAAAAAAAATAAAAAGACAGAACAAAACAAATAAATACTAATATATCACTAGAAATGAATTTGTGATGACTATATAAACCAACCTGTGAAACAAAAATACATCAGCATACAGAATATACTGGCCCATTATTCTGTTTAATTGATATTTTGTGACGCTATTCCTTTAAATTCAGTAGAAAACATTTTTTTTCTGAAATACTTCAAACCTTATCTAATTATAGTTCTTATTGCGATCTTTTCTCAACTATATCTTCCCAATTAAAATAAACAGTTTTGCACATCTTTAGAATACCTATGAGATAATATTTAAAATGTAAAAGGGGTATTCCTCTTTCACAAAAATCAGATTTGAGTTCGCACCTTAAAACACTTTTTTTTCAAGTCTCATGTTGTTTATTTCTTTCACACGTCCTATCAAAGAAGGATGTAATTTTACAGTAGTCAATAGTGATGATATATATATATTTACAATTGTTCCATGTCATAGTATTAAAAGTTTGTGTTGTTTTTAATTATCTTTGTAATGTCATGTGATTAATTAAGAATGCTTTTAAAAAACCAGCAGTTTAATAAAAGGAAATTGAAAACTCTATTGTAATACAAGTAATTAATTTTCAAATTATCTTGTTTATATATAGCTGAGATTAATTTATTTTTTTATAATAAACAAAAGAGAAGTGAAGTAGAAATCGTTTTCATTAAGTAAACAAGATAACTTGATTATAGATCGGAGTAAGTGAAGATGTAATCAAATAAAATGTAGATTTTTATGAACTGTTGCTTTTGAGATAGATAAAGCTGCTGCAAATGTAAACCATCTTATCACTTCTACAGGAAATTGTTAATAAATTTATCATGAGATTATAAAGATCTTTGTTTTAAAGAATTCGTATTGAAAAGTAATAGTTGTTTGAAACATTTAAAAAAGGATTGAGGTGTAGCTGTTATAATTTATTTTTTCCCAATATCAAAATAGTTTTTAATTATTTTTTTAGTTTTAAACTATCAAAACAAAAGTTGAAGCATGCATAAACTTTGGCTGCGATTCATAATTTCTTAATTTTTTTATTTGAAGACGTTTTGTCTATAAAGTTGAATATTTTTAGCGATTTCTAGGATTATGGGAATTTGATAATTAATATCTTAAATTTATAAGTAATATTAGATGGATATTTGAAATATTTGAAAATCAGTCAACTTGCTTGACCTCGGCAAAATTGCTTAGTGTTCACATAGTAATCGAGATCTGAAACGATCATATCATTTTCACGAAAGTACCGTATATGCTTTTATATGTCTTCCAACTTTATGCTTCACTGTTTCAGCTTAATACATATTATAACATTATGTGGTTAAATACAGTGACAGAGTGCAGGCTCATACTCAGCTCTGTCATTTTCAGTGCTCAAACTCTTTACTAATCCCGAACAATAAACCATTTTATTATTTATTAATTATATTACCCTGTATGGTTTAGTGAATTGGTAGAGTGGTAGATTCTGGAGATCAAGGTTCATGGAGGGTTCCAGCTCTTTTACTTCTGAAGCTGTCTTATGAACTCTTGAGCAATAAACCTT
Organism: Epiperipatus broadwayi; assembly: GCA_028023455.1. Lineage (NCBI taxonomy): Eukaryota > Metazoa > Onychophora > Udeonychophora > Euonychophora > Peripatidae > Epiperipatus > Epiperipatus broadwayi. Next base: position 3,452,328 of record JAQFVV010006269.1, read on the forward strand.
TCGATTATTATTACATTACTTACATATTACTCTATTTTAAACATCTTTATAAAACATATTGTGTTTAAAACATCATGACTATATTCATAAAATTTAAAGTAATGATTGTTTTGTAATTAACAATTTTATAATTAACAAAAATTTGCTAGGCACTAATTAAGAAATATTTTCTTCAGCTGAATTATTATCAAATTGTTTAATTCTTGTTGTTTTTTAATAAGTTTGATATATGACACAGTTGAATGTATCAATACACCAAAAAATGGCATATTTTTCAGGAGCTAGAGCTGAGCTTGGATCCATGCATCTGGAATTCCAGAATCTGACACTCTACTCCTATACTAAGTTACATATGACCTTAAAAAAATCATCAAATACTTTCTAGTTCAAGTATTTGGGTTTAATCCATGGATTTTAAGTTTTAGAGTCTGATACTTTATATTTGCACCAAATCAGCAGAGTAAAAAAATAATGAATAATTTATTTTTCTGGAGTTCATAAGAAGTTTGAGCACTGGAAATAATAAAGCTGGTTTGTGATTCAACCACAGGGCAAAAGAATAAACCATCAATAGTTGAAGCACCAGAAGTGTTAGAGTTAGTTGTAATCCAAGACTTTAAACTCCAGTCTGCCATTCTATCATGGAAGGCATCATATTAATGAAGTATGTGAAATAATTTATACACATATATTGTCTATATATATATATTTGCATGTACTTCTAGGTAATCTAATCATAAAGTGGTTTAATAAAATGATTGTTACACCCGATAAACAGCTGAACTTCAAAAGTAACTTTTTTCTGGCCAGTTATAAAGTTTTGACATTCCCATATGCTAAAATAATCTTTTGTACTTTGAAAAATTTTTGCCATTTAATTCTAGTAAAGTCATTCTGGGGTTCAAATATTAAAAACCAAGATTCATGCTTGCTAGAATGAGATTGCCTTGACAACAGTTTGAAATTCTTGATTGTTATCTACATTGGGATTGTCTAAGTGTTGAGTGGTTTCTAATGGTTATATATATATATGTGTGTGTGTGTTTGTTATTATAGGGCTGATATTATGAGAATTCAAACAGTGTAAATATTCTACTGAAAAGCAGTTATCTTTACACTACTCTAGTGGACAAACACACTAGTTTCTGACTTTTGCTTTTGTCAGTGAAGATTGGGATTCAAAACTGGAATTAATGCCCTTCTGTATCTAGTAACCATCTTTTATTCTTTTATATTTTTCAAACTAATAAATTAAAAAAACAACAAACCTAGATTAGTTTAGATCTGAACCAGATTAGTGTTTATACATTCTTGAGACTTCTCTAACATTTTGAAGATGGATATTTTTTAGTTGCTATACCTTCTGTTGTCCATTGATTACAACTGCTATTAGAAGCATATAAGTAAGCATATGACCTGTTACAATATTATTGATAATTATATTATTGTTGAACACTATACTTCTGTTTGGAGAAAAAGTGCCCACACCAATCTCTGTCTAGTCAGTTAAATATTACCATAATAAATACTACTAGCATGCTTAAGTCCACTTCTTTGCATTTCTTCCTTTTCTTTCACTTATTTTCCCACCAGATATTAGAAAAGAAATTGCCTCACAGAAAATGTATAAAATGTTGAATATATCAGATTTGTTAAAATTGAAAATATAGTTTCATTGTCTAAGACTCTATTTCTAGATGCTCTACCAAAATAGAAGAATGACTTATTAGGTTCCAAACATTAGACTCCACAATAAAGCTAGCTATATTTGATCTTCCTAGATGTTACTGGAATCTCATCCACAGATTTAAGATAATCCAATCATTGCCTCATCTGCATTATAAATAGAATTTAGTAAACATGAAAAAATCCAAATTATAGACTATCTGCATAATGACTGCCCTGTCTATGGCTATACAATAAAGTCACCAATAAATTTTCTGGTTGAAATCTGTATAAATTATCATATGATATTTTTTTAATAATTCACACACAAAATAATATCATTAAGTTTCCAATGTAAATTCTCTTGACTTGCATTTCTTTTATATCTTTCAAGGAAAGAGGCAATTTTGTAAATTTTGTCAGTTTTCTCTTTACAACAACATTTAGCAATTCTGATGACAGTGCATTAGCTTGAATCCAGTTATTTATATGAGTTGAAGAAACAAGTATTAAATTAGAAGCAGATTACATTTGGGATTGTTTCATGGTATCAAAATTAAACATCACATGACCATTATTCATTAACTTACATTTGATAGTAATGATTCTCTAGCTGTATTCTAGATCAAAGTTTCAGTGCCAAAGAAGTGAATGGATACTGGATAGCAATGGACGTCCTATGTTGATATCTAGCTGAATTTTTTTTTATCCTCAGGAACATGGTTGTTTTGAAAACGGTTTTTATGATTGAAGTAATCCACCTAGTATTCATTTACTTCTTATCTTCACTCAACTGTAGTCTGATTGGAAATCAAGAGAGAGAAAAAGAAATACACTATTTATTTAATTGTAAAAGTATTTGTAGAATAGGTGAATGTTAATAATAGAATGGATTTTGTTAGAAGGAAAGAAATTGATTTGTTCATTAGACAAATTACAATGAATTTTTAATAGATTCATAAGTAGGAAGTAGTTCTTGGTTTAATACTCCAAATATATATGGAACAGAAATATAATTTGATTATGGGATGATAATCAGAAAGTGTGCTGAATTAATGAGAACATTAAATTATTTTTACAGTTGTAATGATGTTAGAGGAATTTAAAGCATAAACAATACAATAAAGAGATAAGAAAGTAACTGCAGTAAATTTTACATCAACATCTGTGCACTAATACATCTAATTTCAAGCCTATAACATGACACACCTTCCTTCAAAAACAATAAAAAAGTCTATCTATATATATATATATAAATATGAAAAACCATATAACAATACAATACTAGATTAAATTCAAAAATTTACCAAAATCCTTTCACAACCATGGTTTCATCTACTACAAATAGACCTTCTCAAGTGAAAATCAAACTATAAGAAATGACAAATATATACACACAATCAAACCTTCCCATTATTCATTTCAAACTCCACCTTCCCTTAATATCAAAAGAAGTCTTCATAAGATTGATAGCCTCAGAATCAAGAAGATTTATCATCAAAGTCTCCTTTATTCTTCTTTTTAACTCATTCTTTTCATAAAAAATAAACGAAGCATTGTCAAATAATATTGTATGACCTGTATTCAATTCATGAATATATAAAGCTGAGTTAAGATAACTATGTGAAGCATTGTCAAATAATATTGTATGACCTGTATTCAATTCATGAATATATAAAACTGAGTTGAGATACATAGGTATCTTAACTCAGCTTTATATATTCATGAATTGAATACAGGTCATACAATATTATTTGACAATGCTTCGGTTATTTTTTATGAAAAGAATGAGTTAAAAAGAAGAATAAAGGAGACTTTGATGATAAATCTTCTTGATTCTGAGACTATCAATCTTATGAAGACATCTTTTGATATTAAGGAAAGGTGGAGTTTGAAATGAATTATGGGAAGGTTTGATTGTGTATATATATTTGTTATTTTTTATAGTTTGATTTTCACTTGAGAAGGTCTATTTGTAGTAGATGAAACCATGGTTGTGAAAGGATTTTGGTAAATTTTTGAATTTAATCTAGTATTGTATTGTTATATGGTTTTTCATTTTTATTTTTGCTAGTATAGTGTTAGGCAGGTTTGGATATATATATATGCATATATATTGTAACCGGACACCATACAACCCCTTTATTACCTCGGTTGTAACAATTTCCCGATGAGCATGTTGCAGGAAGGAATTATCAATTGGCATTCCCCAATGCAGATGCTACCCCCCCCCTACAACAATATTTCCTGCTCATCAGAGGATGTAGCACCATAGAGGCTGGAAGCATCTAGACATTTCTGTTTGGTTTTCCAAATGGTGCTCACTACAACCTGACTCACTTAGGTCTAGTTATGCCAGACATAGCTCAGGAGGCATGAGATTCTTGTGAACAAGTGCAATGAATGATGAGTGATGCAATAAAAAAAATATAGAATTGAACAACTAAGAGTAATTTTAAGTAACAACAATTTTATTTAACAAATTAATTTGCAAGTCCTTCTAATAAAGTTCATTCATATCCATGCATTGACTCATTTTCAGTTCATTTATGAAAAGGTAATCTGTTGAGAGTATAATAAAGTCCTTCTCTCAACAGTTTTTTAACAGTTTATATCTTGAATCATTTAGTTACTTCACAGAGAGGAGTGTGATATATTGAGACAACAGTGAGAATAATGAAGACAACTAATAGCACTTAATTCAGAGTTCCAGTTAATTTTGATTTGTAGTATTTTAGATAGTAGTCACATGTAATGTAGTTTAATTATTCTTGTATGTAGATATCCTTTACATATATAATAATGAATATAACTAATAGCATTGTATTTAATTCAGAGTTACACTTAATTTTGATTTATAGTATTTTAGATGGTAGTTACATGTAAGGTGGTTTAATTATTCTTGTATGTAGATATCCTTTACAGATATAATAATGAATATAACTAATAGCATTGTATTTAATTCAGAGTTCCACTTAATTTTGATTTGTAGTATTTTAGATAGTAGTCACATGTAATGTGGTTTAATTATTCTTGTATGTAGATATCCTTTACAGATATAATAACGAATATAACTAATAGCATTGTATTTAATTCAGAATTATACTTAATTTAACAAATATTTTATTTACAGTCCATTGTGTATCTTAGTATACATCCAGTAATAGTACAATAGGAATTAAAGAATGCAAGTTCTTTAATAATTTACATTTTTAATTATTTAATTAATTCATAGAGAGGAATGCAATATATGAAGATAACTGATAGCATTTATAATTTGAAATATGGATTTATATTCATACATATAAATTTTATTATTTTATTTAGATCTCATTAATCTGCAGTTAAGCATTTATGATTTACATATAATTCTTCTAGCATAAATATTGACTTGATCTGCTGCAGACGTATATTTTTATACATAAATTCACCAGCAGTTTCATTTATAATTTATCAATAATAAACGTATTTTCATATAGCTACATTTATTCATAATTTTAGTTTAAGAAGGCGTTTTGTCTTGTTTTATAAACACATAAATATTGAATATCTTGTAAAATTATTACCTTCATTTTTTTTATCCAGTTGTTTCCTTCATATCCATGATGTGACTACATTAAAAAGGGGGCATTGGTTTCAGTTGAATGGCATAATTTACTTTGTATGAAGTTTATCCAGGCAAATCTTGGAGGACCATAGCTTGAGATAAAAAGATGAAGCTGTTGGTTTAGCCCTCCATCGTTATAATTTCCTTAATAATGTTTTCCTTTTCCATTATTAACAGTGGTTCCTTAACTGCTCTTAATATCTTTTTAAAATTAAAATCTCTTTTCAAAATTCTTCTTTAACATCTACTTGAAAAATATCTCTTTGGAAAAAAAATAACTCTTTGAAAAACTTTCTTTAGAATATCCTAAAAATCTCTTTGAAAAACCTTTTTAAAAAATCTGCTCTGAACTTGCAACTCGACTATATCTATACTGAGTCTTGGATTGATTAAGCAGCCTATCCCAATGTACCTGGTTTGCTATCTTCTTAAGGATCGGACAATCTACTTTTAGCGGGATAGATAACCAATTATAAGCATTAGTTCATGTTTTCCAATTTATTAAGACTGCCTCAAGCTATTATCACACTTTATTCGAAAACATCGTTCCAAAAATTAAAAATGTAATCTTTTTAATAAATGCCAGCTTTAAATAAATACGAGTGATATATTTAAATTATATTGTAATTTAAAACTATAAAATCAATAATGATTTATCTTTATTATTTTCTTTTCTCAATTATAGAAAATAATGATTTTCTTGTAACGTCATAAACTAAACTTTTTGCTATATTTTTCTAGAAAAAATATAAGATCGACTTTTTTATACATCTGCTATCTTTTAAGGTGGGAGGTTAAAATAGTGTTTAGAATACATACACATGTGAAACAGCATGCTTGTTTCAATATATATAATATTTAAATACAAGTATAACTAATATACTTGGAATTTAGATGTAATATAGGGAATTTGAACACAGATTTTCAAGCTCCTTTTAACTATCCATTCTATCTCATACAACCGATACACATGACCACAAACATGTGATAAAGATAAATGATCTCCAGTATATGTATTGGAGATTATTTATCTTTTGTGTTCATGTATATAGCAGTTGTATGAGATAGAGTGGAAAGCTGAGGAGAACTTGAAAGTCTGCGCTTAAATCCCCTATATTATATATATTGTAATGGGCCAGGTCTATGATTCAATGCCCCACAATTGGTTGCACCAGATTAACGAACCGGGGATTTCCACTAGAAAGGGGGAGCGCATTCCACTACAGTCAGACCTAGGGTCTTCTGGTAAGTGCGATGAAATACCATAACCTGTGATTGTATCTACCTCCAATGGGATTGCTCTAAATTTATTCATTAAATATAGATACAATTTGGGCTAGTTCATCTATATCTCACTCCCATTCTGACTATAGTTATGCCTCAGTATTCAAACTCAGGGAGAATTCTGTCTTTTTATTCTCTTTAGGGATGAATTTAGGTAGGTTAACAACTGCTGCACCTCTATATAGGTTACAAACCATTTAAATTTTCACCCAAGCCATATTTCAGTGTTAACATATGAGTGAAGTGTTGTATGTACATCTAGACTACCTATGGATTAGTGAATGCATGATGATTTTAATAAACTAGAAACCAGTTTAATATGAATAAATTCTACATTTATTAAATAACAAAATAAAAAAAAAATTAAAAACTCTTCAACAAGATAAAACAGCATAATTATATGTATCAATAATGGATTTCTACCATATCAATAATAGAATATATTTGTGATTCCATACTCTGACCCAATGGTAGAAATATATGACATGGCACAAAATTATTTACAAAGCCAAAAAAAAAAAATTCATTGTTACTAAAACGAACGCAAAGTTAACTAGTTAATTTAAGATTAATGGTGTTTGATCTTCTAGGGGACCCCTAAGGTAAGGTCAAAAATCATGTGTTCATTCAACAAGACCTAGAATCCAGGAAAAAGCACAGCAATCTAGCATGTGCAAGATACACAGGTCTGGAATAAACTAGACTTTAACCTATTTACCTATGTTCCAAGATCTGTGGCTACATGAGCAATGCTTTTGATGATACCAACAAGCTTTTCTTTACTCCAATTCCAGCAATGAGAACAGGAAGAGCAAAGAGACTTAAAATCAATAATACTAAAATGATTGACCATAATAGCAACATGAACAAAAGTTTAATTGATAATAATTTGGGAAAGTCCACTAATTAAAAGGGTATAAGATACTTAAATCAGTGAATTAATGCTAGAGATTCAGACACTGAATAGCAACATTTTATAACAGGTAAATGATATAACATAAATTTATTAAACAAATAAAGATGATAATTGATTATTATAAATTAAACAAATCTATATGTGGTAATGTCTGTATAATCATTTTGGCAAGATACATAAATGAATATTGATTTAATACATAAATGAGTGGTTAATACATAAAATTTGGTTGGTGTGGTTAATACACCAAGGTTAGAATAATTTTATCAAAGAAACAAAAAAAATTTTAATTTAACCTTTATGAAAATATCATGAATTTTATGTATAACAGATTTTATTAGCAATAATTGATGGTGTGTGTTTTTAAGAGCGTGCATGATTACATTTCTACTAGATTTGGGAGATTACCCCAAATGAGTGGGAGCCAGGTGATTAATAACATAATCAGACCTAATGCTTAAATAGAAAGGTTGGCAAAGGGCATTCAACTAGGTCTTACAGATAGCATTGCAGATTTATAAATAAATCAATAATAATAATAAAGCAATACGAATCAAGGCAGTATTATGTTATCATTTACAATCCCACATATGAAGAAAGTCACTTAAGATACTCTGGTGGGCTGTGTCATATTTGCATAAGAGTGACTGACTAGACATTCTATGAATAACTCATGGTTAATTAAAACTATACCACCACAACAATGAAGTTGATGATTATGTACAATTATGTGTCATACTTTTTTTTAAACACTAAAAGTAACAGGATAAATACCCCATAACAGTTATATTTATTTGTACTTTTATATTTTATCCTAATTAGATATTTGAAAAATAAGTCTATAGTATTATATAGGTTGCATAAATTTTGGCCAATAAAATGAATCTTTTATTTCTGATAAATATTGATTCTTTATACCAAATAAAATTATGAATATAGTCATCATAAATTGGATATTTAGTATTATATCCATAATGATTTGACACATTTGGTCATAGCCTTGCAATAAACTCTATTTTCTAAATCACTAATCTCACAAATTAACACATATTACTGGCCTTACACTGTGATTGAGACAAATTCTTATGTCCAAGTCAAAGTACCTACATTCATGATTACATGTTTCATAATGATAAAATCATTTAGATTTTAATATTTTACCTCTAATGATAAAATATTACATCTCTCACCATTATTTAAGCTTGTGATGGAAATACTCTTTAAAGAAACCTGGTTATGCACTTTGGGTTACATCACATCTAAGCTATTATAATATGAATGATTCTCCTCTATCCGAGTTTCCATTTTGGACCTCTTGTGCCTGTCTATTCTGTACCTTCTCTGCTTTTTTATCATTAATTTGTTAATATTCATTTAACTTAGTTTCTAGTGCTCTACTTTTATTCTGGTATTCTAATCTATACTTTTCTGTTATATTTTCTATCTCTTGAGTCCAATTTTTTCTTTTTTGTACTATCTTCTAACTTATTGATCTTCATTTGCATTTGACTTTGAGTCTTTTCTATTTTCATCTCTAGTTCATTAAACGTAACTTTCAAATTATTTATTTGCTCATGTCCCATTCCTATTTCATGAACTAACTCTGCATGCACCTTTTTAATTCCTTGTATTAGTCTATTTTCTAACTCATATTGACCCTCTTCAAATTTTCATGATTAACATTTCCTGGCCTTGTTTCAATTCTTGTTTCAGTATATCTTGACTTTCATTGAGCTTATTCATTAAATTTCTTGATATTTTTTCTTGACCTTGTTTCATTTCTATTGATTCTACTCACACTTTTCTTGGTTTTCATTAATCTTAATCATCAAGCTCTGCAACATTGCCATTAAGAGATTCATTTTGATCAGTTTTTGATGTGCCAGAGACTTCATTAGCATCTTTTCCTTGTTCTAATATGTCTAATTCTCTCTCACTTTTCATAATTTATTTCAGAATTCTATTTATTACTTTACTTTAGAAAGAACATGAGTCTTCATCAATTCAACATCTTATACTAAATGGAATGAAGAAGCCACTTTTCTCTACTATGCTTCATATGTTGACCCTACAGTTTAATTAATTTTTTTATGCTATACATTTCAATTTATATAAAAGACCATTTTTATATAAAATACCACAATAGCATCATTTCTCAATAGTGATTGATTTACCTATTCACATTAATATTATCCCAACAAGCATATTATAATTCTCAACATTCAACTTATATTGTGTACAATACAGTGTAAATTTTATGACTATGCTCAAAAGATTTTGTATCGTATCATGCTTTTGTCAACACATCTGAACAGTGAGCACTAATGTTTTTCATTTATTTTCCAAAATAACTAGGAGACAGTACCATTAATAAAATAAGCTGGCTTCAAGTACATTTCATTATTTATTTTACAGTTACTTCATGGGGAGAACTTAATAATATTTATTAATAATGAGCCTACATTCCTTTGGCATTTTACTAACATACAACACATATCTGATGCTTTTAAAGTCATAAATTTAAATTCTTATTTTTATTATTATATGGCAAGTCTAGGCATTATCATCTGGTACTTTGCCTTCACATGCCCTCTTTTTGCATATTGTAACACATTTTATTTATAAAGCACTTCACAACTCTGTGATTTCTCAATCTATGTATTGTTACATCTATTTTTCAGATAATGATTTGACAACCCACTCCAAATTTAAACCCTTAACAAAACACAACTACAAATTTAAAATTATTATCTATTGAGTCATTAATTAGTTTATTCTAACACTAGAATACACAAAAATATCTGATATTAATTGTGATCATTAAACAATATTTTGACCATAACTATTTATCATTTTATGACCATATTTCACATGGATTATGAATTAAGTATTCATGGTCTTTCTTGGGAAGCCAAAAATGTAATGGAAACTATTCTAAAACATATGAACAATGCTAACGAAGCCACATTGTCTCATAAATAGCAATATTCTCTTATTTAATGAGCCAAAAATGTAATGGACAATTAATAAAATAATGGATGAAAAGCTGCCTGATCTACAGATGCCCAAATATTTAACCAAGCTAGAAATGTAATGGAGCAATGAAATACTGGTTATCAACAATAATAAATAATATGGTAAGTGAAAACTGGCTAACAACAATGTGGATAAAATAAAATTAACTGTTCACTGAATATCTCACAGATTTGTGAATAATACTTATACTAGAAAATATTATGGTTAAGCCAGGCTAATTGGCCTGCAAGTGATTCATGGATTCATATGACCAGAAAGATGATAGATAAAATTTGGAACCAAGTAGATTTTTCTAAATATATACTACATATTTGGACAAGATAAAATATATTGGGCAAATGTTGTATTCAGGCAACCAAAATGTCTAATAAATGAACAAATTTATCCATAAATTGACTCTGGGGTAGGTTGGATTTAAGTCATAATTACATGAGTATTATATAAGCCTATATCGAATGATAAGACAAAACTGCCTCATAGAATAATATTAATTAAAGACTTTGATAAATATTTCATCATTAAGCTACTATTATACTTTAACCATCATTAAAAAGTGAAATTTATGTCATACAGATAATTTATAAGAAATTTTTCTCTTAGCATCTGTTACTAAGTTTATATATATATTCAGCTTAGATTCCACCATCCTATGATGTCTTCCTTGGCACATAAATAACAACAAAACACAAGTGTAGGGCTCCATTAACATTTTATTCTTAAATGATATTCAATCATTCTTTTTGTCAATATTATAATCCATAGTATAAAAAAATTGACATCAATTTTGAGTTTTTCTAAAGGCATTAAACAATTAATATTAGATAAAAGAAACAGTTCAACATACAGTTATTATAAGAGTGATAGTTAAGATTTTAAATCTAAATATAATAAATTAGTTATACCATGTGATTTGTTTAAACTCATCTGAAAAATGAAGGTCTTCCAAAATGGTACATAATGAGAGAAGATATAGTCTTTGAGTACCTGATAGATTGTTGTGATATGATAGATGTGATTTGAGGGATGCTCTGATTAAAATACAAAACAAAGGAAAAGTAACCCACTTGAAAAATATGTATTTATATTTTAATTAAAATTATATACATTGTTTGTAAGAATGATATTAGGAACAAAATTAGAAACTAAGACATATTAAACTTGATAGGGAATTAAAAACTAAGTAAAACAGAAATAGTCTAAACTTAGTTGTAATTCAAAAGCAAAGTTAACTAACTCTTAAAGTAGTCTATATTTAAATCCAATGGAAAAATAATTTTACATATAAAAAATCAATTGTTAGTCAGATGAAATATTTCACATAACAAAGTATTTAACACAGTTTTAAGCTGTTTAAAGCTAGAAACAAAAGAACCAGAAAACGGACATATATATAAATCATGGAAAAGTAAAAGTTTTTTCTGTTACATCTGAAAACTGTGAATTGAAGCAGTGTCAGGGATTTCTGTTCCCAGGGATTTGGTCATATAGATCAGAAAGCTGACTAAGGAACCGAACAGTTCACTTCGATCTTTATTATGAGTTTCTAAGCCACAGAGAACGAGAAACTGTAAATGAATAGTGACAAAGGTAGTATGGAATTAGAATTCTAGACTACATATAGTTTAGAGAATAGATTAAAAATGATATGTAAATAATATTGGCTTGTAGTTAGATACTGACAATAGAATTATGAATTTTCTAATGATAATGAGATGGGGAATGTAAATATAGAACATGTTAAATTATTATTTTTTCATCATCATCATCATCATCATTATCAACCATTATCAATCCACTGCAGGATGAAGGTCTCTCCAAGTTTAATCCATCTTCTCCGATCTTCAGCTTCTCTTCTACACATCACCCCTGCACACTTTCTTATGTGGTCTCTTTCTGGGTCTTTTACAATCTCTTGGAATCCAGTTTAAAATTTCAATTGTCCATCTATTATCATCTCTTCTAGAAATATGTCCAGCCCAACTCCACTTCAATCTTTTAATTTTTTCAATGAGGTCAGTAACACCCGTTTGTTCTCTTACCCATACATTGCATTTTCGATCTCTTCTTGTTACTCCCAACATACATCTCTCCATACTTCTTTGAGTGGTCTGAAGTCTCTGTATTGCTCTTCTATTAAGTGTCCAAGTCTCAGATCCATAAGTAAAAACTGGTAAAACACATTTATTAAAAACCTTCCTTTTCAAACACATAGGCATATTTCCTTTTAGTATCAAGTTATTTCTACCAAAAGCATTCCAACCAAGTTTAATTCTATGATTAATTTCTTCCATTATGTTTCCATCTGTATTAATAATCTGACCAAGATATTTGTAACTGTTAACTTCTTCTAATTCATCATAATCAATCTTTATTTTCATATTTTGAGCAAATCGATTAAACATTACTTTAGTCTTTTTAACATTTATCTTTAGTCCTACTTTCCTACTTTCATCTGATAATTCCTGCAACATATCCTGCAGCTCTGAAGCATTATTTGCAAAAACAACTACATCATCTGCGAAATCTAAATGACTTAAATAATCTCCATTTACTTTCACTCCTTTAGTTTCCCATTTTAATCCACAAAATACTTCTTGCAGCACTGCTGTAAAAAGTTTTGGAGATATGGAGTCACCTTGTCTTACACCTTTCTCAATGTTGACTTTCCCAGTATCATTATGTAATCTAATTGTTGCTGTTGCATTTTTATAAATATTCTTCAAAATATGACAATATCCTGGATCTATACCTTGATGATCCAATGCTTTAATCACTGAAGAAATGTTTATAGAATCAAATGCCTTTTCATAATCTACAAATCCAAAACATAATGACAACTCATATTCATTTGACCTTTCTATAACTTCTCTCAACACCTGGATATGATCTATTGTACTAAAACCACTTTTAAATGCAGCTTGTTCTCTTGGTTGGTGGAAATCCAATGTTCTCTGTAGACGAGTTGTAATTATCTTGGTAAAAATTTCATATAAAACTAATAAAAGGCTAATAGGTCTGTAATTTCTAATATCTTCTTTATCACCTTTTTTAAATATTAATATTATTACTGCATTCTTCCAATCATCCGGTACATCTGTATCATTTAGACATTTGGTATATAACTTTGCTAAAAATTTTTCTATTTCTTCTCCTGCTTCTTTTAATATATCAATTATAATTCCATCATTACCTGGAGCCTTTCCCTTCTTCATACATTTAATTGCGTGTCTCACTTCTTCATTTAAAATTCTGGGTATATATATTATTTTTATATAGTATATTAAATCTATAGTTTATTTCGTCCTGTGTTAAATTACTTACTAGTCAATTATTTGTTAGTCTGACCATTAGAATATTTAATTTTCTTAATTGGGAATCGTGTGCTCTGAAATAATATTTTAAAATTATGATCTCTCTCTATATATATGTCAGATATTTTTATCATTATTGTTTGTGTTATATATATATCTTTTGTTAGAATGATACGTTAGCTATTAAAAATAATTACTAGTTTATTTTTACTACCTTTATGATAGATTTTTTTTTCTTCAAATACTGTAGCTTGTCTTGATACCTTTTCATCTCCATTCTCTGGTTTGTCTACTTTATTTCCACTTGAGAGGAGGTCACATGATCTGTCATTTTAAATTATAGTTTTTATATTTTTTCTTTTTTTTTAAAAAAAAAGTAATTTCATTAAAATCAATACCTGTATGAATGTCTTTCACCTGTTACATTAAAGTTGAACTGTCATTTCTAAGGAAGAGATTAGTTTGAGTGACTTGTGATGGCGGGGGGGGGGGCAGAAGTTCATGCGAGATGGATGATTTTATTCCTGCTTTATCTGAAATAATTAAAAAGAAAAAATACTATTGAATAAAATAATAAAAACCTGAGTTTAAAATTTGGACTTTTTTAAAAACGTCTGTTAGTTAAAAAAGTAATCTTATGGTTTTTTTAAAAAGTTCGAACGCCAGAAGATCCAGAGATTGCTACTCTATACCACTCACTAAACCACACAGATCATTTGACTGCTAATCGTTGTCATCCATTTGCTAAAAACACAATCTCTGTCTGTTTTTGTCCAAACCGTTCTCTTTATAATTCTACTTTTTTTTCACCTCAATTCATCTTTTACATTTATATCAAAGATATCTCTGCTATATCTTTTGTTTTCAGAACATTTCCAATTTCCTTTTTTACTTTTTCAACTAATATTTTTTTCTTTTCACTTTTTTAGGAATTTATTTGTATTTCTATCCTTACCTGTTTTATTTATCTTTCCATTTTTGTAAATTTGAACCGAATGCTTTTTATAGTTTTTGATTTTTATTTTATTAGCAGTTTTGACCGACTTGAGTCTTCATCAGAGCTAAAAACTAACAAATAATGATTTCATTATATTTATATAACCATTGGCTGTTATTATATTCTTGCTGATCTGTATAATATTTTTATAAAGCTAATATTAACTCCAGTAAATTTTTAGTTATTTATACTGTATACATAAACAAATGAAATTATATCTACATTAGATAAAAATACACTCATAATTAGACTTTTTATGTTTTTTAAAAAAGCTTTTTATTCAATTTATCTTATCTGCAAATAACTTATGGACTAATTTGTATTTAAAGATGAAGTAAAAGTCACTATTATAGATAGAATAACAAAGTGGGAGAGGCAAAGAATGATGGATTTGAATCTAGTTTTAATTAATAATGTTGTTATAAAGATTAAAAACTTCAATTTGAGATTGGCCAAGCGCTTAGAGAAGCTAATCAGTGGGTTATTTTTGATTTCATAAAAAGTATTCTTATAAAGAGAATATGACATGGGATAAAGAAAGTCGTCCAGATCTTTATGAAAATAAAAATAAACTGTTACTCTAAAATTACTAATTAGAATTATGGTAGATACATGTACCATCAACACAGATATCTTACATGCAAGTCATGTTTCCAATATTTTCACTCAAATTTAGATCAGATACCAGAAGGTATAATGCTATAAAATCCTCATTTCCAGACAGTAAATTCTGCTTTTGCCTTTGTCAGTTCCAGCTTTGAAGCCTTCTCTGATGAAAACAGTTGATGATCTAGAGGTGAGAATTTTATAGCACTATACTATCTGGTATCCATGGATTACTCAAGATTACAATAGATAGCTCTAGAGTAGTGTGAAGTTAACTGCTGTTAAGATATTTTATTCAGAACAGGAAAAAATTATTTAACTTCATAATAAAATGTATATTAATTTAAAACACCAAACATCACATGATCACCATTTCTGGATTGCACTGAGTGGCACTACTGTACGAAGAGTTTTGCCTGTTTTAATTTAAAACAATTAAAGTTTTGGAGTATTTATAATCCAACTGTTACTGCAATAAAATAAATGTTTTTTCTATGTGTTCATCAAATATTGAAATATATGTAATTTCATGAAAGACATATTGTTAAATTGATTAAAAATAATATGTGCTTTTATATGCTTTCAAGAACAGTTTAATCTCACCATCTAAGGCATTTGTTGAAAGTTTGAGAATTCAATGAACATCAAATGGTATAGAACTATAAAATTCCTGTTTCTAGACTGACGACTTTTTGTCTTCATTGAAGATTAAGGTTGAAAACTGAAATTAGTGCACTTGGCATTTTTCAGCTATCTTTTATACTATCAAGTTAATAACATGAAACTAAAAATAACAACTAATATTTCTAACCCAGTTATAACTGCATAAATCTGATACCAAGTCAGTTTTCATATCTTTTAGAGATCCTCAGTTCTATAACAACTGTAGTGTGTTAGTTCCAGTTTTGAATCATAGTTTTTACTAGCTAATAATTGCTTAGTCTGGAGATGGGAGTTTTTATATCACTGTATACTCTAGTGTCCATTGATTGCTCAAGCTTACAGTAGATGGTTCTAGAGCAATAGTATTCAAACATTTTAGCAGTATGACTCTGCATGGGACATCAAGGTAACATGCTCTAATTCTAATTGCTCAAAAACTAGGACTAGGTAATATTAAAAATTAGAAAGATCTTAATTTATTTCATATAAAATAAACATAAGTGTCAATACAAGTACAATAAACTGAAAATCAACTCTGTAGTTACCAAAATATTAGGTTGAAAAATTGACTAGTATTAATCATTTATAACTAGTTAAATTGAAATATGGCATATAACACATAGGAGCTTAAAAAAATTTAGTTTAAAAAAACTACAAAAGGAAAATATTTAATGAGATCTATGAGTCTGTTTCTTGTTTACAAGTAGCGATATTTCTGGCTCTATTTTGCTCAAGTTGAGTCTTAAAGGTGGCTCTATTGCTAATTTGTTTCAGTATTTAGATTTTAGATAAATTGGGAAAATCCCATCTCACACATATAAGATGAGGCAAATGGTAATAACACCTTTAAAGCTGCATCAGACAGTTCTGTACATTCATTTCGAACTTTAAGCCAAAAATTATTCAATTCAAGCTCTTTGAAAACAAATTTTAATTCTCCATCAGATGATAACTCAGTTTTTCACTTAAATGAAATGATAAATTTTTGGGTAATACACACTGAAATGGATTTCAAATTTATACAGAGTCAGGAAAATCTTCCAGAAAATAAGTATTAAATTGATATTTAAGATCTGTCAAGTGAGTTGTTATATCTTTAATAACTGATTGAATAACTTTTAGTTTGTTTTCTATGACAAAACTGTCTAAAGTAGGAAATGCTGCAAAATTTATCTCCTTGCAGTACGAGCACCACAAATCTATTTTTTTTGTAAAGGCTTTGATTTTATCATTGGCCACAAATATATTTAATTGTTCACCATGAATATGTAAATTCAACTCATTCAATTTGATAAAAATATCACTTAAGTAAGCTAACCTACATAGCCATTTTTCATCAGTTAAAAAGTGTATAAATTTTTAATCTTTATTATTGTCATTTAAAAACACAAACACCTCATCTTTAAGTTCAAATAGTCTCATTAGGATCCTACCCCTCGAAAGCCACCACACCTCTATATGTAAAAGAAGCTGCTGATATTCACTTCCCATTTCTCTGCATATATGCAAAAAAATTCTTGAGTTCAGAGGACATGCCTTTATAACATTTATTATTTTAACTCTAGTATCTAAGACAAACTTTAAGTTCAGTGGCATATTTTTTAATACAAGCACTTCTCTATGAATCATACAGTGAACCCATGTTATATTAGGTGAGACTTCTTTGATTTGGGATAGAAGTCCATTGTGTTTTCCAACCATGGCATGAGCTCCATTACTGCACATCCCCACACAATTTTCCCAAGAAATATTGTTTCCCATGATGTAAGAATTTACCACTTTAAATATTTCTTCTCCCATATTCCTTTGTAGTTCCTTGCAAAAAAGAAAGGTTTCTTCAACTTCATTTTTGTATTTGTATTTTGCAAAACAAATTAGTTGTGCAGCATTTTGGCAATCGATGGATTCATCCAACTGAAGACTGAAAAATTTACTTTTTTGAATTCTGATTATAAGTTCACTTTCCACATTATTTACCATTTTGACTATTCTGTCACCAATTGTTGCTTTTCCTTCTCACCAAACATAATGCCTACTATATCTTGAGCAGCTGGAACAATGAACTCTTCAGCAATTGTGTACGGCTTGCCAGATTTAGCTATATGATAGCTTACTCGGTAAGAAGCCTCCAATGCTTTTTTGTTAATATCAGTAAAAGTATACATAAAGTTTTGCTTACATGTCAAATGCCCTATTTTTTTCTGAAAAAATTCAATGATTTTATCTTTGGATTCTGGGTGTTTGGTGTATAGATGCCTCTGCAGTTTATTTGGTTTCAATGACTTGTCTGACAGTACTACCAGGCACATAAGGCATCTAGCTCTTGGTTTATAATCTTCAGTGCATACAAAACCATATTTTATAAACTCATTGTCAAACTTACGAACTCGTTTGTTTGCTTTCACTTTTTTATGTCTCGACTCTATAGAAGCAGAAGCTTCCAAACATATGGTATTGGAAATTAAAACAGCTGAAATCGAAATACTCTTCTCATCATTTGTTTCTTCATTGTATGATTTTCAATTATCCTACCAGTTTTTAGCAACTTATCCATGAGGATTCATAAAACTTATAACTTTAAAAGCAGTCCTTTATCACTAAAAGCAGTCTGTTAATCACAAATACTAAGTTAAAAAAGAAATTTTACACTAAAATAATAATTAAATTCACAAATGTGCCACAGTGACAATGTAAATAGAATATGCACTGTCATCACTTGTTTGCCAAGTCATGTGTTGTTACACGACATTGTCTGAGACATATCCAAATCTCTATCTCTTTGAAGTTGTCGTTTTTAAAATAGAGTAATTTTCTAGAATTTAATGAAATTTCACATTTTAAAAAATAATATTTTTTCTCAAATTTTTTTGTTAATGATGTATTTGTAATCAATTAAATTTATTTACAATTTTTTGACCCATCTTGCAACCCCAAGGTAATTTTTTGTGACCCCGTTTGGGGTCGCAACCCATAGATTGAATACCATTGTTCTAGAGTATGATGAAGTAATCTGCTCTTGGATGTATACATATATGACAAGGACTAAAAATTCATCTTTTATTTAAAGCTAGATTAGGATTCATTCACTCTTGTCTTTCTTCACGTTTTCTAAATTGTCTGAACATTCAGTTAATATCCCACTAAGGATTATTAACTTTTGTTAGGATTGTTTTTAAATGGCTGTACTTGAACAAAGTAATTTTAACATTTGTTGTAAAGTATAATAATAGCAGTAATAATAACTGAGTTTAAATTTCAAATTTAGATTAAGTAAATTATTTTCAATTTTTATTTAATATTGACATTATGTATTGTATGTTTTCGATCGTATCACTGTTATTACGTCTCATGACGCAGTTTTAGCAATGGTTAAATATGATCATTTCTAATCCCCTCCCCTCCGAACTGTTGTGTTAGGAGCATTTAAATAAATGTAGATATATGATTGTATTTTTATAATAGTCTAAAGTTGGATAATTGGAAATTATTTTTATATATTTCAAAAATTAGAGAAATTGTGGAGTCATATTTTAAATATACATTGAATGAATGTCGATTGGAAACTGAAAATTAATTTTTTATTATGTAAGTGCAAGCGAAAAAATAAAAACCTTAAGGGATAGAGATAGATGCCATTAATGATTAGGTGGAAGCTCAGTCTTCTTATATAAGCTAAATAAAGTTGATGTCACTAAATAAACTATTAGATTGGGCCTGTGGTTTACACAAGTGATGATGATTATAAACTTTTTTGCTGATGATGAAATAAATTAAAAATCAAATGATTTTGTTGTCTGAAGATCATAAGAAGTTCAAAATTCCTGAAATATAACTATAATATATCCAAGATTCCAGACTCTGATGCTCTACCATTGTGCCAAATTATGTGCAACAAAATAATCATACTCAATTTATTACTCAGAAGCATTTTTTAAAATCACAGTATTCATTATTTTAATAAATCAATAAATAATATCATTTACTCTTTGATATTTATATACTGAGTATTTATTATATATACAATATCAAATAGAATATTATATAATAAAACAAAACACTGGAATTAACTTTGAAAATATAAATAAATAAAAGTTACAGCTAGTTTTATAGTATCACTGCCATTGTGAGCAGCATTTACAACTAGTATTTGAAAAAAAAAAAAAAAGAAAACCTCATTAATATCACACAACATTAATGTCCCAAAATAAATGAACAACTTTCCATAATGTTATTTATTTAAGAACTTATTTATCATATTTATAAAATGACTGATTTTTCTTTTCCTCAAATCATTTTCCACATGCAAAATAAAAACATTGTCAAAAAAAAAAATTCCATTGCAAGTAATTGAATATTTTGCAAATCAAGATTTATTAAGTACACATTTTAACTGATCAATATACATTGACTCACATTTGCACATCACTTTATATATAACATTACATTCTTTCTATTAATAATTAACTTACAAGCATTTGGTACTACATTAAAGGTTGTTATGTTGTAAACTAGCTATAGATGCTAGTCTTTTGTTTTATTAATATATTGTATTTTTATCAATTTTGTAACATATATTTTAATCAAATAATAAAGGCATCTGAAAAAGTAGAGTGTGTAGATTTTAGGTACGATTGCAAAAGTTTGACATATTTAGATTAAATTACAATAATGTAAAATGCAATGAGATACTTTTATTATAATTCATGAACTTAGTTCAGTTTTGATTTTTTTTTTTTTCACATATAGCACAAATATTGAGAGGTTTTAAGCTATTTCCTTTTTTTTTGATTTATCAATGGGAAGGTCCTAGGGCCAAAAAAGAAAAAAAATTAAGTTCTCCATTGAGCATTAGTTATACAATCTATATTTATTAATACACTTGAAATGACTACAAAAAATTAATCTATGCATATTTTATTATAAATAATCATTTGAAAAAAATGTATGTATTAAGCTATAAATTATTTGTTGAATAAGTTATGAAATTTTTTTTTGATGTTTAAAAAAGTTTCGATGATGGGTGAATAGGTGATTGAATTCAGATGAAACTTGGGAAAATTTTTGATCTGCCAATGGTCTGAAATAATTTTGGACTTTTTTAAATGTAGCTTGCCCATATTTAGTTTGAAGGATAAAGAAAGTTCTAGGCAGTATGTTTTGTGACATTTACCACTTGTGCAAAGTATTCTCTTGGGATACTAAATTTCTAAATCATAATATGGCACAACTTATTGTATTGTTAACTGTTTATTTTGTATTTCAAAATATGATTTTTAAATATAAACACACAGACTTATGCAAACATATCTATTTTTGTATTTGCATTTTGCATCCATTTTTTTTTTTTGACTAAAGGCACATTGAGTTGCTCTATACACATTAAAATTTAAGAATTTACATTTATGTATATATATATATATACCCATAACCTATTATAAATTGATCTAGTCACATGTATTCACAGTTATTAACATAAAAACCTGAAATTGACACATCTCTCAGGCAGTATTATTTACCAGTTCTTATTTTGTTAGAAAGTCATATAGGTGTAAACATTTACAAATCTCAAATATGTGGACAATCTAATAAGTACCATTAAATAGGATAAAATTTCAAGACTCCATCAGATATAATCACATAACTCTTTGAACACAGTTAAGTAGCATATGGTAGTCATTTTTACTCATTTTAATATCATTATGCTTATGAATAAATAACAATTATTCAAATGTGTAATAATAAAAAAATCCCATATTTCAAACTACATACATAAAAAACAAAGAAGGACTAATCTTCCTGGTATACTGTCAATATCATACACACACACATATATATATATATATAGTTAAAATGACATCTGTTTATATTTATCAACTTCTCAAAATTATTATTTTTAGATACATGTAATGTATAAGTTCCTACACCATGAATGAATCTCTAACTCTGCTTTGATTAGCATGTAGCATTGTTAGAGTTGGCTAATAAAACACTAAATATGAATACATTGATTAGAAGTTGGTCTCTATTATAATATTAATATGTTAGGGTGCTGTTGTATCTGTGTTGATTGTTGGCAGTGCTTCAAGGCAGCTAACAAAGGAAATTATTCTGGCATGCACATATACTGCAGAGTGAATGAGTTATTATTTTTTTTATGGAATAAGATATTGGAAAAATGTATTACTCATGAATGCATCTAGTTTCTTTTCAGATTTATTTATTTCTAGGTATCTGCAAGGATGCTAAATTCATGCTTTGAAGTAATAATCATCTTAAAGCAGCCATTTATAAACTTGCATGGTCATTACAACTTCAAAGAAATAAAAAAAGAGAAAACTGCTTTAGAAATAAGGTTTGCAATGATTATGCATACTGATCCGTGAAACATAAATATGTCCATGGAAAAAACATGTTGGTCATTTTTCTATTATTTGATATTTTGTTTTAATTTCTTCAGCAGAAAACTTGTCTTTCTGAAATTTTTCAGTATCATGTCTAATTGTAGCTTTCCATTGTATTCTATTCTTGGCTATAACTTTCCAATAAAAACAATATTACATTTTTATCTCTGAAATAATCTTTATAAATGTGGTCAGAGTTTACCTCTCCACAAAAACTATGCCCAAGTTTACCATAATATACATTTTTAAAGGAAATCTTGCAGTATTTAT
Source organism: Epiperipatus broadwayi (assembly GCA_028023455.1). Classification (NCBI taxonomy): domain Eukaryota; kingdom Metazoa; phylum Onychophora; class Udeonychophora; order Euonychophora; family Peripatidae; genus Epiperipatus; species Epiperipatus broadwayi. The sequence goes on from JAQFVV010006269.1 coordinate 3,475,084, forward strand.
TCATCTTATCTAAGTTGAAGAACATATTGATTGGTTTTATGTTCTTTTGGCATTGTACATTGCATCAATAGATTGCTAAAATTACCCAACCTGTGGCACATGTAACAAATGTTTTTAGACATATTGATGTATTAATTTTGATGCATTGAACCTTTAATAATAAAAATAAAAAGTCTGATTAGACTTTGTGAAATAATATTGTAATCAAAAAAGAATTTTTATTACTAATCAGAAAGATTAAAAAAACATCAATTCAAGTTCTGTAAGTCAAACAAAAAAATTAAACAAAAAATTGTTTCACATTTAGCCTGTAATTAAATATTTCATACTTATCTAATTCAAAGTGAGTGTACAATTGATTTTAACTTTCATTTTTCAATTACTTTTTTCTTTTTAAGTCTTACAGTTTTATTTTTTATGAAAATTATTTTCATCAATGAAATTGATGAAAAACAAAATGAGTTTATGTCTGACTGATACAAATATGAAAAATATTCTGCTTATCTCCAAATATTAACATTCTGGTGAAAACAAAATAGATTCTGAAATCTTATTAAAGTAAGCAATTATCATCTCTATCATCATAATAATTTTCATCCATTATCAGTCCTTTGCAAAATGAAGGTCTCTTCACATTTAATCCAATTTTTCTGATCTTTTCTTTAGCCTCTCTTTTCCACATCACACTTCAACAAACTGTCTTATTTCATCCATCCACACATGTGGTTTCTTTTAGGTCTTTTACAATTTATTGGGATCCACTTTAAAGTTTCAACTGTCCATCTATTATCATCTTTCTAGCAATATGTCCAACTCAGCTCCATTTCAGACTCATAATTCGTTCAATGATATTAGTGATACCTATTTGTTCACTCTTCTGTATATTTCATTTTCAGTCTATTCTTGTTGCTCTAAACACACATTTCTTCATACTTCTTTGCATGAGAAGAATCAATTTTTTATTAAACGTCCAAGTCTCATAGTCATAAGTAAGAATTGATACAACATATTTATTAAAAACCTTTTCAAACGCATAGGCATATTTTCTTTTAATATTAAATTATTTCTATCAAAATCACTTTAGCCAAATTTAATTATATGATTAATTTTATCCATTATATTTTCATCTGTATTAATAATCTGACCAAGCTATTTGTAATTCATTTTTTCTAATTCATCACAGTTTTCATTTTAAAGATAAATGCTAAAAAGATTAAAGTAAATTAAGAAATATTTAAACTTAAGTTAACATTTTTTTTCATAATATAATTATGAAAAAAAGAAGTTAAATATTTATTTATAACATACTGAATTTTATAGAAAAATTAAATAGAAGTGCAAAAATAGTATGGTGCACATAAACTCGTACATAAATTGTTGTATAAAGGGCAAAACGTTGGTCACTTCTTATTAAATAATTCTGACCATTATAAGAAAAAACACCAAGAATTTTCTGCAGGTATAAATTTATTATTAATGAAGTAAATCTTAATTATAAAATCCTTTTTTTACAATTAAGAAATTGAAACTATTATTTCCATAAAAAAATGAAATTCAGTTTTTTTTTATTTTTTAAAAAAGGTTTGTATGATATTATATTTTAAAGATTAATTATTTTTTTCTAAAATTAAATTATATATGAATTTTTAAAATATCATAATATTACACAAATAATTAAAAAAATGAGTGCATTGGACTTTTTGTATGATTGTTAAAGTTATCTGGATTCATCTTTTCTATTTTATTGTGTTTTGCAGAATATATTATTTGAACATTTTACAAATCATTAATCACAATTTTTTATTGTATAGATTAAAACATGACCATGTAAACTTCAACTATTGGTTTAATCTTATCTTTTTTCCATTTAAGTTATTTCAATTTGAGAAAAAATAAATAAATTAATAGTTGTAATACAAGTCTTATCATTTTAAAACCTTTTATTTAGCTTAGAAATTTTGTTTGCTGAGTTAAATCTTGTAATCAGTTTTTAACATACAGTACTTCTATCAATGTATTCCTTTCAAATTTTGTGTACGTATTAGGTATTGATGACAATGCAATGTAAATTGAAATATTTCAGAGTTGTTTAGTCCAACAGTGTTGTTACACAAAATTTCAAAACATGTTATCAGTTCAGTGAGTTTTCAATGATGCACACTAGATGGTAATATATATATATTTAAATATGCTATCATTAAATATTCACTAAAAAGCATTTACAGTTATTAAAATGAAAAAAAAACAACAACAAAACAAATGATAAAATCTAACCTCTTAATTATTTAACTAAAACATTTTAAAGCATTCAAAAATCTTTTTTTAACATGCATGAATTTCATTTGAGAGGTGGCATTGATTACATTCTTAGTTTTTAAATATGAATATGATAATTGCAAAAGTCTTACTATATATAAAAAATATTTTCTAAAAAAAAAAGGTTTTATTTAATTTGAAGACTATAATAATTTTTTTATTTGACAGCAGTTTGTGTTAATATATTTAAGTTGAAATAAAAGTGGGAATTATTAATTTTTGGATGCCCCCCCCCCCCTTTTTTTTTAAAGTTAAATATATCAACCCAAACTGACTGAAGAAAATATTATATTTTTTTTAATACATTAGTCTTCACATAAATAAAAGTATTTTTTATAAAATATTTTTAATATGTATTGTTAGAATAAAGTTATCAATCTGTATTTGGAAAATGATATATCATTAGGGTTGATTTAAGATAAATCTACATTTTTTTATGACTAATGTTTTTTAGCATATATTGTATGTTATTAATTTCTGAGATGATGCTTCAGTTCATGGCCATATGATATGTCATCAGCAGCTCAAATGAATATGGCCAATTCAACTCTAAGAGGAAAAGATCTGCAAAACACAAATACATACATATTCTGTTTAATTAATATTTGGTGATGTTATCTTTTAACTTCTCCCACAGCAAACTTTTCTTTCTAAAATACTTCCACATCATGTCCAAATATAGTCTCAATGTATTCTATTCTCTGCTACATCTGACCAATGAAGACAATCAACATTGCATTTCTTTAGAATGTTTTTAACATAATTTTAAAATATAAAAGAGGTCTAGTTAATAATCACAACAAATGATATCTTTCTTTAGCTTGCATAATATGTGATAAAAAGAGTAGCTCTTTAATCTAGTGTCATCTATAATAAGCTTAAGTAATCAATGATAGGGTAATTTAAATCCACCTTCAGACTGGTTTTGCCAATATTAATTATTTCTAGCTGAATAGTAATAATTTCAATCATCATATTTTGCTCATAATGTTTGCAAGAAAGAATTAAGGTTGTATAAATAATTATCAAATCATATTGCTTTAAATAAGATTGCATTTTTGTTATAATTATGATCTTAGTTTAAACGAAAAATAGAGTAATAAATGCAATATACATTTTCTAATTTATTTTTAGTGCTATTTATTATAGATTAATATTTTTTTTGCATTTACTTATGAAAAACGTTTTGTTGTGAATTATTCAACGCAGTAAAACTTAATACTTCAAATGATGTAATTCTGTGTAATTACAAACATAGCAATGTAGTTTAATTAGTGGATTCCATTTTATTAATTAATGAAATTCCAGCCACACTATTAATCTTCATTGATATGTGGGTTTTACAAATTTTGATCCTTAGCATAATCTTCTCAGAGTTTCTGATTCTTACATGTTAAATGTTTATTTGTATGGTGTGATATTTTTTCTTTCAAGTACAATTGGATTGGGATGTACCCTCATCTTTTTTGTTTTTACAGCATGCTTTAACAAGATGCCTTCTTAATCCACAATTGCTACAATATTCTCTCTGTTATCTACACTTACAAACAATATGATCCCAATATCCACAACACTAGCATTACAATATCCTTTTTTTATGGGATTTTTGTGACCATGGAGTTTTTAGCTTTCATGGTTTTGTGAATATTGATGGGTTTATACTGTGCCTACATTCTGAAACTCTTCAGTGTGATTGGATATCTGTTTGTGTTATTGCATGTTTGATCTTTGCTATATGTAAGGTCAGCGAAAGTAAGAAATTGTTTCCTTAATAATTGAACATGTTTCATAATAGTTTTCTAAAAGAGCATCATCAAGTGGATCTGTGAATGTATAGTTTTTTTAATTAAATTTTTTAATACTGCATCATATTCTTGGAATCGCTCTCCTATCACTTGATATCTGTTTTGGAAAACGTTATGTGTTTGGATGATTTACAGTTAAAACAATTATTTACTTTATTAATTATGTTTGGGTATGACTATATACAGTTTGAATTATTTCAAATATTCCAGGCAAAAAAGTTTTATTTTATATTTAATTATTTAAAAAATATTGATTGCATAGTAAACTACACCAAAAATGGCAGGGAGAACATTGAATATGATTGATAATCATGCTACAAGCTATTTAGAGAATCAGTCATTTTTTCACTGAAAAATATTGTGAAGATGTTAATGTAATAATGGATATCATTTTTAAAAGATTGCTACATTAAATAGTTGAATGTTTGTATAATTTCGTATATAAAGGAACAAGACTACATATATAGTTGCATTATACTTTTATATAAGAAGCTTTATTCTTTATTGAAGGCTTAATTTATTCTTTAAGAGTGTTTGAAACAAATTCACGGGATTTTTTTTTGTGTGTGTGCAAATATTAGATATAATCTTAAAAATAAAATTAGAAGTTTTAACAAATAAAAAATGGCAATAATGTCATCAACATAAAGAAATCCATTCAGTCTGAAAAATGGTTCAATTTTGTTAAAAGAATACATGCAAATAACAAAATTAATTTTAGAAATATTAAAAATCATCTTTCTGATTTAAAAAAAAAGGAAATAATAATAATGTTATTAAAACAAAGCTCATTTTCTGTTTGACTTCACATATATTTTTGACAGGTGAATTTTTTTTGAAGATCTTAATTACATTCAAATAAAAGCTAGATATAAATAACACATTATTATTAAGAAAAATATTTAATAGTATTAAAAAAAAAAACTACAAATAAATAAAAAATAAACTTATTTTCCGACACCATCAGGTGGAAAAGTTGTGAAACTATAGACATATATTAGTAGTAATTTAGTAGGTATTTAGGGACATTTATTGACACCTGAGGAACCATGGAACCACTATTGAAAATACCAAATGATAAATGGGATATTTTTTTGGCATCAATTGCACAAATAAAAATGTACTTATACAAAACAATTTTTTAAAAAAAGTAGGTTATAATGTTGTGTTTTCAAATGAAAATAAAGAACATTAATGTTGTACAAAGTAATTTGACATATTTGTAATAAAATAAAATAGAAATTGTCAAAATTCAGGATCTTTATTATTTCTACTATTTTTTACAAATGCAAATAACAAAGGAAATAAAAACAATATCTTAACATGATAGGCTTATCCAGATTTGATTTTCATTATTTAAATTTCAACAACAAAGTATTTGGAGTTTTTTTTTTTTTTAAAGTAATGTCTTACAATTTATGTTTTTATTATCAATATTAAAACAAGTTTTTAATACAAGTATATGTTGTTTAATTTGTTCAGGTGTGGAAAAAACAAGACTAAAATAATAGTGATTACCATTAAAAAACAAAAAACAATTTTACTATCTTGAAAAATTATCACTTTGTTAAATTTTTTCTAAAGACATTCAATATGCATTTTAGATGATGGAAATAGTCCAATATAAAAACATCACTTTGTTCTCAATTTATAATTTATGATAACTAAGTTTTTAAATTACATTTTTATTAATATTTCATTGTATTCCTCATAAAATTCTGATTCAATGCATACTATTTACTCAAGATAATTCATTACTTCAATATGTACAAAAATGGGAATGTGAGAAAATATTTTATTTTTACTTGTACTACAGAAATTGAAAATATTTCAAGATGTCTTTAAGAAAAATGTTTCTCCCCTAATAAAAAAAAAAAATTAATCAAGCAATTATTTTAAAGTAAATTTTATGAAAAATATCTTTAACTAATTATAATATGTCAATCAGCATAATGTTGTAAAAAATGGGAGGGGGGTAATAAAATTTCCAATTTTTTTCTTTTTCATGTGTCATAGCATCAGCCAGGAAGCGAACCCGCTAATCTGGGACAACTGTTTGTAAAGCATCTGTTGCTGACCTCTCGACCACCAATGTATTTGTAGCTGTTAACTTCTTCTAACTCATCATATTCAATCTTTATTTTCATATTTTGAGAAAACCCATTGAAGATTACTTTAGTCTTTTTAACATTTATCTTTAGTCCTACTTTCCTACTTTCATCTGATAACTCCTGCAACATTTCCTGCAGATCTAAAGCATTATTTGCAAACAACTACATCATCTTAATAGAAGAGCAATACAGAGACTTCAGACCACTCAAAGAAGTATGAAAAGATGTATGCTGGGAGTAACAAGAAGAGATCGGAAACATAATAAATGGGTAAGAGAACAAACAGGTGTTACTGACCTCAATGAAAAAAATTAAATGGCAGAAATGGAGTTGGGATGGACATATTGCTAGAAGAGATGATAATAGGTGGACAGTTGGAATCTTAAACTGGATTCCAAGAGATTGTAAAAGACACAGAAAGAGATCACATGTGAGATGGATGGATGAAATAAGAAAGTGTGCAGGGGCGATCTGGAGAAGAGAAGCTAATGATAGGAGATGGATGGAACTTGGAGAGACCTTCATCCTGCAGTGGATTAATAATGGTTGTTGATGATGATGAATCCTTATTATATTCATTATATGTAAATAAAAGTTACTCTGTCATATTTTTTTCTGCTACCTATTAAAAGTATAAATTTTTATAAAGTTCCATAAAGTTGTTGTTGAAAGATAAAATACATATAGATTTTAATTCAAAATGATTATACTGTATTCAAAACGCTATTTGTTTTGCGCTATGTGGTTTAAATACCAAATTTAATAACGTATTTTAATATGTGTATATGTATATAACATTAAAATAATTTGTGGTGTAGAGTTCTGAAAATAGAGGAATTAATTAACTTATTTAATATTCAGATGAAATTGTTTTCATTTTTCAAGTATGAGAAATACATAATATATTCAATCCAAGTTTAATATTAATTCCACCAATCCATAAATAGTTATCTTTTAATACTCTGTCCTAGAGTTATGTAATATATTTGATTTGGTTGGTTTATATGTAGTATGTTGGGCTATTGTTTATTTAGTCATTTGTTTACATCAAAGTTCTAAGACCTATATTCTCATTTTTATCATATATTTATAAAATTGTAAATTAATTTAAAAGTGTCAAAATTGTAAACTAATACCCCCCCCCCCCTTTTTGAGTATGTTTTTCTCTTATTTAGAGTATTTTTTTAAAAAAAATTGTAATAAGCAGTTGGGGATCAAAATTTTTCACAGAAACACATTAATTTATCGAAGTTTTTCTATAAATGATATCTTTACTGTTTATTTTAATTTCTAAATAAATATTAACAGAATTGCTTGTTTATCTTTCATCATCATCATCATTTTAAATATCGATCTAATACAGGTTAAAGAGCTCTCCAAATTTAATGCAATTTCTCTAATCCATAGCCTCTCTTCTTTACATCACACTAACAATATTCTTTATTTCATCCATCTTTCTCACAGTGGTCTCTTTCTAGATCTTTTACAATCTCTTGGGACCAACTTTAAGTCTATCTTTTATGATTTCTTTTAACAATATGTTCATTCCAGTTTCATTTCATTTTTTTTAATTCTTTCAATAATGTCAGTGATATCTATTTGTTTTATTATCCATGTATTTTACTTTTCATTGCTTCTGTTACTCTTAACAGACATTTCTCTATATTTTGTTGAATAATCTGAAATTACTGTTTTGCTCTTCCGTTGAATGTCCAAGTCTCAGATGCACAAGTAAGAACTTGTAAAATGCATATAATTCTTTTCAAACATGTAAATATATTTCCTTTTAATACTAAGTTAATTCAACCAAAAGCACTCCATACACACTTAATTTTATGATTAATTTCATCTATTATATTTCTATCTCTATTAATGATCTAAACAATGTATTTGTAGTTTTTAATTTCTAAATTAGGCTGTCGATCTTTTTTTTTTCTTTTTCTGAGAATGTATATTGAACATTATTTTAGTTTTTTGAGCATTTATTTTTAGTTCTGTTTTTTTTTATTATCTGATAACTCTTGCAACATTATCTTGAAGCACTGAAGCATCACCTGCAAAAATAACTACATCACTTACAAAATCTTGATGTTTTAAATAAGCTATCTTAATTTTTATTATCTTAACTTCCCATTTTAATCCATACATTTATAGGATGATTTTTAATCCAAGAGTTTTTAGTCCTCAATCAATAGCTTTATTACTGTTCTAAAATGAATAGGATGAAATAGATATACTTTTTTAATCCAAGTTCTATATGCAAAAATTATGTCAAATATTTGATTGGTCTGCATGTGACATAAGGTGCTACTATTGATTTATAAGGCAGATATTGACCTAAGTAGTTTATTGCAGTGAGGCATGGAATGCAAGATTTATGGATATGTGAACTGTCACTTCTAGTGATCAGATTTCTTATATTTTTTTTTTAGACAGACATTTGACACAGAGATTCAAATATTTTTTTTTTTGTGTGTATATATTTTTTTTCATTTGGATTATTATTTTTCTAAAAAAAAAATATATAATAAGCAATTAGGATCAATTTTTGTTCAAGTCTTCATATGAAAGATATTACTATCATTTTATTTTAATTTTTAAATAAGTATTAATTTATTATAATAGGAGAAAGGCAAGACTATGAATTTGTGATCTTGAATTTGATAGGTCAACACACCGAATACTACTTCAGGCAAAAGAAGAATAATTAAATTTTATTCCTTTTCTTATTTGCATTGCTTAATTATATACTATAATACACCATATACTCCTTAATTTACACTGTACAATAAATCTAATGTTAACTGCATTGAACAGTGTAAATCAAGGAGTATATGGTGTATTATAGTAAAAGAAGAAGAAAGAACAGAAATAAAGATAGATAAAATAATTAGGAAAGAGATTGGATCTTTTTGATAGCAATTAACATATGATTATATACTTATACAAATATGGAATTTAAGAAGTAAATATTAATAACTGCAATAATTTTAATTCATAGTCAGCTTTTGTTTCATGGAAGATAGATTGGTGTAAAACTGGATTTTTCTGAGGAAGGACTATAAATTCTGTAAAAAGAAATCCATGACATCTTGAGATGATTTATGAAGATGCTACATGAATTAATCTTGCCCCATTTTTCGTTATAAATGTTAAAAGTATTATTTAAAAAGAATTGAGATGATCTATTATTGTATTTCTTGTGGACAGTTTAAATGATTTTCATTAATATATATATATATTGTAAGAGATGGCTTACAACTAACCTTCACACCTGTCCCAATTTCTTTCACATTGTTTGAATTCAGACCAAGTGGTAGGCAAATAATTTATTCTACATACCTACTTATACACATGCAGTATATACATATATAAACCTACATATAAACTAATATGTTTGAGAAATTAATTCTTATTATTTTTTGTCTATTGTTAGAAAACAAACAAATTTGTTATATACATGAAGTATATATAAGTATATAAACATATGTATGAACTAATATGTTTGTCTATTTGTAGAAATTAATTGTTTTTCTTTTATTCATTTAATATCATTAACTAAAATACTAATAAATTGACTTATAGAACAGACATGACAAAGGTCAAAATTTATATGAGGTCAAAATTGTTGCTAAATGATCGAATTTGGAGTAGTGAAGATTAAATAATAATAATAATAATGTTTTATAATTTTTTTTTATATTAAGTTGTAACAATAGGTTTTAGCTAGTGTGAGACAATCTGGCAGCATCTCTCTTTACTTGGAAATTAACAATTGAATGAACAGCAGATAAGTAAAGTTCTTATTTCTTTCTTAAAAAAAAAGAAAAAGAAAAAAACTGTTCGGGCATCTAAAAACAATAGAATTTTAATAACTGTAGTTTCAGGATAATATAAAATCTTTATTTTGAAAGAAGGAAACTGGAAAGTTAAACTTCAATTTATAATTAACAGGAATGAACTAATGACTTAATTTATTCTGCAAACTGGAATTCATTATTATAGAAATGATGGAAAAGAAATGTGAAACCACTAAAAATTAACTTTTCTTTCAAAGCTATTTTTATATATATATTTAAGCCACATTATAAATAATAGTTTATAATAAAGGAATCATTACAATGTATTTGGGGTAAAAAGCCAATGCTGTAGGATCTTCCAAAGCTAGCTTCAATGTCATTATGAAATTAAGAAATTATGAAAGTAACCATCAGAATGTCTATTTGTGAAATGCTGGTGAAAAATAATCTTCAATGGATTTGTATACGTTCAGATGAAATAATTTGTATGTGTTGGTTTTTAACCAAGCAGCTTGAAAAATATGAATATTAATAGAGTTGGCAAACAGGAACGTTATACATGGAGATTGACATTTAAATTTATAAACTCTTTTAGTTGGAGATAAAATGCTTGCTTTCCTCAGGATAAATATATTTTATTTTGATTCACATGATTATTTTTTTTTTGTCATTTTTTATTTGAAAGTTTATGTATTGTTATTTCTTTGTATTGTGTATTCAAGATTCATTTTCAAATTCAATCACCTGCAATTTAAAAGTGGAAGTAGTGAATGGATAAATATCATATGTTGATGTATTTTAAAAAAGGAATCATAGTTAATTAATATGTATTATTTTTTTTAATAAAAGTAAATTTACAGATTCCTCTGGAAATTCAACATTGATCCATCAAGGCAATCTCAAGTATGGTTTTTATATATTTAACATTGAGGGCAAACTTTAGGACAAACAAAACTATTTTGTTTACTAATAAGTTTTAATACTATTTACTTGTAATTTTGTTTTACTTCTGAGTGCAATTAACCCACTGAGTGAATGATCTTTTTTGTATCTGTCATTAATTTTTACTATGACTTACACACACATATAGATGGGAGTGGGGCTATATATGTATATATTTTTAATAAACAAATAGTTATAAATATATTTACCCTAACTTAAAAAAATATCATTCTAATAATTACATTAATGGAGTAGTTTTAGAATTTGTGAACTTTTATTTTGCTTTTCTTTTTTTTTATTTTATGTATATATTTAATGAATTATATAATATAATTTTGTATATAATATACTTCAAATTATTTTGTTTCTGTTGTGTGAAGTGATCAAAATGATAGAAAACCATTCTTGATAATCGAATATTTATTTATTTTGTTATTTTTTGTTTGTAAATAATTAATATATATGTTATTAATAAATGTATTAAGTTGGTTAAATCAATCTGATCTCTGTTTGATCATCAACATCATCATTGTGCATTTATACCACTAGATGTTTGATCATCACCATCATCATTGTGCATTGATACCACTAGATGTTTGATCATCACCATCATCATTGTGCATTTACACCATTAAAGGTTTGATGATGATCATCATCATTATGTATTGCTCTTACAAGTAATTGATCATCATCAGTATTTTCCTATATCTATGCTTATATATAGGCATATTTGGTTATTAATTGAGTAAGTCCATCCCTGAAGAGAGCTGATTGCAAGAACTCCCCGAGTTTGAATTCTGTGGTGTAATGGGGCCTAAAAAGGGAGATGTAATGAATATGCACTGGTCTAAGTTACATTGAAATATTGTTAGTAAATTATAAGTTAGTATATTGAAAGTAGATGTGACTTGGAACTGGACATTTCATTGTACATCTTTATCATCCTATTCGAAGGCCTAGGTCTGTCAGTAGTGAGATGTGCTCCCTTTGTTATATGCCATTCTTGATTTTGTAACATCTGACACATCCAAATGTGCCGTCGAATCATAGATTTTGGATATGACTTGTTGTAGGTTGTTTGACACATAGTATCCAAATCATCCAACTACTAAGTTGTATTCACATCGTCATATGGTGTACCCAGCAGTTCCATTATAATATATATGTATTGAAATGAATATCCATTATTTATTTCATTAAAAAAAGTAAGAATTTTTTTTTCTTTTAAGCAAAATGTGGAAATTTGATTAAAAAAAAACCCTAAAACGAGTTCAAGAAAAAATATAAATTTTGATGTAAAATCAGTTTTTAGTTTTTTTTGGCAGATTGGGATATTATTTCATTCAAATTTCATAGACAACCACTTATGTTTTATGAATAAAAAGGAAAAACATTATTAGTAATTAGTTAGATCTAATCTGGAACACTTTTGAATGATATTTTGAATAACTTCAGCTGAAATGAAGAAATAGGCTTATTTAAAAGACAGCTCGAAATGACAAGAGTATATTGTCACCATAAACAGACTTAATATTTGTCATAAAGAAGTAAGTGATAATTATTTTGTTTTGATGAGTCATATTGAAGTCTGGTTTGTACTTTACTTTAGTTAATCTGAATTTGTAAATAATGCTTGTTATCTGGATATTATTTTAAAGAAACTTAGTTTAGCAAAAAAAAAAGAAAGAAAGAAGTGAATTTGTAATAACTTCTCTTTATTTGTTAAAATTATAATTTAAAAAAAAAAAAAAATTATATATCACATATGTACACTAAGTTTATGAATTTTATATAAGTTATTAATAAGAAGAAAAGGTAAAGAAATAATGATAATCATGTAAGTTCATGCACACATATAAATTGCCTAAGTCTCAAATAACCATAATTAATGATTGATAAACAGAGCAAAACTCTCCATACAGTATTGCCACCTGTGCTAAACAGAGTAAACAATGGATGCCAGAAGGCTTGTGCATAAAATCCCTATCCAATGCCTACTCATCCAATATCCCCAGACTAGTTTCTGGCTTGTGGCCTTCATCAGTGAGGAGCTTTGGATCTGAGAGCACTGCATCTAGATCTTAGGATCTAATGCAACCTTCTAGCAACCACCTTTTATCTCTCCTTAACTACAAAACTATGAGAATGAAATTGAAAACACAAAAAATATTTTCAATCTAAGCTCAATAGCTTATATAGCCACAAGCCAGAAACTAGTCTGGGGGTTTTGGTGGGGGGGGGGTTGGGAGGGGGTTTTGCTCCCAACCCTTCTCGCCTCCCTTGATTTCTCTATTTTGCCCAGGGGGGGAAATGCTGTGTGGGGGTTTGTCCTTTTTTTCCCCAATTTTTATTGTGTTTTAGGGGATGTGGTGTTTGGTGGTTTTTTGGTTTTCACCCCCCCTCCCCCTAATGGTGTTTGGGGGGTTTTTGTTGGTAAAAAACCAAAAAAACCAAAAATTGTTGGATGTGGATTGGGTTCACACCCTTTACAATATATAATATTGAGGTTTTATTTTGAATATTTTTTTTGGTTTTTAATTTTTTTTTTTATTTTTTTAGTGAGAGGGGGAGAGGAAGGGGGGGGGTGGGGGTGGTGGATTATATTAAAAACATGGGGTGCGGTCCCTCCCACCCCAACCCCCCCCCCCCGCAAGCCACAAAAAAAAAAAACGTCTGGGGATATTGGATGAGTAGGCATTGGATAGGGATTTTATGCACAAGCCTTCTGGCATCCATTGATTACTCTGTTTAGCACAGGTAGCAATACTGTATGGAGAGTTTTGCTCTGTTTATCAACAATTAATGTGCTAGTATAGGAAATGTGATCATGTGATGCATAATTAATGATATAATTATTTCCATTAGTCTCATTCGTTCATAGTTAAATTTATATTTGATTACTGAAAGTTGGATTTTATGGAGCTGGATTTACATATGCACAGTTGTTTGTTCAATGTTTAATAGTTTACATATGTTTGCATCCATATGGGAGACACATTCCTATCAGTTAAATGAAGTCTCAGAATGGATCATCTCTGTATAAATTGTAGTTGTATTAAATTAGGTTTAGTATCAAAAGCCACTTCTTATAATTATTGTATAGAATGTTTATTCACTTAGGGTTAGGATCAAGGTCATCCCTTTATAGTTATTATTATATAAGCAGTTATTTTTAGGATTAGGATCTAAAAAGACGATTCCTTATGATTATTATGATAAAAATAGTGTTGATGTCAATCCCATATAGAGCATATATATGAGTAAATACTAGGAAACATGAGAATCAAAGAAGTGTTTGTATTTATGGATTCATACATGGGTAGAATCATCTTAAAGTTTATTGAAATCAGGATTAAAGGTATGACAAATGTATTACCTTATCTATGAAAGCAGTATATCAATACTATAATGTATAAAGATAAAAGGATTTTGCTAAAGAAATAAACTGTATATCAATTAATGATTATACTTTGTAAATAAACTAGTTACATGATTTGTTAATTTTATTAAGGAAAATAAATTGTACATCAATTAATAAGTACACTTGTAAATAAATTATCACATGATTTGTTACTTTGTTTATGTAAGATCGTGTAGTCTACTATCATTCATCAGGAATAATTTATGTTCTCCATGATTTAGCCTGACATTACAAATGGGGCTGTGTGGTGGTTATATTATTATATTGAATAAAATATTGTTTTGGATATACATGTGTTAGTTTATTTCCTAGTGCTTAAAGTCAGAGTGTAATTTATGTAAATAAATAAATAGAGAAAATTTAAATAAATGAATAATGCTAAGTTTGACCATTACAATATATATGAAATTTAATATAGAGTTTGCAGAGTTTCTTATGTTGATATGAGTAATCATCACATCAGGTCTAAAAGAGATGAATATATTATTGCAGTTTAAGCACCACTCATCATTACCAGCACTTACTGCATGCTATAGAATATAGATTTCTCAAATCTCAGAATCATATTCAGATATGACATTCTCCACCAGTGTAAGATTAGAACAACCATTGATCTTAAAAAGTCAGATTGTATCAACAAATAAGATAATACATAAAAACACCTTCCATCTCAAAGAATTTTTTAAAATCTATTAATCTGAATAGCTTTTAATTTTTTTTTTACTTATCTATTATTATTCCACCCTCATTTTATATTTTAAAATTTTTCTGTTCTGTTTTCTATTGATCAAACCTTTAATTTTGTTATATATCCATACTTATAGTGGGTCTACAACTGTTTTTTATGATAACATTCATTACCCAAAGTTGATGATTGGTATGACTGAACAGAAATGTCAGTATGACATGGATGAACCCAGATAATGCCATATATATATAATCAAAACTACCCCAAATCCAAAATTAAACCAGACCAGCATAAAAATAATATAAAAACACAACCTAAGGTTTCACTGCTACAAGCAGACTTCTCAAGTGTAAAGAACTACAAAAACAACACAATATATATAATATTAAAAACTACCCACAAATCCATTCACTTCCCATCCACTCTTAATATTAAAAGAACTCTTAAATAAGTTAATTGCTTCAGAATAATAAATTTTCAATAATAAAGTCTCTTTAATTCTTCTTTTGATTTCATTTCTCTCAAAGAAGACAACCTTAGCTTCATCAAAATCAATAGTGGGTCTGTATCTTTTTCATGGACATACAAAGCAGAACTAAGATATCTATTTTTAACTCTACTTTTATGAACCTTTATTCTTTCATTTAAACTCAAACTACTCTGACCTATGTAAACCTTCTTACAAAATAAACAAGGAATAAAATATACTACACCGGGAATAGTCTTTCTATCAAAAACTTCTTTTGTATTATTTAATAAATTATTCAATGTAACACCCCTTTTCCAAGCAATTTTTTTTATTTCCAAACAATATACTATTTCTACACACAATTTTATAAGAAGACAATTTAAATGGCAAAGAAATAAAATCATATTTTTCTTTAACCTTTACATCCTTACAAATATTACTATTAAATAAAATACTTTTAACAAATTTATCAGAGTATCCAACACTCAAGTAATCTTTATAAAATTGATATTTCTGAAACAAAGCAACCCCACTAGAATTATTTAATTTAATATTTCTATGACAATAATTCCTTAAAGCAGCTACTTTATGAGATACAGACTGATAGCTATCAGGTTTAATTATAGATCTTAATTCTTTACTTTTAACTAAATGACTGCGCAATAAACAATTAGTTTCTACATTTCTAATCACCAAAAGATCTAAAAATTTTAACTTACCAAAATCTAATCCCCCTCCTTCTAACACAAATTTTATAGAAGGATCAAAACAATTAAACTCATTTACAAATTCCTCCAATTTATCATTCTCACCTACAAATAAACAATCATCAACATATCTGACAAATAATTTTACATATAAACAATTCTTTTTAATAATAATTTCCTCTCCCATAAAACTAATATAAACTGAACATACTAAAGGAGAAATAATATAACCTATTATCCAACCTTCCTTAATCTTATAAAAATTACCTTTATAAGTAAAATACATAGAATCTTCCAATAACAAAAGCAAATCTTTAATTACCTTAATTTTATTTTTTGATAAAGAACTTTTCTTACTCAATACAGACAAAAGAACATCAATACTGCTTAACCTATTAACAGACTGATATATATTTTCAATATCTAAACTTCCAAATACCCAATTACTTTCCATTTTAAAATTATTAATCTTATCAAAAGCCTCAAAAGAAGAAGAAACTGTGTACTGACCAAAATCAACAAATTGTTTTAAAAAATTATTCAAGAATCTAGAAATACCCTCTACAAGACTACCTGTAAAATCAAAAATAAATCTTAAAGGAAAACCATCTTTATGAGTTTTAATATACACAAACAGCTGATGTAAAATCATTGGGATAGCATTTTAAATAATCTACTCTATTAAAAATTTTTAAATTAACCATTTTCTTTATAATATCTATCAATTTTCTTTTAATCAAATTACCTGGATCTTTATCTAACAACATATATTTACCATTATTTAATTCTCTATCCATTTTCTCTTTGAATTAAATAATAATAATAAATAATAATAATGGTAAATATATGTTGTTAGATAAAGATCCAGGTAATTTGATTAAAAGAAAATTGATAGATATTATGAAGAAAATGGTTAATTTAACATTTTTTAATAGAGTAGATTATTTAAAATGCTATCCTAATGATTTTACATCAGCTAAGATGTTTGTGAATATTAAAACTCATAAAGATGGTTTTCCTTTAAGATTTATTTTTGATTTTACAGGTAGTGTTGTAGAGGGTATTTCTAGATTCTTGAATAATTTTTTAAAACAATTTGTTGATTTTGGTCAGTACACAGTTTCTTCTTTTTTTGAGGCTTTTGATAAGATTAATAATTTTAAAATGGAAAGTAATGGGTATTTGGAAGTTTAGATATTGAAAATATGTATCAGTCTGTTAATAGGTTAAGCAGTATTGATGTTCTTTTGTCTGCATTGATTAAGAAAAGTTCTTTATCAAAAAATAAAATTAAGGTAATTAAAGATTTGCTTTTGTTATTGGAAGATTCTATGTATTTTACTTATAAAGGTAATTTTTATAAGATTAAGGAAGGTTGGATAATAGGTTATATTATTTCTCCTTTAGTATGTTCAGTTTATATTAGTTTTGTGGAAGAGGAAATTATTATTAAAAAGAATTGTTTATATGTAAAATTATTTGTCAGATATGTTGATGATTGTTTATTTGTAGTTGAGAATGATAAATTGGAGGAATTTGTAAATGAGTTTAATTGTTTTGATCCTTCTATAAAATGTGTGTTAGAAGGAGGGGGGTTAGATTTTGGTAAGTTAAAATTTTTAGATCTTTTGGTGATTAGAAATATAGAAACTAATTGTTTATTGTGCAGTCATTTAGTTAAAAGTAAAGAATTAAGATCTATAATTAAACCTGATAGCTATCAGTCTGTATCTCATAAAGTAGCTGCTTTAAGGAATTATTGTCATAGAAGTATTAAATTAAATAATTCTAGTGGGGTTGCTTTGTTTCAGAAATATCAATTTTATAAAGATTACTTGAGTATTGGATACTCTGATAAATTTGTTAAAAGTATTTTATTTAATAGTAATATTTGTAAGGATGTAAAGGTTAAAGAAAAATATGATTTTATTTCTTTGCCATTTAAATTGTCTTCTTATAAAATTGTGTGTAGAAATAGTATATTGTTTGGAAATAAGAAAATTGCTTGGAAAAGGGGTGTTACATTGAATAATTTATTAAATAATACAAAAGAAGTTTTTGATAGAAAGACTATTCCCGGTGTAGTATATTTTATTCCTTGTTTATTTGTAAGAAGGTTTACATAGGTCAGAGTAGTTTGAGTTTAAATGAAAGAATAAAGGTTCATAAAAGTAGAGTTAAAAATAGATATCTTAGTTCTGCTTTGTATGTCCATGAAAAAGATACAAGCCACACTATTGATTTTGATGAAGCTAAGGTTGTCTTCTTTGAGAGAAATGAAATCAAAAGAAGAATTAAAGAGTCTTTATTATTGAAAATTTATTATTCTGAAGCAATTAACTTATTTAAGAGTTCTTTTAATATTAAGAGTGGATGGGAAGTGAATGGATTTGTGGGTAGTTTTTAATATTATATATATTGTGTAGTTTTTGTAGTTCTTTACACTTGAGAAGTCTGCTTGTAGCAGTGAAACCTTAGGTTGTGTTTTTATATTATTTTTATGCTGGTCTGGTTTAATTTTGGATTTGGGGTAGTTTTGATTTTATATTGATTAGTTTAGCTTTATGCTTGTAATGTTTATATATATAAAAGAAAATATTCAGAATGAAATATTATGTAAATGTATTGAGAGCGAAGATTTTTTTTAACCACTGATGTAAAAATCTTGTAGAATATTATTTGTTTGTCAGTCAGACAAAATGAACCCTATATTGTTTGATTTCTCAAGAATTTATATGGAAGACAAATTTAGACAATGCTAACTGCAAGAATAATTTTTTTCTCATTTTAGATATAAACAAAGCCTAATTGAAACTGTCTCATTTTTAGTAGTTCCAAGATATAATCATTAAGTATTTATTTTACTAGCTTGCAAATGTTTAAAGTCTTTGTAATATTAGGAGGAAAAAACAGTGTTAAACGTTTTTATTGGGAATGAGGTTTTTTTTCAGTTGCTGTGCAAATAGCATTAGAAACTTATAAAAAGTTGTGTTTCGAATTGTCAAACAAGATTAATTTTGTTTTACTTTAATTCCCATGAATTTATATCACAGACAAGTTTAGAGAATATTAACTGTGAGAATGAAATTTTATTCACTGTATTTATAAAATAAATGATCAAAAATGGCTTTATTGATTAGGATTTCATAAGAACTTCTAGTGCCAGAAATTCCAGAATTAGAAATGATCCGAGGACCTTTCACTCTATCCCTACATTAAATAATGCTCAGCACTCTAAAAAGCCTCATTGTAATTGTCCCAATTTTGATACCCTTAACTATTCATTTTAATAATTTTTGTGACATCTTCATAATATGAGACTTGATTTACATCTATTGTTCTCACAGTTTGCATTGTTTAAACTTGCCTGACGTTCATTTTGTTTGATTGGCAATTTAGACACATGAATTTTTATAAGATTTTTAATGTTTTTTTGTACAGTAGAGAAATTTTCAGTATTGACTCATATTTAATATTGTATATTTACAATTAAAAATAAGTAAAATTATATTTTCAGTTATTGTTCGTACTTTAACAATATTAATAAAACAAGTAGTTTGTTAATCTAGTGCCATATAGTAATATGTTTGAATAATGATTAGTTTATCAATAAGGACCAGAGATTCAAAGGCTGAACCAATGTGAATGGCAGTAATAATAGTAATTGAAAAATCAGTTGCTTAGGAGATCATTTGATGAGTGGCACAATTTTTCCATTATTCAATTGATCAATTTGAAACTTTTTATTATAGTTTTAGCTAGTATTAGTTTCTGAACTATTTGTTTTGCAATTTTTATTATCCTTCTATTAATATTAAATTAACTCTACAAATATTTAACCAAAGAGCCTATTCCAAAGTCAATAGGAAAATATAAACCTGTCCATGCCCCGGCATTAATTAAATGTCAAGTATTCTTATGCATTTTCTCTGTATTTAAACAATTTTATATCAGTCATATTATATATGTCATTATTTTAATAATGATGTATATCATTAACATACCTAATGAAAGAAACTTTGACTTATTACAAACATGAAGATATTGCTAGAACAGCACTAGATAGGGATTTATTAAACATTACCATGTGGCAGCTATTGATTTCGCGAGCTCACACAATGTGACAAATTAGAATAGGAGAAATAGACATGAAATATTAAATTTTATATGTTTAATATATAACTTTTCAAAACAGATAATCTTTCTATTAACCCAAATCATATAGAAAAAAATCATGATTAGAGATATCAATATTTAAAAATTGTTAGAATAGATTTTTTGATAACAACATGTTCATGGATATTAATTTTTTTACTGCTTAATTTGTATGAATAAGGTGATTAATATCAGAGTGAAATATATTCATCTAACAGGATATAATAAAGTTGCATCATGGGATAAATAGATTTATTGTTTACTTTCTTGCTATTTTTGAATTATAATAAGAAATTGTGTTGTTAATAATTGATTATCACAAGTTTCTTGCAAATAATAAAGAAGGTGAAGTTGCATCCTGAAAATAAATTATTAAACCACAAAGTATTTTCCTCTCTCTATTCTAGTGCATCATTGTAAACTTGAGTAATCAGTGGTTATTGGAGGGTAGTCAATTTGATCTATCTCCCCAAACCTTCTGATAATCACCGATTAATTAAGATTGTAATAGACAGCTCTGAAATAAAGAGAGGAAAAATACACTTGCAAAATATAATATGCTTTGAGAGTCAAGTGATGTTATATTGATATTCAACTTCCAAGTTATTATCTGTGTAACCTCCTGTTAAAGTGACAAGTTTGCAAATTCTTCAGTTTTTAAACAAACAATGGAAAATTGATGCATCATAAGTTTGGTTAGATTAAAATTTTAAAAAAAAGTCAAATAATTTATTGCTTGGGAGTTAATAAAATGTCTGAGCACTGGGCAGAGCTGGAATGTGATCCATGGATCTTGAGTTCTAGAGTTGTCCACTCTATCATTACACTATAATATGCAAGGCAGAATAATATTTATTTCTAATGTTTATATACATAGTGCTTTCCTGAATTGACTTAATCATTGGTTTTGGCCTGCAAGCTTTTTTCAACCACATTCATTGTTAACATGACTGAATCCATTTATCTTGTAACTGATTGTCCCTTTTAATGATTATTACTTTGTAGTGATCTTCAAAATCATTTTTCTAGAATGAACTGTTATCTCTTGCTCTTAAGACTTCTCAATGACTGTTTACAGTTAAACTGGCTTGAATGATGCTACCTTGCTCACCAGCTTTTCCTTTTTTCCTGTTGTCTTTTACTGTGATTGTAAAGGCCAAGATACTTCTTAATATTATTTTTTGTTGTTGTGACAAATCATTACCTGACTTCTCACCATCATCTTTATTGATAAATTCTTCCTAATGACGTATTTAGCAGTTCTCTGGAATAAGCTCATCTGATTTAAGCTTTTTTAATTATTGTAATAATTAACTATTATGTTAATTAAATTTGTTTATTTCAATAATGATTCACATTATACAGCCATTTTATAAGAATCTGAAAGAATATATTAACCTATCACTTAATATCCAGGGGTTAAATCATTGCATAGATAATAGGTTGGGAGTATGCGTGTGTGTGATAGATTATACCTAATAAAAACAATTATCAAATGCTTTATTGCTCAGTAGTTTACAACACCAAAAATGACAGAACTGGATGTAATCTATGGATCTTAAGTCCCAGAGTTTGCAGCCCTACTATTGTATGAAACTATGCAGAGCAAGAAAGTTATTGAAATCATATGATCATTTTTTATTATTCAATCATCTTATATCTATTATTGGTTAGAGTGGCTTGTTGGGAGTGTGCAGGTTACTGGATTAATCACTGACCAAGAAAAATAAGGAGACGAAAAGGCTTTAAGTCTTATCTACTATGCTTTACATTAACATTTGATTGTATACAAGCAACTAGTCCATGTTCTAAAGTTAGAGTGAATGAGAACATAGAAAATAGTACCAGACATATATTGAGTTTAAATTTGCTGACATTTTTATATTGTATTTAAAATCGGAACATAACCAGTAAATCTATATAAAATTTAAAATTAAAACATAATAAAAACTTCTTATTTAAATATTTTTAATTTTCAATGTAAAACATAATGAAGCAATATGGAAATTGTATGAAGAATTGTTCAAAGTTATCTATCATTTTATTCGTTATAATAGTTCCTGCATAAGAGAACGAAAATATAAAAGAAATGAATGGAAAGTTGCTGCATTTGAAGCATATGCTTGAGTGTGGCTGCTAACCCTATAGCTACACACCTGGGTTAGTCTTGCAACTAAATTATATATCCAAGTAAGATCATTCTATCCTGTCATTTGAATTTTATATTTGAAACTTGAGGCTTCACTCATGTTTTATAAGTTTTTATTAGTATTTTAATTATCCTGTAAAACTTAGCTTAAAGACAAACTGACGATCCTTTGAAGTAATGATTTCTGGACAAAACTCTTACTGGAATTTCGAATGATCAACCAAGCTAATAATTGTTCAATTATCTAGTACCTTCAAGCAAAAATATCAACACTGTCCTGTTTTTCATTGTCCATTTTTACTTCCATAAAGAATACTTTAACTTGAACAGTTCTATTTGTTTTAATCATCCTAATTAAAATAGATTTACTGTGTAGCGGTCACTGGAGCCCCAAATCCATAGAGTGATTCTGCTCCACCACATTTAGTGCTTCAACTTCTTATGAACTCCTGGACAATAAACCATTAAATTACTTATTAGAAATTTTTTTTTACAGTTTAATAACTGTAAATTGTGGGAAGAATTTAGGAACCTGTGACTCACAGTTCGTTAAGATTCCTGTTCTATTGATTATATTTACTGCATTACAATTTTCCTTTTTCTAGTCTTTATAATTGACTATGACGATTATTAACTCAAATTGGCTTCCCAAATTATTCAGCATTATTCATCTATATGGTTTTTTAGTATTTTTTAAAAATTATTTCTTTGATGTTTAGTTAGAATAATGGATGAATCATATAAACAATTTTAACAGCAGGTAAAGTCTGTTTCGTGTTTAAAAGCTATTAGGAGTCAAAAATATTTTTTCGTCTGAAATAAAATTCGGTTAGGATGGGGGGGGGGGGAGATACTGTTTGAGGAATAATTAGAAGTTCTTCGTTTTGGTTAACCATTAATAATAATTCAATTTTTTTGGCAAATTACCATCACGTTGTCTGTTTTTCATTTTCTACTCTTCCTTTCTAAATAGACATTTATTTCTCAATGTTTTTGTAGCTATAATTAAATTTTTAAATGCACGAGGGAGGATGGAGGGGGAGGGATTATAATTTGAATTGAAAGTTTTATTAGCAGTTTTTGCATTCCAATTTAGAAATAAACTTCATCATAATAACTTTTTATTTTATCTCTTTCATGATATTCTATTTATATTATGCACAAGCAATGTCCATCCTTTCAATTACTCAACTGACAACCCTCCTCCCCGTCTAAAAGCGAGACAAGTCTTATCTTTATCCACTGAATATTGTTTTCTCACTCTATAACTTATTTTATTTCTGAGAATTTCTTTTATCTTAATGAATGTGCTCCATTAAAAATATATAAAAGAATAAAAAGATTAGAATTTAATGTAATAAACCTGGATTTAGGTTTGTGTGTGTAAGGCATTACTTATGTATATTTACATAAAAATATGTTCAATAATTTCTAAAATAATGTGTTTATTTTGGGTTGGCAAACACCATCTCCACATCTGGAGGTAGTAGGTTTCATATTACAGTATTTTATTATGCTTATTTATTTCTTTTTTTCATTATCTAGGTTTTTTTTAACAAATAAATTTTCAAATGTTTTATATTAATGACATATTAAGGAAATATATCTGGTCGTCTGGGTTACATTTAATTCACATTCCTTGTATAATTTGATGCAGTAATATAATGGCAAACTTTGGAGTTCAAGATCCATGAATTGTGGACCAATTTGACACTGAACTCCTGAGTAATATAGCAATAATCCATTCGTTTATTTTTTTTATTCTCAATTATCTGTCAGCTGACTCGAGCTGAAACTCAGGCTTTAAAGCTTTTTTTTCTAAGAGATGATGCTAAGATTGGTAAACGTAAATAAACTATGGTTCTCAATAGATGTATAGCAGTCTTAATGAAGATTGTATCTATTTTACATTTGCCCTAGTAAGTTACATGATTTAATGAAATGGTTCAATAGTGGACTCTGGAGATCAAGGTCCATGGCTTATGGCTCCAGCTCTGACATTTCTGATGCTCAAAAATTCATTTCATTAGCACATTGTCTGAGGACGTCCACTATTTTCAAGCCAAGAATAACTAGTATTGGATGATTAGACTTTTAGGTTCACAATCAGTGAGTGATTATTGATTTGGGAAAAATAGATGCCATTATTAAATATAATCATTGGTATTATTTATTGATTATATTTTTTATTTTATACAGAATTCTTAAGTCAGTTTAACTATTCATTTTTTTAATAATCTTTATAATTTTTCTATTTTTTGCTCTTCTATTTTCAGACAAAATCTACAATGTTTAGCATAATTCAAATTTTATGTATATTGAATTTTTTTTGGTGCACTTTTACTATTAATAACTATGGTAAGAGTATGTGAAATATTTTTAACAAAAGAAAAATAACATTATAAGAACTGAGGGCTACTATGGTTACTATTTAGAATGGAATGTGTGCATGTTTACATTTTTGAATGTCTTATTGTTAAACATACTTAATGGTCTTATTGTTGTACCTAAACCAGACAACAATGTTGACATTTTGAGGAAAAGATGATCATAAACTTCTTCCACTGATAGAATTTTGCACTCACCAGGTAATGGCATAATGTTTTTTAGGGATCCTTAAGAAATGATTATGGACACATGTGAGCACCTCTATTTATAGCCCCTAATAAGTTATGTCCCTAAACTTGTGTTTGTTGTTTCTATATCATTGGATATCCCCATCAGAAGTGGAGATTAATTTGAGCTCTATAGCCCAGATCAACTATCAAATAGAGGGCTGCAATATTTAATCTAAATTAATATCTTGAATTTATTTATTATAACTGAATTTTATATTAAAAAAAGAAATTATCATAATTTGCAGTTTAATTTTTTTCTGTGGTTAATTTTTCTATTTATTTTCAATCATGAGCTACTGACAGCAACATATCCTTCCTTTGCCCTAATCCAAATGGTTGTGTAGACTCTTAGTATCCATTGGTTTGTTTAATCAACCAATAAATAATTGAATGAGTTTTATTGCTTGAGAGTTCATAAGAAAGTTTGAGTGTTAGAAATGCTTGAATTAAGAACTTTATATTCTAGAGTCCAACATTTTACCACTGCTCTGCAGATGGTTTAAAACATTCACTATATAATGGTATTGTTTAGTAGGATATATAATCATTAGCTAATTATTTTAATAACTTTCATTTTACTACATGTACTTTAATCATGATACTTATAATATGCTTTAAACGTATATGGGTAAGTTAATAAAATTTTCATAAATAATGTTTAACTTAGCACTTTCTCAGTATATTTATTTACTCCATATTCATAGCCTTTATTATGTGTTAAGCATAATAAATATATCCAAAAAAAGGAAAATGATTCCCAAAGATGCATTTAATAAAGAATCGGTATTCATCAGTTGGCTCAGATCATAATCTGTCATTTTAAAAATGATAGTAACTCAGTATTTAGCATTCTGAAGATGTCAACTTATTTTGCTAATAACCATGATATCTCCTTCCCCAGATTATTACTAATTATTAATTAGGCTAGAAATTATCATATCATTTTTAGTCCAGTTATATACTTTAAACTTTAATTAAACACAAAATTATCTGTTATTATTAAACACAACCACATGGAATAATTCAACTTCATTCCACTTTTTTCTATGCATAATAATACAGTTTTTAACTTTTATTGTGATATATATATATATTCCAATCATATGAATATAAAGACATCTGAAAAAGGCAAACACTCCCCCCCTCCAAGATATATTTCATGCCAAATCAGCATTCAAATCACAACTTCTCACATGTCTCCATTATCATTTGTCAATTAATTTATAATCACTCCATACCTACACACAATTATCATTTTAACTCCATTTTACATGTGTCAAATTGATGCCTCTTCCAAAATCAGACTATACATTTATATAGCAGTTAGGTGGGAAGTAGTGATCATTGATGATGATGATCAAAGATGTTTGATTTCCATCACTGTGTGGATTTTTTAGAATCCATGAATCTTGTCAGCCAAGTAGAATATAGACTCAGCACCCACAGGTGCATAGTGTCATTACTTCACATTGATATAATTTGTTTTAAGCACTGATATCCATAATCACTAATTTTAAAGTTCACCTGACCCTCCAGTGTGGAGATTATTCATTCTGGACAATCTAGGATAAAATTTAAAACTTATTTGGGAATGTTTCAACTATCTGATTAAAAAAACAATGAATGCAACCCTATTTTCTAGTGGTCTTCTATCAAGAAATCCATGATAAATAATCATCTTTATCATCAATTTCAACTATTATGGTTCCATTGGAAAATGAGGATCTCATCAAGTTTAATTCAGCTTCTCTTTTTCATAGTAAGCCAGCAAATTTCTTTATTTTATCTATCTAGCTCACATGTGGTTTCTTTCGAAGTCTTTTACAATCTCTTGGAATAAGGTATTTATGTTAATAAATTGTAATTGTAAATTAGTGATCAGGCTAATGCACATGTGCTTTACAGATTTTAAACTATACGTAAATGAATACTCGCATTCTCAAACACAAGATAAATTGAATCATACTTAAACATTTGGGTTGAAAAGATAGATGGTTTATTCTATCTTTTTACAAAGACTTTATCTTGTGTTTGAGATTTAGAGTATTCATTTGTGTATAGTTTGAAATTTGTAAAGTGCATGTGCATTAGCCTAATCTCTTGGAATCTAATTTAAAGTTTAAATTGGTCATTTATTATCATCTCATTTAATGATGTCAGATATCTGCATATGTCAGCAATCAAGCTCATTGATGTGATGTGATATGGCTACTCCTTTTTCAAAGTCAGGAATCTCAGCCAATATGTCCAAGAAAAAACTGTTAGCGACCTTATCTTCCCTTTTCATTCTCCACCCTAAGTTTTTCCCTTCTCTGTTCTACTCTATCCCATTTCCACAACATCATCTTGTTCAACTCCATGGCCTTTGTAACCAGATCCCCCTTATGTTTTCCCCACTCCAGAATAAAGATCAATAACCTACTTTCTGTATAATTACTTGGTCTATATTTATTCTCCCACAACTTCATTATTTGAACCCTTTCTTCTATGCATTTACATTCTATTAGAAAATGTCTAATATATTCCATGCCTTTCTTACATAACCTGCAGACTAAATCACTCACATTTCTCTATTAGTGTGTATATTTTCTTGTTGCTAGCAATCCTGTTCAAACCTTAAATAGTAAACTACTTTCATGCTATTGCCCCTCATAAATATTTGATAAATTTCCAATGCTCAAATTCATCTCTGACAAAATTTCTTCAAAAACTGTCCATTCTTATTATCTACATCACCAATTTCTTCAATATGTCCATTCACATCCCCTATAACCATTATTCTCTTCCCCTTTTCTTTAAAACTCTGTGTATTCTTAATTAGGCATTTATATATGTGACTGTTCCACTCCATTATAGTTTGACTATCTTCAATGGTTATATAAACTATAGCCACCATCTATTCTTTGTCTTCCCAACCTTATTTCAAACCACAAATATTCTTGACATTTAACACTATTTAAATTATTTTTTGATACAATATCTATACCACCACCCCTTTTTACTTTTCTTTTCTATTTATACTCTGCCATACCAAATCTTCCAGAATAGGTTATTCTCTTAGCTGTTTGTTCCACTACTGCTAATACCTCAAGCTTTCCATTTTCAATTGCTTTGTTTAATTCCAGCCACTTTTCTGGTCTCCTACCACCTTGCATATTCAAATACCCAATTTTAACAATTTTTTCTTTCCCAACTACTCTTTTATAAATTCTTTTGATTCTTTCTTTTTCATTATGTTTATAAATAACTTGCTTACCATTAATTTTACAGATCCATTCCCTCTCCACATCTACACTTATATCTAAATCAACTACCCTTTGCTTATTTCTTACATCCCATCCATTCATCTTCTTTTTGATAATACTGCAATTTAAAACCCCACCCCTTTTATAAATTTCCCGAATTATATTCTTTATAAATCAGACTCCCTAAAACTTCCCTTCCTTGTTTCTCTAAATGCAATCCGTCTTTACTATATAACTCCCTCTTTCCAATAAACCAATTCCACACATCCACAAACATAACATCATTCCTCTCACACAATTTTTTCAATCTCTCATTTATAGAACATGCCCTATCTAACAAACTCTTGTCAAATCTTGGTAATAATCCAACTATTCCTACTCTTCCTTCAATCTTACTTAAATTTGTAATCAATTTTACGTACTCATCCATTACTTTCTCTGATGGTTTTGACAAATTATTAGTCCCTACTATAACACACACATCTCTACTACCTTGCTTTTTTACTTTATCTGTCACATCCCTAATTCTAGCTCCAGGCAAACATACTCTTACATATCTGCTTCTATTTTCCCTTGCAATTATATCTTCACATTTTCTAATTAGTGAATCTCCTGTCAATACTGTCTCATAGTCTACTGTCTCTACTCCACCCATAATATTTTCTACCATCTTCTGGACCTCCTTATCTATTTCTTCCTTATCATTCATACTCAATATTTTCTTTATCTGCTCACACTTTGTCTCTAACGATTTTAATTTTGCTTCTAATCCTTCACCTTTTTCTCTATCTTACTTATTCTTTGGCTAACCATCTCCATTGCACTACTAATTTCTCCAGCCATATCATCTGATACTCCACTAAAACTATACTGTCCTGTCTTCCTTAACTACATTTTGCTCCCTTTCCCCTGACTTTCTCTTTAGACTATCTATACTTAGAAACTACTTTCTCCCCTTTTTTTATCACATTTACACACTGACTACATAACCATAAACCTGTTACATCCTTCCTAGTTTTATTCAAACATTTCAAGTGATAAACCTCATCACATATGGTACACTCTACCAGAGCACGCTGATTATATATGTATTATGGTATACAAATGCAATCCATATTCCTTATTTTACCAAGTCATCTATTCTATATTTGACTTTATACTGCCTCTCCTACTCTCCAAACCCCCTTGCACAGAAGGATAAAAACTTTACTTTCAAAATCAATCTATAAAAACTTTACTTTAAAAACCAATCAATCTATAACCACGTGTTTTACCACCTTAGGACTCCAAAACATTATCTTTTTTCTTGAAAAAAAAATCAGTTCTAAATTAAAAAAAAAAAAAAATCTTTAGTAGCAAATTTACTAAAATCCAATTAATCTTACATACAACTTTGTTATAAATATCCTTACACTAACACACACATTCAATAAAATAACTTTTTTAAAAAAACAACTTCTATATATAAAATGGTGAACGAAAAACTTTCTAGCAATTAAAAAAATTTTCAATCTTTCAAATTTCAATTAACTCACTCTCTTGATCACAATTTGCATTTTCATACACAATAATCAGTCTTTATATCGATGATATCAGATGATTAATCGTATACGCAAGAAACAAATAGCAAAAACATACTATATAACAAATACAATATACTTAGCTGTTTGGAGGAATGAGAAGATTTGTCATCTTTTGAGCGTCTTCTCTTTTTAAACTTTTTAGAAGTCAATTGAAATGTCATGTTATTGATGCTAGTTGTACTTTTCAGCAGACATTATTTTCACCTAACTTATGATTTATTTCCAACAGCTGTGATTTTCATTAATTATTGACCTGTCTGACAGACGCGTTTGCAATCAAAGGTATCTATCTCTAAGGGAAACAAAATTCATAAAAAATGTTTTTATGATGAAGCTTCGTTATTAATCTAAGTATTATTTTTTCACTTGGGAAAAAAAGACAAAAAAAAAGAGCATCCCAAAGGAATTTATATAAAGCGCTTCAACTAATAGCTATTATTACCTGAAGTGTTCAGAAAACCGGAATTGTTTATTTTAATTTGCCCATGGATTTTGTATAATTATGCTTTTATGAAATCCGCCGTGTGTGACATGCGCAGCCTTTGAATTTTCAATTCTACCAGTGCAATTGTATAAAATTTATTATCTAATTTATTTCCAGTTTTATGATCACAATTTTTAAAATTTTTCCTATTCAGATTAATAACTGAAACACAGGCTTATTATATACCTGTGTCTATATATGTGTAATATAGGGTATATGAGCACAGGTTTTCAGATGACCCATCACTCTCCACTCTATCTAATAACACCGATACACTCCAGCACATATATGCTGAAAAGATAAATAATCACCAATATACGTATTTCATGCTAAACCAGCAATCATCAGTTGGTCCAGATTATCATCTCCCACACATATATACTATAAGTGCTCAGATATATATTAAGATAGACAATCTTCATACTTTAATGGACAGGCTCCAATCTACTACACACTCCAACTCTTCAACCGTCCATCCAATTGAAAATCTGATGATGGAATGCTCGATGGTCACCCTGAGGCTGAGATTCTTGTCATACCCATGTTGACTTAAGGTCAATCTGAACCCCACATGTACAGGACATAATCCATTTAATACATATGCAAGGATGGGCAGACATCTCTACAACTGAAACACAGGCTTATTATATACCTGTGTCTATATATGTGTAATATAGGGTATATGAGCACAGACTTTCAGATGACCCATCACTCTCCACTACCAATATACATATTTCATGCTAAACCAGCAATCATCAGTTGGTCTGCCCATCCTTGCATATGTATTAAATGGATTATGTCCTGTACATGTGGAGTTCAGATTGACCTTAGGTCAACATGGGTGTGACAAGAATCTCAGCCTCAGGGTGGTCATCGAGCATTCCATCATCAGATTTTCAATTGGATGGACGGTTGAAGAGTTGGAGTGGGTAGTAGATTGGAGCCTGTCCATTAAAGTATGAAGATTGTCTATCTTAATATATATCTGAGCACTTATAGTATATATGTGTGGGAGATGATAATCTGGACCAACTGATGATTGCTGGTTTAGCATGAAATACGTATATTGGTGATTATCTTTTCAGCATATATGTGCTTGAGGGTATCAGTGTTATTAGATAGAGTGGAGAGTGATGGGTCATCTGAAAGTCTGTGCTCATATACCCTATACTATTCAGATTATAATATACGCATATAAGATGAATGTAATTAGTACAGCGTTAGTAACAGACTGAGGAGCTTTAACAAGATACATTGTTCATTACCTAACTCTGTTACTTCCGATTTTCAAACTTCTTATGAACTCCTAAACAAACCATTCAATTTGTGTTTTAGATCTGTATAGTTTTGTGCAGAGACAGAGAAGTAATCTCTGGAGCTCAAGTCTATAAATTGTTGCTCAGCTCTATCACTTTCATTACTACCTTGCTTAGTTTGGTTTAGTGTTAAAGGAGACTCTAAGATCTTTGGATTCATTTCAGTTCTGGCATTTCCGGTGCTCAAACTTCTTAAGAATTTTGAGCAATAGGGCTATTCAATATATATTTTTTACTTCCAGTGCTTGAACTTCTTATGAAATCTAGAGCAATAAACATTTCAATTTACATTTTAGACCTGTATGATTGGTGCAATGATAGAGTAACAGATTCTGGAACTGAAGGTCATATTACAGCCCAACTCTGTGATTTCCAGTGCTTGAACTTCTTATGAAATTCAGAACCATAAATAATTTAATTGAACTTTCAGACTTGTATGATTTGATGCATTGATAGAGTGGTAAAATCTGGAGTTGAAAGCCCTTTATCATAACTGTGCTCTCTTCTGAGCAGTAAACCATTTGATTTTGGCCCTGTTTGGTTTCATGCAACAGTAGAATGGCAGATTTTGGAACTCAAGGTTTTGTATTATGACTTAGCTCAGTTACTTTTAATAGCCAATCTTCCTATAAATTCCTGGTCATCACGGGCGTTTGATTCTTATTATTTAATACAAATTTGGCAAAGATGAGATCCTATAGGCAATCAATTGGTTGTATATGTTGTTTTCTATAAATATGACCTTTCCTCCTTTGAGAATTTTTTATTAGATGGATATATATTTTTTTATTGCCATTTATTTTGCCTTTTTGTTTCAGTTTGTTGTATTTTTGATACCTTATTCATCATCATCATTTTCAGTCATCATTGATCCATTGGGGTGGGGGATAAAGAAGCCCCCAAATTTAATCTGATTTCTCTGATTCTTAGTGCTCTTCTTCACATCATCCTAGCAAATTTCCTTATTTAGCTGTTTCACACATATTCTTTTTCTAGATCTTTTGAAATCTCTTGGGATCAAATTTAAGATTTCACATATCTGGCAAAATGTTCAGACCAGTTCCATTTTAGCCTTTGAATTCTCTCAATGATACTCATTTATTTTCTTACTCTTGCATTTCAATTTTGATCATTTTATGCTAAAATCAACATATATCTCTTAATCTATCTCTTAATCAGCATATATCTCTTCATAATTCTTTGTGTGGTATGCAGTTACTGTATTGTTTTTCTGTTAATAGTGTTGTAGATCCATATGTAAGAAATGGTTAAACATATCTTTTTTTTAAAAAAATAAACCTTTTTTTTCTCTCAAACTCATAAGCATATTCTTTTAATATTAGGTTATTTCTATCATAAATATTTCATCCAAGTTTAATTTTGTGGTTAATTTGATCCATTGCATTTTTATCTAATATTAATAACACATAAAAACTTTTTTTTAAAAAAAAATTATTAATAAAATTGGTTAAGCAAATTTCTTGGATATATTATTTATATCTGAGTGTGTATTTCATAATTATATTATTTGTAAAAGTTATGTTGGACATAGAACATTATTATGAATGAACAATGTAAGGGAAATAATGTTTTTTTTTTCTCAGTGATGAGATGTTTATTCATCAAAAAAACAAAAACAACAGATACAATGAAACAAATGAAATTTCAGGAACAAAATGGTAAGAGGGGAAGGATACATTGTAAAAAGGGAATGGGAAGTGGACAGGGGAAATGGCGTGTAGTTCAGGCTGGTTAGAAAAGCACATCTTAGAAAAAGGTAGGAATACGGAAATTTTATGGTGAGCGAGGATGAGCTGGGTTGGGAGAGAGATGAGGAGTACAGTTCTTGCTTCTCCTGCCAGAATTGTACAATGATTCATTCTTGATGTTACTTGATGAACCACTGTCTGAGAAAAATTCAGCAGAGGAAGGTGAGAGAGTGCGAAGGGAGGAGGGTGATGAGGCCCGGGTTGAAGCCAGAGAATTTTTCGCTGAAAGAATTCTTTTTTTTCTTGTGTGTTCTGAATGTCTGAGACTTGCCCTTGGTTCAGGAAAAGGATCCATTATGATTTTACCAGGAAGATCAAGTATGGAAATTTGCTTGTCAGAGTTGGTGTCACTTTCTGATGGGTTAGTGCGTGCATGCTTCTGATGTTTCTTGTTAGTGGTGGAAGGGCCAGAGTTGGTAGACTCAGACAGGATGATTTCTGAGTTTGAATAAGTGTTCCTGTCCATTAAGGAAAGAGGGTCCTGTGAGCGAGCTGTAACTGAGAGTGGTGGTCTGTGAGTGAGACCAAAATTATGTGGCCTAGGGGAAGCTGGAATCTTACTGAAAGGTGATAGGGTGGTCGAATGCTGAAAGATTGAATTGAAGTGAGGTAGAGGTGAGAGGTTAGCTGAAGGAGGATGCTCATATTTATTGGGGCTGTGCGGAGCACAGATGTGGTTTAGGCCCTTTTCTTTCTGGAAAGAGTTGTATTTATTTTTTTGAGGGCAGTCCCGATTAAGGTGGTTGCAGTCTTTGCAGGTGAAACATTGTGGCCTCATCCCCTTAATTGAAATGACCAAAGGTGCTAGTTCAGCTGCTATTGTTGTGGGAATGCTGTTGTTAGTGGTATTTAGACTGAATTGATGTATGAATATGATTATATTATCTTCACTGCATATTGAACAGCAGTAATTTATTTACATGAATTATTAAAATTATTAGATTTTAAATTTTGATTATTATTCAAAACTATAAAGCTGGTTTCATTAATATATTACATGGATCACTACTAATATAAAATTTCATCCTTTTTAAATGTCACTGAGGACTTCAAAAGCAGAGACTCACAAATGAGTATGGTTTATAGTATAACTGTAACATTAATGATTTTAATAAGCACATTACCTGATTTTATGGTTGATCAATAGTAATGTTATCGATATAAATCTATATCACTGAGTAAACAAGTCCGAATACATTATTAAGATCATTTACAAACCAAAATCATTTTTAAAATTTATCTGTAAATGTGCATTTTATTATGCTAATACCAATCTATTTTGTCAGATAAAAGGTGATTTATCTGAATTTCAGTTTGTTATAGTGTAAATAAATCAAGTGTTGATATTCAAAAAGGCTGAAACTTTCTTTTTTTTTTCAAATGTCATAGTATCGGCCGGGAGGCGAACCCACAACCGTCTGCCATGAACTACTTGCTTGCAAGGCGGCTGTGATGACCTCTCGGCTAACAATGTGTGATGATCTTTGTTTTTATATTAATTGAGACACCTTACAATTTCAAATATTAATTTAAATGAAATACTAATTATTTAATGAGATTGTGATTCTACAACTAATCAAATATTTAATGATATGAATGTAAATCTATGTCATGGGGTAAGATATAACAAACTGAAGGATAGATAATAGAAACCACTTTTTATCTGGCAAAATAGATTGGCATTACTAGGCATATTTACACGTTTATTTTAAAATAATCAAGTATCTCACTTGTAAAATATCTTAATAATATATTGAGATTTGTTTGTTCCATGAAATAGATTTATATTCCTAATGTTATATATTTGATCAGCCTTAAAAGATTTATGTGCTCAATAAAATCATTAGTATTTTTTCTAAATTAATATTTGAAACTAAACTGGCCCAATTGATATAAAAACAAAGATTGCCATCAGTAGAAAGTTTCAAGTTTTTTGAATATCAGTGTGTGGTTTATATACAATATAACAAACTTAAGGGCAGAAAAAAGAGAGCATCTTTTATCTAATAAATTGATTAGCATTGACATATATTTACAGATTTATTTAAAAAATGATTCTTCAAGGATATAGTTTGTAAATTATTTTGGTAATATATTTGAACTTGTGTTCTATGGAATAGATTTAAACTCTAAAATTAAGATGCTAAAATAAATTATGTTACAAGGGAAGCAAAAAATGACAAATTACCACCCATGATGACTAAATGTAATTCCTTTGACACCTATTTTCTCTATCTAACTTTGCACAGTTCTAATTTACTAAGTATCATATTGATTATTTGTTTTATATCCACATGCTTCAAGAATATGTGGTAAAGTGAACGTTTTAAATACATCTAAAAAAGATATTATGCATAAAAACAGAGAGATGAAGTTGATTTATTTCATGTATTTTTATTTAATTAATAAATAACTACATATATTCATCATTAATTGGGATAATCATATTTCAATAGTCTCTAGCTATAATCATTAGTATATTTATCTGAAGTTAGTGGCATTAAAGTTATGAGTGTAAAAATTTTGACATAAGTAAATGAAATAATTTGAGTCTCTTTACCTTTCATTGGTTTGACTATTTCTGGGAAGCCTTTTCTATAAAAAAAATATTTTTTTGTTATTTTAATTATGGTGCATATAGGGTTAAAAATACATTTTTAATTATTCTTTTTAAGAGGTGTTCTAAAATATCTTCTTACAGCTTTACCCCATATCTATAATTTAGAACTTTTTGTTAGACTTCATTTTATCTCAATATCTCACTGAAGAATTGTTACAGTATTTTGATAATAAAACAAATAATCCAAAAATAATACTTGAAAGATTAAAGAAATCTGTAAACTTGGCCCTCTTCCCACGAAAGTCTTCCCTTTGTGATATTTATTTGTCAGCTTTTTCATAATTAATGCTTTTCTTTAGTTCTATTCTCTTCCTATTTTTTATGTTAATTGAATTATTTATGTTTACTTTTAAAAAGAAATTAAAGTCAAATTTTGATTAATTTACGTACAGAAAAAAATAAACAAATGAATAACATCAAGAATAACAATAGATTATATAAATAGAATATATTGAATTATAGAAATAAAAACTACAATTTATATGAAACTTTTTCAAAAATATATGTTGTGGATTTGAAAATTGGAAAACGACTGCAAAAAAGAAATTGGTGACTGTGGAGATGGTTGCACATGAGGAAATGTCAACTGTAATAGTTATTTCTGCACAAAGATATACTTGTAATAAGATGTTTGGAAGACTAAACAAAGTGCCAAGTGTTTACAAATTCCATGGATTTGATTATAATGATATATATTTGATAAATTTATATACAAAAATTACATAAACATATGATGAATATCAAGAATAATAGTACATTGTCTAACTAGAATACATTGAAGTAAAGAAATAAAATGTGTATTGTTCTAATGATATTTAATGAGAACATAAATAATTTTATAGCTTATCTAACACTGAACAAATAAATCTACTTAGCAAAGAAGTCCAAATATTTTTCATTAGTAAATTCTTTTATTCTTCTTGTTTGTTTGCCATTTTGTGTAAACTTTAGTAATCAATAGGTGCTAGATGGTAGTGCTTATTAAATCTTTATCCAG
Source organism: Epiperipatus broadwayi (assembly GCA_028023455.1). Taxonomy (NCBI): domain Eukaryota; kingdom Metazoa; phylum Onychophora; class Udeonychophora; order Euonychophora; family Peripatidae; genus Epiperipatus; species Epiperipatus broadwayi. The sequence goes on from JAQFVV010006269.1 coordinate 3,512,279, forward strand.
TGCTGTCCTATCCTATAGAGTACTTTCTAGCATATGACTTTCATAAATAAGGGCTTTTTGGATTTTTTTTTGAACAATGCAAAAGAATAGGGAAAATAAAAGAATTTGCTAATGACTAACAAACAATATGTGTAAGCTAAATGTCATATGATGTATAATTAATTAATTAAATCTGAAAACTTTACTAAGATTAATTCCCAAAGAATCATTTAATTGAGCTTTTAAATAAACACTCACCTTTTTTTATATCATGTATAATTATAAATTTTATTAAATGCACATTATTATATTAAGTAATATACTAAGGCTGTAACCTTATGAATAAGGGTCTGAAAAATTCAAAGGTAGGGACCTCTACAGGTCTTAGCCACAAGCTTACGTTCAGAAGAAAAGAGGGAAACCTTCTTTACTTCAACCTACTTTTATATATGAATAGGTGAAGCTGAAGTGGTTAGATCTAAGAGTGCGAAGCTATTCAATACTTCACTAATAAGTCCACAATTCTTATTATACATTAATACTTGCGAAATCTTACGATTTACAATGAGTCAATGGAAAGATCTTATAGTAAGAAATCTATTACGATAATTTATTATTATATCATGTATAAAACTTTTTCAAAAGTATACTGAGTAGATCTGAAACTTGGAGAATGACCGTGAAGAATAAAAAAAAATGGTGATTGTAGAAATAGATATGATTAAAAGATCATGTGGAGACATTGACGATAATAGTAATACTGGTGCAATAATGTGTTACAGTCAGGTATTTGGAATATCAAAATGTTTCAAAATGTTTTGCTATATGTATAAGTTCTATAAATTTAATCAGGCTGAGATATCTTCATATTTTTTCACATTTGAAAATCAATCCTGAAATGGTGGTTTTTCAGTTGACTGTTTTATCCTTGCACACAGAAAGATCATTCTGGTAGAGGCAATATAAAAAGTAAATGTCTCCTGTTTCCAAGATAGACAACAGGATGGATACTTATAGTTAAATGGGGAAGAGAAAGAATGAAAAAGACATAGGTGCTTGGAATAAAATAAAAGTTTATGAATTGAAGAAATCTCTTTGGAAGGATAATGAAATTAAATTCGACATTAGAAGATGTACTAAATTGAATAGATGATAATGATAGATTGAAATAAAACTATTGTTAGCTAAAAAGTTTAATTTTGACTTTGAATCTAAGTTTTTTTGTATAATGTTTAGACCACTATCAATTACTTTTAGTAATTTATTATGTTGAAAGTTCCATGATCAATATTGCAGTATTGTTGGTTGATTAAAATTATAATTTTCTTCATCTCTTGATTGTATATATTCATTTAATACACTTTTCTTTATTTATCTTTTATAATACAATACATTTTATGTATTCCTTGGTAATATTTCCTTATAGTTTTGACTAACCAGTAGTCTTCATCAGTTAAGAGCTCTGATGAAGACTGATGATCAGTTGAAACTGTAAGGAAATATTATCAAGAAATAAATAAAATGTACTGCACTGCAAAAAGTGAATAAAAAAAGTTTATTAAATGGTACTTGTTGATGAAATTATAAAGATCAGCAGAAGAATAGACTTTATTATTAGAATGCATTAAAAATAAGCAAAACTAGTTGAAATTCTAAGTTTAGTCCTATTTATGTTTTTTTTATATTGAAAGAATATGGTTTGATGCAATATACAGTGGCAAACCCTAGAGCTCAAGATCCATGGATCATAGCCCGAACTTTGTCATTTCTAGTTTCCAAATTTTTCACAAATTTCCAAAAACTAGTCATTCAATTTTTTATATTATTAAAAGTTAAAACTAAGAAATGAATTTAATATAAATATATCACAAATAAATTAAACAAAAGGAGTTATATATAGAAAAGTATATACCAAGAAATGCTGTGTAGTGTTTGTTAGAAGCTTTTTAGATCTCGGTGAGTTAACACAATGGTAGAATAATAGACTTGAGAACCAAAGGCTGTTGAATTGAAGCATATATGTGATTTCTGATGCTCAAATACCATGATTTTCTTTGCATCTATGGAAAGCATGTTTAAAGCACTTTCTAGTTCTTCTCTTTCATCTACTTGTAGCATTTGTTTTCCAGTTTTGTATTTATTTGACAACATAAACTGGAACTAGAGAACCTAACATAAACTGGCTGTAAATGGCACTGATTGTTAGATTCTTCAGACTTCAAGAGAGCATGCAATAGTACTTAAAGTGTTTTTCTTTTATGTTACTTCCAAAAGAAAAATTATATATTTTCCATACTTTACATATTTGTGATTAATTTTTGCAAAATATTTTGTAAACATTTGTTTTGAGACAAAGATATTTGTTATTAAAACTCAGATTTTATTTAAAAAACGTTTGATTTAAAACAATGCAAGTATTTTGGCTAAGAAGAAAAACCTCTATGATGATCATAGCAGTTTATATTTTGTGATATTTTAATAATTATAAGTGGAATTTTAAATTTAGAAAAAAGTATTCTAATTCCCTTAATAATTTATTCAGATTTTAGACATGAAGTTCAAATAATAAATATTTTGTTAAAACAAATTTTAACATTTTTAGTAAAATGACTAAATGCTGTTATTCTGCTGTTGTTCTGATTTCATATTTTAGTTTATTACTTTTTGTCTATATTTGAAATATTACTTTAAGAATATTTTTCATTTGTAAACTTATATTTGTATTAAATAAATTAAAAATACAATATAGAATAAAGACTTAATTTTTAAAATAAAAGGTTGCAAATGATGTCCAAAAAGCCACTAGAGAATTGTCAAACAAGGAGTTTGTTAAACATTAAAAGTTTGTATTCAGTATCTGAGGTGGAAAATTGTTGACAAACCATCATAATATTGCAGTTAATTTTTACCTTCTTCTTTAATTTAATATTGCTGTTTGTGTATTTAATTTTTAAAGAATTTATAACTGATTTCATTGTTGTTTTCTTAAGATTTGGGAATTTTCTTTTTAGTGGTTAATTTAATTTTTAGGTTTGTCATTTAGAAATTTTAAAAATCCTAAAAAAAAAAATGTTGGGGGGGGGGGGCAAAAATATCATGCAAACTAAAATCGGAAAATATTGGGTTTTATTTGTATTTAAATCTTTTAATTGTAGTAATAACATCAAACAGCAATCTATGTAACTTTAGCTTTCAAACCCACAATTCTACTAATGAACTATACAGATATAGCAACTTCTCAGGATTGTATACAAAAGAATTACACCATAAAGATATTGAAAAAGATATTTACCATGAAATGTTCTCAATAATGAAAACAAATCACTAAAAAATAAAATGACTGGACACTGAAATTGATAGAAATTTTGCAGACCTAAAAGACAAAATCAACAAAAGTGCTGATAAATTATTCCAATTAATTTGCAAATAATTCAGTGTTATACAGATTGAAGAAATCAATTTATATTCACATGCTTAATAGACTTAACAAAATATACAGATTGTTGTATAATTGCTTTTATAGATTTGCATATAAAATTATAATGAAAATCATTCAGTCCAATGAAAAAGAACTGATTTCAGAAATGATCAAGGAATGAGGTATCATTTCTGATGTATTCTAGATAATCGAAAAGACTAGTGAATACCATAAAAAAGTCTATGTGAGTTTTATGATTCTGACAAAGCCTTTGATTCAATTGATCATGCTAAATTATACAATATTCTTATTAAAAATATACATATCAAAGTATTTCACTGTGCTTATGAGAATCTTTATATAAGATTCAAAACATGAGTTGAAACAAAATTTAGCATAACAAGACTGTTATCACATTGATGAAGGAATTTGATATTAGCAGACAACCATAATACTCTTTAAAATTTCAAACACTGTTCATTCATTTTGAAAAATCAAAAATATGTTTATGAAATGCACAAAAATTATATTTTAAACAATGACTTTAAAGCTCACAAAAGACTTTAAAGCTCACAAAAAATATTATTTTTAACATATCATTTAGTAAAATGAAGGAATATATTCACATTTTTATTATTAATTAAAAAATGAAATGTACTAGAACAATAAACTTAGAGATGCCTATACTATATAGGTCTTTGTAAGATTACTAATTTTTTATTTTTTGACATATGAGGATAGTATAAAATGTGGATTTAAAATAATTATTATTATCTAAAGATATAAATAACCAAATTATAAAAAAACAAAGAACTCGTAAATTTTTATTCTAAAAATAATATGAATATTCAGACTGTACAATTTTTAAAAATCTAAAACACATAGTTTTATATATATATCAAATCATCCTATCCATTCAGTTTTTATTCTGAATGAGAGCACCACATTAGATAAAAACTAATATCGATTCAGGATTGAAGAAATAAAACAATGTTTGACATGCTGATGTGTTATCTGTCTAAAGAAAAGTAGAGAAAATGTTAGGAAAATTAAATAATGAGATTATAATTAATTATAAAGAAAAAACAAAGACAATAAAAGCAAGGATGGCAGTTGATTATAAAATTGATGATAAATATAGATGACATTCACACTCCTCTTGGATCAGTCATCACCAGTAAGGGATTTGGTAGATAAATATTTATGATAGATTAACTCTGGACAGTTGTTCAATTATAGCTTAGAACAGTAGTTGAATGGCAGATTGGAATTCAAGGTCTATAGATTATGCCTGTTTTGTTACAGGCAAAGGATAGAAAGGATGATTGGCATAACACAAAAGTTTCTAAAATATACTCAAACTGATAAAGTAACAGATCTTTTGGTATAATTATGCAAGTGCTGTTTAGGGTCAAATCTTTCAGTTTTTTTTAAATTTCAAATTGTTAGCTTAAATAATATAAAGGAATAGATGATGGCCTTCAGATGTATAAATACATTAGTTTCAGTTTTGAACCTTAGTCCTTATTGCTGATGAAGTCACAAAACCCCAGAAAGTGATGTGGGAAGTTGATATTATAGCACTATATCATCTGATACTCATTGACTACTTAGGCTAATTAATAGTCGATGACTCTAGATTAGGCTGATAAGAACTGTCCTTGGAAGTATATAACAAAGTCATGTGATATTATTAAGATTAACCTTTTAGGCACGGATAAATGGGACCTGTAATTGTCATAAAAGTGAGGTTTCTAAAAGGTGAAATCAATATAGTGTCAGATCTCTGTAACTACAAATTGGCTTACATTTTTTAGCTTGAATAATAGATAGAATTTTAGTTCCAGCTTTGAATCCCAAATTCTCACTGATGAAAGCATAAGCTATAAACCACTTTGAGGGTGTTGATATGCCCATTGATTTCTCAGGTTTTATAGTACATGACTCTAGAGTTGGGTGAAAATATCTGAGGAAAATCATTGTGTATTCAGTGATTTTCAACAAGGTGTTGCACTTTGAAATGGTATTTTTTCTGTTGATATGATTATGACAAATTCCCCCATCATCTTGCTCAGTAATGTGTGTTAGTAATATTAAGAAAATGTAAATCAAACAAATAGAGAAAAGCAGAACAAAATAAAAGTAAAACAATAAAGATAAATATATGTATATAAATGGATAATAATCAATCCCTATTTTGTTTGGGATAGTGTAATGAAAAATGACTAGCAATCAACAAAGACAAGAAGATTCAGCTGTTTGATACTTCTGTCTCACCAAGTTATTTGTGAAATGCATGCATAATGAGATAGGGTGGTCTGATCTTCTACAGTGGTGATGGATGTTTGAGCAATAAATTAAGATGAGATGAGAGAGAGAGGCACTGAAAGAAAACAAAAATTTAAAAAAATATATACAGAACCCCTATCCTCCCAATAAAATCATTGTATCAGGAAAGAAAATTAAATAGGCATTTTATTCTCAAATGAGAGGTACAATCAATAAGATTATACAAGGAAGAAAAGTTGCTATACGGATTTCATTCTCAGATGAGAGGTGTAACCAATAAGATTATATTCCTAGCTATGACTCTCGGGCTTACAACAAGCCTATGTTCACCAGTACATGGATAGAAATTGAATATCGGTTAGAAGTCTTCCATACAGTAAAAGGTTCAGCCATTCATGCTTATTAACGTATTAAACAACAATAATAATTTTGAGCGGTTACTGTCATTTTTGTTAAAAATAACTTACTGAAAATTGTTAAAAGATTTTTGGTTCTTTATATTATATTCTAGACAAGAGCTGATGTTTTAATAGTTTAATATCAATAGTTTGTTATATATAATTGACATTAGCATTCATACATAGCTCAAAAACATTTTGAATTCTGCTCGCATCTGTTGCCACTAAACTGTTTATTAGCCTTTTCTTATGCGTATCCACAAATGACAGGTCTTGTCTAAAAGGCATTCAAATCTGATTTAAAAAAAATAATAATGATGTATTGAAATTGAGATGTTATGTATGGGTTTGGAATGCCTTTAATAAAGTTTAGACTTCTTTTTAATGTTTCCATATAAGAGTGCGGAAGGAGTGGAGGGTGGTTGCCAAGGAGGAGAATTCGTTTCTCTTTGTCACCCCCCCCCCCCATTTTTTTTTTAAAAATAAAAAAATAAAATCTAGTTTTTAATTAGCTAAATAAAAGGCTCTTCATATGAAACATAATGAATGTAATTAATCATAGATAGAATGCTTTTGGTAACCTCAAATTAAAATGAAATACTGTATGTGTTTAAGGAAAAAGATTTTAATACATGTTTTACTTGATTTTGTTTATGGGTCTGAGACTTGGACACTTAACAGAAGAGCAATACGGAGACTTCACATTACTGAGCAAAGCATGAAGAGATGTATATTTAGCAGTAATAAAAAGGACTCGAAAATAAAATACGTGGGTGAGGAAACAAATAGCTATTATTGATATCATTGTAAGGGAAGAGACTAAAATGAAGATGAGGTGTAGATATTGCTAAAAAAGAAGAAGATAATAATAGATGGGCAGATGAAGTTTTAAAATGGATTCCAAGAGATTATAAAAGACCTTTTTTTAAAAAAAGAAAGCAAATGTGAGCAGGGCCGCATCAGTAAAAGGCACCTTTATGCAAATTAAATTCCAACACTGTCATTTCTATGGAATAAAATTTGTAAATTAAAATGAGTTCTATTAAATTTTATTTAACAAAAAATACAGAAGCAATAGAACGTTAAAAAATTATAATTATTTACATTTTTATCTTTTTATTTATATATTAAGTCTTCTTGCTTTGGCGGTCACAAAATAACTTCTAGGCATTTTCTCTCCACATGGTAAATAATGGTAATATATTTCTGAAAATTTGTGACTTTACCCATCTTTAGGATTTTTAACCATCTGACTAATAAAATTTTAAACTAATTTTTATCTGATATAATCTTATTAAATAATTCTATTTCTAGTTTAATTATTTTTACAATCTGTGCAATCCCGTTGGAGTTACTAAAAATATATTGTTGGATAGATTTGTTGTGATCCCAATATGGCTCATTATTTACAATCAGGGGCTAATTTTTTGTGATATATCCAACAGTATCATCTGCTGCTTTTCCTAGGAAGTCTGAATAATCTTGCACCTCTCCCCGTCATGAAGAGAAAATACGAGTTAGTTTTTTTTTATTTCTTACATATTGGTTTGTCTTAGTTATCTTTTCTGGAGTAGTTTATAGTTATAACTGAAAGTAATAGCAATTAGTTGGTTTAAATATTTATTGTTTGCTCCAAAATCCATTAGTTACTCTTAGTTTAATTCAGAATCTGTCATACATAACTTGTTTACATTATCTATTAACAGTTGTATTTATTCAATAATAACATTTACACTACCACTTAATTTTTTATGTGCTTATTATTCCACTATTAATGACTTAATCATATTATACTTATTATTCTTTATTATATAGGCATACAATTAGTCTATCATTTTTAAATTTTCATACTTACATAGTTTATTCACTAAATTTTTAGAAGTCATTAAGCATGCATTTGTGCATTATTTTAATGTTAGGTTATGCTGGCTAAATCTAAAAAAAAAAAAATCACTTTGTTCCACTAGATAACAAATGTTTTAGACACTTTCTTAGTGGTGTGATCATTTAAAAGAGCTTTCAAATAATGTTATATAGTTATTACATTCAACAGAGTGTCATTAAATGAAATATTTTGATGACTTTTTTTTACCATTTTTGTTTTCTTTAAGTTGAACTGCCCATAATCAAAAACAATAATTTTGGATATATTTGGGCAATATTGTGGATCAATTATAAGTTTTTTAGCCAGAAAACAAACCCCAGCAGTCCACACCCAAAGAAAAGCGGATTAGTAATATGTAAAAAAATAAATAAATCAGTATTTAAAAAAAGGTAATATCAATATTAAAAAAAGAAATTTCAGACACCAGCAGAATTGATCCCAAGATCTCATATTTCAGAATCTGACACTCTATACAACTACACTACACTAAACACACTACATTGGTGCTTATAAGATATAACTGATAAAAGTAGTACCTATTATACAACTGTTGTTCAGCGTACTGCAGAATTGCCATAATTATTATAAGATAATATTTTTTAAATAAGTTTATTTTTAAATAAATTATTAATAATAATGTGTCATTTTTAAAAAATGAAAATTAGGATATTTAAATAAAAATGATTTAGAGGTCTAAACATTTTCATTTACATATAAATTTTATTAATTATTGTGATGACATTGCACCAGTCTGTTTGATTTATTGTAATGGTAGAGTATATAATACATAGAATATTTTAAGCCATTGTCTGAAGAATAGGTAAAAAAGTAATCCCTCGTATTTAAATAAAAATTATTTACCCTAGAATGTGTTTCTAACAATAGAGTGATTTGGAAATCTAAACATTTTTATTTACATATAAATTTTATTAATTATTGTGGTGACATGTTGCCTCCTTTGATAAAGAGCCTTTGTGCCCCACACAAGCTGCACCCACACATGATGGCTCTGCAAGTGAGATGGAAGGATGAAATAAGGAAGTTTGTTGATGTTACTGGAAAAAAGAAGCTATGGATTAGAGAAACTAGGTTAAGCTTGGAGAGATTTTGTTTCTGAAGTAGATCACTTGTTATTGAAAATGATGATGATGCAATTTTTTTAAATCTTTGGATAAATAATTTTTAAACCAAGTGTCCAGAAACTTATCAAAAGGATAGCTATTAAACTATATTGGTCAAGAAATTGTTTTGAGTTATAAAAGATGCTCTCAGATAATTTATTACGGATAATTTTGATTCCACTTTCACGTTTCTTTTCTTGTTAGATGGATTTAGACAATGTTTTTCATATTTATCTCATATGCATTCAGCCACCAAACCTCCTGATGGAGTTAATTCAAAATCAGTCTAATACTTTATGATCTTTTGATCATATAGCAGAAACAGCATTAATTTGAAATTCTTGACTTACAGAACATTTTTGGATTTATGAATTTACCCTCTTACTGTAAACTCAAATTTTGCTATTACAAATAAAACAGACAGTTCATTGCATTTAGGCTTATTAACTTATAAGTATTGACTGAATGCTTCATTTTTATTTTTCAAATTTGTTTGTAAATGTAGGTACAAATTAATTTATTTGTTGTAAAAAATTAAGATCAGTCTTTCTAATTTTGTTTGGATAATAAAAGTTTTTAAGTAATGGATGTTGAGATTAGCAGAATTTTGTCCTTAGTAGCAAGTGCTTCTAAACTAGTTTTTTGCACTCAGGGCATCTGAACTCATTAATATGTATGAGAAAACTTTATAAGTTTATCTTCAAATATTGTAGTTTTAGTAACATACATATCATATAAATGCTTTTTGTAGCAATTGCAAGCATATGAATATATAGTGTACATTCATGCCTATAGTGCAAGTTGTTAATGGGGTATGCTGCAATCTTAGCCTGTCCACTTGGCTTTGTCAAGGGCATTCCATCACAGTTGCTTCATCAGCTGTTTTCTTTTTGTTCTTAAGTCAAAGTAGCATTATATTTTCTAGGGCACAGGTAGATTCCTTTTAATCTGAACACATCCAAAAACTTCTATTATTCAATAAAATTACAAAGCATTGTTTGAATTTATGGTCTTAATTATTGGATAATATAAACTTTTCATGTTGATATAAATAAAAGCATATTCTGAATTTTAAAATCTATTATTATTAATAAAATAAATGTGTATAATGTACAAAAATTATTTCAATGTATGCAAACTATACATGGTGAATTTTTTATAATTTTTTCAAGCAGAATTTGGTTTTATGATAAATGGGAAAATATTTATTGGTTGAAATCCAAAAATTAATAAATTCAAAAAATCCTTTGGGGATTTTGAATTAATGGTAAACTACTTGTATATATTTATACATGCCATTTATAAGGTTATAAAAGTCTCTTAGCCATGCTCTTCTGTGTGTATATATTTATATAATGGTAATTAACTATTGTCTTTCAATTCACAGAAGTACTTTCGATTAATTCCTCAACTCTCCTCAACTGCGTTAGCCAAAAGTAGGATTGAAAGACAATAATTAATTACTATTATATTTATTATGTATTTATTATTATTACAATAGTTTTTAATTAATGGACATTTTATTTATATATATGAATAGTGTAATAATTCTTGAAATGCATCTTTAGAAATCAAAGTAAAGTATTCTCCTTGTATATCTATAGATTTATTTAGATGGCATTTTCATTTCTGAAAATAGTTCTGGAACTCATTTTCTGGAATATTGTTATGTACCTGTCTTACCTTTTGTTGAATATCATTATATTAAAAAAATCTTTTTTCCTTCACCACAGTTTTTAATTTTGAAATTGCCAAAAGTAGCCAGGGTGATCTAATTGGGTAATTGCTTTTTTGACCTGAAATTCCCTCATTGTGAAAGCATTATGACTTGATGCAAGGTTATGATGAATGATTCTCTTATTACTATAGTCGGGTTACACACTACTATATATTTGTTTCAAACGCCATTCTCGCGTTCAACGAAAATAGAAAATAGCGTATAATAAAGCTCATCTTTTGTTGAAAAACAATAACTAGAATAGCATATTCATATTATTTATTATACTCTAATTATACAACAATATATTACATTTCAACATGCGTATATGTATACATGTTGTGTGTTTATATATATAGTGAGTGTACTGTATCTAAATTAAAAGTATATGTACTATACTGACAAAATATAAAAAAAACAATTACTAATAATAAATTGTAAAGCACATTTACATAATATTTACAGAACTTCTCCCTCTTTATAATTTCACTAATAGAAAAGGGATTTTTTTGAAACATTATACCGCCCAATTCTGAATAATACTTCTTTTTTTTACTAAAAAAATAATTTTCATTTTCTCTTATAATGAAAATATTTTGAATGTTTTTTTGAATTTTCACTCGTGATTTTAAAAAAAAAATACAATATTTTATTAAAGATGTACATAATAAAAATTTTTGAAGAAAAAAAAAATTTGGGAAAAAATCAGTAGATATGCTTTTGACTAGGTACAGAACTAAATGGACATTTAAATTGCCTAAGAAAACATGATTACAGTACATAAATTCATATTTAAAAACATGATATTTAACGAGGAAAATACCGAAATTCGTAAAATTTAAAATTTGTATATTTAATTATTTTTATTATTTTTTTGTTTACTATTATTTTTGATAACATATAATTGAAGTCATGTAATTTCATATGTAGTTAGTCGTTGCTTCATTGCATTCAGATCCTTTTCTTCAAACATAATCTTTCAATCTCTTCAGCACCTCTAAATAGCATAGTTGATTAATTGTTCGTTCCTATTCAATAAATTATTGGTGGATTATTTATTGTGATGAAGAAATGCACCAACATGGTCTTAAATTGGAAGCATTATATTTGTGCTTTTTTAGGGCATGATGAATTAGAGATTTTCACTGAAAGCTCAAACATTTTATTGCTAGGTTGAATTAATAGCATCAAATTTCATCACCCTTATTTTCAGAAACAGGTGTATAATTGAAGCAAAATCAGTTGTGACTTCTGGAAGATCCCGTTTTTGTTCAGTCATCAAAATGTGATGCACAAATTTCACAGAAATCTATCTCATGCCAATTCTTTACTTAAAATTAATTTAACTATTTAATGATTAATCTGAAATTTTCAGCTATTCATCTCACACTTAATTGTTGTCAGACTGCTTCATATCTCACAGTGTTAATATTAATGTTAGTCATTGTTATATTCAACTATCTACTTCTGAAGTTTTCCATATATCTTCTCACTCATCTTTTAATCACTTACGCTATTCAAACACACTTGACTTTTTCAAATCTTCACTATATACAATTTTCAACAACTGCAATGTTTTAGTAGCATTTTTTCCATTTTCTACACAAAATTTAATATCAATATATTGCTCAAAATTTTGATCACTCATTTTTACATCAAAAGTACCAGACAATCTTTCTTTTCTTTCCAATAACCTAGTAACAACTGACTCTAGCAGTTTGAAATTTATGTATATAATATTTCAAATATGGTCAAACATGAATATTAACATGATTTCAATACCCATCATAAAGGACATCACACAATCATTCCAGGAATTGTCATATACCATTACAAAACCTATTATCTGTCATCCTAATCTCTCTCTCTCTCTATATATATATATATAAATTCAGTATACCATCAGTTCAAACACCACTAATTAAAAAACTTCTGATATCTGAACAAAATTACTAAGTATTTTTTTGATTTATTGTTATAATTACTGTGATATAATTTTTAAAAATCTTAATATTAATGTAATCATAATGGATTTTATCAAAAGAAGAAAATAAAAATTGATAGTGATGAAGTAGAAGTTAACAACTGGTTTGAGTATTAATGCAGATGAAAATATAATGGATGAAATTAATCAGAATTAAACTTGGCTGGTTTTAGTATAACTTAATATTAAAAGAAAATATACCCATGTGTTAAAAAAGGAAGAGTTTTAATAAATGTGTTTTACCAGTTCTTATTTATGATTCTGAAACTTCAGATCACTCAACAAAATATAGAGATTAGGAGTAACAAAAAGGATCACAAATGAAATACATGGGTGATAAAACAAACATGCATAATTGAAAGAATTAAGAGACAGAAATTAATGTGGGCTTGATATATTGCTAGAAGAGATAATAACAGATAGTTGAAGTTTTAAACAGGATCACGAGATTGTAAAGACCTAGAGAGAGACCGCATGTAAGTTGGATGGATGAAATAATGTTTGCTTGTGTGATGTGAAAAAAGAGACTTGAGATTAGACAAACTGGGTTAGACTTGGAGAGACCTTCAGCTTGCAGGGGACTGATAATGATGATATTCTATATTTTAAAGTTATTATTATCTTTTTTTTTATTATTATTCTTGATAAAATAAATATATCCACACAATTATAAATAGTAAAATTAAGAATTAATTTTCAGCAGAATTTGGGGTCATGAAGAAGAAGGAAAAGTTGCTGAAATCCGAAAAAGTCTGAAACCGGAATCTATCAGTATCGGTACTGCATTTAATGAAATAAAAATCTGAATTTGATCGTACATTTTTTTTGGTGAATGGTAGGATTCTTTTTGATCAACTTCCAAATCATAAAACTGATTTTTTAATTATTGAATTGCCCAGATGGAAGTATTTATTCATATGTTCGTGGCTGACTGTTTTAATGATTATGTTGGAATGATTGATTTATGATTGAATTTTATGAGTCGACATTTAACACTTTCTCATTTTTCCCTCTATTAATTAATTAAGTTCTCTAGATATGCATTAATTCATTAACGTCGCCCCCTTTCGATCGATGATTAATTCGAAAAATTAATTAAGATATTTCAGAAACATACCAGTGAAAGAAATTCTTATGCTTAAAAAAAATTTTTTTTTTGTTAATTAAGTAGAGGAGAAAAAAATCTATCAACTGTTAAAACATATCATCATCAGCCATAATTCATAAATTCTTGGTTATCTCCATCGTTTCCCTATATGGTGTAGTGCTGTGGTATTATATTATTGGCGGTCTCTAGAATTCTAGATACATAGACCATGCCTCAGTCTATCATTTCTGATGCATCAACTATTATGAACTTTCTGGCAATAAAATTATTTGATTTTATCATGCATGGTTTAGAACAGTGGTAGAACAAACCATTCAATTATTTTTTTTCACTGTGTGGTTTGATGCATTAAATAAAATGGCAAATTCTGGAGCTCAAGAACCATGGATTGGACCCTAACTCTGTCATTATCAGTGCTCAAATTTCTTACAAACCTCCAAACAGTAAAGCCATTTGATTATTTATTTATTTTTCCATGATGTTTGTTAGTATAATGATTAGTGAACTGTTTGATCTAATAATTTCTCATTCTCTTTTTACAATGTTTTTTATTTTTTTAATTAGTCCAGTCATTCTTCCCTTTTTTCTCAGTAGGTTTCTTTATGAAGACTGCAAATCTTTGCTTTATTTAAACTCCATGCTTCACAAACATAAGTTTATCAGATAAAATACTTTGATTAAAAACATTTATTTTTGGGAAAAGTGCCATATATACTTTTTTCTGTTTTCTACCATTTTTAATTGTTCAGGCACAATTATGCTTTTTTTCATCTATAGGCAACACAGACAGAGCTGTTTAAATATATACACATTGGATCCTCATACCCTGAGAAATTAATCCAGGCTAATTGTAGTTTGCTAGTGAGCAAAAGATATTAAGTGGAAAATAAATTTTGGTTTGCATTGAGATAAAATAGTTTTATACTACTATGGTCACATGTTTCAAGAATAACTTCCAGTCAAATTATTACATTTTCTGTTTCATTTTTTATTATTATAGATTTTATCTGTTTGGTCATCTTATTTCCATAGCAATATGAAAATTAAAATCATGGAGTCAAATGTGTGATACCTTTCTCAACAGGAGTAGAAGTTACCATTCCAACTAGATTATATTATGTTGAAACTGTTTTATGTGTATATTCCATTACTCAAAATCACATGATTTCAAAATTAATTGGCAATCAGATTATTGCATTTTATATTCTATTTTGTTTAGCTGTTATTCCTTGGCTTAACAATTTATTTGAATGTAAAGTTAAATCATGGGGTCAGCTGTATGGATACATTTGTCATTAGAATTAGATGCTATCATCAGCATTTGTATAATCAACTCAGATTATCCTAGAATCTCTCCTCACATTTAATTACTTATAGATAGATAATGAATGACTAGGTGTGTTGATTATAGACAAAATATTCCAGTAAAAGGAAAAATAATCCAAAATTGTGAGGAAGTAGGGAAAATAATGAAAAAGTTTTATGTTCTATTCTGTTTTGAACTCAGACCATGGCAAGCAGATGAATGCATTTTCTACCACACTGTAAAACCCTCACAGATAAAAGAATTAATCCACTGAATGGCAAAGGGCTCTCCAACATGCTCTCATGAATGGAAAAGTGAAGGAGCAAGCAGTATTGATTAGGCTTATCACTTAGTCAAGTGATGAAGATGGAATGGTTTCTCATACTTTTACCTTCTAGCTAAGAATAACTAGATATCCATTTACCAACCATTGTTGGATGGTCAACTGGATTGGCTATGGGCAAGGTACCTAAAGAAAAATTTAAAATTTATTGAAGTTGAGGCTCAGATTTGAATCCCAAATTGTAGAACTGTAGGCAGCCAGTGTTACGTCTTTACTATAAAGCCTATATAATATATTAATATTTGTATTTTTTTGTTTGTGTATAAATTTACTTAGCCTATAAAATTTTTACAAAAAAAAAAAAAAAAAAGGCTTTTAGCGTAAATCAGCTTTAATAGAAGTGCTGTTGGAGCAGTGGTTCTAGCCAATTACCACATTCTTCTTTTATTCTATAGCTAAGGATAGCTAAATATTCGTCCAGCTACTAACCAGATAGGCTGACCCACTACCTAAGAGATTTTTTTTGAAAATAATTTTAGACACGGATTTGAATCCCAAGTCATAGGCACCACGAGACGCTTATACTATAGATATATGTTAATAATATTTGTAATATCCGATCCTATTTCCGTAGCAATGTGAAAATTAAATTATGTCTAAATTTTTTATCTTAAATAATTTTTTTATTTGATCATCCGTTTTGAAAGCGCTGTTAGAGACGTGTTCAGCCAACTGCCCTCTGTAGCGGCCAGCTTTATAATTATTTTCATGTTTTTAAATGTAATATTTTTTTACATTCTTTTGTATGATTGTTTTTGTAGCTGAAAACACTTCTAAGCAATAAATGTTGACTTTGTCAAATGCCTGCTAAATTGTTTTTTTTTTTTTTCTATTTATATTCATAGTAAAGCAGACAGTTTTTTTTCATTGCACTCCATTGATTAAATTACCTGTTTACCATCTATAAAGTGTCACTTTACATAAGCAAAATATCACTTAACAACCTTCTTTTAATTCTTATCACAACTTTTAAATAAACAAATTCCATCGCACTCCTGCACACATACACTTTATAAATTCCATCACATTTTCTGTGGTAACTACACTTCTCTCTCAATATATATACTAACTTCTGTAAGACGTCACAGAGCAAAACTTTATTCCTAATTACAATTTTAATTTTTGTTATAACTAAAAATTGAATATGCGACATGAATATAATCAATTACATAGTTCATATATTATAACAAGAAAAGCTGACAATCTTAACCCAAATTTATTGATTTTCTTCTAAAATTAAACCTCTCATCACTACCAACTAATCAGTTCCTCGTAATGAAAAGGGGTTTTAACAAAATTAGCTCTCAATGTCAACTCTGTCTGAGGGATGAGGAAACAATTCAACACATTTTTCTAGATTATCCATCTCTCAGCATTCTTAGGTCTTTCATTGACGAAAAGATAAAACGCTATTCTACAGACGCATTCTTAATCCAGCAAGCAATTAAAGCTGGCAATTAAATTAGCAATTTTCCTATCCTTTGCCATCTGGCTAACGAGATGCAGTTTTGTTCTGGGAAACACGAACACCAGTACTCTTCAAGCGTTTATAACCCTCATCAAGGGTAATATCAGAGATAAAATGATTGCTTCAGATTGGCTGCATCAACAAACCTGGGCCGGCACCTCCATGTTAGTTCACTGATTATTGCAAAGATATCAATGATCAAATGTGAGTCTCGCCTCATCAATGCAATATCAAAATGAGCTGTCATATATGAGAACTCTACCAGATTATCTAATGAATACCAATTAGCAGATTGATCACACCATCTACCTCAACAATAAAAGTTAACATATTTAATCACGAAATGAATGGCTTAACTTATTAAGAAAGTGACAGACAGATCTCAAGTTGCTTGGGCTCAGACTGACGGATTGGGAGTGAATCACTGAGCTTACCAGCATTCTCCCAACCCGCTTAGCCTCTGCTTAGCATCTTGATTTTAAACTTATACTCATTATAAATTTTGATATGCCTTTCAATGCTCAAAGAGGCATGCATAATTGTTCAACTGGGACAAAGTATGGACCAATCTAGAATTCTACTGAAGCATTGATCCAACAATCATGTATGTATTCACTTCTCATTTAACTATGGACATTGCTTGGTATTCATGTAATCATCATTGTATAAAGTTGTATCAATTGTTTAAATAAAGAGCTATTTTTTTTTAAAAAAAAAAAAAATCTTAAAGGAGATCTCAAGAGATTGTGAAATGTCTAGAGAGAAATACCGCTATGATATAAATGAGCGAGATAAGGAAATTTGCTAGAATGATGTGGAAAAGAAAAGCAATGGATGAGAGAATGAAATTATTCAATAATGATCGAAAATGATAATTGCTTTTATTGTAAGATATGGGTCTCAATCAATGAAAGACATCTAATGAGTTTCATAGTCATGTTCCCGTGAATCATGACTTGAAAAATAAATTTATAGGAGTTTTTTGGGGAACAAAGTGTTTTATAATACTGAAATGAGGATATCTCATAATTTCAATTTCTTAAATAGTATGATAGTCAATAAAGAAAATGTATCTGAAATTGAATTTCTAAAAACATTGAATATTGCAACACTATCAATTTAATCCGTCTTTTTGTTAAATATTATATATATATTTTCTTTTTAAATAGTGGAAAGAGTTATGAATAAGATTGTTTGATGGCCAAAACTGTCAGCTATCTTCAAAGTCTGGAATAATAAATTGCATATTGTTAATTCTATCAATCCTAACGGGCCAGTCTTATGAGACTCTATATATATTTCAACAAGATTACGATATGGATAAATAAATATATTTCTTTATAGATTTGAACATTTGTATATATAGCTTTTACATTTATGAAGTACAGCTTTTATATGAGTGACTGTCACAAATAGACCCCATTTACAAAGTTATTCCTAATATCCCTGTCATCTCTTTATTGAACATATATTAAACATTATAGAGCTGTTTTATTCCTAATATCCATGTCATCTCTTTATTGAACATATATTAAAACATTATAGAGCTGTTTTTGTGTCAAACTAATCAGCAAACAAAACTATTTATTGTTCAGATTGTTTATCCACTGTAAGATTTTGTGTTAGATACTAATTATTTTATAATCTAATAATATTAAGTGTATTCTCATTCACGTCTTTCATTTTCTATATTCATACAAGATTTGGGTTTTCATACTAGCTTTCAGAGACATGCAACTGAAAATAAAGCAGATTCTCAAATTATAGTCTGTATGGTTTTAAGTAATATAATCCCTTTCTGAGGTTAATCAAAAAGGAGCATTTCTTATAGGCATAGAGGGATCAGAGACAACTCATGGTTTATTATTTATTGATGGAAAAAATGTATCATTTGTTGCTTACTGTCTCAATATCATATTCTTTACACTCTAGTCAATAGCAATAAGATCTTATTATTTTTTTAAAATTATGTTTTTATAGTTGAACACTACTAACTCTTGAAATAGAATTTAAGGAAAACCGACTGGAATCAATACATTCGATATCTTGAAATATTAATAAAATCCCATTTCTTCTCCTTTGCTATAAGTTTACCAAATTCATAACATATTCTTTTTCATTAGGATAGGTTTAACAAATTCATATCAACAACTGGTAAAAAGTTCATTCTTTGAAGATTCTGGAAAAAATTTATTCCAGAGTTATATATCCAGTGATAATTTTTTTACAATCAAGATTTGTCTGCCAAAAATGTAATTTTTTTAAAAATATTTCTAATACATTTTACACAAAGATTCATGTCATTCATATGACAATTTTGACTGCATAAGTTTTCTTCTCATAACAACCTTCTTTTTTCATATTACAGGCTGTCATAGGAATTAAATAAAGCATAGCGGAAAGTGGATTAAGGATGAGTGGTTTTTTAAAAAGAGATTGCCTATCTTATTTATCAAATTTTTAAGAACCAGAAACAAATCTTTTGACAAACTACACATTTCTCTCTTGTAATATTTTATTAAACCTAACTTTAAAAAGGTCATCATAAACTTGAGCTTTTCTTCACTATTTTAAACTGGGGAAGATTCCAAAAGTAGTTAACTTGCTTCTAGAGTTTCTTAAAAAATTTATGCCTTTAAACCAAAACATGGTTGATCAACTATGCATCACATTAATAGGGCTCAGTACTTTTTTTGAAATTTTAAATATTGTGAAGTTTTGAACCATACTCTACAATCAAAAATATATAGAAATTTTCAATGAGTTTTTTTCTGATCAGACTTAAATTCATAATCTTAGGGCATTTGAAGTTTTTAATATAATAAAGACTCTGAATGTCTTGTTTTGGCTGAACCTACTTCCTAATTAAATTCAAATAAACTTATGATATATGTAAAATGGCTTATTCTTAAATAAAATAAGATTCTAAGCGTAAGATATACGTCCAGAACCTTATTAACCAATTAAACATTTCCTTTATCCAAAATCTTTATATACCACAATAAACTTATCTACATCTTATTTTTTATTATCCTATTATTTTTCAAACCCCGGTTCATTTTTTTTTTTTTAATCTTCTATCCCATTTTAATAAAAGCTGTTTTGTTAATTCCATTATCCTATCTTCATATTTTTCAATTTGTTATAAAGATCTAAACAAAAAATCATAAAATCTCTGTAACTCTTTATCTTAAATTTTTTCCCAATCTTCATACAATTTATCCTGATCTTCTCTCAGTATTCTAGATTCCAAAAATAAAATTTCAATATTCTCTCTTCCATCTTCACACAAATTATATCTACAATCTAAATTTTTATTCTATTTTTGCCTTTGCCCCTTGGTATTAAAACTCCTACTCTTGCACTAAATAATGATGAACTCTCTTTAGTGTCACCAAACATTTTGCCATATTTTATAATTCTTATATAATTCCAAAGTATTTTTTTTTTTTAGTTGTATTAGTTTTTCATAACTATTAATTATTTTCTGCAATCAATTTATCTATTCTTTTTCCTCATCCCTCATAATTATATTTCTGTAATATGTTTTTTATATACATATCCCATATCTTATATAAATACACGGAAATAAACTATTTATTAATTCAACATATTGCAAAAGTTTTTTTCTGATGTGCAATATGTTTATTGTTCTGTCCATACAATTCAGTTAAATACTATTTTTACTGATCACTTTTCATTCACATATTGAAATTCTTTGAACATTTTGAATTTATTTTCAATTTCTCTCATTTAAGAAGAAATCTTGAATAACACTCATTTGCTGTCCACAGTTTACCAACCAATGCATATCTATCCAATTCTATTTCTACTCTGTATGAAAATTACTTAATAACTGTTTTGCCATCTGATGCTGTGAGTTTTTTAATATCGAATAATTAAAATATTTTGCATGAATCATGTGATATTTAAACATGCATTATGTTTCAGCAAAAATGTAGTTTGTTAAGTTAGCTGAAAATTAACATTAGTAACATTTACAGAATTTTAAATTATATCAGACCTATATGGGTGTACCAATCAATTACTTAGGTTCCAACAACTCTGAATATTTAAAATTTCATGCCTCAGCTTGGCTAGAAAATGTGATTAGATGCTGCCTGTTCTAGAGACACATCTTTGTAAATAGTATCAAATAATGAAAAAACAGCCTATGTATATGGTTGTAGAAAAGATAGTTGTCTTTAGTGTTTAGCATGGTGTTTCCTGTATTATCAATTAACTTAAATGAGAGTAGTATGGCGGACAAATATTAAATATCATCATGAGTGTGGAGTTCAGATATTTGATAACTAGCTCATCTTGATGAATGAAATTTGTTTATGGAATGAATGCTTAGTGAGAAAGGATGATTTGAGTTTCTGTTGGATGTTTAGTTGCAATATGGTGGAATTCAGATAAGGGATACACTGATAAAAACCAAAAAAACTTTAAAATTTATCTGCAGTTAAATGGTTATGTATTCATCCTCAGTATAAATATAAATAATAATAGCTCAAAGTAAAGAACTTATTACAAACACCCACTGAGCTATATATAAAGTAATACAAATCTATCAATAAATGTAAAAGTACAGAATGAATCCACCCACCCTTTATCTCAGATTATATTTAAACATTCAATTTATTGATGTGTTACTATGCAGAGATTGACGACTTCTGTACATTAACATGATAACTCTGAAATCACTATAAATAATCAGAGGTTATACTGAAATCATATTAATATACATAATTCATGCACAGTATTGTAACACATCACCAAATTGAATGCTTAAAAAAATTCAACCTAAAATACAGGTTGGTTTATTATGCACTTTTGCATTTATTGATGGGTTTGTAAATTACTGGGGGGGAGGTTATAGTTATTTCAGTTTTAATTTCTTTCACAAGATATTAAAGTGGAATAGAAACCAGTCTCTATCTTGCATAAGTGTGGTGTGATGAAAGATATTGAGCTGTCAACACGGCATGGAAATGCGGATGTTTATGTAATGCTTGTATAATGAGAGAGGATGGTCGGAGTTTCTGTGCTGGTGAATGGAATCGATAAAGTGGAAATGAGATGGTGCCAAAGTTATTTTTGATAAAAACCAAAAAAAATTGAATATATGGTAATATTATATATAAAAATGGTAATAATATATATATAAACTTATTTTTCAACAAATTAATATCTAATATTGTTTATAAAATTAATTATAATTTCCTCAAACCACCATTGAAGCGTTTTTTCACGGTTTTTGAAGTTGGAATTTATTTAGCATTCGTCTGTCTGGTTTGTGTGTGTGTGTGTGTGCATTTTTTAAAAAAGAGAAATTGTTTTAGATTAAAAAATGAATTTAATTAATTTTTGGAACTTTTTTTTTTTTTTTAAAAAAAAAAGGCCAGATTGAAAAGTCCTGGATAAAACATCAATGTTACAAATGTGAGAGATTTATTATTAACTTTTTTTTTTTTCATTTTTTTAACCGTCTTTTACAATTTTAATTTGGATTTTATTTAAAAACATTTCATTTAATTTTTTTGTAAAAAAAGCAAAAAAAAAAAATTATAAGTAATTCTTAAATTTTTGCTCTATTCTATATCTGTGTGTAGTAGATCAAATCCTATTATTGTCGGTTTGCTCATCATTGAGCACTAGCCTTCCAACAGCACTGATTTAAGATCATTATATATAACTATGCATAATATCACCAGAAACATCATCTGACCTCTCATATGCTCCTAAGAACAGTTACCTTCACTCAATTTCATAACCATCAACTGCAAGCATGATTAAGCAATGGATACTTGATAGTATAGTACTATAAAACCCCCATCTCCAGACTGGATTTTAGCTAGAATTCAAAACTAAAACTAATCCGATTTATACACCACTTTTTATTTTTTTATACTATTCAGGTTACTAATCTTAATTTTTTTCAACCCCCCCTCCCCCAATTTAAAACCCAGGTCAATTCACTTGCGTAGTTTATATAGATCTAACATCAGGTCAGTTTCTATATATATTTCAGAGACCTCATTTTATAACTGTAGGTTCTTTCTATCTTTTTGTGAGGAAGATTAATACCAACAACATTATCACACAACCCTCTCACATTCTTCTGAGAACAGTTATTATTACCCTATTTTAGATCCATTTACTATATACTTGAACTATCAGTGAATGTAGTGCTATAAAATACCCATCTTTAGATTGGTTTTTGGCTAGGATTTAAAGCTAAAACTAATTCTCTTATGCATTTAGCAGCTATCCTTTATTCCTTCATATTATTCAGATATATAACTTGAAATTAAAATTAAAAAAAAAGTAAGATTTTAAACAAAGCCTAATTCACTTGCATAGATCTAATACCAAATCAATTTCTATATATTTTCAGAGAGCTCAATTCTTCAATAACTATAGGTTCCTTTTAACTTTCAGTTAGGAAGATTTCATATCAACAACATCACATTCCCTCCAGTTCAGTATGTATATGTTTTGATATTTTTAAATATAAATTATTATGCAAACAAGTTGTCTTCATTGAAAACATTAAGATATTTTTGAATTCAGGTTGGCAGCTTGATAATAAAAAAAGGAGTAGATTGTGGCTTTTGGAGGAAAATGCATTAGATTAGAAAAAATCCAGTATTAGATCTGGATGCAAAATTTCTCACTGATGAAAGTCATAAACTAGAAACTTGTCTGGAAATATCAATGGGACAATATTGGATAGGGATTTATTAAACACTGCTTATCTGACATTTATTTTTACTCA
Source organism: Epiperipatus broadwayi (assembly GCA_028023455.1). Lineage (NCBI taxonomy): Eukaryota > Metazoa > Onychophora > Udeonychophora > Euonychophora > Peripatidae > Epiperipatus > Epiperipatus broadwayi. The sequence goes on from JAQFVV010006269.1 coordinate 3,536,079, forward strand.
AGATTCCAAAAGGTGGCAGAACTGGAGTAAAAGAAATAGAATCAGTACTCAAAAGTAATGTGTAGTAAAAGTTTATGTGATGTTTTGTTGGTGTTATAATTATATAATCATATATATAATATGCATGCTGAAATTATAATGCTAAAAATTCTAATTCAAAGAAAAAAATGATTATTTTTAAATGTATACTGTTATTAATAATAATCAAATGGTCATAGTTTTGAAGATCACATAACATTCAAGTACAGAAGACAGAATGAACTTCAATTTAGACACCTTTAGCTCTGAAGTTCATCATTCTATTACTACACTCAACACATAGGCTAATATATATTTTCAACTATCAGAAAATTACAGCTGAAAGTTACCATTAGAAAAGGCATTGAAGTTATTCAGAAGTATTTTGCTCCAGAAGATGTTTAAAAACAATAATTTCAAGATGTGAAGTAAATAGATTCAAAGAATCAGTGTGTCATAAGTGAATATGTTGTGTTTTATGGCCCGATTTGTGTAATCTTTTAAACCATAACTTTTGTTGGTGTTGTCTTTCCTGTTGGTGGAGTTTGAATGACTGAACTCATTAGCTAATGATGTTATTATGATTAAAATTACACGTACTGTTTAATTCACATGAATGCGCTAAATAAAGTTAGAACTATTTTTCAGATAGCTAGAATCTAGATGCATATTTACTGTTTGTAAATAATATTTAGTCATTTTTAAGTAAAGGATAAAATATCCCAAAGCTGATTGTAATACCTTCTCCCCTATTCTTCCCTGGAAGCTAATACCTGGCTGATGAGTCAAAAACCATGATCTGATCGTTCAAAAATTAACAATGATATTTTTTCCACTACCATTTCTTTCTGGAAGCTATTATCTTGCAAGGGACTAATTAAAATCAGTTTTTATATATTTTTTATAAATATGTGTAAAACTGATCATCAATTATATATTTATTTATCTCTACTTATTTTTATTTCATTTCTATTTTTTAATTATTATGATTTTTAAATGCTTTTATTTTAACTTAGAAATTCTCTGTGTTTATTGGGATCAAATCTTTTAACAGATTTTTTAAATATACTTCTATCAAAAATATTTTCTTCAAATTTTATTAAACAATGCAATATGAAAATATAATATTTAAGGTCGAATTTCAAACCATTATGATATTAATTCACAAAGTTTTCAATGATGTACATTTTTTAAAAATACACTTTCATTGAATTTCAATCACTAAAAGTGGAATTAAACCTTTCTTTTTCAAAAATGCTTCCTAAACATTAAAATCTTTTAAATGAATACAAATTTTATTTTAAATACTGAAAATACAATGACATCTCAAATTTTAAATTTGAATACAAATAGTCACAAAAAGTCCATTGCAAAATATCTGAATACTAAAAAATAAAAATTAAAAAATATTTTATAAAAATGATCATCAGTTACATATTTATTTATCTCTAGCTGTTTATTTTCAATTCTCACAATTTTTTTAATTATTATGACATTTCATTGTATGCACTGGTATAATTTTTTTGGGATTACTTATTAACAATGATGATTTATATATAAAATATATGTTGAATTAGTATATAGAATATAGAAACATGCTTGCAGCTTTTATAAATTTTGTCAGCTAGAACATCTGTGATATAAAATAAAATTGTTTTCTTGGTAGCTTAAAGCATGATTCCTCAAGCTGATTTTATAAAAAATATGTCTTTATTATAGATTTGATAATGAAGTTAATGAGATTCTACATGCAATATATGTTACTGATATATTCATAAATATACATAATTTATCATTTGTTTTGAACAAATTAAATGAATATATTTTATGATTAATGTCTTATACATGATAGTTCTAAAATAGTTCAGTCTAAATATTGGTTTAAATTAAAAAAAGAAAGGCGAGTCTTGCATGTTTTTCTATTAGTAGAAAATTAATTTATTGAATGACTATACTGATATAATTTCTAATTAATTAATGATTAGTAATAATCATTAATGCATTTATCACAAATGGTTGATGTCAAAGTTGGGAATGCAAAAACTTGGAATTTGGAAATCAAAATATAATAAATATATTTAAAATATTTTATGTAGTACATAATTTTGTTTTATAAATATTTATCAAAACAACAAGTATTATAAATCTGTAAAAAATATTTTTTCATTTTTTACAGTGCTTTTTATTCCCTTATAATTAAAATAATAGCTCTGAAAAAGACTCCCAGACAGTCAAAACTCCCACATAATTGAATAAAAAGCATTGAGAAGTTGACAAAGAAATAAATTTTTTAGATTAATTTTATATAAGCAATTTAAAAAGGAAAGAATAATGACTATCTGGAAAATATGTGTAGTATCAATACTAACAAAACATCAAATGATCTTTGCCTACACTTTACTTCAAGTAGCAAATTTATTTCTTTTATTCCAACTAGTCTGGGAATATGGGTAAGGCAGTACTGAATAAGTATTTATTAAGTACCACTATCTGGCATCTATTGATTGTTTCAATCTTGCTCTAAATAGCAGAATTGGAGGAGATATAGGTACTTAGTATTACTATTATTTAATATATTTTATATTATGGTGCATATATTCTTTATATAATATGTATGTTAAATTTTTCCTTACAAAATTGCAATATATTTAGAATGCCTAAATTATAATTAACTTTTTCTTTTTAATAGCAATTAGTATTTTTTTTTTTAAAGATTTTTTTTCCAAATAAACTGTAGACATACCTTGGTTATAAGTGAATTGGTTTGATTGTGTGGTATATTTGTGATTTTATTTTTGTCTTATTTCTGCTGATATAATCATGATTTCAAGAAGTTTTTTGATTTTCTTAGTTTTGATCTTTTATACTTAAATTATAACATTTTTTATAATTTATATTGGACATCCTACTGATTTTATCTGCCATATTTATCAAGTATATTTATTAGATTTTATTCCTTTATATTTGCAATTTTAATATTTACTTTAGTTTGCTGCATGTTTACTTGATAATACTGTGGAAAACATATTCTAAACTAGTATCTATTATTTTTTGATGTCAGTCATTTTCTTATTTTTCATTTTCATACTTATTCTATTATGGCAATCTAAGTCATGTTAAATTTATTTAATTTTTTTTTATTTTAAAAGTCATTTGAAATGGCCTCAAAGCATATCACTAATATCATAGCAATTCTGCAAAGCTTAAAAAAAAATGTATGTGTTTTAAAGTATTAAAATTAATTAAAAAAAATGTATTCTGAACATTTATATTAATAAAAATGAATTGTTCATTCATGAATTAATAGAAAAAGAAAAACAAATTTAGCAGAATTAAAAAAAATAATATTGAGAAAAAAAGAGGGCAATAACATTTTTATTTTTTTTTATTTTTGAGGGACAAAGAGGAGTATAAACACACACACATTACTTCTTATATATGTAAATAAATTATGTACTTTCGGTTTATTACTTCATTATCATTTTCATAACTACATTATTTAATTTTTTAAACAAATATATTTTTGTTTATAATCTTAATTTGTATATGTATTGTAATTTTCAAAGCCAAGAATATTATAAGTATGTAGATAATAAGCCAGTCAACACTTAGACAATCAAAATATCATTAACAATCAACAATTTCAAACTGTTGTCAAGGCAACCTCCTGTTATATATATATTGTGGCCATGCTATTTGCCACAGTCATTTTAAGAAAGATTTAAAAATAGCTAGTTTTAAAAAAAAATTAAATTTATATTAGTTCATACTATTTTATATTAATTTTGTGAGTAAAATAAGTTTAAACTAGTTAGATAAAAAGTTTATAAAGATATTTGAAATATTTTAAAGTTGTTTTAATATAATTTTAATGGTAAAAGTAATATATTATATATTATTTGAAAGATAAAGTTAGTTAATGTTTATTATATTTAAAGAATATAATGTTAAAACAATAGTCTAATTACAATATTTAATATTATATAATATTTCTAATATATTTCAAATAATTTTATTTCAGTTATTATTTTAAATAATTAGAATTTAAATTATTCTAAAATGTTCTAAAAAGTGTCACATGCCTTTAAAGTATGTGTATTTGTCCTTAGCTTACATGTGTTAGGCAGAAATATTAATTTTTAGTTCCTTGTTAGTAAAAATTAGATACATTAAATGTCACAAATAATATTTTATTTTAAAAGTAGCAATTAATTTTATTGGGCTGTCTAAATAATATTTTCTATTTTAAAATCAATATTCAAGTTATTAAAAATATTTCAAGGTTTAAATAAAGGTATTTTATATTAAAGGATATTACATAAATTTTATATAATATAAAAATAATTAGTCATATTATTTTAGAAAATTATATTGCAGACAAAAATGTAATATATATGCAAATTAGTGTTTAAGAAGAACTTGGATGAACCAATGAAATCATGAGATAACGGTATAAATATAGATGCTCAATCAGTCTAGACAATCTTATTTTATCTTGTCTAGTCTTGTGACAAATAGCATGGGTACAATATATATATATATATAAAATAAATAAAATGTCCGTTAATTAAAAAAACAAAATTTAATGGCAGTTGAGGCAGGTTGAAGAAATTCACCGAAAGTACTTCTGCGGATTTAAGTCTTGTTTGTAATAGTTTGTAAACCGTTAAATTTATTATTTCATTTATAATATATATATACATAAATTAAATAAATGGTATACAATCTTTGCGAGCACAGTCATAACACATCTCCTAATTCATGTCATTTATTAGGGGGCTTGGAACACATCATAACAAATATGGTGTCAGTACTGCATTATTTATTTTCTTCCTAATCATTATATTGATAATATATTTACCACTTTATTTTTATTATTTTTAAATTCAAATTTAGATTTTTTTTTTTTAAATTAATAAATTGTATAGATAAGATTTTTTACATTTCAATATTTTGTTTTGTACAAATTCTTTATGCCAGAATTTCTCAAACTGTGTGTCATGGGACACTGGTGTTACATGAAAAGTCAGTAAATGTCCATGAAAATTTATGAAAATGAATATAAATCACATATGATTTTAAAAGCTGCACCAAGTTAAACATGTTTGCACATTCTTTAACATGCTCACAGAGTGATCTGCACATGTACAACACTAGCTGTGATATCAGTAGTTGTTAGCAATCTGCCAAGTTAAATGGATGTTGGCTTTGCTAGTTGATAGATATTGATCATGATATTATTGTATTATTTTGCTTAAACTTATAAGTTTATTAATATTATATGCCTTCATTAGCATTTTTGACTGTTTATTAAAATAGATTGGAATTGACTTATGTAAATTTTGTGGTTAAACATTTATTTTCTTTTATAACAATTATAAATTATTTCTTATTATAATTTTATCAAATATTTATTTTTGGCATTATAACTTTCTACATTTGATTTTATATATTACAATCTCATTTATTTCACAATTTTATTACAATTGCTTTTGCATTATTGACACTTTATAGTACTTTTTTTTCCACATTTACTTTTATGTGTTACAATCTTTTTTATAGAACTTTTTTTTTATAGAGTCTATTACAGTTCTGTCTAATATTAAAATTTAAGTATTGTATAAAAATTACCCATGGATTTTTTTTATTAAAAAGAGGAACTTTAAAACAATGAGAGGTGGCAAGTACTTCTTGCACATCGGTGATCAAAATGGAACTGTTTGGTTTCTTCTAAATTTAATATTAAAAATCAGGTATTATTTGAAAGAATACCGAAAAGAAAATATGATTAAAGTTATTTAGATTGGGGATTTTCGCACCTTGGCAATAGTGTTACTCCTGATTTTGCTCCAGCTAAAACTTCATAGTCTCTTAGAAATAAAACACCACTCATTACAAAGAAAAATATATAAATTTTTTAAAGAGACATGATTCACTAGAAAAATATGTCTCTAATTATTGTATTTGATAGAAGTGAAAGTGCATTCGAGGCATTTTTTCATGTGAATTACCACAATGCATTCAATGGTGAAACACTCATTAAGCTTTGCTTGAAAGATATTGAATCATGCATATTAAATAAAAAGTATTAAAAACAGATACATTACAATTATTAAATAATATTGTTACATGCCACACCCAAGATCTTTCTGTTGACATAATAAAAGAGCTAATTCATTGACTTAGATTTTGCAATGAATATATATTGGAAATGGGATAAGTTTGCAGATTTTGCAGGATTCACTGTATTACTGGTCTTTGCTCATTGCATATTTGATAATAGTATTGAGGATTTACTCATGTACAAATATAAGCAAGAACTACTGAAGAAGATAGATTAAACTGCATTAATAATTACATTATAAAACAAGAAATTGATTGGGAAAAAGATATTGATATTTGTACAGGTGGTGTTCAAGAAATGATAAGAAAGATGAAGAGAATTATTATATGTATTCTTCAAGTAGCTACCAAAGCCACAAAAAGTATATTGTGTTTTGCATAGGCAAGCACTGTAAAAACTATTTGGATGAAGCTATAAAAATGATCAATTATATAAAATCCATAACACTTCAATTCAGATTATTTAAAATTTTGTGCAATGAAATAAGGTGGCTATTCAGAGGAAAAATATTATTGAGACTTTGAATTTTGTAATGAATTATGTTTTCATATCAAATAATTTAAGACAGAATTTCATTGAATTTTCAACACATCTTTTACGATTGATGAGTCTAGCATATTTGGCAGTTATTGAAATTAATTTATCATAAAAAAAAAAGAACATTACAATTTTTAATTCAAGAAATAAAATTGTGCCTTTTGATAGGAAGTTATGATCCTGAATTTCTACAGTTGAACAGAGAGATTTTACTCATCTTGCACAAATTTTTAACTGAAATAAATTCTAAAGCAGATGATAAAGTTTCCAATGTAATTTTAGAACAATTGCTCGATTCACAATCAACTCTTTTGTAATATTTTCCAAAGTTCAATGAGGACATTTCCTGAATTTGGAATCCATTCACAGGAACAATGAAACCAATAGGCTTTCAGCTCAAGTGATTATCAAAATTTAATAAATCTAATTAGTGACTTTCATTTAAGAGAAGAATACAATTGCCATTAAATGATTTCTGGACAAATGTAACAGAAGAGTACCCCAATCTGTCAAAACTAGTTATTTATTTCCCTTTATAACAATATATTTAGGCAAGCAGGATTTTCATATTATGCTGCAGCCAAATCAAAGTCCAGGAACAGACTCAATGCTATACCAATTGTGAGAATTCAAATACTGTGCCAGATATCAAAAGAAGTTGGAATTCAAAGATCCCAAAACATCAAAATCATTAAAAACATAATTTTACTATACAGTATATACACCAGTTTAGTTCTTATTGTATTTTGTTTTACATAATCAAAATTTAAAATAAATGTTTTTTTTTTTAATTCTTATATTTACTTGCTTTATTTATTTATTATTAATGTTTATCTATCCTATAAAATAATTTAGGTGTTCTATTAAAATAGGATTTGTAAAATATTTTATCATATGAAGTTTGGGAAACACTGCTCTCTACATCAAATTTTTGCTTTTTTTTTATTTACTGGAATGACTTTTTTGTGTGTGGATAATACTTAAAATCAATGTATCATCTATCTTATTTTGCTTTATTTATCTTAACATTGAATTTTAATAGCATTTATTTTTTTCTTTGTCTATCCCTATGTCACTTACTGTAAGTTTTAGTAAGTAATAGATGTAAGATAATAGTACTTATGAAATTTTTATCCTGTGCTGCCTTATCCAATAGTCTTATACGAGTTTCTAGCTTATGGTTTTCATCAGTGAGGAGCTTTGGATCTTGGAACAGTGCACTTGAAATCTATAGAATCTAATGCATCTTTCTTCTGGTACCCATCACTTACCTATCAACCTAAATTGAAAAACATATAAATGTTTTGATCTTTTCCAACTTGTTTGTATAGTCATATAAATCTGAACAATTATAACAGTTATAACAACTACAGGCACCTTTATCCTGTGGTCAGGATTTGATATAAATGAATAAAATATCACATGACATTATCATGTGACTTTAACAGCATAAATTTTCTTTGATCACTTCTATGCCCTTTATTATATGCTTTAGCAATTGATTAATGCTGGATAATAATGCTTAATGAATCCATGAAAAGATTTAATTAAACATATATAACTTTTTGAGGAAGATGAATTATTATTTATAGGATAACAAGGGAAGATGTGAATCTTTTAAAGTCATTATGCCTATAAAAATGGCTGTCTGTGTTTAAATGCTTATAGCAACTTGGGTCAGAAGTAAAAAATGACATTGGACCTCATTTTGCTTTTATTTTAATTCAGTAAAAGAAAAACTCTTATAGAGTATTAGAGAAAACTTGTTTAACCTTAACAATTCATAATATAGTTTTCTAGCATTATCAAATGTAAAAATTGTTTTGTTTACATAAATATGATCCTATATTTTGCTTTGTTTATAAAGTATTTATATATATACACAAAACTATATGTAATAAAATTAATATTTATATAAATTTTCAGTAGAGTTTGGGCTGACAATAGGAAGAGAGAAAGGTTTATTGTGCTAAAAACAAACAAACAACCCCCCCCCCCACTGGAACTAGGAATTTCAGATTAGTAGTAGTTTATCTGTATATACTTTGATATATTCAGAATCTACAACTAAAGAATTATGACATTAAAAATGAATTTTTTAAATATTTTTATTTAAGGTAGAAACTGTTTGGGAAACATTTTTAATCAACATTTAATATACTTTTATCAAATGGATTTCTGTCAAATTGATGAGAATACAAAATGACAATGAAATATTTTAGGGTGATGCCCTTGTTTGTTTATTGTAGAAGTATTCCAGACCAAATTTCTAAGACAATATCATTCAGTAAATTTTCAGTAATGCACATGAGAGGGTAGTATATATGTATATCTATTTTTAAAATGCTTAGACTAAAAAATGTTAATGATTTATTAAAATAAAAATAAATCGTGAATTTTTATTGTAAAAATTCTCTTTTTAAAATAACTATATGAAATTTTTTCTCTTGATTGTAAATATTGATTTTTTAAAAATGCCATCTTCACAGACAAAACAATATTGTAAATGGTCTTTAATGGATGTGATTTACCTTTCAAATATTGAGAAGATTCCAATACAGTTTATAATCTCTATTTTGAATTGGAATAATTGCTAAAAATATTCAAATACTAAAAAATTAAAAATAATATATATAAAAATATTTTATAATAAATGCTTTTATTTATTGAGAATAAAAAAGCATAATAATAATGGTTTCTTCAATCACCATTGGGGTTTTATATTTAATTTGAAATAAAGGTGTGGGCCTGTCCAAAAATTAATTAATTTAATCACTACTTTTTACATCAAGGGATTGAATTAATTAATTTCTGGATATCCCATACTTTTATTTCAAGTAAAACCCAAATTGTGATTGAAGAAGCAATTACTATTTGGTTCTAAGGTAGTATGTAATTTGCTTATACTGAATGTTACATATATATGTAAATAGAGGGATTTGAACTCAGGGTTTTTCAGACCATTCTCCACTCTATCTCAAGCAACCAATATACGTGATCTCACACATGCAAAAAATATATGATCCACAATATATATATTTCATGCAGAATCAGCACTCATCAGTTGGGCCAGATCATAATGTTCCACACATATATACAAACAGTACTCAGTTTATATTAAGATAGCAATTCCTCAAATTGTAATGAAGAGGCTTCAATCTTGCATGTCCATTACAGTTTGAGAAATTGCTATCCTAATGTAAACTGAGCACTGATTGTATATATGTGTGGGAGATTATGATCTGACCAACTGATGAATGCTTGTTCTGCATGAAACATGTACATTGGGGATCATGTATACTTTTTGCATGTGTGAGATCATGTGTATTGATTGATGAGATAAAATGGAGGATGAATAGATTGACAAATCCTGAGTTCAAATCTCTCTTTTACAATTATTATTTAGCTTTTTATTTCGCAGTGACTAAAAGTGCTTATTGTAATATATTGAGCTTCCAAACTAATTTATTTTTCTAGATCCAACAGTTGAGCCAGCTGCATTTCTTAGACATTACTATAGCCTCATCGGTAAATTCAGAACAATTCATTATCATGCTCCTTCTATTTCACCAACAGAATTTAATTGCTACTGACTTATGTAGATGTGAACAAGCACAAACCATGAAACACATAGTTAATGACGGTTGAATGTAAGACAGGGTTGAGTGTAATTCTTAATAAAGTCACCATTGATTCTAACCTATAGTTAGAATCTACATGTTTCTTTGTGATATTTTGTTAATAGTTAAGCTGTCTAAAAAAAAAAAAAAGATAAATAATATTTTTAATGATAAATAATACATATGAAAAGAATAAAATAAGTCAAAGTTTTATATGTAAATTACTGAGCAAGTTCTGATCTCAATTTCTTCAGCGATGCCTGGTACTGTTAGGTTATTTTATGTACTTTGTGTATGATTAAACGATGTAGTATCAGCCAAAGTATCAATGTGATCTAAGCTTCTTTGAATTAGATTCCTTCTTAATATAAACATGTAGGAATTTCTCACAATCTTAAATACAATTTAAACTGTGAATCCAAGTAACCAAAAATATTAAAACTTTTACTAATGGTTAATCTCACATCCTGTTTATGTTTTTCAAGGTAATTAATTAATGAAATCCGTCTTCATGTTTTGTAATAATCTTGCGAGTAAAATCCAATTAAAATAAAAAAGAACATTCAATACTATAATCAAATAAACAATGATTTTTCATTGTATATATGTTATTGATATATAATAAATACATAATGAAACGTTGATTAACCCCTGACTGATATCACCTGTGTCAATGTTTGTGGTTAAAATAACTAATAGTTATTATTTTATTAATTCTAATTTTCTTTTGAAAACTGCGTAGAAAAATTTAATTTTTGTAAAAAGTTCTAAATGTAAACGTTTTGCCTGAGGCCCAACAGAAAAGAAACAAATTATTATTCAACATTTGACTGCAGGTGGAGACAACGAATTATTTTAAATAAAATATTTCCTTGTTTATTTATCTATAAAACAAACTAACCTTTTTAGTTAATTATAAAAAAGTTAAAATATCAAGTAAAATATATGGCCGGCATTTGTTTTAATTATTTGTGTTTTTTTTTTTAATGAAAATTAGACGTGTTGGCATGAGTGAGTATTGGATGAGAATATTCTAGACAAATAAGTATATAATTCTGCAGATCATACGGAAATAGTGCTTTAAAAAAACGTTGCCTTACTTTTTAATGACTTCAGTAGTATTCTTAATATATAACCTGTCAGAAACGTATATTTCATTTCCTTAATATTTTTTTAACAGTATATTTGTTAAAATATATATCAATTAGGTATGCTCTGTGAATTTTTGGCCAGCTTACGCTTACAATTGAAAACAATCCTCAGAAAATAATTTGAAAGACAAACATTTGAAAGATATTTGTAAATTATATATATTCCAAGATTCAAGATAAATAAAATTTGATGCTTTTGATTTCTAGGAATTTAAAAGGGTTGTTTTTAAATTGAAGGTTTCAGGACAGTGCACTTCAATCATTTCTGCCATTAGCTGTAATGATAGGGTGATATTTAGAATTGATCCACTAGTTAGGAGCAACATTGATGTCTACAAATTTATATATTTGGGCAATCACAAATGACCCAAACAATTGTTCTATAAGTGGAATTTTATTATTTATGTAATGTGGCTTTGTTCATGCTTTTAATTGGCTCACATCACATAACTGCAGCTTTATTCACCAGAAAGAGTTATTGTGATTAAGAATGAACAAAATGTTATTCTGAACAGGATACTGATTGGATTGCAACTCAAATCAATATAGTATTTATTCTATATGTGCTTTGTGCACTAGATTTTGAAAGACAGATGCAGGAGTTTCTTTAACTTCTAATGCCTCTGACATCTTTTTAGTAAGAAGCATTTTGGTATGTTCTTCAACTAATTCCACAGGTATATTTTAAATTAATTACTGTGCAAAGACCAGCTCAAGCATGATGTTTGATAGTCACAAATCCTATCTGTCATGTTGTTATATGTTAGAATTATATTGTACCAGTCAAAACATGTTAATCCATCTAACATGATCTGGAACTAAAAAAATGTATTTCAAACCCAGTCAAGCCTGAGATTTAGGTCAGGGACCAACCTGGATTTGAACCCACTCTCTAATCCCCAGGTCAAACACCTAATGAATAACATAACAATGATGGCACACAAGGATTTATTCTCAAGTCCGACCCACTAGCAGAGTGGAAAAGCCAATGAGACATATATTAGCTAAGACTCAGACTTTCTCATGCAGTACAAACTTTCAACTAGAATGTTCTTATGATTCATGTTGTTTGATCATATATTTAAAGCTTTTTTCATTTTAACCAAGAAATTGGTTCTTACTTTATCTGCCACTTTAGCTGCTTCAGGAGCACAAGCAACAATGGCACAAATTTCTCAGATTAAAAATTCATTCTTTTGAAACATATGGCCCATTTTAGAACATGACTGATTTTTCCTTATTATCTTTTTTTACTAAATCAAGATTTTCATTTTTTAATATATAAAAAAATATTATACAACTTTTTTTTGATTTATCATTCATTATTCTATAAATATGATGCATACTATATATCAGTGGTCTTCAACCACCGGTCCGCGGCCCGGTGCCGGGCTGTAGAAGTTTTTTGCTGGTCCGCGCTAGACTGGCAAGAAAGTTTTAATAACAAAATAATAAGATTTTAAACTTTTAATTAATATAAACAATTTTTATTTATTTTTTTCATCGCACTTTTACCTGATTAAAAAAAAAGAAACAGAACAAAATCTAATCAGTCATACATAAATTAATTTGTTTTTCTAGTTATCACAGATGTTTATGGGGGGGGGGGGGATAGAATTAAATTTTTTATTACTTTTCTAAAAAAATTCAAAATTAAAAAAAAAAAAGTTTTTTATTATACAAACTCCATATATATATATAACTTCATCTAAGGCTAAGCTGTTTACATCTTTAAGAAAATTTATCTATAGACTTCTGCTGGTCCTTGAAACCTTATCCTTATTTTTGCCAGTCGCGAAACCTTATCCTTATTTTTACCGGTCCGCAGGTGTGAAAAGGTTGAAGACCACTGCTATATACAGTATAAAACTTTTTGAAAAAAAAAATGCAAAAAAAAAAACAAACATTCTGTACACATGCTGGTAACTAAAATACTAAACTACTTTTAAATTGCAAATAAAACACGATTGAATAAATTCAATTTTGACATGTGAGACTGTTAAATTTACTGAAAAAATGGCTGCCTCCATACTGAGATAAGATATGACAAGATAAATTCATGTTTGAGATTTGAGAGCATGATATTTAGCAAGAAAAAAAATATTGCCATTATACTGAGATTCAAAAAAATTAATAAGTTTGTACATTTCAATGTTTTTATTATTTGTTTGTTTATGTATTTTTTTTTTGGTTAATTTATAACTGAAGTGGTTTAGTTTGTTACAACTTTGTAGATCACCCCTTCACTGTAATCCTTAACTAGTATTGTTGTAATACCAATAAACAACACATGACTTCTGCCTACACGTTACTTTTAAGTAGGCAGAGGTTATGTGATGTTTTGTTAGTTATTTATATATTAAAAGGTTTGTTTTCTATATATTTTCATTTTTAACTTCTCATTAGTAAACTTTTAAATGTATTTTTTTTTTATTTGAAATGTTTGCTTTTTTTAATTTCAGTTTAACAAGCAAATAAATAAAAATGTTTTTTTTTTTTTATACATTTTGGCATCAGTAAAAGGATGTGAATAAGTAATCTCTTTGTCATTTAAATTAAGTTTATATACAAACAATGTTTTTCATAGTTATGTGGTACTGTAATATTTACTCTTGAATATTAATAAAAGAATGGAAGCTCATATACTTTTGTTAAGTTCTGTGGAATATATAGTGTATATACTTCAGCAGTAGAGATACTCTGTGAGAGTGAGGTCCAAAGTTTCTCATAATATCACAATAATAGTTTCACAAATAATTTTTCTTTTCCTGTATGCACAAATTATCCCTTCTCCTTCATCATTTTCTTATTCTATATTAGTGAATAGAATCTTTAGAGATATACCCTTTGTATCCCAATGAAAATGTGATTGGTTCTTTTTCCAAGCTGCTTAAAACACCATCTCTGAATCAATGCATATATTAACATGTCTTGATTGTGACTTGTAACATGAAATGTGATAATGTGATTCATACCTTAACCCATGATGAATCAATGTGTTAACATTAAATTTTGTTTTACATTTTTGTTTTTAAATTTGGAATATTTGAAATGATTCAAACTGCATATGGCATGGCAGTGATGCCATGGGTGGTAATAATTTATTCAACTTCTTTGCAAGATTTCATGATGGCAGGAAGAATTGAAGATGATCTATAATTATACAAAAAAAAACACTATCTCATTTTATGTCATAATTTATGGGCCAAATATGCTAGCATCTTAAAATTTTATCGTGATTAGCTAAACTATTTTGCTATGCAACACATATATTGATAAAGATTGGGGAGAAATCAGTAACCTTTTCACTGAGATATCTTGTGTAGTTTTCACATTCTACTACAAAGAGTAATTCACAACTCTTAGCAAGTGAATATTTGCAATGGGCTAAAACTCAACATCATGATTTCTCTTCCTAACACTATGTTACAATGCTTTCTAACCCCATTCTATGAGCATTATATTGTAGTGACTTTTTTCTTTAATCTAGAATTAAGTATCACATGACTTGTTTAGATTATATTAGATTGTAGAGACTTCTATCCCCACTCTAAACCAAGTATTGCATAACTTCTCCAGCTAAAATTTAACCAGTATTTGATTGTGGAAACCCATTTCCATTATAGAATGGCTTGTGATATGACTTTGCCACAGTTTGTTTTTAATCAGCATTCAATTAGGGTGACCTCTTCCCTAATCTGGGACTATGCATGATGCTGCTTCAACATTTCACATTCAATCAGCATTCAAATAAAATTAATTCAGGGACTTTTTAAGTTTGAAAGTAGTAGGAAAATTTTTGATGTATTCTCAGTTATGCAGAAAACTGCTGTATAAGTAAATCATAAAATGGCCTTTAAACAAACAACTAAGGAACAAATACTCCAGATTCCATTACAGAGGAATAGTAATGGTGGAAAAGAATACTCATTAGGCTTGTTATATGCCAGAGGGTGAAGGATTATGTCTTGCTTTTTCCCATTTATAGCTCACCAATAATTTTATAACCATTTTGACTTGGTTAACAATTGTTAATGCTATTTTTTTATAACTCTATGGATGTAAAAGCTGGACACTAAAGGTGGATAAGAAAAGTGCTTTTGACTTGTAGTGGTGGAACAATTTCTGGGAATATCATAGTCAGCAATATAAAGGAATAAATCGAAATTTGACTCAAATTTGATGCCAATTCTTGTTCAAAGCATAAATAATCCAGGTTGAAATTATCCTATTTTGACTATATCATGAGGTAATCTAATTTGTTATGAAAAAGTCTAATACTGTGAGAAAGAGAATGATGAGTAGAGAGATGGATAGGTTTCATCATCATAATAATAAATACCCATTTGAGAGGCTTGAAAAGTCAGCAGTTGATAATTTATTTTTGTTAAATGTTCTTCCTAAGATTGCTAAAAGTATGTGAATAACTCAGTGTATCTTTTTTAAACAGTTTGATTATTAACAAAGTATCATGAACTATATTAGAGATTCCAACCATAGATAGAATCAAAGATGATTTTATTAAATTGTTCAAATTTTGTTACTGTAGTCATAGTTATGGCAATCATTTATAGTTCATGGTATTGTTAGTTCACTTTTTTGTAGGCCATGACTGTTAAATTCCATGCATAAAGTAGATGAACATAGCAACCCATGTTTACACTGAATCTGTTGATGATACTAGTCATGTCTGGGAAGATCAAATCCAGCTGGTTTTACTGTTGGATTTGGGACAAAGAAATTGTTTTGGAATCTCCTAAGAAGTCCATTTTTATGGGATAATTCTTGAATCAAACGTAATTCTTTGTTGAACACCCCAGAAGATCTTGTTTGTGATGAGTTTTGGATGCCAAAACTATATTTGAAATCTTGACAAATGGGATTTATTTACTAACCTTTTATACATTTTCTAAACCATTCTAAATATAAAGTTTACTGTCGGTCTTGGCTTGTATTTGGCCACTTTTATAGTGACCAGTAGCTAGTAAATTCTATTTATGAAGCAGATAAACACAACATCCTATGAATTGTCCTGAATCTTTTTAAATCCTAGTAATGGTTAGGAAGCACAAATAGACGGGGGGGGGGGGGTGGTGTTCTAGAATCTCATAAAGAAGTCAGTTTTTCATGCTACAATTTTTGTAGATTCTTGGTTCAACATTTAAAGAAGGAATTTTGATTTGAGACGAGTCTTAAGTGGTGAACTTATATTTTGAATTATTGGCAAATCCAATTTAACAGCTTTTTATTCATTTTCTTAAAGAAAAGAAAATCCATAATCTAAACAAATAAAACTTTAGTGTATGTATGGAATACTTTTATATAAATATTTACTGACCTTTAAAATATTTTTTCTTTTGTTGTTTTTACTACAATGTCACATGATGTTTAATTTGTCTGGCATAGATATCAAATTAAAAAATAGTGTTTATTTTTTTTTTAATAAACGAAATTGCAAAAGTATTTAAAAATTTGCTTTGCCTTTAATTTATTTTCAATAAATAGTTGTTAAAACCAAATTAGAATTACATTTTTTCTTCAATAAACAAAAAATATATAAATCTTGAATGAACACAATCCAGTGTTTTTTTACAATTTACCATCCTGTCAAGATGAACCCTTTTTTGAGATTTGGAAAAAATAAGACTTTTTAAAAGGATAGATTTCAAAATTTAAACAATTCAACTGTCTGTGATTTTTACTTGTCATCAGAATGATTGTTTTTTAAATTTTTAATCACTCTTTTCATGGATATACATATAACTAATCAGGGCCAGCTGCCCCAGGCTTCACAAGGTTAGGGGCCTCAACTCGGCAATTCAGTATGTTAAACAAAAATATAGGAAAAGGCAAAATGATGTCACAGCTTATAGAACGGCCTTAATTTTATAGTTGTGAGAAAAACTTTTCCAAGCAGTCATACCACAAGTCAAAAACATAAACCAGTTTAGGAATGAAGTACCAATTTGATGACTCTGTGACTAAAGTGACTGCAGTGCTCAGTAACCGGCAGAACTAATAGTCTCAGTCCCATGTTCTGTGCTAACAATGTTCTGTGCTAACAATGTTTTATGATACTGACAGTGCTAGAGTGAATCTATCCTACCCAAGCACTATCTGGATCTGATCTGCTTGCTCATTTCTGTGACCCGTAACCAACTGCTCCTGGAATCCTATTTTTAGCCCTGTAAGTAAAAACTCATTTCTTCTCTCTCTCCTCACATTCTTATTTTTTATTTTGAAAGGCCTCTAAAATATTAGTTGCCCTGGGTCTCACATTTTCTCTGAAAGACCCTGTATCTGATGGATGGTTGCAATATCAGTTTTAAGACAAGGGATGCATTGATAAAATTTAAAAACAAAACAAAATTATATCTATTCACCCTCCAGATGGTGTTAAAAGAGGCACTAGTCTCTACCTTGCAAGAGAGGAGTGAAACATAATAGCATTGAGCTGTTCAATGTCGGCTTAGAGATTCAGGTACTTGATATCTGTAGCACATCTGATGAACACCCACTGGTTATTTGTAAAATGAATACATAGTGAGAGAGAGGCAAGAGGTTTAAATTTGTGCATTAGTGAATAGTTGCAATATGAAGAAGATAGAATAATGATGTGCTGATAAAAACTTGAAAACTTTTACATCACCGTTTTTCTGTGTGTAATTTTTTTTATATATGTATTGATGAAATGATTTGATTCTTTCTATAATATGATATGAACAAGAGCAGTTGTCTATTCTAGCACTATGTATAATCAACTTGAGTAATCGGAGATTACCAGATGGTAAAGTCTACATGATTTATCACAGTGAAAGAGGGATAGAACCTAGAACTCAAGGTCTATAGTTCACAGCTCAAGCTCTATCACTCTAGTTCTGAACTATATATGAATTCACAAGCAATAAAACATTTGATTATTATTACCAGATGGTAAAGCAGTTTAATCATTACTCCACTTCCCAGACCAGTTTCTGATTTTTGCTTCTATGAAAAATGAGAACTCGGAATTCAAAGATAGAATCAGTGCACTTATTCATCTGATATATATACCTTTAACTCCAAGTATGTTATCAAGAAAAAGCCAGAAATTAAAAAAAATCTAATGTTTTGAGCCTAAGCCAATCTGCTTTTATAGTTATATAGATGTAACTCTAAACCAGTAACTATATATTTTAATAATTGCATTTCGGTATTATTTTTTTTCAACAAAGGTTTATCAAATTTTGGATTTTTATAATAAATAAACATGATTGAGTGAAATCATTGATTTCGTCTTTGAATTGCAACTGGCATTGATAAAAGCAAAAGGCCAGCACTGTTCTGATGTCATCATAGATTTAACTGCACTACCCTCTGGAAATCACTGGTTACTTCAGCTTCTGTAGATGACGCTAGTGTCAAGAGCTTATGCTTTTATGTATGCAGTATGTCTTACATTCTACCCTGTCTTTTATATCTAAAATCTCAATTTAACCATCCAAAAATTCAAATATATCTCTGTATGTCTTATCTATACTAGATTTAATACAAGATGTTGCTATGTGGGATATTCCCTTTTTATCTCAAAAATTCTAAAAGGGCATTGGATTCAAGTGCATAGAATTTTTTTTAAAAAACAAAACAAAAAAACTATAATGTAATATATATAGTGTTTTTTCAAATAAACTGCTCTCACCTTAAAGTATGAAATAATGATGCTGTCTAACAATCTTAATGACAATACTTAATCAATTTGAACACTTCCTTTGGTTATTTCATTGTCTTATTTAAATATTTGAAAATTGTTACACTGTGTTGTGTTTATTTGATGATTTAAGACCAGAGCACTCTTGAATTTATTATTTATTTGGAGAGGTTTTGTACTTTACATTAAAGTGTTCTGGCTATGACACCATTGTTAATAGATTGGCTGGTTATTTGAATGTGATATCAAAATTTGAAAATAAATATTATCAATAATTTGATTAGTTGGTTTATTAAATTTTGTTGAAGTAAGTTGATTTATACATATTAATATCAAAGTGAACATTGAGATAGTGTTTAGATATAAAATGTGTTGTTGTGTTTGATGGAATCTCAAATTATGTTTTTACTATTGATGATGTCAGTTTTTTTTTTTATTAAACATTGGCATTTGAAAGATTGTATTTTTTTTTGACATACTGTAAGTTAAATTAATATTATTAAAAATTGTTTTATGTATATATAAAGAAATTCTAATAATATTAATGAGCATGTAAATAATTTTCCAGCTTATCAAATATGTAACACTATGAATATAAACTTCTTCATGGAATAAACAAATCCAAATAAATTAATAAGATAATCCACAAGCTAAATGAATAAAGAATCATTTAAATGAATTTGCAAAGAACACCATCCTTTTGTTATAGTAATGCCAATTTATTTTGTTAGTAAAAAATGATTTTGAGATACTGTGAATTAATTTAGTTGGTTGCATACCTGTTTTCAGTATTGAACTTTATCATTATATATATATATATCACATAGAGAGATTTGACTGAAAATTCTATGTTCAAATCCCTCTATTTACCATAATGAACATTTATTATATTGAATAAATAGATTAATTAATTATATATATATAATATATTCTACCCGATTATGTAAACAATTATCAACTATTACAGTAGTAATCCTAAATCCCAAACAATATTTGTTTCTTTGCTGATCTAGGCTTTTAATTAGTGTACCTTTGTCAAAACATGATTACAATGAGCTTTGACAAAGTTATAAACTTGGATTAACATATGTAGTGGAAAAATTCATGTATTTAAATCTTTAGTATATTTGAAAAATGGAGGTTTGTTTTTTAAATAGACATTTATATCTGTATATATTGTAACCATTGTCATAGCGATGTCAAAGTTACGTTGTGATTATATTTTGTAAAATAACACATTTATTTACACATGTATATACAAACAATTATGGAAATAAATAAAGCAACAAAGTTTTGTATGTAAATGAAAGCCATAATATGTAAAAGAGGTATGAAAATACTTATTATATTTGGATATTCTTTTAATATGGAGAACTAAACTGAAGCAAGTAGCACATCAGCTTTTATCTTTGGTACGTTGTCCAGTATTTTCCCTGTCAACTATTAGAAGTCACTAAAAAGGGAAAGAAACAGAATCTTGTAGATAAATTGCCAAGAAAGTTTTTTTTGTTTCAAGTAAAATAAAATACTCGCACTACATGTAACTATATTCAATGTTTGTGCGATAATAATTAAAAGA
The DNA here is from genome assembly GCA_028023455.1 of Epiperipatus broadwayi. Lineage (NCBI taxonomy): Eukaryota > Metazoa > Onychophora > Udeonychophora > Euonychophora > Peripatidae > Epiperipatus > Epiperipatus broadwayi. The sequence continues at coordinate 3,556,795 of JAQFVV010006269.1, forward strand.
GGGAATTTATTCAAAGGAAGAAGAAAGACTTTCAACACTAAATGGTAAGATAGTTTAAAAGGGAAAAGCTTTAGTGTTTTATTATGTTTTTGGATATTCAAGATGAATAAATAAAAAGACATATTGAACTATAAAAGAATATAGAATGAAAACTGAAATTTGGGATTGTCATATAAGACACATTTTATTCATGAATGCATGAGAATAATGTTTTTAAATTTGAATTATTCATGGAGAAAACTATGTTATAATTCACCAAGAGTAATGTGAATCAAACTATTTCAATGAAAGTTGCATTGAAATAAATAATAATTTCTTTTTTATATACATATGTGAGAAGTGCAGATTTATGGAAGTATAGAGTTATGAAAGATTAGAATTTTTGTCCTGATATTCAAACAGAAGTATTCAAGAGTGAATGAACAAATAATATGCTATTGATTTATTTTTTCATTAATAAATTATTTTATTATTTATTAATTCGTCTAATTATTTTATGCATAAAGCAAGTATAATTTGTAATACTTTTCCATTAACTCTAAAAATACACAAGTTAATTATATTTAATTAGTGCACTGTCATAATAGATTAGTTTTATATAACACATTAGTGTCACACATGACTCGCAAAAAGAAAGCCCTTATAGCTCTGAGAAAATGCTCCCCGATATGCAAAGTTTGGAATGTGCAGTTGTAGAAGCAAATGGTTGTTAATACCTATGTTGGGGTGATATATATATATCCAAATACTACTCTTCAATTTTACTGCAATATAATTGTTTATTATTTATTTAATGTATTACTCTAAAACTATCATTTGCTTTTCATTATGCTTATCTGCAACACCAGTTGATTGCTCGGCACATAGTTATTGTTACAATATATATATATATATATGTAATGATAAATAATATTTTTATACTGAATGAATATAAGATCATATGATAATTACTGAGTCTACTTTATTAATAGTTGAAGAGCCCTCTAGCATGTTTATTGAATGAGGCAGCTAGAGGGTGATTCAACTATTAATTAGACATGGTAATTATCACACACACACACATATATATATATATATAGAGAGAGAGAATGGGTAACTTTTACTTTGGTTTGATAAATTATAAAATTATAGAATCAATTTAGGAAACCTTTGGATTGGTTATATACTTTTTCCCAGCATAGTAGGTTATTTATATATAATATAGTATGTTGAATTCTTCATATTGATTTTGAAACTAAAGTGCTATGAATTAGAAAGAGAAATTAAAATCTTTTATGTAGCTATTGGCAATCAATTAGGATTAGAAACTTTAATTACATCCTGTTAAACTCAACTAATCTCCACAGACAGCAATAAGTATGGGAATAGTTGGTTGTTATATATTAATTGTTGTTAATATTATATGTACTGAGTTTTAAAAAGTTAAAATTTTATCATTTTGATGAATTAACTCTCTGAGTGTATAAATATCTATTTACTGATTAAAAAGAAAGGGGAGGTGAGTCCTCAATACAAAACTAAACAATCTTTGTAGCAAGCATAAGATTTTTTTTTCAGATGATAAACTCAAGCTTCTTCTCAGTTATCCATTGATAGTGATGCAGTATTTTTGAATGAAATATATTATTCAAAAATTTTTTAATCATTCAAATAAAATTTCAATGGTGATCTTTAATCCTTTATAAATTAATTTGTATACACATTTCCATATGTAATTAAAGCAAAGAAAATACATTCTATTAATACCTATAAATTAATAGGCTGAATTTTAGTGAGCTGTTTTTTCCTACCTTGGCAGAATTTTGGGTTTACAATGAGTTGAATAAAAAATGTATCTATTCTCACATATCCAAAAAAGTTTGCTAGGACAGATTTGGGATTAAGGATATTTTATATATAAGTGATTATTATCTCTTCACATTAAAAAATACTTTATCAAGAGCAGCTTCTGCAATATATTGTTTAGTAACATGGACATTATTTGGATATAAAATAGATAAATTATGAATCTTTGAAATGTGATATTAGAGCCTGGCCAATGAAGGTTCTCTGAATAGGCAGATATGAAAAAAATAATTATTGTTTCTCTAATTGGAGAAATTTTGGAAGCCATCACTCTAAGAAGAAGCAGTATGGTTGGTCACTTAATGAATCATTTGGGATCATATAACTTATTATTGGAAGGAATGATGGAAGGAAGGCCAACAAGAGAAAGTCTTATGATGAAATATATGCATTCAAGTAGGGGAAACTGATCTCTGAAATTAGAGATCTGATGACAGAGAAAAAGCTAAGAATTATATTGCCTGTCAGTTTACAAATTGAGTAGTTAGAGGATAAAATTCTGAAAACTGTTAAAAATTGGCAGGATGACTAGCATCATGAATGATAATTTTTTTTTCACTAAGAGGACTTTATTACACAATGGGTTATTAAAGACTGGTTAACCCTCCGTAATCATGATTGGAAGTAAAATTATCTAAGTAAAATTTCATTTCTTCATTAGAAACAATTTATTCTAGCCAAAAGACAGTTGAAATGGTTTATTCTCACTGTTCAATAAGAAATGAAATACTAGGATCAATATTGCCAACAGAGTGGCTCAGCATAAATACCTTTACAATAAAACTAAAACCAAACAGGAAGGCAATTCCATCTTTGTTGAGCATGAAAAGACAACAGGGCATAGACTAGAACCCACGTCTGTTAACTTTGTTTGCTCAGAAAGGCACGATAGTAAACAAAGATCAGAGAAGCTTTACACATAGCAAGCAATCCTAAGTTCATTAATCGAAGAGAAGCCTGCTTTGCCCTGTCCTGAAAATGGCAGTTATAACTAATTTGCATTATTTTGTATAAATTTTTCTTCTAACAATGCAGTTTTTAAGAAGATAGTAGCTATGAATACGAGAGCAAGAAGTCTCTCAAAAGCGCTCAGCTAAAACAGTATTTTATATTTGCTTTTGAATATATACACTAGCTTCATTATCTGTGTGTACATCACATATATATAGTATAATATTTAGTAATAATAGATAAAAAGCCATGGCAAATTTTTTGCCACTGTTTGGTCAAATTTGGCAGTTATAAAACCCATTCAACAGCAAATTATTAGTAAATGAGTAATTAGCAATTCTGCATATGGGATATTTTTTAAATTTCAAGAGCATCCATTAGATCAAACAGACAAAGACCAAAAAAACGTGTAACTGCATTATCCATATTGTAAAGTAAATGATTACTACTGCAGGACCTGAAAATAATGTGTGTAGTAGTCCTAATATCAATTTTAAACTTTGCTTTTAATAATTGTTATTCATTCTGTTAGGTCCATTCCAGAGCCATCTATTGTAAGTTTTGAGTAATTAATGGACACTAGATGGGTATTTGATAATCTATATTCCCAAAAGATTTGATCAATGATCTTCATTAGTGAGATATTTTGAACCATCTGTATTTGTGCAACTAACCGATTACTCAAGCTAACACTAGATGGCTCTGGAACATAGTAAATAGAACAAATACAACATTTATTTGTTAAAGCATATGTTGAATGTAAGCAGAGAATATTTTGTTGATAAAAATTAACCTTAATGAAATATTCACCTAATTAAACATTAATTGTCTTCAAAAGAATAAACTCTGTTTCAAACAAGCAGAATTACAAATAATATACATTTGTGATTTAACTAGTGTGTTCGTATAAGTGTCAACTGAAACAAATTATGAATATTTGTTCAAACATTGTATTAATTTATCTAATGTAAATTTTACTAAACTCTATTTTGGTAAGAGGCATCTCCAGGTTGTGAATAGGAGAATGGCTTTCAGATATGAAGGTTAGCAGTGAATGAGCAAAGTACAATAAATAAGCAGTCACTGACAATGGGATAACATTCACTAACAGGAAGTGGTGAAGAGACAGTGGCATGTTTCCTTCTATAAAATGCCACAATTTTTATGCTTGTGGATGTATAATGGCAAGTCAACACCTCACTGGATGCTAATTCAGTAATAGCATTCTTCCAAGTCAGTGGACGATTACTATAGGTGACAATAGTAAGAAGGAAGAGTAGATGAATATTCATTTTTTGAGATTCAGCTAGTGCATTAAGCCAGTTATGAAGGCTATTGCTGGGAAAAAAGGCAATGGGAAACTATTTTGCTTTATAATACTCATTTCATTATGAATAGTTCTACAGCAATCATAGTTTGGCTTTGTTGTTTTGCCTGGCAGGTATGGACATGAGGCTACTCAGGTCACAGACCTGCAAAATTTCTAAACTTCATTCATTAAGAGAAGGTAGATTGCAAATTGCCTTATGGAATATTAGATCATTGAGAAGATCTGGAAAATTTGAAAAGAGAGATCAAGTATAAAATTTTTTGATGTTATAGGATTGAGTGAAGTGAGGTGGGAAGGATGTGGGGAAATAGGTAGTGGAGATGTTATTTTATTCAGATAGTGAAAGATCAATTAATGAAGTTGGCATTGTTGTTGGGAAGAGAATTTGGAACATGTGGCAGAGGTTGATTGTATTGGTGATAGGTTGATAATGATAAGAATAAATGCAAGTCCTAGGGATTTGGTAATCAAACAAATTTATATGCTGACTACTAATCATGATAATATTGAAATTGATTAAATATATGAGAAGATAGGGAAAATTATCCAGTGTGAAGGATAGGAATGCTGTTGTGGGGAAAGGTAAGGAAGGGAAAATTGTTGGCATTTATGGTATTGGAAACACAAGTGAAGGAGATAGCCAATTTGTACAATTGTGTAAGGAAAATGGGTTTGTGATTGCAAACACTTGTTTTAAAAACCATATAAGAAGATTTTATACATGGAAAGCCCCAGGTAATTGAGAACATTATCAAATTGTTTATATATTGATTCAGAATAGATACAAGAATGCTATTAAGGGTTCACATGCTTTTCCTGGTGCTGAAGTTGGTTTTAAAAAGAATTAAAAAAAGGGAAAAGATTTGTAAGATGAAATTTGGATAAACTGAGAGAAATTGAAAAAAGAAAATTTGGTTTAATATGTGAAAATGAAATAAAAAGGATTGTTAAAGATGAGGAATATATTAAGTCTTGATAAGTGTTGGTGTAGGATTAAAAAAGGATTCTTAAAAATAGTAAAAAATGAAATAGATATTATTCAGGTAAGGAAAGCTAAATGATAAGTGTAAATACCAAGAAAGGCAAAATGCATATAGAAAAATTTAATAAATGGCTAAGAAGAGAAACAGATTAAACAAAAGAAAAATTGTTGGAGCAAGAATGTAGAGAGATAGAAATGCTCCAAAAGATGGAAAGATATGATCTGGTATTTAATAGAGTAAGAAATATCACTTGGGAGCAAAAGACATAGGTAGTAAGTGAGATTGCAGGTAAGAATTGAAAAAGATTAACTGATAGCAATGATATCTTAAAAAGATGGAAAGTATATCTTCAGTATCTATTTAAAAGAGAAGATAATTTAATTCTAATTTGAAAATGAAGATATTGAAGTAGATGATAAAGATATGGACATATTTCCAGATGAAATAACAAAGTCAATTGCATAAATGAAGAATAGTAAGACTGTTGGATTTGATGCAATACCTATAGCATTTTTTTAAGAAGTGGGAGAATTTACTATGATGAAAATAGTTGGTCTTTGCAATTTGATATATAATAATGGAGTTTAGCCTGAAGATTTTTTAAGAAATAACAGGATGGTCACTGAAAAACTGAAGAGTTTGAAAAAGTCATAACTTTTTCATTTTTTGTGTAAGTTATAGAGCATCATTTGAAGATTAAAACTGTTTGTATAATGTCCAGCAATGATAAAGCTCATTAAGTTTTTCTATTTCCATTTGAAAGATCAGTCATTCTAACTTAGAGAAAATACCAGCAACATTTTAATAACAGAGTATCTCTTAATGATAATGTGATTTAGAACCTAATCACTGGTTTGAAAGAACTGGCTCAGTCATGATCTTCCAGGAAGCGGTCCTGTGCACTGTTGCAGCAGTAGAAGCTGTACAGCAAAAGGTTCTTGAGGATTCATCTTGCTCTCCCTCTCATCACTCTGCTCAATTAGGCATTACTAGAACATCACTTCAGAAGTCTGAAACTGGATTTCAAAATGTTTCTAAATAAGAATCCAAATGGTTCAAGCTTTACTATCCCAAGATACTCAGCAGTGCCTGCAGTATGCCATTCAATTTCATCAGCTATCATAGATAACTTTTCAAACAACTTAATAATGAGTGATGAGATCCATTTTCATTTAGTTAGGTATATCAACAAAGAAAACTACAGATTTTTGGGTACTGAGAATTTCAGGGAATTACATCAGCATCAATTGTACCCCCAAAAGTGCACCATTTAGTGCTGTGTTATGGCTGATAGAGTTATTGGCCCCCATTTCTTTGAAAATGAGGGTCAGCCAGAAAGAATCATTGGGGCTTGTATAGGACTATACTTCAAAATTTTTTTGCCTAGCAGTTGAAAATAATCAGGAGGTATGGTTCCAACAGGATGGAGCTATTGTGCACACTGCCAGGGTGACAATGGACCCCTGAGAAATTTTCAGTGAATGAATTATTTCAAAAAATGCTGAATTTGTTTGGCTTCCATATTCACCTAATTTTATGGTCCCTGATGTCATTTTGTGGGGTTACTACAAAAATAAACCATGAACAATTCAAGAACTAAGGAGAACAGTTGGGCCAAAATCCAACACTTAGGACCTGAAACCTTGCATAAGATCATGGAAAATGCTGTGGAAAGAGACCATTTTTATGAACAGGAAAATAGTGGGCATTTGAGGGATGTTTTTTTTTTTCACATAATACTGAAAAATATCCATTAATTATATTTCCAAATAAAAATAATAAAAAATTATATAAAATGTTTGTGAAAGTTATTTTTGTTTTATATCATTCAGTCTTTTACTGGCAACCTATTATAATGATTCCAATTGCTATAAAGAAGAAAACTGCTAAATGTGAAGAGTACAGAACAATAAGTTTGTTATCCATGCTGCTAAAGTTTTATTGAGGATTTTAACTCAGAGAATTTCTGGCAAGATAGAGTATTATATTGGAGAAGAATAGTTTGATTTTCAGAGTAGGAAAAGTACAAAAGATGTTATTGGTGTTAGAACAATTGAAAAAGATAAAGGAATTAGTATATGTTTTGTGGATTTGGAAATAATCTGGAATAAAGTTATGACCATCTTAAAAAATAAAGGAGTATTTTGGAAAGAGGGAGGATTGATTTGGAATATGTATACTGGATACAGAATAAGAATTTAAATTGGGGAATAATGATAATATAGTATGTCATCTGTTCTTTTTAATAGTTATTTAGAAGACATGCTAAATAAATATTTAGACTGTGAAGGAGCAAATGTTGGAGGTAGAATAATAAAATGTATAAGATTTGCAGATGACATAGCTTTTATAGCTGGAGGATGAAAAGTGTTTTCAGAATATGTTGAATAAATTGGTGGAAATAGTAATGTTGAAATGATTTAAGTATTTATGAATAGGGAAAAATGTAAAAAGACTGCAAATTGAAATCCATGATAACATAGTTCAACAGGTAAAGGGATTTAGATATTTGAGTAATTGGTTGAGGAGGATGGAAGAAATGAAGTTAAAAGAAGAATAGCATTGGCAAAGGAGGCATTTATTAAGAGAAAGAGAATATTTTGTGGACCTTTGATGAGAGAATTAAGAAAAATATTAATTAAATGCTACATGGGATATCCTAATGTATGTTTGTGAAGTGTGGGCAGTGAGTGATAAAATTAGTAACAGATGGAAGCCTTTGAGATGTGGACATGGAGAAGAATGGGAAAAAAATCAGTTGGATGAATAAAATAACAAATGAAGTTTTGAAATGAGTAAATGAAAAAAAATTGAAGAAATCAGAGAGAGAAAAAGAAACTGGATGCATATATTAAAGAGAATTTATAGTTAATGAAAAATGTTTTGAAGAGAATGGTGAGTGGAAGTAAGAAGAAAGGATGGAAAAGATTGACATTGTTGAATGATATAAGAGATGGGAAGACTTATATGGAATTGAAGAGATGAGCAATGAAAAGAATGAAATGGAAAAATGGATATGTGACTACTCTCTGGACTTGCCCACTTGACAGAATACTTTTGATGATGATTTAACCAGTTTAGTATATTGTTTTTATCCTAAGAACTTTTGACATTGTGTGTGAATGCTGTAAATAAAACTGGCATCTTTTGATGGGGGAATTTTTTGATGCAAATAGCAAAATGGAAGTAACTGCAGTGAATGAAGAACCATATCCAAAGATTATACACATTTTGTCTGAGTTTAATGAATGGATGCTTTAGGATTAACTAGAAAATATTATAACAATCACGTACATGGAAAGAATACCCTAAATAGGTTTAATTAAAACATTATTCTTTAATCTGGGTTATAAGCAACTACTAACATATGATAGCCTCATAATTTGATGTCTTACAAGAACTCATGAAATGTCACATAACTATATTCCATTAGATAGTAACGATTTCTGGCTTTATGAACACAGACTTGCACATGACCCACCACTCACTATTCTATCTCATATCACTGATTCACTTGAACACATATATGTCGAAAAGATAAATAATCACCAATATGTGTATTTCATGCTAAAACAGCAATCATCAATTGGTCCAGATTATCATCTCTACACATATATGCAATAAGTGCTCAGATATATATTAAGATAACCAATCTTTATACTTTAATGGACAGACTTCAATTTATTCCACATTCCAACTCTTAAACTATCTATCCAATTGGAAATCTGATGATAGAACGCTCAAAGGCCACCCTAATGCCAAGATTTTTGTCACACCCATGTTGACCTAAGGTCATCATTTAAGTATTGATTAGTCAAATGATACTGTTTTTTTTCCAGTATGTTTTAATCTTTTCGCCCCCCCCCCCTCATTAGTTGGAAAATAAAATAAGATTAGATTTTAAATATATAGAATCACTGTTTTAATTATAAATTTATTTAAACGCACATTGATTATGTAAGTAATATTTACTAAGGCTATTATAAACCTCAAGACTGTTTTAATATATCTGGCAACAAATGTTTTTATTCAACATATTTATAATAGCAGTTGGAAATTGGTTTTATTATCTTAGAAATTTTTTTAACCAACATTTAAAAAAAAATAATTATCATTTTTTTTGTAGCTGCATTGTTTCATACAATTTACAATAATTTTGGGTTTAAATTAATGTATATTTTAGCTAAAGAGATGATAATAGGTGGACAATTAAAGTCTTAAATTGGATTCCAAAATATCATAAAAAGTCCTAGGAGACAGTTTGATATAGGGAAAAAAGGCTTAGGATAGGAGAAACTGGATTAAAATTAAAGAAATTTGATTCTGCTGCTGTAGTGGAACGATACTAATCGAAAATATTTTATTATTTAAATTGTAAGAATACAATTTGGAGTAAGACTGGGTGGGGGAAGCAACAATTTTCTATTCTGTCTTTTCTTGGTTTTTGTGATTCGTCTATTTCTACTTGCACGCATTTTGTTTTCTCATCCTTATATTTCATTTTCGATCCTTTATTATTACTACTACTATCTCTCTCCTCCTACTTCGCTGAGTAGTCTGAAGTATCTGTTTGGTCTTCTGTTGAATGTCTTAAGTTTCAGAACCGTAGAAAAGAATTAATGAAACACTCATTTTTAAAAATCTTTATTTTCAGAGATAAAAACAATGTTTTTTTTTTTTTTTAATGACAGTTGGAAAGTTTCGCTTGTTTTAAAAATAACATAAATCATAAGCTAAAAAATAAATAAATATTTTTATAGCCATATTGTTTGATACAATTCTAATTAATTTTGTGTTAAAACCAATATATATTTTACTATTTAAGGTATATGATTCAATTTAAAATAAGGTGCACGTGTGTGAAAGCAAGATATATATATATTCATGTGAAATATTTCCTCTTCTGACTCTCTCCTGGTTATTTTTTTTTTTAAATGAATGATTCATCTCCTCCCACCAACACGCCTCTTTCCTTTCTGATGTTTTGTAGATTCGATAATAGTGTATTAATTTTTTAAAATAAAATATTAATAGCAAGAATAACCTTTAGAAATTGTTTTCTTGATATATATAAAAAAATTGAAAGTCAAATTCTTGAAACAAAAAAGAAATTTAAAATATTTTACGGAAATAGCATCCATATTTTGTTTTGCGTAAAAGGAAAAACATTAATTTGTTACCCGAGGCTCTGCTGGTCAATTGCGATGAAAATTAGTTTCAGTGAGATAAGAGAAACATTATTTGATATTGATATTACGCTCTTAGATAATTGTTGAAAAAACGAAATAACAATGTTGCTGCTTTCGCACCGAACTCTGGGATTGAACTATAGGAAGTGGTTGGCGAATTAATTCAAAAAAATTTATGAGACTTCTAATACCGTTGTTAATCCGTTGGTATAAACAATTATAAATACCTTGATTTATTTATTAATATAGATGAAAACAATAAATGAATTTAATCATAAAATTAAACTTGGGTGGAGTGGTTTTCGTAGAAATAACTTCATATTAAAAAAGTAAGGTTTTTAAGAGATGTTTTATCAGTTCTTTCTTGTGGATCTGAGACTTAGATACTTAGCAGAAGAGTAATGCTGAAACTTCAGACCATTCTAACTTAATATTGAGAGATAGATGTTGGGAATTGCAAAAAAGGAATGAAAATGAAATTCTTAGTTGAAAGAACAAAAATGTGACACTGACCAATGAAAGAATTAAGAGATTAAAATGGAGTTGAGCGGAACATATTACTACAAGAGATGACAATAGAAGTGCAGTCTTAAACCAGATCTAAGATATTGTAAAACAAAACAGATTTGTTGGTGTGATATGGAGACTGTGGATTGGAGAAACTGGATTAAACTTGGAGAGATCTTCCTCCTTCAATGAATCAATAGTTGAAATGATAAGAAAATGATAATTTTGGGGTTGTCAGAATATTTAATAACCAACCAATACTGGTTGGAAAATGGATATTTAGCTATTTTTAGGCAAGTTTTGAATATCTGATCTTTAATTATTCATTTGTGAGTGGTTATTGGAGAAACATTTTGCCAAGTAATGAATTATAGGCTATCTTATACATGCCTACTGTGTATATTTATGGTCTTGGTGCTATATTGGGTAGTGCATCTATTTGCAATAATCCATTATCTAGTATTTGTATTTAGGTGAGACTGAGAAATTTCTTTTAGGTAATTGAAGATTATTTTTAAGCTATCTGGATCACCCCCCCCTCCATGTAGATAGCTTATAACTAATCCAGATGATCATCTAATTATTGATTGGTAAATGGGTGTTTATCTATGCTTAACTGAAATAGTAACAAACCCTCTTTGCATTATACAGAAGTTTATTTATTTCAGTATATATAAACGATTGCTTATAATAATAATAAAATCAAATAGAGTATTTTTCGGGAATTCATAAGAAATTCGAGTACTAGATGTGAAAATGCTGAACTGTTATCCACGGATCTTGAACTCCAATCTACCACTCCAAGCAGGACGTTGCTTTTAATGGTTATTTTTTACATTTTGATCACAGGAGACTCTTCAGAGTCAACATATTTGCTTTTTAGCAGATTGCTTAATAATAATCAAGGCTGCCATATTGTGATATTTTTCTATATATAAAGTTTAATTAGTTTTTGTTACTGAAAAACAGTTTCTATGAATAGCATAATTATTTATTATTTTATAATTGGGCTAAATTTATCATTTTTACGAACAAATCAACCTTTAATTAATCTGACTAATTGTTATCAAAGTTAAATTAATGATTTGTTGATCTTAACTGATTAATTAAAATTGTCTAGTCATAAAATGTTGATCAGATTCTATAATTAAAATAGTTCTGTTCAAGAGGAATCATATATATATGTATACATACAATTCTACTTATAACTTTCATTTTACAACATACACTCTCGTCATATGAATAGACATCTGAAAAAGGCAAGTTATTTTTCTCTTAGATGCATTTTATGCTGAATCAGGACTTATTAGTTATCCCCCCCCCCATCCAACTTCAAACATGTCTTTATTAACTATATTAGTCTATATCAATATTATAAATATTAATTTATTATGATAATGCTAAGTTTACTGTATTCTGTTATGACCTCCCCCCCCCCCCCAAGATAAATAATTTAGTAATTATTATTAAGCTTTATTTTAGTCTGTGATTTAATACAATGATTAAGTGTCCTGCTCTGAAGAGTATGGTTCAGGCCATTTGTTATGCAATAAAGTCACTCCATTATTATTATTATTATTATTATTATTATTATTTTAATTTTATTATTATTATTATTATTATTATTATTATTATTATTATTATTATTATTATTATTATTATTATTATTATTATTATTATTATTATTATTATTATTATTATTATTATTATTATTATTATTATTATTATTATTATTATTATTATTATTATTATTATTATTATTATTATTATTATTATTATTATTATTATTATTATTATTATTATTATTATTATTATTATTATTATTATTATTATTATTATTATTATTATTATTATTATTATTATTATTATTATTATTATTATTATTATTATTATTATTATTATTATTATTATTATTATTATTATTATTATTATTATTATTATTATTATTATTATTATTATTATTATTATTATTATTATTATTATTATTATTATTATTATTATTATTATTATTATTATTATTATTATTATTATTATTATTATTATTATTATTATTATTATTATTATTATTATTATTATTATTATTATTATTATTATTATTATTATTATTATTATTATTATTATTATTATTATTATTATTATTATTATTATTATTATTATTATTATTATTATTATTATTATTATTATCTAAAAAGAAATAATACAATAATTTCTAACTTAAAAAATGATTAGTATTAATTATTAAGATGTTTATCTGGGGAGAATGGTATCAAAGCTGGAGAGTGCATAAGTGTGATACCAACAAAATAAGCTATAATAATGTATGTTATACTAGTGAGAGGCTGCTTTCTAAAAAGTTTCATACCATCACTATTCCAAGCAGATAAATTGATGATTTGATCTTTTACTATTTTACTTTAATAGATAGTAAGTAATTATTGAATATTAGATGATAATTCAAAGTGTGGCTGGTTGGCTTCCATTAGTAATTTCTTCTGCCTGGGCCAAGTAGCTTATAAACCAATTGCGGTTATTATCAAACAATGATAAAAACAAATGGAACTTACATTATTAGACCTACTGACAAATTTAATCCATCAATTTTGATAAAACAATAAGTAACTTTATTTAGTACAAAATTGTGATCTATAACTTTATTTAGTGGAAATAAACAAATACGCATTTTCATTTTGAAACAATCAAATTATTTGCAAAAATGATGATAATTATTAACCTTATTTTGTAGAAAATAATGACCTATAACTTTATTTACTGGAAATAAATCAACTCATATCTATGTTGTTGTATTTTTGGTGACAAATAATGTTGCAACAATTAAACTTTTAGCAATATATATTTATTCCAATAAAAAAAGAAAACCAAAAGATTATTTTTTACAATTATTGAGGCTGATTGACGTTTTTTTATGTCATGCCAAATGCAAATGAAATCATAGCTATGATATACACAAAAATGTTTGTATTCTGGCAGCCCACAAGTTGTCACTTTTGTAGGATTTTGTGTTTTCTTAGGATAACACGCTACATGCATAAACTTCTTGCAGATTGTTATTCCAGTCTATGACTATGTTTTGAAAGTAGTGAACTGCTTTGTCCTTGGTAGTAGGCAGTTCCCAAATATAAATCATTTCGGATAAAAAACTCATTCAAAAAATTTATTTGGCAGGTATTAAAACTTGACAGTAAATCACATGTACACCTTACTTTCGCCAGATGATTAATTAGCCTTTGTAGAATTCTCTTTCATGTTATCACAACATACTTTAGATTGTAAAATTAGATGCTAAACTAACATTTGAATAACAACTTTCTCCTGGTCAAAATATTACTAATATGTAAAAAAGTAATTATTTTCATTTTTACAACATTGTAAATATATTTAATTCGGTCTTTATTTAGATATTTAATTATGCCATCGACTTTTCTCATAACAAGTCCAATATATAATTACCAAATAATCAACTAGTTTATTGCCTGGGATTGAACTCTGGAATTGAAAGAGCGATGATTCATGGAATTTGAACTCCGGAGTACATCCCTTTACCACTGCATTCACTGCACTAAATCATTCAGATATCAGGTAACATTCATCACTGATCAATATAATAAACTTGTTTGATTCTTAATATTCCAAACTATTTTGACCTAAGTTTCTATTATTTTTAGACTAACAACCATTCCATTGCTTTGGTTCTCCTTAAAGTCAAAGCATTGACATTCATCAACTCAAATTGTCCTTGAACTTACTTTGTTTATACCTATTAAGAATAACTGAGAAGTCATTTATCAATCAGTATTAAATAGCTAGTTGGATTAGCTTTCTTCTTTACACTATCTGAAAAAGTATTTGAAATATTATTATTCTTTTTTACTGTTTTATATTTTATTATAATTATATTGGATATAATTATAATGTTTAAATACATATTGTCTATACTGAACTTAATTTATTTACAAGAGATTTGAATTCAGACTTTCAAGCTCCCTACAACTAGCCATTCCATCTTATACAACCAATACACATGTCCATGCATAAAAAAGGAACTCCAATATACATATTTCATACTGAACTAGCACTCATTAGTTGCTATCTTAATAGAAGGTGAGCACTGATTTTATATATATATATGGAAGATGATGATATGGATTAATTGATGAGTGCTGGTTTAGGACGAAATATGTATATCTTTTTCACATATGTGTGGGTCATGTGTATCAGTTGTATAAGATGGAGTGGATAGCTGCAGGGATCTTGGAAGTCTTGAGTTCAAATCTAATTATACTAAAATTTTTATTTCTATATTATTATACATATATTTAAATATTTAAAATAATAATCAGTCTTAAATAAAAATTTATGCAACACATCAAATCAGGCTTTCATTCTTATTGTCAAGATGATTAGTCATTTACAATAATATGTGATGTGATGCACTGTGATTTTTCCTTATATGAGTCAGGAATTTCTCAGCAACTGTGCCCAGAGAAACCTGTTAGCCACTTTACCTTTCCTTTCCATTTCTTGCCATGTTTTCCCATATCCTGCTCCATCCCATTTCCACAACATAATCTTTGTCAACTTC
Organism: Epiperipatus broadwayi; assembly: GCA_028023455.1. NCBI lineage: Eukaryota > Metazoa > Onychophora > Udeonychophora > Euonychophora > Peripatidae > Epiperipatus > Epiperipatus broadwayi. The sequence goes on from JAQFVV010006269.1 coordinate 3,572,200, forward strand.
ATGGCCTTTATATCTAAATCCCCCTTATCTTTTCCCAAACCCAGCTTTAAAACCAATGAGTCACTTTCTGTATAATCACTTTGTTTATATTTATTCTTCCACAACTTCATTATTTATACACTTTCTGCTTTTAGGCATTTACATTCAATTAACAGATGCTTAATATTTTCTATATCTTTCTTACACAACTTGCAGATTAAATCACCCACATTTTTTTTATTTATGTGTATATTTTTTTGTTGCTGAAGATCCTGTTCAAGCCTTAAATAGTAAACTACTTTCCTTGCTATTGTCATAAATTAACTCGCACCCAATATTCTGTTTACTTTTATATATATTTAAACTCTTTTAATTCTCCATACTAGTTCTCCAACTCTCCAACTTCCTATTCTTTATTAATGCATTTATTCTTCTATCCCATTCCTTAACACTATAATATGCAATCATCTACTCTTTTGTATAAGTATATTGACATGCATTCTTTATCCTAATCTTCTATTCATATTACATTACCTTTCTCACCCATCTTGTTGCCTGCCCATAAATTTATCATAATTCAATTATTTTTTTCTACTTTTTGTAAAATGAAAAAAAAAAATTAGATTGTAATAACTGTCTGTCTTTCTATCTATTTATTCATCTATCTATCTATATGTTTATTGTAGTATAATTTAAATAATGTCTACTGGAGAAAATTGCTATAGAGTAGATGATCATGTGATTGACAAGATTCTTATTAGAATGAGCCAGGTTTGATATGTTGAATAAATTTTTATTTATTTTTAGTTATCTATTTCAATTTTAAGTTTGATTATTATTTTAAAGTTTATAATTAAATATTTACTTCATTAGCATGTAATCTATAACATATATATGTGCTTGGCATACAGATTATGAAGTTAGTAAAAGTAAATAATACTCTGCAATTTAATGAGCTGAGTGCTTTCAGGAGCCTTTATGCTCCCATAATCATAGCTACTAGAGTGTTGAGAACTATACAGATGTAACATGCAAATATATGAAAATTAATGCAAAGTGATTAAAGAGACCATTTTTGAGAGAGAGAAAAACATGCATCTCGTCTATTAATTGATGTTGGATTGTTTGCTATATGAAAGACAACATTATGGAAATTTTTAAGATTGAAATTTGAGTATATATTTAAATATTTTTTAGCTTTGAAGAAGACTGCTGGACAATCAAAATATTATGTTAACATATTATTAATTATAATTATATTTGAAAAAAACCTTAAATTTCTTTGCAATCATCAAAAGAATGACTTCAAATTTAAAATCTCAATATGATCAATTTTGCAGTTGATTGTATTTTAGTTTTCTCTAGGGATGTGTTATCGATACCCTCATATCATTTAGTTGTCAAAATAAGTACTCAAACAATAGATAAGAGAAGATAAAGGCTAACTTTTTTAAGTAGCATATATAACTTGTACTGCTGTTATCAAGTAAATCAATGCTATTTATGATTTGAAGTTGTTTAGGAAATCACATGATGTTTTGCCATCCAAGTATGAAGTTGAGATTCCATTCTTGTGATTCAACTGAGTCCATCACTGTAACACTGCACTACGCAATGTAAAAAAAGATTTTGAAAACTCAGATCTTACACTTGTTTAATAGACAATAGTCACACTGTATGGTTTGGTACAGTGATAGAGTGGTAGACTTTGGAATTCAAAATCCATGAATCACAGCCCAGCTCTATTACTTATGAAACTCCTAAGTGATAAACCAATTGATTATTATTTTTATTTATAATCATTGTATTGTGAAGTCTTTTGAATTCATCTTTCTTATTACATAAGTTATGGTGGCAGGGGGATTCTGTCCCCCCATCCCAAGCATGAAATATCAGAATAATAATTGAAGCATTCATTTTAATACATTGATCATTTGAATTTTTTATTTTTGGGTCTAATTTTTTTTGTAACTATTAATTTCTTATGGTAGTTTAGATGTTTCCTCTTACACTATGATTAGGTTTTTATTATACCTATTTGAAACCAGGGACATTGCATATATATCTTAAGCTTTTTATGGTAGAGTTTAAAGCAGTCAGTACTATGGCAAATGATAACATGATTAAAGGTTTGATATTTTTTATTTTGATAAGTATACATCGACCCCCTCTCTACCTTATAAAAACTAACACTACTGATACTTTAAATAAACTTGTGCTAATAGTTGAGAGTTATCTACCTAGAGATCAAACTGGGTTAAGCCAAGAAGGAGTTGCTGTGAACATGTTTTATCTTTAACAATTTGTATTAAAAAAGATTTTTAAAATAAATTAAAAACTGATGTAACCTCTATTGATCTAATCTCAGTTTATAAGTATGTTTAGGAAGATATTCTTCTAAAAGTTTCTAAAAGCTTTCATTGCTGGAAAACCATTAGTTTACTTGATAAGAAGCTCTCCAATAGAAACACCGAAGTGTCACTAAATTATAATTGTAGTAGATACACACTTTGAATCATTTTAAATGTTTCAGTAATTGTTTTTCCTAATTTAAAACAAAATTTAATGTTGTATTTTTATATTGGACTGTTTCCATCATCTAATATGCATATTGAATGTCTTTAGAAAAAAATTATTTTATTTAAATATTTCAAATACATTCAACTATTAATAATAGTACATCAAACAAATGGTTATCCATCAGCTGTTATTAAGAAATTTGTTAAATAGACAACAAAAAGAACCATCAAGAGAAAAGAGAATTATTGATACAGTAATGTACCCATACATTCCAAAAAAAATTAAAGAAAATCTGCAATCAGTATAACATCAGAACAGCTTTGCAGAGCCATACCACAATATGAGGAATTCTATCATCTACAAAGCCTAAACTTGAAATGCTGAAAAAATAAAAACTGCATCTATGAAATACCATGTGAATGTGGAAGAACATATATTTGTAAAATGAGTTATCCCATTGAAAAGCACTTGCAATAACACAAACTGATGATTAGAAGAGAGAAAACAGATGTGTCTAAAGTAGCAGACTATGTATAGATGCCAATGGACATACATTCAATTGGGAAAACAAAAATATTGGATAGAGAAGAAAAGATAATGACAATGGCAAAAAATCCCATAAGCCAACCTAGTGTGATTATACACAATGTATGAAAACCACTAATCAACTTTGCTCTTAGGAAAAAATGGAGAAATCCAGAGGAATCTCATAGATAAATATATGAAATTTCTACAGATTGTTGCCTTTGGCAGGATGGCTCAGTTAGAGCGTTACCTTAAAATTCAATACTCAAGAATCTAAGAGTTCAGGTTCGAATCCTATGCTAGTACTGTCACTGGTCAGATCAGCAATACCTGAAGAAGAGGGACAATAATACTTTTTGAAACATTGTGCATATACTAATCTGTTTGATATGTTATTACTAAAAGTTGAATGTATTTGAAATATTTAAATAAAGTTAAATTTTTCTAAAGACATTCAACACACATATTAGGTGATGGAAATAGTCCAATATAAAAATACAACTAGAATACCATCATCACAAACCTTCAGGAAAACACAAAATTTAATGTGTGTTGTTCTATTATGAGTCATGGTATGAAACAAATCGACACATTTTATATCATAATTCATGATCCAGATGTACTAGCACCTACATTTTTTTTATAGTGAATATCTAAACTATGTTGCTTCATGATATGAAATTGTAGGCAGCTTGGAGAGAGAACTAGTCATTTTTCACTGGGACATGTTATGTTCAAAATTTTACAGAATGGTCTGCCATACAATTGAGTTTTTTCATTTATTTTATTTAATGTATTCATTGGTGAACTTTTAGAAATAAAATGCAAACATTTTATCTATGTTATTGACACAGCTTTGATTTCACAAAAAAGATCCTTTCTAGAAATAGAAAAGTCTTTTAGTAAGGATGTGAAAAGATTGGGAAACTTTTTTCAAAGATCCAATAAAGACAGTATACTCAACTTTTAATTTAAATAACAAGGAATCTTTCATAATCTGAATGTAATCTTTTGTAATAATAATATGAGACACAATTCTATCCCATATTCTTTAGGATTAAGCTTTCTAAGATTAGAATAAAATTATAGGAATGACTTCCTTGGAAAGCTGGTTGGCATTACATAGTAATGTGATGCAAAAACTTTACAGACAGCTTCCTTAATGCTAGCTTATTCTATATTATATCTTTGTTTTTTTGGGGGGGGGGAGGAAATCACATTAAATTTCTGATTTCACTCAGTTAAATATTATAAAAAGTATTATTAATACATTAAAATCTCCTCCTTCACAAGAGGCTTCCTGTTTTTTTACATATTTCTTCACAAGATACCAAAAGAAAAGTTGCTTCGCAGAAAGTGTATAAATTATTAAGTATAAACCAACAGAATATTACATCACATATTTTCAGCTTTCATACTGTTGTTTTAGTAGCATTTTTTTCTTTTTGTCATTTACAGTAAGCTTTATAAAGCAATGATATTACATATCATACCATTTACACCTTCTTTGACACTTTATCAATACTTTTATTTTTATTATTTGTATTACACTAACAGTTTCGACTGTCCTGCAGTCATCATCAGAGTTCTTGTTGTTTATTCTGTTAGTGTAATACAAATAATAAAAATAAAAGTATTGATAAAGTGTCAAAGAAGGTGTAAATGATATGATATGTTATAATAGAAATCAATACATAGGAGAAGAAGAAGTAGAAAATTAATGATAATTACCAGATAACAATGCTTAATAATTTCCTGTCCTGTGCTTTCTTATCCAAAATCCCCAGAGTAGTTTCAAGCTTATGGCTTTCATCAATGAGGAACTGTGGATATTGGAACAATGCAACTGAACCATAGAATCTATTACACCTTCCTTCCACTCCTATCATGTACTTCTATGTTGTACTATTAAACTAGCAGCCTAACCCAAGACATTTGTTTTCAATCTAAGCCAACTTGCTTGTATAGTCATATAGATCTAAATTCAGTTTAGTTTTTATATGTTATGGTATTCTTAGTTTTTTAATAACTAAATTCACCTCTATCCCATGGCCATTATTTCATAGAAACCAGTAAAACATCACATGACCTACCACATCTTCAGTTCACACATTGCTATTTTAGTAGCATACTTTTCCACTTTCTTTTTGCCATTTACAGCAAACTTTATAAAGCAATGATAAATCCAGATGACAGTACTTAATAAATATGTATTCTGGGTGTTCCTATCAAAAATCCACAGACTAGCTTTAAGCTATGGCTATTATGGAATTTTGGATAGGAAAACCCAAGATAGAGATTTTTTAAGCACTGTCATCTGGTAACTATCATTATTTTCCAAAGCTTATTGTAAATGACAAAAAAAGGTGGAAAAGTATGCTACTAAAAGTCATTAAGTCAATCAAACTTGCTAATAATTCAAGTTGTAGTTTTACCACATAAGACTCATCTCAAATCAAGATTCCCTTAACAAAGAATTATGGCATAAAAATGGATTTTTTATGAAGATTTCAAACCAATTTGTTTTTTCAGATCCAAAAGTAAATCCAATTAAATTTTTGAAGACTCAACAATAAATTTGGAACAAACTATGGTCATTGTATTCATCTGATTCATAAATGGAATTAAACAATTACTGACCTACATAATTGTGAATAAACATAATAAAACTGTTATTGACTGTCAAATATAAATATACATTAGTAGAATTGAAGATCAACTTTTACTGATTTTATCTTCTAGTTGGAATCTACAGGTTCCTGTTTGATATTTTGTTCATAGTTAAGCTGTCTAAAAACACCCATACACTTAACAATAAGTGCATGCTAAAGAGCAGGCAAAGCAATATCTTCCCATTTTTATGTACATTGGTTTAAGTATTTTCACACCATAGAGAAATCTAATTAGTCATAAACTCTAAACACCTTTTAACATTCAAATGCATAGTATATAGAATTGAAGTGACCATACATATTTGTGAGTGAAGACTGCTACTGATGACATGCTATTTTTGATTTAAATTCATATCAAACATATAATGAATGGCTCACTGCTTTTTTTTGTTTTATTGCAACATTAATGATTCTTCCAGATTAAAACTTGTTGATTTTAAAAACTTATACAGGAAGTAATCTGTTCACCTTACCTTGAATGTTAGAATGTGGATGGAAATCATTTTCACTTTTGGAAAGTTTTTTTATAATATTTCATTAAAAGTTTAATATGTGTATATTTAATACTAACACATTTGCAATCATGGTATTTAAATACGAAGTTGAGTTCACCTGCTAATCTGAAGTTTGTTTTGGAAAATACATGTATAAGAAAGCAGTTAGTCTGATATCTTTTTCAATAACCCAGTCGCTTATGGGACTGTGGAATTCATGCCAGGAACACTATGAATTAATTGGAATGATCATGTAATCTACATATTTTTTTTACATCTAAATTTTTTAACTTGGAAATTTTAATGTTTAAAAATATCACTAAAACCATTTAAAATTACATTTGTTGAATAATATGAAAAGTGTGACTTTTGTAAGGCTTACTGAATAACTTCATTTTAGAATGTTTTTAAAAAAAGCCGGAATATCATAATATACTTTCTTCAAAACCAGATCCTCAAATAAAGATCAATGGAAAATGGTAGAAAATTAATTATTGATGATGATTTCTTGTTAAGATGCAATTTTAATTCTAAATAAATAATCAAATGATTGGGAATTGTAAGAAGTTTGAGCACTGGAAGTGAGAGAGCTGGAACTCCAATTCATGAATCTTGAATTACAAAATCTGCAATTGTTTCCCTAAACTAATCCATGCAAAGCACAAAATATCGATTGATTTGATTGGGATTTTATAAGAAATTTGAACACTGGAAGTGACAGCTGGAGCCATGATTGATGAACCTTGCTTGAGTTCCAGGATCCACCATTCTATCCCTGCACTAAATCATAATCAAATGGTTTATTGCTCAGAAGTTAATATGATGTTTGGTTTGGAGATTACAGAGATGGAACCATAATCTATGAACATTGAGCTACAAACTGCCATTTTATCACTGCACTAAATCTTGCAGGACTTTATAAAAACTAGGGAAACTATAATTAGTAAATTTCCTAACATAAAGTCTTTCAAACTTATCACCCTCTGGAAAAACCCTTACCTCATTTTCTTCTTCAAGTATTCATAAGTATTTTTTTCATTAAGATCCAAAATTAATTTATTTTACATTACACATTCTAACAAAACAACAGATCCAATTTCTTTCATTTTTTAAATGAATACTCCCTCCTCTTCCATTATATCTATATTTATAATTTTCTCCATTCCATGTATTCTTTTTGCTTTTTTCTGGGCTCACATCTTAAAAGTTTCAATATTTTCCCCTTTCTATTCAACACCTAAAACTAAAAAAAAAAAATCAAATAGTTTATTGCTCAGGAGTACATAACAAGTTTAAGCACAGGAAGTGTCAGAGTGGATTGTGATTGGAGTTTCCACTCTGCCACTGCAATAACCTGTTTTTATTGTAATTAATTATTTATTTATATAGCTAATTTAATATTAGTTAATCAGGAGGTTGTGTAATGTTTAAGCTTCGGCATTGAGATTTATTTTCAAGCCTAACCATCACTCTGAACTTCACAACTATTGTTATCACATCTTTACTTTTCATAGAATTTTTCACTAGATTATAAAATTACAATGACCTTAAACAGATTGTGAATAATTTACACTGTATTTGTGAGCACATTTAAAGCATTGTATTATAAACTTAGTTTTAAAGTAAAGAGTCTTTTTGTACACATTTATTTATAATGGGTATTTCAATGAGCTGAACTGAATAGAGACTAAATAAGATATAATAAAACAAAATTTGATTTGACTGATGTCACAAAAAAAACTATTTTTCGAATGTGAATGGTGTAAAGGGGTTCAAATGGTTTGTTGACAAACTGAATATTGCACTTTTTATGTCTAATAAAAATGACACTTAGATATCAACAATGGCTCTATTTAATAAACATAGATATCATTCTCGAGTTCATTTACAATCATTTTCAGAGTTAGTTTATTAAATGTACCAAACTTTACTATTTTGGAAATTAAAAATTATTGTCTAAGAGTTTGAAAATGAATGGATAATAACTGAATAAAATACTAGCAGTAATTATATTAAAAACTTGAATGGAAGTTCCTTAGAAATTCGAGCTCCAGAAATAACAGAGCTATGATTTTTGGATCTTTAGCTTCAGAATCTGTCACTCTAACACTGCATCAAACAGACAGGGGGAACTAATGGATAGTTTATTGCTCAGGAGTTTATAAGAAATGAAGAGCTGGGCTGCAAATTATGAATCTTGAATTCTACTTTGCAGCTCTGCCAAACCTGTCAGGGCATTAAACAATGCTACCAAAGATTTAAAGACTTTGAAAAGATGCATAATTAGCAGTCATCAGCTGCAGCCATTCACAGCTAATTATGGTCATCTCTATTTTAAGAAAAAAAAAAAACAAAATGACAAAATAATAAGAACAACAATAATAATATCCTAGAGAAGTTTTGCAATGATTAAACAACATGCCTGTCCATTTCTCTATTTTGTGATTTAATTTCATCATCAGAAAACCTTTCTGGAATACTTGTAGCTCCCCAATGTAATTTCTTATCAGCCATATCTTTTCAATGGAAACAACCAACAAGCATTTCTTTAGAATGCCTTTGAGATAATCTTTATGTAATTAACAAAATAAGTAAGAAATTAATGTATATCTAATAGGTTGCAATGCAATTAGTGGAGAAATAGAAAGTAATTTTATAAATTATGTGATAAAATGCTGGTAAACACATTAAGTGTAAAGTGATATATATTAAATTATATATTTAAAAGCTCACTTAATGGACTTGTTTTTGACACTTTAAAACAACAAATATTTATTGGTTTAACATCTTTTTGAGAAACTCATATAATCATTAAAATTGTTCTGAGAATTATTAGAGAATATTATTTTTTAAAAAGAGAAGTCACATACTTTCACATCAAACATGAAGCTACAGCTTTAGATTTCAGCTTACAGAAATATTCAATAGAACAGATAGATATTAAACCTATTGTATAAACAAGAATCTAATATTTTTTTTCTTCTTCCATCAAATCCTGCATAAACAGAAGCTGTTATTATATTTTCCGTACTATTATGTTTCTAAACTAATCATACTAAAATTATATTCCATTCATTGAAACATTTCGCTCCACGTTCTTGCAATACTTCCAGAGTTTTTAATTAAGTCCATTTAAATTATGATAACATTTTGAGCTATCAAAGTCATCTCTTAATCATTATTGCTTTTAATTCTGCATGGTATTACCACATGCCAGAATTCATCTTATTTAACTGCATTACATATCTCTTGTAATAAACTTTAGATAGTGGTTATGCCCTATCATTATTGCAAACCATCATGGTCAGGATTAACTAAAACAGCAAATATAAGATGAAAATTAAATCAGATTCATAATTTGGCTTTTGTTACTTCATCAAAATGACAATCATGATCAGAGCTAACCAATGATCACTAAATATATGGACGCTAAACCGGTATCAGACATACAGTTTTAGCTACAGATTGGATTGTTTTCCAAATCATATTAATGTTGAACAGATTGGAATAGCAGAATAAAAGATGACAAATTTGCTAGAAACTGCTTACGCATTCCCATTGTACTGATATCTAATGCCCATGTTCATGTCTTATCTACTGGTTCTCCATCAGAGAGAGAAAGTTTCATTAGTTAATGGTAAATTAATTGTTTTACAAGTACTTTTTTTTATTTTAAAAGTAATGTGTGCAGTTTTATACAAAGTTTTTACTAAGATAATTACAACTTGTCTACAGAGAACATTGGATTTCCACCAACCAAGAGGACAAGCTGGATTTAAAAGTAGATTTAGTACAGTAGATCATATCCAGGTACTAAGAGAAGTTATAGAAAGAACAAATGAATATGAATTACCATTATGTTTTGGATTTGTAGATTATGAAAAGGCATTTGATTCTATAAACATTTCTTCAGTGATTAAAGCATTGGATCATCAAGTATAGATCCAGGATATTGTCATATTTTAAAGAATATTTATAAAAATGCAACAGCAACAATTAGATTACATAATAATATGGGGAAGTCAACATTGAGAAGGATGTAAGACAAGGTGACTCCATATCTCCAAAACTTTTTACAGCAGTGCTGCAAGAGGTATTTTGTGGATTAAAATGGGAAAGTAAAGGAGTGAAAGTAAATGGAGATTATTTAAGTCATTTAGATTTTGCAAATGATGTAGTTGTTTTTGAAAATAATGCTTCAGAGCTGCAAGAAATGTTGCAGGAGTTATCAGATGAAAGTAGGATTAAAGATAAATATTAAAAAGACTAAAATAATGTTTAATCGATTTGCTCAAAAAGTGAAAATAATGATTGATTATGATGAATTAGAAGTTAAGAGTTACAAATACCTTGGTCAGATTATTAATACAGATGGAAACATAATGGAGGAAATTAATCATAGAATTAAACTTGGTTGGAGTGCTTGATACTAAAAGGAAATATGCCTATGTGTTTGAAAAAGAAGGTTTTTAACAAATGTGTTTTACCAGTTCTTACTTATGGATCTGAGACTTGGACACTTAATAGGAGAGCAATACAGAGACTTTAGACCACTCAGAGAAGTATGGAAAGATGCATGTTGGGAGTAATAAGAAGAGATCGAAAATGCAATGTATGGGTAAGAGAACAAACAGGTGTTACTGACCTCATTGAAAAAATTAAAAGATTGAAGTGGAGTTGGGCTGGACATATTGCTAGAAGAGATGATAGTAGATGGACAATTGAAATCTTAAACTGGATTCCAAGAGATTGTAAAAGACCCAGAAAGAGACCACATGTGAGATGGATGGATGAAATAAGAAAGTGTACAGGGGTGATGAGAGACTTTCATCCTGCAGTGAATTGATAATGGTTGTTGATGATGATGAATGTGTACATATATTTTACTATTTTATTATTAGTAATTACTGATTGTGAAGGTTTCAGATCGTCTCTTCAATAGAGAGAGGAAATGATCATTTATACTAACAACAATTTACTCTGATCAAATAAGATAAAATTAAATGGTATTTTAACTTTCTCTGTAATTAAACAAAATAAACTAAAACGGTTTTTCTTAACTTATTAAATCTAACAAAAGTAGTTAAAAAAAATGATTCGTTCTATTATTAAGATGACAAAGTTTTGATAACTGTTCCTTAGAAGCCTGCGTTTTATAAAAACTTTTATATTATTTCATATTTAAAATATTATTTCTATTTGTAAGATATTTTATGTCAGACAAGGTGAAACTTGCATTTCAGAGGGCATTACGTTAATCTACCATTTAGCATCATAGGCTACCGTTATATACAAAGAAGACAGTGTTGTTGTTTTTTTGCCTTTTATAATGTATGTGTTATAAGTAAATTCAAAACTAAAATCTAGCGTTTAAAATAGGCCAGTATCTTCTTAAATAAGATAAATAGCTTCTGGGCTTTAATGATTCTGGAATCAATAGAACAATCTATTGCTTTTATTATTATTATTTAAATATTAGATTTTCTCTTATACATATAAATTTTATAGATTTAACATAGAAACAGTATTGATTTTAGAATTTTGTCCAACATTTTTTATGAGCTAATGGGTTCCAGAAACTAAGATTGGTTAAAAACATTAATAATCAGAGATTTTTATTATTGTATTCAAATTAGTGGTCTGAAATTTAAGATTTTGAATCTAAATCAGCATACTTGTAAATGTCTACTGTGTAGTATTATATTTTTGAAATTTTGTGTCAATATCTATATAATTATGTGGGCATGTATTATCATGCTTTTAGTGAAATGCTGAAGCCATTAGCTTGAGTAAAAACATTACATACTTTCCTATTTGAAAATTAATATTCACTTCCATCTAGTGTCTATTAGAAAATCTTACGTTCTATTAATATGATGTAATAAAATGTATTATTTTCTTTTTTCTTTTAATCATCTACTTTGGCCTAAAATGTGCCATTTGTCAGAGATCTTATTAATCTATTACATTCAACTTTGTGATCAGCTGACTTGAAATCCCATTTTTTGTTTTAGCAGATTGGCAGCCACCATCAGAAATCTTGTTAGTTATTATATGATAATAGGTTACAATGAAGGCTACTAATTATCTGAAACAAAGAATAAAATAAAAGCAATGGAATCAAGATTAAGAGAAATCAAGATAATAATTACTATATCTTCTATTATTAGAGTTGCTAGTGCACATTCTTGATCATGAGATCATTGTTAAAAAGTAAAATCACAGGAATTTGTGTCATTTTATCTAAAGTTTCAAAGAAAACTGAAAAAGAATCCATAAAAGTGCTTCCAAATGATGTCATTTAATCTGGAAAATCATTTGATGGTCTAAAGATTTGCAGAAAGCAATTTATATTTCTATGTTAAAGAAAGGAGCATTGATAAAGTAGCCCATAATATCATAGACAAACTTATTCTGAAAGCCAATTATTTAATGAAATTTTTTTAGATGTATATGTTGGCTTCATATATGGTTGAGGATGGAACATCTTTGTGGATGTTAGTTGGATTATGAATGAAAAATGTGACTTTTGAATCCAACACCTTTACTTCAATGGCCATTTTAAATTATGGAATATTACCAGGAAAATGGATTGGACTAGAATATCCCATTATTTATATGGAATGCAATTATAAGTTGCTGTCAAAGTGAACTACTTGCAGCTCACAAGTCACATGTTGCTTGTCATTCGTTTGTAAAATAAAACTGAAAATATAAAGATTATCAATATATTTTGCCTTTCTCAGATTCTTTATTAACCAAGGCATTAAAAATCGTACGATTCATGATAGAGATTGGAAAAGTTCTTTAAAGTAGAATTATTCATGACATGGTATTTTTGTGATTCTATGGATGTGAAAAGTAAACCTTGAAGCATAAGAAAAATATGGTGTTAGTGAAAGGGTCTTTGAGAATGCACAGACAGTAATGAGAACAAACAACTGGAGATTAAATTAGATTATTTGGTACATAGATTCAAATTGCTTTATTTTGATTGTAATATGCAATAATCAAATGATTTAAAAAATTGTACAATGTTTAGAAAGATTAGTATGATAGCTATGAAGGAGATGGATCCCATAGTAGAAAATATTGCATTGAGGATAAACCAAACAAATGGTTAATTATTCTGAAGGTATGATATTCATGTGATAGTAAGAATTGACATCAATTTGATGAGACCTAATAGTTGAGTGTGGATTTGATATAAATAGATATACAACTCTTTAATGTATATTAAATGCAAATCCCAAGATATTTAATAGCAGCCAGTCTAGTTACAATTTATGAAATATCTTCTATACTATGAGTTCTATGTTGTCATAAGATCTATTACTCTTTTAAACTGTATATCTTATTGGATATAACATATTTGTCTAAATAATTTGCATTTCTTTTAAAGCAAATCTAAATGTTGAACTTTAAAATAATTACCTATTAATAAGTCTACTTATATTTTCTACATTATCTAATCAAGTTAATTCATGACTTATAGTGTATTTAAGTACAGATTATCAGAAATTTTCTTTAGTTTGATTATTTATTTAATTATTAACATTATCACTTTTGTTATATCTGTGGTTGGGGCTTAAACTGGTTGCCCCATTTTTTTTTTATTAATTTAAATCTTCATTCATTTCATCCACTAGCAATAAATCAGTATATTTAAAAAAGGAAAGATCTTATTCCAATTAATAATAATAATTGAATAGCTTTATTGCTCAGGAACTTATAGGAAGTTTGAGTACCAGATGTGACAGAACTGGAATTAATTTGAGGACTTTACATTCTGGAGTTTGACATTAAACCATTCAAGGCATTTCAATTTAATGATGATGATGATGGATGTTATCTTATAATGTTAAATTCAATCTGCTATACTTTTACTAAAGAGCAACTTATGCCAAAGATGCTTGAAAAATGTAAATTTAACATTAATAGTTGCTTGTGTGCATGTGTGTTTAAAAAGAATTTAAAAACTCATGTGTGCAATAAAGAATAGTTACAAGTAAAATGTAGACATTTAAAAAATAATGTACAGATATATATGAAATTTAATATTTCACTTTTACAACATGATTGTCAAAATTTACTTTATCACATTAATATCTAAATTTGGTAGTATACATTGTTGGAAATAGTTTGATAGATTATTATCTTCTGTCAGGAAATAGTTTTGAGTTTTATTATGATATAGGAGAATATAGCAATTTTGAAATGAGACCCACCTACAAATTTCTGAAGAATCTTTATTAGAGACATTCTAGTTGTAGTCATTTTTTTAAAAGTATTAAACCTCATTAACGTAATCTAGTGACTTCATAAAATTAGTGCTACTGTTCTATATTATGACCGGAAATCTTCCTTTTCCTTCAAGCTTTATTTTAAAAGTCCTATTTTTAAGTTACTATTGATGAAATTCTTTGCTCTCTAGTTCCAAGGTCTGTATTTAGAAGATTGTAATTCTAAAGTTTATCTTTTTTGGAAGATTTTTCTTGTACCTAATAATCGGAGATCATTTCTAACAAAGAACTAGTTTTTTTTTTTTCAATTCTTGTCTCCCTTTTTCTTTAAATAGATCCAGAATTTTTTGTTGATCATAAGTCATTTATCACTAATTATTTACACATCTTTCTGGATTTAAAGACTTATTTAGGGATATGTATATGAAGAACACACACACACATATATATATATTGTAGTGAACTCCATCTAGTTTAAATGAATTTGTCTTACCTAAAATGTATTCACCTAGGTTGAAAACTCATCTTACTTTAAAGTTATTTGTCTATTATGACAGCCAATAATAAGAGGCTGCTAATTACTATAAATCTACTCTTCAATCTGCAGCTACAAAATAAAAGGCTAGTTTTTGTCTAAGGAAATTTTTATTTGTTTGCTGTACACAAGCATATTGTAGGAGTCATACATATATCATAATAGTGATAACATTTAAACACATTTAATCTTGTATTTAATATCATATAATCAATGATGATGTAATAACTTTAATACAATATATAATTTATAACTTCTTTCATTTATATTTTATTCAATGCAAATATTGTTTCTGCAAATAATTTTATTTATTTTCTTACAGTTTCAACTGCCTAGCAATCTTCAGAACTACAAAATATTTTAAAATATATGGCTACATAAGAACTATATACTATAATTATATATAAAATATACATTATTTTAATTACAATTTTATAAAATATTGGGTTCTGATATAGACAGGTATTTATGATCAATTTTATATTTTTAGCCACTGTGAAGAACTAATGAAATCACACTGAATTCATGTTTTAATTATAATTTTATAAAATATTACGTTCCAATATAGTCGGGTATCTATGTCCAATGATATTTTTAGTCACTATGAAGAATTAATGAGATTATACTGGGATAATTTATCAATAAATTGAAGTTTCTTTTTATTTTAAAAAAGTGTTTTCTCATAGTAGCTGATTTACAAATGAATTTATAAATTAAGTGTATAGCGACCAACTTCTTACTATTCAAAATTTACATATTTATTTTTAACTTTTATTATTATTTGTTTTTAAAATTTTTAAATTTCTTATTTGGTTTTGAAAAATGAGAGAAAAAAAAGTCAATTGTGAGTCTTGACTTTAATGAAAACTGTACCAAAGGCCAAAATAAAAATTGGCAACTACAAATTTTTATTTTTCATAAAATAATTTTTTTTATATTCTCCACAAATTATAATAAAACTAACAAATCAATCAAAATAAAAATAATTATCCAGCTTTGTAATAACAACTAAAAGGCTTAAAATGAAAATTACTTTTTGTTTTTTCATTTTTGGTAATGAAGGGAATGAATGTTTTGAAAAAAGGTAGAAAGAGATTCTGTTCACTATTATTTAAAAGAATCAGCTAAACCACAAATCTTTGAATATAGAAACCTGACTATATCAGAATCCACAAAGTTTATTTTTAGATATCTTTGTAAAAAGTTAATAAGTAAATAAATATTGTAATGCTACAAATGAAGAATGCAAAGTTTATTTTTAGATTAATTTGTAAAAAATAAAACAAACATTTAATGTAAGGTATGAAAATATTTCAGTTATAGATTTCATTTTCTATTTTATTTTATTAAAAAATTTACCTATCTGAAGAGTTGGAAGTTGGAGTAGATTGAAGCCGGTCCATTAAAGTATGAAGATTTGCTATTTTAATATAAACTGAGCACTGATTATATATATATGTATGAGAGATGATAAATCTGGACCAACTGATAAGTGCTGGTTCAGCATGAAATATGTTGTATATTGGTGATTATTGATCGTTTCTACATGTGTGTGATCATTTGTATCAATGATATGAGATAGTGTGGATAGTTGAAAGGTGCTTGAAAGTCTGAGTTCAAATCGCCTATATTTACAATTAGCAGTTCCAGGTATATGATGAGTGCCTGTATTTCAAATAGTACACATTAAGCCTGCATCCTGCCCATTCCTCTTCTATGTATTTAAATGGATACAGTATTGTACATAAGGAGTCAGAGTGGCTTGAGGTCAACATGAGCATAACAACAATATTGGCATCAGCATGTGTTTTGGGTTTTCCATCATCAGATTTTCAATGGTATGGATGGCTGAAGAGTTGGAGGTTGGAGTAGATTGAAGCCGGTTCATTAAAGTATGAAGATTTACTATCTTAATATAAACTGAGCACTTGTCATATATATGTGTGAGAGATGATAATCTGGACCATCTGATGAGTGCTGGTTCAGTCCAAAATACATATATTGGTGATTATTGATCTTTTCTACTTGTGTGTGATTTTGTGTATCAGTGATATGAAATAGTGTGTATAGTTGAAAGGTGCTTGAAAGTCTGAGTTTAAATCCTCTATATTTACAATTAGTCTCCAGGTATATGAAGAGTGCCTGTATTTCAAATATTATTATCTATTAACATTTATAAAGTAGGGTGAATCTTAAATTTATCCATTTCACAGTATAGTTTTTCTAGTTCCATATAGTGTTTAAAAGCATTAACTAAACATAAAATGTAAATACCTGACTATATTGCTACTAATTATTACACATATTGTTGTAATTATATAAATATTAAATTTATATTTTACATTCATGTTTTATAATTTTACTTAATATTTATATATTATTTTATCTTATAATCTTTATATATATATATATATATTTCTATATAACTTGTATTTAATGACTACTTTTATATTTATTTATTTTTTAAATTTTATTTGTAAAATGATATGCTTGTAGTGAATAAAGTATAAATGAAAGGAGTTATTAATTATATTTAATATAATAAATGCATAGAAGATAAAGAAGAATTTAATACAGTGTACAAATAAAGATAAACTGTAGTACACACTAGGTTACACAACTAAATTACATATTAAATTATACAATGTTACACATTAAGGAGAGTTTCAATTTAGGTTTATTTTTGTATTAATAAATTTTAATAAAAGCTTCAAACATAATAATTCATTTATCTAAATCAATAAACTGTATATCAACTTAGTTGTAATATTGATGATAACCTTCTCATGGCTACCACACAATCAGCTATGCATACCTTAATATGAAAAACTGATAATCTCAAAAGCAGACTTCACTTTTTGACTACCTCATGGTTAAACACATCAAATTATGAAATTACATAATAAAACAATTAATGTGATTCCAGATATATTATACGTTAACTGCACAAAGATTTTAGAGGCGTTGATCTCAGACTCTCAAAATGAAAAGTCACTATATGGTATTGATAGCCATGGAATTTCTCAAATCCCCGATATATGCTCCCAAGAATAGTTTGCACCTAGGGAACAATAAACTTATTTAATTGAAAGTATATCAGAGATCTTCTCCAAATTAATTGTTCAATACAACATTGATGTACTTTAGAAGATTCAACATTCTTCTAAAACAGTAATGCTCATCTTAAAATTTCCTGAATTTACATTTGATATTGATAGAATACATTGTAAACATGTTCTGATTACTTTTGTTTCAAATTAGTTTGTTAAACAAACAACTTCCATTATAGATCACAATTCAGATAGATAATTTTTATATATATATAATATAATATTTACAAGTTTCCTAGTACAAATAGGCTCCTACCCACCTTCTTTTTTTCCAGATTTCTTACACTTTCTGTATTTATAGAATATTTCAATTCTCATAATAGACTTTGGGATATAAAAATGAAGAGCATAGGTCATTAAATTCTTGAATTTATGAATTTAAACATATATTTATTTTGCAATACCAAACAAGCAGAAACATTTCATTCAAGAAGATATAGGAAATAGAAACAACTCCCGATTTATGTTATATTTTGACTAAAAATGGTTTAAAATTACCTGCTGATCTATTGGTACAGAATCATTTCTCATATATACAACATAAATAATCTAATTACTTTTAGAATCCATATTCTATAGTCAAAAATTATTCTGTTCTGAGTTGAAATTAAAAAAAAAAACTAATTAGAGCAGATATTGAACAGAATATCAATAGAATCGCTCTAATTTCTCTTAATGTGATAGATTTAATAAATTCATAATAATAGCCACCAAAGAATCCATCCTTTATGGATATCAAAAGTACAGTAATTTATTCCAAGTTGGAACAAAACTAGCTATGATCTTTATCATCAATTTTTGTCTACCAATGATTCAGAAATTATTGACAAATGTATAAAATCACTGGATGATGACAGAAAAGAAAAATAGAAAAAGATTGTGGACAAACAAAACTTTACAAGATCTAGTTGTAAGGCTAATTTTATTTGGACACAACTGCTTCATGCCATTCTTGCGAGAACTGTGGTCGGGGAGGCCGTCTCGGCTGGTATCAGGAAATTAAATCTATTGCAAGACTCCTACATCACGGAGTCTGCAATATAGCTATAGTTCATATGTAGATTAATAGTCAGATCATTTTTTAAAAAAATCTATTATTTTGTCTTTTATATTTTTATAGCCTCTTATCAGCATTTTTACGGATCCACGAACATGATGCCACTGATCCTAAGGTCTGGATGTTTTTCATTCTGGACCATGCATGGCTTGTTGCTTGCACTTGGGGAATCTTTAATTTTTTTTTATATCTCTTATCTGACCTTTATTATTTAAGTGCCCCAAGGGCTAGTTTGCTTTACATTTCATTAATAAAACAATCATTTTCATTTACTAAGATTAAACATGATTCTTAAAATAGAAATTAATTAACATTTATTTATATTTTCTTTTATATGACTTTTTATTAAAAGTACTAATCTTTAAATCTTTGCTTTTTTAAAAAAAAATTCTTACTTTTAAATACTTTTTTTAAAAAAAAAGTTTTTCATCTGTGCCATATATATGTTATCATAACCCTTTTAATTTTCTTTTAGTTTTTAATAAATCAATTTTATTTAAGATTTATTTCCCCCTTTATTTTAATTTTAAAATAATGTAAAGGATATCTTTACAATACTTTAAGAGTTTCTAAAAAATTTAGAACCTAAAGCCTATTCATGATGGGCAGAATTTTTCAGAAACATTTATACAGAAAGTACTGCAAAAATTTGGCAGACAAGTAAAACTACAGCAGGCTTAAAACCGATCTAAGTCAGTAATGATTCAAAAAATTATCCGATATTATTATGTGTTCCCCATTAGGTTTTTGAAATAACCATATTAACAATAATTTTATCAATAATTAAGTCTTCTATCTATTGAGCAAACTGAGTTAAGGCAAGGAAGAAGTTGCTGTGAACACATTTTAGTTATACCTCATACTATTTAGGAGTAACCTTTAATTGTAGCCACATCTATTCTCATCATTTTAGCTAAGTTAGGTCAAAATTAATTTCTAGGAAAAACATCCTTGAAAAGCTAACAGCTACTACTTGGGATCGTGATACAAATACTTTCCAGACAAATTTCTTAGCACAAGTATATTCTGCTGATTAATACTGGATCTATGTTTGGAGAAAAAGTTCCAACATAAACTTTTTACCATGAGAAATATTATTGGCATACCCAAATCTACTTATTTGCAATGACTTACTGTTATTTCCTACATCAGATATCAGAATAGAAGTTGCTTCTTTGAAAATGTATATAAAAAAAACTGCTAGCAGATCAGACTTGCTCAAGAACACAAGATATAATTTCACCACTTAAATCAGTATTCTCTTTTTGCCTGTTCAATAAAGAATCTATACTCAAAGAATTATGGTGTAAAAAATGGAATTCTTATGATGTTCCAAATAAATTCCTTTCTTCCAGATCCAACAATAACACCATCTGATTTGATCTTTTCAGATTGCTGTATACTGAGGATATTCCTGCAATACCATCTGGGCAGCATCAATAAACTTTATTTTATAAAGTAAGCACAAATCAATCTTCACCAAACAAATTTATTAATATGTGAAATTAATATATTTAAATAAACATAACAAAATAATTAATTGCAGTTAGAAAATATCTTGTAATCTTAAAAGACCATGATAATCTGTGGCTGTTGTGAAGTAACTATATACATGCTCAGTAATCTGGTATAGTCTGTGTTTAGGTGTATTACCCTTAACTAAGGCTTCCTGCACACATACAGATAATAAAAAAATCTTAACACTATACTAACCAGTACATATTTAATTTGTTGACATATATATTAGATCATTTCAGTGGTTTATATTTGCCCAATCCTGCATAATCTAATCTTATTAACATATATTATCTTTTAATACATTCAAAGGTAATTCATATCACATATAAATTTTTTAGAGTACAACAATAATGAAGAGGATTTTTTTCCCCATGTATTGTCAAACTTTATTACATTTTGAATATATACATATGCATGCACAGACAATCTACTTCTGCCCTTATTCTAGAAATAATCCTATTAAGTTACAAAAAATAGTGTGTAACCTTAGACCAACAAACTTGGGCAGTCTTGTCAGTGGTAGACATCCTTCTTCCTCCTGTTCAGAATTTTTAGGAGATAACAAATTCTCCATAAATATATTATCTTGACTATCAACTTGATCTCTATTTCGAGTTGTATCAATTTCTTTACTATCAGTGAACATTTCGTCATTGTGTGAGACTAAAAATGTGTGAATAGATTCCTCCTCTTTAGCAAAAGAATTTCCTTTTTACTCACTGATTTTAATTTGATCATATCTGATTCTGACATTACACTCTAGTGAGATTGTAAATGATTTATGTGCCTCCTTAATTTCTTTCCATTTAGCAATTGAATTAATCTGACTTGTCTAACTAGTATTTTGTATCATTCCCAAAAACATTTTTCCTTACAGTATCTCATTCAGACTAATAAGCTGACTTTCAAATTTCATGATCTGAAAGGTTTTCTCCAATTATATTATTAATTGGTAATAACTTTGAAATATAAATGCAAATTTTTTGATTTCCAAAGGTGTCTTTTTTATCAATATACAAGATGTGAAATGTTGAAAAAACATTGTATGTAATAAGGCTTCATTTATATCCTTGCATAACACTTTTTTCAACATCATCTTAAACTGTTAGATAGTCTTTTCAACTAGTCCATTTGATTCAGGGTGATACAGCATTGTTAAAACTCGATGTATTCTCTTATTAGCTAAAAAATCTTTAAACAGTTGTGATGCAAAACCAATTTCATTGTCAGTCATGATAGTTTCAGAGCATACCTGGCTTTTGAAAATTTCTCATCATACACTTCATGTTTGTATTTTTCACATGTTTATACTCGACCCATTTTGAACATCAATCTATCACAATTAAAAAGGTGTAACCATTCATGGGCCTACATGGCCCACAGTTGTATAGATTTGGTCCAGGATTCCAATCTTTTTGGAGACAGATTAACAATAGAATAACATTTTGAGAAATTATTCACTATCTGTTTCATTTCTGGCTCATGTTAAACCACCACACATATGACCTGGATAATACTTTCATCCAGACTGCACCTGAATGTCCCTTATATAATAATCCAAGCACTTGCTTCCAGACTTCTGATGGTATGAGTCAGTCATAAGTGTGTAACCATTACATGTTGATAAACTTTCACATGCATTCCATATAGGCCTGGCTACATAATTAGATTGACTTTTTGTCCATTCAAACTTTATCCATTTGTTTAGATTATAACCTGGGTCATTTCTGGTCCAATTTGCAACCACCAAACTATTTGACATTTCAGAATTCATAGTCTATGCAATTTATCTCTGAAAACTTCTACTGAGACTTGCACATGTCCTGTAAATGTGATAGGGCATCTATATGGCTAATTTTTTATTTAATTTATAAATCAGTTCATAATCATAAACAGCTAATAAATTTATCTAATAAATCAAATATTGGCTAGCATGTTTGTGAGTTTTATTATTAGTACCAAAATATCTAATAATGGGTGATGATCCATGTAAATTGCATTTGCATCCATATGCACATTAATGAAATTTTCTGATAGTGAAGACTATATTCAAGTTACCTTGTCAAGCTGACTAGCAGCTGTCAATGTCCTAGAAACATATACTATCAGATATTCTCAAAGTAATGGTGTGAGATAACTGCTTCTACTTTGTATTCTGAAATACTGGTTGTTATTACCACCTCCTGGTCACTGTGATAATGAAAGAAGAGTTGCCTAAAAGTTAACTACATCTTTTGTTTTATGGAAGACTACAATATGCTCTTCAGTCCATTTCCATTGCTGTCTGTTTTCAGAAATTCATACAAAGGTGCTAGTTATTACGTACAACTTTTCTTTAAGAAAATTGTCAAAAAAAAATGAGCAAGGCTATAAATGCCTGTAAGTCTTTGATCCAGGTCTTGCAATATTTTTCACCACTTTGACGGGGAGGAGGGGATTTTTCTTTTTACTTTATTCATGTCCAAGAAATTTATTTCAGAGATAGCCCAAATAGTCAAAATAAGAGTCATAGATCACATGACCCTATCTCTTAAGCTTATAAGTTACAAACAATGAGAATTGCCAATTCCTCTACAAGCTTTATGATAAATGCTTAGCCAGAGCCAGCACTAAGCATTTATCACAAAGCTTGTAGAGGAATTGGCAATCCTCATTGTTTATAGCCCAAATACATTTCATAATGTTAAGCTTTGCTCCAATTTTGTCTAGTTTAGAACAAACTTTTAATACACATATTTCCAATTCACATTCTGTTTTGGCAATAATTAAATTATTGTCCAAATAAGGAATAATTCCTTCAAAATCTCTTGAAATAAGCTATCCATCTTGGCTTGAAATATGTTAAGTGCAATTTTAATCCCATAAGGGAGTTTGTTTCATCTGAATAATCTTAGGCGTGTAGTGATAGTTAATAATTCTGCCATTCTATCCATTATGGAATCAATCTTTACAAAGAATAATGACTTGGTGCAGCAATACTAATACTTTGTACACACTTAGAACAGGGTAATCTCCTTTATTAATATAGCTATTAAATGTAATGCAATAGTCTCTGCATAGATGAAGGGTCTGATCCTGTTTATTATAACTATAACTGGTGTAGTCCCATGATGAGTATTCTACCAGTGTCAGCATTCTTTTATTAATTGTATCGTTAACGGTCTCTTTGACCTTGGGTTTTAAAGCAAATGGGATATTACAAAGTTTACCCATTATAGATTGGGCATCCTTCACGAGTTCAATATCAGCTGGTCATGCTTTTAATTGAGCTGATAGCAATGTGAACAACCATGATAACTTATCATGGAACTCTGACTCCAAATACATTCACTTGATAATATTGATTTGAATTCCTAATAGTCTAAACTATTTTCTGCCCAATATAGGACTGAAGTCTTTTTTAACTAAATACAGTGGTAGAAGTTTACTTTGGAATTGACTTTGCCGCATATGTCTATTTTATTCCTATTTATGTCTGTAGCTATCACATCTATTCTTGAGCATCAACTTTATTTTTTTTCCATTAATTTTTGACAATCTTTCTATGATAACAAAGCTAAAACAATTACACTATCTACTTCCATAATGGTTTTCTGTTCACAGATAATGTCCTATAGAATATAATCATTGTCCATGTCATTTATTTTCTCAACATTTTCCATCTATAGTCTCTCCCCCTGATTTATAGTTTGAATTTAATTTGGTTTTAATATTCTCATATTTATTATAGCAAACCTGTGATAATTTTCAATTAATTTTCAAATATGATTTTTTCTTCTATATCTGCAGCTTTTCTTTATATGGAGTTTTCCCCCACAGCAATAACAGATTAAAATATTATTTGAGTTCCTGCAGCTAAGTCTATCGGATTTCTATTTTGTTAACTATTGGGGTTTTATCCATGAATATAATAGCTTGAAATTCTGAAGCATTATCCACTATGATTTCATGTGCTATATATTTTTCAATCATGAGTTTGTAATTTAGATCAGACTCACTTATCCTGCCATTTTCTATAACAATTGGTCCAAAAGTCTATCATCTGAGTCAGCATTACAATTACATTCTTTCACTAGGTCTTCAATCCTGCATCATAATACTAATATTTCTCTTGAGGTGTCTGTTTTCTGAATCTTAAATGTGTTACCCATTTAGTTGTTGCAGGCTTAAAATAAACATTTAACTTATCCTTTAACTCTTGGAGTCACAAAGTTAATTTACCACTTGCAGTATGTCTTTTCCAGAGAACCATAAAAACATAACTACTTTTTCATCATCTATTTTATCAATAAATGTACTTTTCTACATGTTCAACATAAATTTTCCTATCTGTAGTATTATTTATACTAAGTTCAGTAATGCCATTTTACAAGTTTACAAATCCTGTAATTTGTTAAAATGGGCCAGCCTTCTTGCTTCTACTAGTTCTTCTGCTAATAGCATTTACTTCTGTCAATCTGCATCATTCTGCTGTATCTTGGGAGTATTCTTGCAATTCCAGCCAGGTAGCATGAATACATTTTATTTAATAAACACAAATCAAACAAATTCATTCACATGCAAAATTAATATATGTAAATAGACATAATAAAAGAATTAACTGCAATTAGAAATTACTTTTGTAATCTCTTATGTGGTTTATGTGAATTGATTACTTCACACACACTCAGTAATCTGGTATAGCCCATGTGTGTTGCTCATAACTTATAGACTTCTTGCATAAAATCTTAACTCTATAAAATCTTAACACTATGCTGACAACTATATCATTTCAAGGATTTATATCCAGCATAATCTAACCTTGTTAGCATATATTATCATATGCAAATTTTCTAGAGTACAATAATAATGAAGAAATTTTTTTTATTCATGTACTATCTGTATGTAATTATTATAATATAATAAAATTTATTACATTTTAAATGTATACATATACACGCACAGTTTACACATAATTATGGAATATCGTCAATAGATTCAAGGTAATCCGTGGGCATCGTGCAAATCTTATTTATAAATGGAATTTATTATCCATTGATCTATGTATATGTGGGCAAATACAAACGAAGGACTTAATAAAGTCACTGATAAATCTATTCTCTTCTGGTTGGAATCTCTACAGGTTTCTTTATATTTTGTTATTGGCTAAGCTATAAAGGGGGAAAAAAAATTCACAGCCTAAATACAATTATAGTAGATTTTGTCATGAGTGAATATTATATCTACTCTCTAATAACAAAATAAAAAATATTTATGGCATTATCATTTTTTTCTCTTTCTGATTTATATGTTGTATTGGCAGTTAAGATAATCTAAGAATTTTTTTGTCATGATCTGATCACTATAATACAGCAGATTTCATCTCGTAAATCACAGCTACGTACTTAACGATAGAATCTCAATATTTAAATAATTTTATCTTTTATTTTTTTGGACGTCTTCTCTTCTCTATTTCTTTTATCACTCGTTATAATCTACATATTTTACATAGAAGCTTTTAATCCAATTATTTTAAAAGGTTTTTTTTTTTTTTTTAACAAACGTGTGTTGCGCAAACAAACTTTTGCATTTTCTTTTGTAATTTTTTTTACATCTTCTAAATTTAGAATCAAGTTGGAAAATGATTGCTTTGACAATCTGTCAAGTTTTCTTTTTTTGTGTAAAAAAATATATTTCTTTTCTTAGTAACTTCGGAGTTTAGTTTCTCTGCGTCGAGTTTCATTAGCGACACCTAGCAGCCATTTTAAAACTAAAAAATTATCTTGCTGAAAGATATTGTTTGTTCACTGATATTAAAAATCAAATTCTGCAATAAAAGCAGTTGTAAATTATTGTTGGTGGTATTTAATAACCGTCAGTTATTGTTTAAAAGCATATTTTAATAAATCTAAAAAACTTAAGGTTAATGGA
Source organism: Epiperipatus broadwayi (assembly GCA_028023455.1). Lineage (NCBI taxonomy): Eukaryota > Metazoa > Onychophora > Udeonychophora > Euonychophora > Peripatidae > Epiperipatus > Epiperipatus broadwayi. Next base: position 3,598,763 of record JAQFVV010006269.1, read on the forward strand.
TCTTTAATAAGATAAAGCTTTTTTTTTTTTTAAAAAAAAAAAAATTGTTTTATTTAATACCTTCAAGCTGTTTTGTAAAACTGGAAATGTTTCAACCCCCCCCCCCCCGGTTTAACTGAAACGCAGCAGAAATTATTTTTTTTTTGTCATATAGCTTAGTAACAAACTATAAAATATGCAAATCGCTCTCATAAGGTCCACGCCCGTAAATGTCAAGTTCATATATTGTAATGATAGTTATAATAACAATCTTTTATGATTTTATAAATAAGTATGTAAATCATTGTAATAAAAAGGAAGTCATATAATATACTTAGTTATTTACACATCCCAATAATTTGAAAACATCGTAATAATGGGCAGAGAATGCTATTTTGGTTCTGTAGAAATATAGCTAAACTGCAGTTGATTATGACCAAATGTGTTTTTATTGGTTGAACATACTCTTTCATCATCAACAGCCTGATCCGTCGATTCGACGATAGATGAGATGAACTGCATTCAAACCAATTCTTTTCTCTGCTTTTTTTGTATGCTGCCAATATTGTCAATCCTATTCATTCTTGCAATGTTCATCCATGATTCTTGGTCGTCCTCTTCTTTCTCCATTTACCATACGAAATGTAGTATCCTTTTCAATTGCGTTAATCTCCCTTGTCACATGTCCAAAATATTGTAATTTTTGTCATTGTACCATCTCCAACAATTGTCTTTTTTTTTTTTTTTTTGTAGCTAGCTTTTATAAATCCATTCATTAGATTTCTTAGCTGACGAAAGTATGCCAATTTTCCTATAATATTTCATTTCAAAAACATCAATTTTCAGTCTCTCTGTTTTTTCAATGTCCATCCCCATATCCATATGCTTCAATCAATAATCTGAAATTTGGCCACATATTTATGCTTCTGTTTTTTCACATTGACATGAATTTTGTAAATGCTTTTGATGCCAACAGTAAATGTGCATTTATCTTTATATGATATATACTAATTTTGAATCAGTAAAAAAACAACAACAATAAAACATTATATGACGCTTGCTTCAATAATGCAATTTTTTTCTCTCACCATAGTTATACCATTTAATGTAAACTTTGGTAATCAATAGAATTCAAAGGACGATGATCATCATTTTCAACTGTTATCGATCCATTGAAGGATGAAGTTCTCCAAGTTTAATCCAGTTTCTCCAATATCTGCCTTGTCTCCATATCATGCTGGCATACTTCCTTATTTCAAACATCCATCTCACATGCTGTCTCTTTCTACGTCTTTTATAATCTCTTGGAATCCAGTTTAAGATTTCAACTATCTATCTACTAGCATTTCTTCTAGTTACACATTCATGGAATCGAGCTCCACTTCTATCTCTTAATTCTTTTAATGATGTCACTATCATCTATTTGTTTTTTCATCTACATATTTCATTTTTGATGTCTTCTTGGTACATTTCTTCATATTTTATTGAGTGGTCTGAAATATTCACATTGCTCTTCTGTTAAATAAAAACTGGTAAAACTCATTTATTAAAAAATTTCTTTTTCAAATGTAAAAGCTTTTTTTTTTTAATATTTGATTATTTTTACCAAAAATACCCCATTCAAATTTAATTCTATGATTAATTTCATCCATTAGGTTTCTGACTGCATTAATAATCTGACTAAAGTATTTGTAGTTGTTAACTATCAATCTTTATTTTTATCTTTTGAGAGTCCATTGAACATTATCTTTAGTCTTAGCATTTACTTTTAGTCCTACTTTATTACATTCATCTGATGGCTCTTGCAACATTTCCTGAAGCTCTGAAAGATTATCTGCAAAAATAATTACATCATTTGCAAAATCTAGAATCTCCATTGTCTTTTTACTTTCTAGTTTCACATTTTAATACACAAAATAAACTTGTTGCAAAACTGCTGTAAAATTTTTTGGAAATATTGGCATCATCTTGACACATCTACTTCTCAATGTTAATTTTCCTAATATCACTATATAATTTATCACTGCTCTTTACATTTTGATAAATACTCTTGACAATATCCTGGAACTATATCTTGATGAAAAAATGCATTAATCACTAAAGAACTGCTTATTTAATAAAGAACCTTTTCATAATTTGAAAATCCAAAACATAATGGCAGCTCATATTTATTGGTACTTTTATATCTTCTCTTAATATATGGATACAATCGATTGTGCTAAAATTACTTTTAAATCTAACTTTTTCTTTTTGCTGAATCCAAAATTCACTGTAGACGAGTTGTAATTTTGATAAAAAATTTGTATGACACTGATAAAAGATTTATTTATAGGTCTAATTTCTAATATTTTTTTAAAAATATCAATATTAGTATTGCATTCTTCTAATCATCTGGTATATCTTTATCATTTAGACATTTGATATAACTTTACAACAATTTTTCTATTTCTTCACCTGTTACTTTTAAGATATCCATAAATCTCTATCCAGTGTTGTCCTATTCAATATTCCCAGACTAGTTTCTAGGATCATTAAGTTAACTCTATTAATTTACTTATAATTCAGGCAAGGTCATTGGTAACATTCTCATTGATAAGAACCAAATATGCTCTTATTGTTTGATAACAAACTCTTCAAATCAATAAATATTTTTTATAACATGCCATTTATCTAACATCCATGTTTAAGTCTTTTTATTAATAAAATATATCTTTTCATGTTACATCATTATTTTGGAAGCCATTATTATTGATCCACTGCAGTGTGAAGATCTTTCCAAGTTTAATCCAATTTCTCCAATCTGAAACCTCTAATCTAACTAGTAAACATTTTATTTCAACTATCATTCCGCATATGATTTGTTTCTAAGTGTCTTGCTATCTCTTGGGATTTCAATTTAAGACTAATATTTTCTAGCAACATGTCTAGCCCAGCTCCATTTCAATCTCTTAATTTTTTTCAATGATGTCAGTGGTATCTGTTTGTTCTCTCATTCACATATTTCATTTTCTCTCTCTTCTTGTTATTCCCAATATACATATCTCCATATTTCATTGGTTATTCTTCAGTCAAATGTCCAAGTGTCAGATCCACAAATAAAAAGTGCTGAAATGCATCTTCCAAAATACTTTTTTAAATATTTAGGCATATTTTCTTTTAATGCTAAATTATTTCTAGCACCCCCCCCTCCCAAGTTTAATTGTACGATTAATTTAATTCATTATGTTTCCATTTGAATTAATATCTATATTTTCTTTTTCAGATAAAATCTATTGAACATTACTGTAATCTTCGAATCATTTATCTTTAGAGTTATATTTTTACTTTCATCTGATGACCTTTGTGATCCATATAATTTTATTTGTCAAATATTAACTTAAGAAAAATATACATAAACAATAAGCACACAAACACAACTATAAATGTATGTAGAAAGTAAATGTAATGACACTATTAACAGACACAGATTCTTCTACTATAAAAAATTAATTACTGCACATACACATTAAAACAAAACTTATGATAATTATATAATAGATTTCTTCTTTACTAATCATTCATATAAAAATTTTAAATAAATAATTTTTACTATAATAAATATTTAATTCTAATGCAGTATGCCATTTACTTATACTGAATATTTCCTAAATATTTTAATATATATATATGTAAACTTTAAATTAAACATATTAATAATAATTAATATAATGTTCAAATTTATTTATTAAATGCTTATATGAAATTAAAGAGAAAGGATTTCATCTTTTTAATATATGCATCTTACTGATTTTATAATAGCTCAATGATGCTGTGTTGAATACAGAGGAAACTCTCAAATGCAAACACAAGATAGAAACTTTATAAGATAAGAGTGGCTGTCTTATCTTTAATCTAAATTCTGATTTATATATGCCAATCTGAAGCATCTTGTTTTGAAAGAGTGAAGATGTTACTCAGTTCACTTTTGCATCCATTACTTTCTTACATTAACGTTTACAAAACCTTTCAACTTACTATATGTTACATAATGGCAATTCTTATCTTTATAAAGTCTTTGTTTGTGTTTGTGTTTGAAAGGTTCCTCAGTGTGCAGAACAGCATAGTTGAGCTATTATAAAATTAGTAAGGCACATATATTAAAAAGGTTAAATCCTTTCTCTTTAATAATAATAGTAATATTTGTAGCAGTAGTAGTAGTAGTAGTAGTACTAAACATCACATGATCACCATTGAGTGGCACTACTGTATGGAGAGTTTTGCCTGTGTTAGTAGTAGTAGTAGTAGTAGTAGTAGTAGTAGTAGTAGTAGTAGTAGTAATAATAATAATAATAATAATAATAATAATAATAATAATAATAATAATAACAATAACAACAACAACAATAACAACAACAACAACATGCAAATATTCTTTTATAAACAACAGAATTATTATTTTTACCTGTAGAAAAATATCAATACTGGTTTTATTTAAACATCTATATCTACCTCCAATAATACTTCTTGATATATATTTGGGAATCAACAAGAGACTTTATACATCTCTTCAAATTCTGATCATTTCAACCTAAATATTTTCTATTCTACTAACCTTATCCTTTCTAAAAGATCCTTTATATAAGTAGATTTAATGTTTCATATACCACTGAGAATATAAAATGATGGTCTACATACTACATTAATGATCTATCTTTCATACTACTTGATCTATCTTTCATACTACTTGGGACAGAATACCTAGTACTCTTTCATCAGACTCTGGGTCAATCTTTCTATAACTTGCTAACTTTTCTCAAGATTTCTTCTATGTTATTTATTTTACCATTTTCATTTAGTTTATTTTTCTGAGGCACTAAATGTACATTTATATATGACCAATATCCATAAAAACATCCAAACACAGCCATTAATAAGCTTAAACCAATAAACAACCATGACCACAAATTGATCTCTGCTGGTTTATATAATCAGACATAGGATAGAGTAAAAGATCTTTTCGGTACTGAAGAATGCTTGCCCCTCTTGCAAGAAAATACCCTTTTTTTGACACTATGCATCTATTGTATTCACTGAATATATGTAAACATTATAGTATCACATTTTCCCTGCTACCTACAATCTGTAAACCTTTAGTAAGTTCAAATAACATTATTGTTGAAACATAAAAACTAATTTTGAAAATAGTTGATTCATTTTAAAAATCATTTTTAGACTACAGGAAAAGATCTTCCACTTTTATATTGTAGTTAAATAGTAATAGATTTTTTTTAATGAATTGATTGTCATGTGTAGTTTGGTGCAGTGGCAGATCCTAATGCTCAGGTCCATGGATCATGGAACGGCTTTGATACTTCCAGATCATGGCCTTTTTATGAACTTGCAAGCAAAAATTTATTTAAAAATTTAAATCTGAAATTGAGTTGTAAGCTATCTTTTTTTTAAATTATTTTTTTATAAAGGTTTTTAATTCAATAATTTCTATACTTACATTTTTCAGTTATTTGGTTTAAAATAACTGGAAATTTTATTAAAAATAACATACACTCGACCAGAACTCACAATCTAGACTACCACTATTTAAAATCTATCAAAATTCTTAATTATAAATTTATTTAACGCACATTGATTACGTAAGTAATATTTACTAAGGCAATAAACCTAAAGCAAGTGCAGTTGAAAATGCGAAGGTAGGGACCTCTATAGGTCTTAACCACAAGCTGTGGAATATTTAAATAAGAAGCTGCTCTATGGTTTGGTGCATTGGTAGTATGGAGGAGTCTAAAGCTCACCCTCCATGGATTGTTTGTACTTCAGGTCCTTGAATATCCCACCAACAAATTATCTTATTATTTATTTAGTTAATAATTTCATTTAAAAGGTGTTTTCTTTGTTTTTGTTTTTTTTAAAATTAAATAGAAACAATTTTGTAATCGATGTTTAAAATCCAAACTCAGCAATATTCAGAATCTAACAAAATATTTTAAATGCAAACCAATATTCTTCCAGCAAATTTTTTTTATGTATATTTTTCAGAAAAATTCCTTGTTATTTTTTTTAATTACATAAAACAGAACTCATTTTATAATTATTTTAATCAATTAAAAATAAATTTTCAGAATTATTCAGAAAACATGCAACTATTTCATTACTGTAGATTTATTGTGTTTTTAAATAAATAATGGATCCATTAGAAATAGGCTAGTTAAATGTTTTTCTTATATATAAATTTATGTGAAGCAGAGTTGAGGGATCTGATGCTCATCGAGAAGAAAAAACTCTAGAGATGTAAATGTGGTCACTAAAAGTAATAAAATTAATGATGAAAATGTCTTGAAAAGAATATTTGAGAAAATATTATTTTTTAAGGGAATTATAAAGAGGAACTGGGTTTGTATTTTAAAGCAAAGGAATTAGGAAGATATACTGAAAAGAAGTGTAGAGAGTATGAAGGAAAAGTGACTAATGATCTTAAGGAAGGAAATAGTTATAAACTCTTTTAAGAATAAAACAAGAAGGAGAAAGGAGAGTGACCAACTATGATGTCACTGTAAAACAGAGAAAAAATATCTTTTTTTATTTTATTTATTTAGGCATTACTGTTCTGGAGTTCATAAAAATTTGAATGACTAGAAATGTTAAAGTTGCCTATGATCCATGAATCTTAAGCTCTATAGTTTGCAATTCTACCACTGCATTAAACCATGAGGTGCAAAACTATGGGACTGTAAAATATTTTTAAATTATTGTCTTAATTATATATTTTTTAAATTTTAGAATTGTTTCAAAAGAAATGTTAAAAAAGAGTTATAAATTCTAAAAATATTGATTATGTACCATTATAAAATGTAATAATAGTGACATTTTATATCTCATTTATCAAACTTTATTCAGAATTTATCAGGAGAAAACAACTTTTTGTTTGTTAAAACCTAAAATTTTATTTATAAAGACACGTTATTTCCCAATAAAATATTTTTCATTTTGTAAAATATTCAAAAACTATACATTTTTTTTTACAGATCTGTTGTATAATAGCTATAGGCTCCTTATGCTATAAGCTTAAGTGCATATGAGATAACTTTGAATCCTTATGTTCATCAGTGAAAGCAAAGCCAGAAATTGGTCCGAAAATATGAATTTTATACCACTATATTATCTGATATCCAGATGTCTCTAGAGTATGGTAGACATAACTGCTCTGGTAGCATATTACAGATCATGTTATATTGTTAAACATTTTAGCAAAATTATTATAGAATTGATATCACTATATATAGACTGATATAGTTATGTGAATTAGTCTATGTTTGAAACTTTAGAATTTTTTCAGGTTATTACTTTGAATAATATGAGTAAAAGGTAGTATCTAAGTGCTTACATGTATTAGCCCTATTTTAAATTTATCTTCACTGATGAAGGTAAGAGTCAGAAACTGGCTTGTCTTGAGATGTGATTTTTTTTTAGCACAACATCATGTGATTTTCATTTTTTATTCAAGCTTACCATAGATAGTTCTAGAATAGAGTATAAATAACTGTTTTTGATCATGTGATATTACTTTATCAATTAACAATTTGGTGTTTAATTAGTTTCTATGATATGCTGTTTCAAATTCACAATATGTGAATAAGCAATTTTTTTCACCTCTGTTCAAAATCTCCAATCTTCTTTTTTATAATGTCTTTTGACACTTAATGCTGACAGTTTTATTCTTTAAGCTCTGTTTGTAAATTGTATAAAATATATTCTTAGTAGATGTATTTAATATGATAATTATTATTTTTCTTCATCATTTAATTGTTTTTTGTTTTTTTTTTGTAGTTGGGAATATTTATCACATGACCAGTCTCGTTCTCGTGCCTACCGTTGGGGGGAAGATGGTCTTATGGGTATTACAGACAGACAAGGAAGGCTTTGCTTCAGCTTGGCACTTTGGAATGGAAAAGATGCTATTTTAAAAGAAAGACTATTTGGACTTACAGGTCCTCAGGTACTTTTCTTTCTAAATATTATTTATTTTGTATGAAAAAATATATTTTTAAATAATAGAGGGATGTGCACGCATACACATTCTAATAACATTAATAAGCACATAAATCAACTATGATAATTAAATATGCAACATTATAAATATATAATTCATTTATGGAAAACTAAATCTTAATGTCTGATTGTCTAACTGTATAACAATATTGTAGTTGGATCAAGACATTTTTTGTCTGATAAATTAGCATTGATGTAAGAAAGCAGGTATTGTTTAATTCAGTAGGAGTTTGTCTTCTAAATTATTACCATAATTATGGTCTTAATAGCTTTATGAATGGATTTTATATATATATGTAGTATATGAATAACAAATTTAGATCTGCTATTGAAAATTTTGCTTTTGGCATAGATTATAAAATGAGAGTTAAACATAACAGATATTAAAAATGTATTAAGATTTTAAATAGTAGCAATAGAATGCCTTTTTTGCATAAGAGTTCATAAAAAGTTTGAGCACTGGATTCGATCCAAGGATTCTACACTCCAGAATCTGACAGTCTACTTCTGCACCAACCCATGCAGGGCAAGAGTTGAAATTATTTTTGGGAAATGGAAAAATAATGATATTGCACTGTATATAAAACTATTTTTTTTTGCATTTAATATTGTTCAAGGAAACATATATTATAAAATTGCTCAAAAGAAAGGTGAATAATATGGACAATATGACTGAATCTTTAAGTTACCATTTGAGCATCAAATTCCTGGTCAACTGATGGATTGACTCTTAATTGTAACAAAATTTTGAGAAGGTTCAAAATTTTCATGATTGCCAGAGTCTACTTTTTTTGCATGAGTTAAGATTTTATTCAAGTAGCTTTAAAAAAATTATTTTTTTTAATAAATTAATATATAAATATAAAAAATAGTAAATAAATTAATACTTTTGATTAAAATGGTTGCATGTATTTTGGCATATGCTCACACATACATCTATATATATATATTTAATATATATACTAGTTTTTAATAAAATAGCAATAAACAATTTTATTTACTGAATGTATTCACTATGGTAGTCATGATTCCTTTAGTAGATGCTTTATCATAGTTTAAAAAAATTATAGCATGTATAGAGTGCTAGTTGCTAAATTGAGATTCAAACACAGTAATTTATACATTTACCAATTAATATCTCTAATATAAAATGAAAGAACTACTATTCAATCAGTTTCTATAATCTGTTCTTTAAAATTTTCAGTATACATATCAGAAAATGTCCAATTGTGTTAGTTAGTTTTTAATATTTCTTAAAAAAACTAAAAAAAACAAATAGAAATAAACATTAATCATCATTATTTTTTTTTTTTGCTAACTATATTTTGTCATTTGCATATGAAGAAAAAATTCCACTAATTTTTTTTTGTTCATTAAGCTTCTGTATAAATATTACTTTTAAATACATTATACAGTATGCATTGTAAATGTATATCCAATAAGTATTAAAATTAACATTAATCAAGCGTTGTTAGCCGAGAGGTCATTCGCAGCCGCCTTGCAAGCAAGTAGTTTGTTGCAGACGGTTGTGGGTTCGCCTCCTGGCCGATGCTATGACATATGGAAAAAAAAAATTAACATTACAATTTGATTTACAAGTGTCACATTTTCTGCACTAATAACTTTGATACTATCCATTTAAGAGAAATAAATGAATATTTATTATTAATCATTTATCAGAGTAAAGATTATCATTTTATTCCTAGCCCGGATACAAACTTTAAACCTATTAATTAAAGATTAATTATCTCTTTTTTAATTAAACATAAACATATGGAAGGGAATGGTTTAAAATGTATTTCTGGGTTAGGAATAAGATGAAAATTCCCACTTTATCAAGAAATTAGCATCATTTACTAATGTATTTATCTAATTCATTTGCATACATATGTGTATATGCTTTATCTGAAATGGTTAGTGTCAAAGTTATAAATGCAGAAAGTTTAATACTTATAAGTCAAATTATAATAATTTCATATTGATAAATATTATGGAGATCTGTAAGAGATTGTTGCCTGCCCCAATCTAAAAGTGCTGGATAAACTTGAAATGCATCTTGGATGTCATTTGTCTTTTACAGATCTTTTTATTTAAATAAGTATAGAGGATTTGAACTCAGATTTTCAAGCACCCTTCAACTATCCACACTATCTCATACAACTGATACATATGACCACACACATGTAGAAAAGATTAATAATCACCAATATACGTATTTCGTGCTAAACCAGCACTCATTTGAGTTTTCATCATCAGATTTTCAATGATATGGATGGCTAAGAAGTTGGAGGTTGCAGTGGGTTGAAGCCTGTCCATTAAAGTATAAAGATTTGCTATCTTAATATAAACTGAGCATTGATTATATATATGTGTGAGAGATGATAGTCTGGACCAACTGATGAGTGCTGGTTTAGCACAAAATATGTATATTGGTGATTATTAATCTTTTCTACATGTGTGTGGTCATATGTATCAGTTGTATGAGTTAGTGTGGATAGGTGAGGGGTGCTTGAAAATCTGAGTTCAAATCCTCTATACTTACAATTAAGCTCCCAGGTTTGTGAAGAGTGCCTGGTTTCAAATATTTAGATCTTTTTATTTATATATTTCTAAGAATGTATGGTAGAATAATATTTTAGAGAGATATAAAAGTTATATAATTAGGCCATGAAGATATATTATTGGATTACTATTACATGATCTGATAATATTTATCAATAAAGATAAATCATGGATTCGTGTTTTGACTCTTCAGTCATTTGTGATGGAATCAATATTATACTGCAATCAGGGCTTTTCAGAGAAAATGGAAAGCCCAAGGCAACTAATATTTTAGTGGTCTTTCAAAATTTAAAATAAGAACATGGGGGGAGAGAGAGAAGAAATGAGAGTTTTTATTTACAGGGCCGAGTCACAGAAACGAGCAAGAAGATCAGATCCAGATAGCACTTGATAGGATAGATTCACTCTAGCACTGTTTTAATAACAATTATGAGCAAGCATAAGAAACGGTAATCATGTGATGTTTGGTAGTTAAAGTAAGTTTTTCAAGCTATGAATATTACAGATTCAGTATTTACTTGCTTAAAATAAATAATAATTCTGAACTGAATTTATTCAGCTTCCACTCTGTGATATTGATCATTGAATGTCAGATGCTTCTGAGATGAAGAACAAATCTAAGTAAGAGATGATAGATTTTGAAATTGAATTCCGCATGGTTTAGTGAATTGGTAGAGTGGTGACTTTTAAGGTTAAAGCTCTATGGATCACAGCTTTGTTCCATTACTTCCAGTGTTCAAATTTCTTACAAATTCCCAAGCAATAAACCATTCAATTATTTTCTTCTGTATGGTTTAGGGTCATGATACAATGGTAGACTCTTAAGCTCACTATCGGTGGATTGAGGTTCAGTCTAAGATTTATGGTGTTTGAATTTCTTATGAACTCCCAAGCAATAAAAGTATTTAATTATTGGAATGAATATGTGATTGAGATAGCAAATTTTTATTTTGGATATCGAAAGATGAAAATGAATTGACAATAATGAAATAGTTTATTTGTGATAAAGTGAGTCATTGTAAACAGCTATAGATGAAATGAAGACTGGAAAAGCACAGCGAATCATATGAATTATGAAAAATAATTGTCTCAATTCTCTGGCATTCTCAGTCTTTTTAACAGCATGAGAATATTAATCATGTGATGTCATATCTCTTACTGACTTAGTGCAAGTTTTATTGTGAGTTAATTTGATGGTTTTGTTATAATTCTGGAAAATATTTCATTGTAGAATCAGATGTTTGCCAATTACCTTAAATAAAGGGCATTCTTCCCTTTGCATGAATAAACCATCACATTCTGATGCAATAACTAACAAAAAGTAAAAACAGAATCATAGCCATTATTAACAGCTAGTGATGATGAATCTATTATCATTAGTGAACTGCCAGAAGGAGATTCCCACATTAGTTCTTTTCCCAAATCAATAATGCCTTTTGTATCACCTTCCACATCTTCATCTTATCTATCACACTTACTTTTTTAATATATGTTCAACCCACTTTCTCTTGTATTTGTTTTATCAAAAGGGACCTTTTTTTTTTTTTTACCTATTTTTCCCATTACTTTTGTATATTCAATCTTTAAGATACTTCTCTTAATTCATTTTTTGCAATGATTTATTTAATAACAGTTCTGTCTGCCTAGTAGGCTTTTGAAATATATATGAAGAAGACTTCTAGGCACTTGAAGCTATTATTAATGAATCATTGTGAAAAATATTAAGAGAAGTGTGTTTGTAAAAAAGATTAAATAGAAGCAATGCATTAAGAGTGGACTTATTCTTTTTAACTTTTTTTTTTTCAGTTTTCTCAACATTCATTTTTCTAAACCCTTTCATATTTTTCTCTCCCATTTTTTAAACATCTATATCTCTCTTCTGGGAACAACTACACTATGAAAAAGTGTTGAGCTTTTTTTAAGAAGAATGAATAGAGAAATCTTTATCCTTAGAAGCCTGTTTAACAGGTGCAATTCTTAAGCTGATATTGCTTTTGTTGCCAGTTGGACAACATTCAGAATAGTAAATAATTTCTACAAATTATTTATTGTTCAGAAGTTTATAAGAAATGGAAGCATCAGAAGTGGTCGTTGAGTTCCAGAATTTGCCATTTTATCTCGGTGTATACTAAAACACTCAGGACAATGTACTTATTTAAACTTACTAATTTTTTCATAATCTTCATCTAACTACAACTTTTAAGTAATTATTTCTTTAATTTAAATGGTATTCATCTCCTCCTATACTTCCTAAAAATTTGATTATTAATCTCATCTGTCACTATATTTTATAGAACTATTCAATACTAATAAAAAAAAAAACATTCCAAGTGCTATATTTCACACATTTTTATATTATAAAGCCTATTTTTACAGTATGTTGATTTAAAAAAGCTTTTTTTTTTTTAATCTAAAAACAAATTACTTTTAAAATTCAGCTGTTTAGCCTGCAAAATGTCTACCATGATAGCTTAAGGCAAATGTACTAACTATCTAACTTTAGCCTTAATTTCCTATGGTTTCATCCAATGGTAGAAGTATCTGCCTTCACAAACAGTGGTTATGGAAATGTCAAGATAGCAATGAATAAATCCATGCAAAATCTCACAATTGCTTTCCTGTCAGCAAGACTTGCTTAAGGCTGCAATTGAATGTAGATGTTACTGTTTTACATAGAAGTAATGATAATAAGAAGTGGGGGGGGGGAATTGAATTTGCTATATTAATTTATATGAATACAAGACATAAAAATGTTGAATCTTTTATCAAAGAATGTAGCTATTTTAGTAAATATAAAAACAAATGATGTAGTTAGGGGATATATCTTTAGTAACTATATAAATATAGATGTTTTTTAATTTATAAACTATATAAATATATTGGACCATAAATAAAAATGGAATTCCATCTTTATTTTATTGTTAAAAGGTTGCCTTAACAACAAGTTGAGATTGTTGATTGTTATTAATATTGGGATTGTCTAAGTGTTGACTGATTTTACTGATATAGAGAAACCATGTGTAATAAAATAAAAGTAAAATAAAATACTGATGTTTTGACAAGATAACATTTGCCCTCAAATGGGAGAAAAAAACAATAATAGTCACAGGTTTGTTCCAGAGATAATTGTATCATGTGGTTGTGAAATAGTTTGACTTAAATTTGGTAGTGTTTTTTTTTTTTAATTTTTATTCCTTTACACGAGGAAACTTTTACACAATTGGTAATTTTATTGCTTCATCGTTTTTGTTGACTCAATTTGTTTTTTTTAAATATTTCTAATATCTCTGTTATGTATGTGTATGTATGTTTAAATACATACCCATAAAATGGTTAATTGTAATAGGATGATGTATACATTTTATCTTTTTAAGAATAAATTAATACCCTATATAGGCTTACACACCTGCACAAAAAATAATAAACTTAAATAAATTAAAATGGTATTACATGATCAGAAAAGATTAATTTCTAAGTAGGTGAAAAGAACAATTAGTTAAAATCTCTGGAGATAAGTAATGAAATTCTTTCAGTAAAATATATATACCATTAACAATTAGATGATTGTGAGTTCCTGATTCATTCATTAATAACAACTCTAGAAATCCAAATATAATTTTCTAATAGGACTTAGTAGAAGTAAAATTCTCCATTCCAGGATTATGTTGAATAAATGAAAATAATTACTACATTGTTAGGATCTGAAAGAAGAGCAAATCAGAAGAGTAATTGGATAATCTATTGATAGAAGCCAAGTGAAAAAAAGAAATGAATACTTGCCATTGGAAGCTTCTGTTGAGCAGATGGACATTTAACCTCAATGCTGGATATCATTGTATGTAACTTAAGCTTCCAGTGTGGAGAGACTTGCCTCCAAAGACATACCAAAGCAAGTCTAGGGACTTAACAGGTCATATAGATCTTCATTATTATTTTTGTATGCCATTGGGTTTATATATATATTTTAAATTTTATAGTTAATTAATAATGTAAACCTCTTGAGTTATTAAATATTACATTTTAACCATATTAGTTTTGGTTTATGGGGATAAATTTAGATCTCATGTGGTCTGGAGAGCAAGGGTTATAATTTTAGAGTTAGGAATTGGTGCAGTCCTGATTCAAACCTTGAATCAATTAGTATTTAAATGGTTAGATTTATGTGAATAGAACTATTATCTAAAATGTAATTGTCAATCGGAGAGTTCGATATCAGTGAGGCAAGTAGTTGGCCCCTGTATGTCCAGTATGTCGAAAAATATCTCTTCATAAACAGAGTTGAAAGGATACGATTAAAATAGCAAAATTATTATGTTTTGCTGGTAAAAAAGTTATAAAAATTAAAGATCGATTATTAAAATTATTTTAATCCCCATCCCTCTAGGCATGTTGCCAGACTTCATTTCCATGACCGCTATGAGAGTAGGGATACAAGAGTAAAAGATTACAATGTAAAAGATTACAATATTACTCTTCTTAACCTGGCAAAAATTTGTGACTATGGATCTTTCTTTAATGAGGCCCTCCTAGAGCAGCTTCTAAGGGATATGATTAGTGACAATTTAAGGCAACAGTTATTGGCTGATAGTGATTGAAATTATAATGAAGCTATAAAGCATGGTATAGTTTATAAATAACTCAAGCAATCTTGTAAATTCGCCATGTTTAAGGGAAAATAGTAATGCGCAAACTGATGTTTGAAAAAAGGCATAAACCAATTTTAAAAAATATATTAACATCAAAGAAAATAATTCTAACAATAAAAATCTATTTATTTGTTTTTGTTGTGGGAAAATGGCCACAAATGAATGTTGCAAAATTTGTAAACAAAAAAGATCACATTGAAACAATGTGTAAAAATAAAAATAATGAACCTGGCAAAGAAAGATTTAGTCGTAAGTGTACATTCAATAGATATGGAAATCAATTAGCCAATATAAAACATACGTCAACAACTGAAGATGACAAAAGGTTGATAGTGGTAGCAGGATATCTCTAATCTCAGTCAGGGAATGGTTTTCTATAACTTCAAATTGTACTAAAACTCCAGCAATAAAGAAAATAGGCCTAAAAGCATTGGATGTAAATGGAAATGCTATCAAAATTAAAGGTGTGGTTAAAGCCCTTGTGAGTAGAATAGAAGAAAAATTAGTAATCTCTATACTTAGTTTATGTTCCTATTAATTCTTTGATAAGCAATAACTGGTTCAAAAAATTGGGAATGAAACTCACATATGATAAAAAAAAATTGAAATTGAAAAGGAAATAGGAGTCAAATTTCCTAAGCTAATGGGGAGCCTGGTACTATTAAAATGATCTGTTTCATTAGAAATAATCCCTGAGGCAATAACCATAATTTGCAAAGTGCATAATTCCATTCAGAAAAAAAGAGTAGAGAATGTCAAGTGCTGTTAGCCGAGAGGTCATCGCGGCCGCCTTGCAAGCAAGTATTTGGTTGCAGACGGTTGTGGGTTCGCGTCCCGGCCGGTGCTATGACATATAGAAAAAAAAAAAAAAGAGTAGAGAAGGAAATTAATGAATTAGTTAAGAGGCATGTTTGAACCCCAGAAAAATCTGATTGGGCTATGCCATTTAATAATTATTACCAAATCCAATGGTCAAATGTGTTTGTGCGGCATCTACCAGTTATCATTAAACAAAGTTAGTAGCAAAACACATATCCTGTTCTAATGCTAGAGAAATAATAGTGTCTCTGCAGAAATCAAAATTTTTTTTGCAAAATAGATTTAAATGCTACTTTTCATCAGATACCGGTCACTGAGAAAGCTGCTGAAATATTAACATTGGACCACACACAGGATTATTTAAATGCAAAGGTTTCTGTTTGGAATAACTTCTGCTTCCAGCATCTTTCAGTCAAAAACTCTCCTTAATGGTTTAGACTTTAGAGGGTGTCATTCCATTTTTTGACAACATTGTTGTTATCACTATTACAGAAAATAAACTTAGAATTCATCTACATAAAGTATGTAAAAAACTCTATGAGTTTGGTGCAAAGCTCAATACCCAGAAGGGTATCTGGAAGGCTAGTGAAATCAAGTTTTTAGGCCAAATCATTTCCGAAAATGATACATCTCCTGCCCCAGAAAAGATTAAAGCTGTAACAGAAGCCATGAGACCTAATAATGTTAAACATTTACTAGCTGTTCTGGGAATTGTATTTGGAAAATTTTTTTGGCAGATAAAGTTCATGTTGCCACATCCTTACATGATCTTCTTAAAAAGAACCAGAAATGGAAATGGGAAGCTGATCAAGAGAAAGCATTTTTGCATACAAAGTCACTGTTAACTTCAAATAAATTACTAGTGCATTATAAATGTGATTTGGACGTTACTTTTACTACCGACACATTTGAATTTAGAGTTGGAGCAGTGCTATGTCACCTTGCATAGGCAGGTGAATGACCCACTTTAAATATCAATGTTATTAATTACTATTATAAATTATATATTTTTCATTATTAAATTTTTTTATTAATTTTTTCAAGATTATAATAAATGTTGCAGGGTTTCAACATTTAAATCAAGTACATAGTGAAGTGCTATGCTTCACATACCTTGTCCAAAACTGAGAAAAATTATAGTCAGCTAGACAAAGAAGCTCCTGTGATACTATTTAGCATAAGAAAATTTCATCAATACTTGTAAGGATGTAGATTTTTTTATAATAGCTAATCACAAACCCTTACTTGGTATTTTAACAACTAACAAGTTCCTGAACACCTTAGGTCCCGCATAAGATGGCTCAATATTCTCACAGGATATGACTATATTTTAAAATATGAGAAGGGAAAGCAAATGGGCATGTATGCCTGACTATTCAGAGACCAATAAAAGGAAAATAGAAATTAACTACATCAATGTGCTAAAGAGTCAAACCCAATAGCAGAATAGTAGCTGCATGGACAGAGGAAGATGGTGGCTACCAATGAATTATAATTCAAATTAGTATTGGTTGGCCTAAGCAAGATCCAGTTTTTTCCCATAAAGAATCATGGAATGTTCACGAGCAGTTGTCCATCTGCAAAGCTGTACTCTGAGGAGGCAAACACATGCCAATCCCAGTTAAGGGGAGAAATCAAATTTTTTAAGTTATTGCAAGAAGGTCATCCAGGCATTATTAAGGCAAAGGCTTTAGTTCACAATTAGGTCTGGTGGCCAAATCTTAACATTGATATGGCCAAAAGCTAAGAGGCCATGGCAATGCATCCACATCGATCACTGTGGTCCAATTGAGGGACATTTATTCTTAGTAGTCATGGATGCATATCAGGATAGTCTGAATATAAATTTGTTAAAAATACTAGTTCAAACAACACACTTGATAAATTATATGAAATTTTTTCATACCATGGTCTCCCTGAAACTTTAGTTTCAGATAACAGAACTGGCTTTACATCAGAGGAATTTGAGGAGGCTATGCAAGAATAGGGGATAAAACATTTACTCACACCTCCTTATCACCCTCAATCTAACAGATTGGCCAAAAAAAAAACATGCAAAACCTTAAGTAATATATTAACAAAATGAGGAAAACAAGAATTTAAGAAGCAGTCCTTATGAAACTGCTTTATCAGCATTCAACTGCAGCTGCCAAATCTGATAAATCACCTGCTGAAATATATCTAAGTTTAAATCTGCAAACTAAATTATCAAACATTGTACTGACTGAGAAATATAAGTAACCAACTGAGAACAGAAAGAGGGTGGGTTAAAAATAACCTAAATGATTTCTGATCTCAAGAAGTAGTTATACATCACTTATCAAAGCAAGTGGTGACTGTTCATATGAATATTGGAAAAATATTATGCAAACATGTTAATGAACTGCATAAAATGAAAATATGGATGTAATACCTGAATTATTCAAGAGTAATGGATACCAACAAAATAGTACTAAATGAAGATGCCAAACTGGAAACAGAGTTTATCCACCATGATGAAGATCAACTATGTATACCAGGAGGTAATATAACAAGTGAAGCTCTGGTAAATCTACCTCAACATATAAAAAGTGAAAGAAGAATTTTGAATCACCTCCATGACATTATTTGAAGTCCAGAGAAAAGATAAATCTCTGAACTTGGAGTAAGTGTGTATGTTTAAATACTTACAAATTTAGCTTTTTAAGAGTAGTAAACTTAAATAAATTAAAATGGTATTATGTGATCAGAAAAGATATAAGTAGATAAAAAGAGCAATTAGTTAAAATCTCTGGAGATAAGTAATAATGAAATTACTTTCAGTAAAAATATATACCATTAACAATTAAGTGATTGTGAGTTCCTGATACATTCATTGATAACAACTGTAGAAATCCAAAAATAACTTTTTAATACAATAAGTAAAATTCCCTGGTCCAGGATGTATCTTGAATAAATGAAGTAATTAGCTTATTGGCAAGATCTGAAAGAAGAGCCAATTAGAACAGTAATTGGGCAATAAATTGATAGAAGCCAAATGAGAAAAAGAAATGAACACTTGACTTGCTGTTGAAAGCTTCTGGTGTTCAGATAGACATTTAACCTGTGCTGAATATCACTATATGTACCTTAAGCTTCCAGTGTGGAAAGACTTGCTTCCAAACATGCTAAAGCAAATCTAGGGACTTAACAGGTCTTCATTATTATTTCTGTATACATTAATTAATAATATTAAACCCCTTATATAGAGATATTAAATACAAAATTTTAACTGTATTAGTTGTGGTTGTTACCAGGGAATAAATTTAGCTCTCATGCAGTCTGGAGAGCATGCAAACTGAGATAAAAGTTCAATACAAAAATGCATTGTTTGGATTTATTTTAAAGTGGTGAGAATTAATCAAAAATAAAACATTTGCAAAAAGTGCAAAAATGAATGAAATTTTTATAGAAATAACTGAGAAGTTAGGAGTATAATAGTGGCATAAGTGAGGAGTATTCTTGAGAAAGAGAATAGAAAGAATAGAAATAAGTGATTAGAATTATGGATTACATATAAACTGGTTTCTAGTGACAGCAGGTAAGAAATATCTATATTACGTTATACTGCAATAGAGATGAATCACAGTACATTTAATTTGAATTCAGTTAAATAAATAAAGAATAACAATTTTTGGCAGGTTTAAGTAAACAAATTTCTTTATATCTTATTTCATTTGTATCATTTTGCTGTGTTTTTTTTTTTTTTACCATGATCTGATGTTTTTGTATTTCAGGGTAACCATGGTGAAGATGTGAAGGAATGCTATTATTACTTGGACTCCACTCCAACACATTCTTACATGAAAGCTCTCTACAAATATCCGCAGAGTGAATTTCCATACTCATCTTTAGAATATGAGAATAGTATTCGAGGGTTGTCAGAACCAGAATATGAATTAGAAGATACAGGTATGTAATCCATGTTTTATAACTATAACTTTTTTCCAGGGTATGTCAATAATGATATACGTAATTTATAGGAATTAATATATAAGCACCATTCCTTCTCTATATCCATTATTATATTTGGTTACTAATCTCAGTCTGAATAGTAACAAACTATATGTAATATGCATATTTGTCACACATATATATGTAGTTATGTGTGTGCGTACAATATTTGCACTGTGAACTAAAAAAATAAAATGTACAAATTTGATATTTTTGTTAATTGGAAATAATGTAGATCATGGATATGGAAATTGCAGATATTATGGACTACTGTAAATTTTTTAAAAATTTTTTATGGACTACTGTAGTGATGTTTATTAAAACAGGCAACACTCCCCATACAGTAGTGCCACTCAGTGCAAGCCAGGGTAATCAATGGATGCCAGAAGATTTGTGCATAAAATCCCTATCTACTGCCTACTCATCCAATATCCCCAGATTAGTTTCTGGCTTGTGACTTTCATCAATGAGGAGCCTTGGATCCGAGAACACTGCACGTAAATCTTACGATCTAATACAACCCTCCAGCAGCCATCTTTTATCTCTACTTAACTATAAAACTATGAGAATAAAATTTTCAAAACACAATAATATTTTCAATCTAAGCTCATTAGCTTATATAGTCATATAGGTCTGAACTCAGTTCAGCACCATACATTTTGGTGTCTTTGGTTTTTCCTACTAGGCAGGATTGGTATTAAACCACCAAACATCACATGATTACCATTTCTTATGCTTGCTCATAACTATTATTAAAACAGGTAAAACTATTCATACAGTTGTGCTACTCAGTGCAAGCCAGAAATGATGATCAGGTGATGCTTAGTGGTTTAATACCAATCCTGCCTAATAGGATAGTGGTGGCTATGGTTATTAAAGAACAAAAGACACCAAAATATATGGGTGTTGAACTGAATTCAGACCTATATGACTAAATAAGCTATGAGCTTAGATTTAAAATATTATTGTGTTTCAATTTTATTCTCATAGTTTTGTAGTTAAGTAGAGATAAAAGGTGGCTGCTGGAGGGTTGATGTAGATGCAGTGCTCTCAGATCCAAGGCTTGTCACTGATGAAGGCCACAAGGTAGAAACTAGTCTGGGGATATTGGATGAGTAGGAACTAGATAGGGATTTTATGCACAAGCCTTCTGGTATCCATTGATTACTCTGGCTTGCACTGTGTGGCACTACTGTATGTAGAGTTTTGTCTGTTTTAATAACAGTTATGAACAAGCATAAGAAATGGTGGTCATGTGATGTTTATTCATAAAAAATTCTGGTTATTATTTTTTTAAAAGTTCTTCTGAAATACTAGATGATAGTTAATAACTTTGAACTCTGTCATTAGTTTGAGCTGATTGCATTTCCATGACCCTAATATGTTATTGTTTGGTTATGCAGAGAACTTGATATAAATTCTTAGCCTAATAAGTTCAGTCAATCATTGGATGTTTTCTCTCCCTAGCGAATATGACCTTAATAACTTTATCTTTTGCATTGGATCAATGTATATATATATTTTCTTCTTCTGGGGAGACATTTAATATCTTGACTAAGTAATTGAACGTATATTATTCATTAAATCTTTCCTATTTACAAAATTTATTTATTAAACAATAAAGTGAAAAACATGTTTGAATTTAATATTAGCCTAATTATTTAAGTCAAATCCTTGCACCATAACCTAACTTATATCCCTCATTTATCTAAAATAGTTTCAAAAATTAAACTTCTTTGATTTATTATAATGTAAATACTTTATGGACAGTTTCGTTAGCAGTAGCATATTTGCTGGTGAATACTTTGCTCCTACTGGAGAAAAAATTGCCTACATTAAACTTCTGGATTACTGGTACAATCAAGTCCCATTCTTTGCAGTTCCTGTTCTTTCACATATTAATTCACCCAATACCAGATGAAAAGTTGCCTCACAGAAAATATATAAAATGCTGTTAAACAAATTGAATTTCAAGATATAGTTTTATTACCTGAAACCTATCTCAAATTACAATCACTTTTTTGAATAGTCAACCAAAAATTTAGAATTGAATAATTATAGTTCTAAAAATGGACTTCTAATGACATTTCCAACAGTACAAGAAGTCGTATTTGATCTTCCTAAATATAACTGAATATTCAGGACAACACATGGCCATTGTGCAGTTCTGTTTTATAAATAGAATTTAACGATCATTGATCTGCAATTATCAAGTTTTTTTGCATCTTATTTGGTCAACTGCTTTTGATATGAAGCTTTGTATTAGATAGGAAACATTTTTCAATTTAAAAAATGACAAAACAAAAATATTTTTTCATAAATCACACTTTACAAATTTTTAAAATTGCAAAGTATTGTTGCTTGAAACTCCATATGGTTATACATAGACACATATGATCACTTGATTAATGCAGAAAGAATCCTCATCGTGCTACATGTATATGTTATTATCTAACAGTAGCAGTATTTTGTATATTTTAAATTTATCAAAAGTTAATTTCTAATTAATTATGTTATCTATTATTATATTATTTTTATAAATAATAAATAGGTTAACAATATGTTAATACACTTTGAGATTTGAAAAATAATAAAAATCTTAATTTCTGCTTTATAATTTAGAAACTATTTTTGGCAATTTGTAGTAGTATTTATTTCTTTGCAGTTTCTTATGATTGCTATCAACAAAGACTTATCACATAAGCAACAGTAACAAGAAAAAGTATTAATCACCCATGTGAAGGTAGATGTTGATAAATCCAAAATTATCAATTGAACCTTTAGAAAGCATTTCTACTAGAATTTTCTCCTGGTGAATGCTCTGCAAAAATTACAAAACAGTCTTTCAGATATACCGATAGAACTTCAGTTTTAGATAGGTACAGAATTCTTCTATTTTATCTACATAAGCCAGGAAAAAAAAAAGCATTGTAAGAAAGATTCCTACATTTAATGGTTAAAGTGATTCATATTAAGACCAATCTGATTCTAAATAATATTGACATAGCTCATCCCATCAAGTGAATTTGCATTGACATTTAGGCATCTAACAGCAATGATGATTTTCAAAATACAAAATTGAAATGATTGTTAACTCTAATACTTGAACCATTTAAAATAGGAAACAACAAAAAGTATACAGTGCAATTACATAAGTAATATTTGAAAATTTCAAAATTTTGCTCCTGGAATTCTGGCCTAGTGGTATGCAAATCAAAAGATCCTGATTCACTTGTAGAAAAGGAATGAAGAGAATTGTGCTTAAGAGTTAGGTTATAATAATATTATAGTTATTTATAAAGAAAACTTACAGGAGTTGATATCAGTGTTCCAAAGTGAAAGATAGTTAAGGGGAATGAGGAAGAAGTATTCAAGAATATCATAAAGATTTAAATAATTGTTATAAAAATCAAAGACTTATTGAAAGAATTTGTGTATTAAGAAGAAATTATGTATTTGTGAATAATTTTAATAAAACAGAAAAGAAGTTTATGACTTTTTTTTTGGGGGGGGGGGTATATTAATCTGTGAAATAAATCTCAAACTTCCATTCTTTTTAGTTAAGCATTTTGTCAACACAAACACTGAGAAATAACTTTTCTTAAGATTTCCATATGTTAATTAGTCAAAGACAATTGATAATACCAGTTTTATTAATATAATCAATTTCTAATCATTTCTTCTTACTGCAAAGCTTTTCACAATTGTCTGCAGTTGGTCATGGCAAATTCACAATCCTAGTGTGAAATGTTGAAATGTCAAGATATCTTCCAAAATGCCCAAAACTATATTATTGTAGGTAAAATCTTTCACACACACATGCATTTTAATCAGCACATTTGCTGATGCATTTTAAAGAAGTACATTTTTTAATAGCTATTATAATTAGGATTAAACTTTTAAATTTAGGTTTAAATG
Organism: Epiperipatus broadwayi; assembly: GCA_028023455.1. NCBI lineage: Eukaryota > Metazoa > Onychophora > Udeonychophora > Euonychophora > Peripatidae > Epiperipatus > Epiperipatus broadwayi. The sequence continues at coordinate 3,622,702 of JAQFVV010006269.1, forward strand.
TAACATTGGTAAGTATATAATTATAATTTTTGTGTAATGTGTTTACATTATTATAAGCATGAAATTAGCTGCTTCTTACTTTTGTGTCTATGCCATTTAACTGCTGATTACTCCATGTGCAGTAATCAAGTTGATTATTTCAGCTACATTTGTAAACAAATTGTATAAATCTTTGTTCAAAGTGGCAATAATTTTGGGATGATCTCACTACCCACTTTGAAAACTGGCATTAACTTTCTGATGATGATAATGGCTACACTAAAGGCACTCACTTCATAACATATACTTAACAATTGGTATTGACATGTCTTTTCAACACTAATAGCTTCAGTACTGAAAATCTCACATTCAGCCAACTTGTTATGGATAATCACTTATCTCCAGTTTTTCTGATGCTCAAAAGAAATTGAAGCATTTTAATTGTTTAATAATCTCCAGAAAAGTAAAGACTTACTTTAGAATTTACTTCCATGCATTACAATAATAAAATGAGTGCTGCCTGAAAAATAAGATCCAGAAAAACCAAAAATGATATAGAAAATTTTTACCATTAAGCTTCTATTATAAATATTAAAGATCTTATATTAGAATCTACACTATGTAAAATCAATAAATTTTGTAATAAATATCACTTTTTTGTTTTAAGCTTCTCGTAAACTAATTGAATAATGATACTAATCGTAATATGATGAAGCAGTTGTTGGCATTATCTGACCTTACATAGTGCAGTTATTAAATGCCTCAATTATACATTGATAATGAATGAAATAAAGAACACTTTACTATTTATGGTAGGATTTTCTTTATCTTATTTCAACTGATAGTTATTTTATGAATTGATATGTCAAGTTCTCATAGCACAAGTTTTAAACTTACTTCACATTTTATCTTATTACTGTAAGATATAATTGTATATATATATATCCTTAATATTTTGGAAATCACATCTAATTATTGTTATTATGTTTCCCTTTTTATTTAATATTTATTTATTTTAAATAAATGAAATGTCTGTTATTTTGTGTAGTAAGCCATCTGACATCACATGACCAATAATTCATCACATGAGTTTAGCTTATATATTGTTATTCATTAGCATTTCCTTCTATTGTTATTACTTTTATGCCATCTGGTATAAGCTTTAGTAATCAATAATTGTTCTAGGTAATGCTTAATAATTCCTTATCCATTGCTGTTCTATCCAAATATTTTCAGACTAATTTCTAATCTTTAGCTTAGGTTTTTAAAATTCTTTTGGATCTAATGCACTTTTCCTCTACTAATCATTTTTTATTTTTATGTAAAATTTTTTTCAATCCAAGCTTATTTGTTTGCATAGTTATATAGATCTGAAACTGGTTCAATTTCTATATATTATAATGATCTTAGTTTTATCTATAATCTTAGTCAGTTTTATTTTTTTCCAGAATTGGTACAATACTATAAGATATCACATGATCTTAGCTTACACTTTGTTTTTCATTAGCATATTCTTCTATTCTCATTATTTTTGTGCAATCTAATATAAGTTTTAGTAATTATTAAATTACCAATTCATAAAAGCAATAAACTAGAAATTAATCTTGGAATATTTGTTTTTTTACTAAAACATAAACAAGTAATAAGAATAGAAAAATTTGCTAATGAATAGCAGTGTGTAAGGTAAGCTCATGTGATGTCTTGAAGGTTATGAGATGTTTCAATAGTATTGTTATATACAGTAAGCTATCTTAAAACAAAATTACTTTTAAATCAAATAAATATACTATTATTCATCTTTTTTTTAAACAGGGGTATTTGAACAAAATCGCTATTGGGATGTTTTTGTAGAATATGCTAAAAATAGTCCTAATGACATCTTATGTAAAATTACGGTGTGTAATCGTGGGCCAGAAGAAGCAACAATTCATGTGTTACCTACTTTATGGTTTCGTAATACTTGGATTTGGGGATGTACCCATGAAGGATGTACTATGAAGCCTAGTATTAAAGAAGTTGGTGAAAGGAAAGTACTCTGTAAACATGAAAGCTTGGGTAAGTTTGCATTTTTTTAATATAAAAACATATAAAAGCAACCCTAACCCTAAACATAAACCTAATTCTAACCCAATCATCTTCAAGCTACTTAAGAATATTCTAATCGAAGATGGCTACTAGGTCTCTGTTTAAACATTGGTACAATGATAATGTTAACAATGAGTAAATGTGTGCATGAGTGAATTTATTGTAAGTTAAAACATGCATGCATATCTATGTGTGCATGTGTATAAATATTCTAGCTGATTCTGATTTACATTTGAGGATGCTTTGAGTATGTGGCAAATAGTAGCAATTTTTTTTTTTAAAACTGCTTTACTGCATCTCTTAGATTTCATAGTTTATTTTTCTGCAAGTAGGTATGATGCAATATGTGAAAAATTTATTTCATACTTAGATCTGTAGCAAGAGTAGACTTTAACCACAATATTTTAGCTGATTCTGATTTACATTTGAGGATGCTTTGAGTATGTGGCAAATAGTAGCAATTTTTTTTTTTAAAACTGCTTTACTGCATCTCTTAGATTTCATAATTTATTTTTCTGCAAGTAGGTATGATGCAATATCTGAAAAATTTATTTCATACTTAGATCTGTAGCAAGAGTAGACTTTAACCACGGAGAAGGATATGAAAAAAAATTATTTATTGTGTCATGGTTGACTGAAATGCCTGTGTATAGAAAATAATACATTATTTATTGCATTCTTAGATATAGAAAAGGCTTGTGATAAGATGGATAAAAATTAGATTGTGAAGAAGCCTTGAAAATATAGAAATAGATTCAGGACTATTAAGAATGGTTAAGAGTCTTTTCAAGGATAATTTTTATAAATACCAATTGGGGGATATAGAACCAGTGGAAATTAAATGTGAAATTGTTTGAAACAGGAAGATCTATTATCATTCTTATTATTGTTATTTTTTTAAGTGAATTGAAAGTTAAGACAGAAAGATAGAAATAGGGAGTAGTGATTACTATAGTTGAAACCAAAAGAATATTTCCAGCTATTTTTTTTTCTTCTCCATGATAAGACTTTTTTTTTTTACTATAATATAATAAAGAAAATGGAGGAAAAAGTATGAAAATTAAATTTCATAAAGAAAAAATTAAGATTCTAGTATTTAATGGAAAGGATAAAATTGAATGATGGAAAATGGAAGATATTTGTCTTGATGTAGAAAAATATAGATATTTAAGATACTTTGTTAAATGAAAAAAGAAATTATACAGATAGGTGGGATTGGAAAGAAAAATAAAAAATAGAATGAAATCAATTAAAAATATGGCTTAATTTTCATACAATAAATATGAGGTAAGTTAAATAATTTGAAAAAAGGTGATAGGACTTGGTTTTAATATTTGGAAAGTATGTGCTTTGTCTTAGCCAGGGGACTCAAAAAATTTTAGATAGGAAAAAAAAAAGAAGATAAATGTGCATTAGTCTATGAACTGAGGATAACAAATAAGGTTATTAGGGTAACTGTAAAATAATTATTAATTTATCAATGATTAACATATATAGAACGAGCATATATGCTTATACTTAGTTGAAGCCACCTGTCAGTTGCCGTAATACTTCGAAAATCCACTTTGTGTAAAGAAGTATTACAAAATAAATCAATTGCCTGCTGTCTTGTAACTACAATTCCATGTTGTGTGTCAATGGTACAAAAGTAGAGCCACTTGGAAACACTGCATTGAGTTTGCATCATTCATAAATGAGCCACAATAAAAAGTTATGTAAGCCATGTGGATTGGGCATCTCTGCTACAGACTGAGGTCAGCCTGAAAGAAAGTTATTGACTGACCATCATGTACACACACATTGTAGATCTCTGCAAGGTTTTTATACTAGTCTGATCCTGCATAAATCTATCATCATTAGCATATATTATTATTAATGACATTCAAATGTTTGCTTGACATATATAATTTCCTAGAGTGTTAAATAATAATAAGAGTAATTTATTTATGCATTGTCTAATTATGATTACACTAATTTATTAATAAATTTTATTTACAATATATGACATATTAACTCATAGATAGTACAATATATTTTCTCCAAGTGAGAGTTTTTTACTTCCTTCTGATATTACCAAATTCATCATTTCCTTTATTTTGCAGTAATATCTTATATAAATGCAATTTATTCACTCTACTTTGAACACTTTTAACAAAAATGTTTTATTGTGCATATATGCATACACAATCATTACATTTTAATTGTACTGCAGTCTTCTTCAGAGCGATGATATAATGAATAAAATAAAATACATAACTATATAAATAATATCATAAAAATGTAAACAATAAAATTAATAAAATGATAATAATAAAAAATAATAATAATAAAAAAAACAACCTATGTCAGATAATAAATCATTAATATTTATATACATATGAAGAAAACAGGATATACATTTGCACAAAATTCAATAAAAATGATATTACATACAGGCAATATTAAAGAATGGAAAATAAAAGAAGCAAATACTAATATGAAAGATAGGGATTCTGGGATTAGGATGACATTGGTATAATTATAGTTCTTAAAAAGATATATAGAGGAAAATATATAAAGGGAAAATTACTTATAAATGAATTATGGATTGTAAAAAAATGGTTAGGGTACATAGAAATGTAAACATGAATATCTTTATAGATATTACATATTAAACTTAGCATAATATTTACATATAAAACAGTGTAATATAAATTTATAAGACAGTTATATAATAATAGTAATAAAAATTGAAGTGTATAAATAAATAAATATATATATATACACACACAAAGAATTGTGGTGATTATAGATAGATATAGGTAGTTTAAATAATATGTAATAGAGGGAGATAGGGTATAAGTTAATTTTAAAATTAGAAATGGATGGTAATGTGATGGAAAATAGTAATAAAAGTAGAAAGGATAGTGAAAGATGTGGATGGAGTATGAATGATAAGAATAAGTTAGAAGAATATAAAATAAAAATTGAAGAAATCATGGAAGAGTTGGTTGGGGATGAATATAAGTACTGGTATAGTGAAGTAGCAAAAATGGCAAATAGGGTTTTAGGTAAGAATATATAGAAGAATAAAAGTAATAGAAAAGTGAGAATTAGTAAAAATGTAAAAGAGAGGAAAAAAGCATGCAGAGAATATAAGTGTGCCATTAGAAAAATGAAAGTGAAAAGGTGTTAATGTTAAATGGGAAAAGTATTTTAAAAAATGGCTAAAATAGATAATTATATAGAGAGAATGAAATTAAATAGTAAATTGTTGGAGGATATTAATAAAAGTGGAAAAGATGGGAATAAAAATTTTTGGAAATACATTAAAAGAAGGAATGTAGGGAAAAGAGAAATAGTACTACTATATGATGAGGGAATAGAGTGTAGCTCTAGAGAAGAATTAGAGATGATGTTAAATAAGTCTGCAATGGATGTAGAAAAGATGTTAGATGTGAAGGCATTGGAGTGATAACAAACATGAAAGCAAATAGTAATGGAAATATTAGGTTTATAAAAAATGAATTGAATGATGCAGGGAAGAAATTGAAAAGTGGAAAGGCAAGATATTTAAATGGATGGACAACAGATATGGTGATCAATTTAGGAAATAGGGCAAAATTAAATCTATTATCAAGTTTTAATAAGATGGCACAGAAGAGAGAAATTCTAGATAGTTGGAATAATACAAAAGTAAGGCTACTATTTAAAGGAAAGGGTAATGATCATAGAAAGTTAAACAATTATAGACCGATAGCAGTAACATCAGTGTTATATAAAGTTTTTTATATATTGTCTGGGAGAGTTGCAAAATGGATGGAAGAAAATAATATAATGGGAGAAATGCAAGAAGATTTTTAATCAAATAGGAATATAGGAGATAGTTTATTTGCAGTTACACAACTTATAGATATGAGTAAAAATACAGATAGACAATTATATATGGTTTTTATAGATATAGAGAAGGCATATAATAGAGTAAATAAAAATGGATTATGGATAAGTTTAGTAAATTTGGGAATGGATGGAGCTTTAGTGGATCTTATTAAGAGATTGTATGAAAATACTTACTATACATATCAATTAGGAAACAGAATCAGTTAAAATTATAAATGGGGTGAGACTAAGGCTAGGATGCTCTATGTCATCTATTTTGTTTTTGCTGTATTTAAGAGAAATGAAGAGAGTAATAGAAAGACTAGGAAGAGGAGTAGAGATATCATTAATAAATGGCAAGGGAGTATATACATTTGTGGATAAAGTCTTCTTGTGCATAAAAAGTAGGTAACCTATGGAAGTTATGTTGAAAACATGCAAAAGGGTAGTAAAGAGATGGCAGTTAAATTTACTGAAGAAAAACCAAAAGTAATGATAATAAATACTGGGGAAAGAGAAGAGAAATCATTTTTATTGGAGATATAAAGTTAAATGTGGTGAATAGGTATAACTATTTGGGAATCATCTTAAGTAATGATAGAAATTGCTTGGATGAATGGGGGGAAAAATTGATAAATGAAATAAATGGACTAATAAAGAAATTAACAGTATTTTATATATCAAATGTGATGTAGCAAAAGTTGTATGGAAGAGAGTGGCAGTAGCAGGATTAACATATGGTAACTGTGCATTATGTGTTAATAAAGAGTGTTAGATTACTTACAAAAAGTACAGAGAAGTAGGAAGGCATGCATTAGATGCAGATATGTGATAGCAAATGAGAGAATTCAAGAAGAAATGAGATGGTCAAGTTTTTTTTATGAGATATGCAAAATAAAAATGTTTGGTAGGTTGCAATTTTTGGATAATAAGAGAATAGCCAAAATAGTATTTAATTGGATTATGAGTAAAGGACAGGCAACAATATGGGTGAGAAAGGTAGTATGGTATGCAGAAGATTTGGATAAAGAATTTATGTCAGTATACTTATACAAAAGACAGTATGATTGTGTAAGGAGAATTGTTAAGTGTTAAAGTGGCAAGGAATGGGATAGATGAATATATGCATTAATAAAAAATAAGGAGTTGGAGAGATGGAGAACTAGTACAGAGAGTAAAAAGAGTTTAAATATATGGGTATGAGTTAATTTATGATAATAGCAAGGAAAGTAGTTTGCTGTTTAAGGCTCAAACAGAATCTGTAGCAATACGGGAATATGCACATAAATGGAAAATATGGATGATTTAGTCTGCAAGTTATTTAAGGGTGGCATAGAAAATATTAGGCATCTGTTAATTGAATGGAAATGCCTGAAAGCAAAAAGGTACAAACAATGAAATTGTGGAAGAATAAATATAAACAAAGTGACTATGCAGAAAATGGGTTTTTGGTGTTTATGCTGGGTTTGGGAAAAGATAAAGGGGATTTAGATATAAAAGGCATGGAGTTGACAAAGATTATGTTGTGGAAATGGGATGGAGCAGGATAGAGAAGAATATGTGAAAAACTTAGGTGGGGAATAGAAATGGAAGTTATGGTGTGTTTTTTTTTATTTTTAAAAAATTAAAGTAAAAGTGGGTAAGTTAAAAGATTACAATATTTATAATTTTTAGATATTAAAAAAATTACTGTTAATAATAGAAAAATAATAAAATAGATATTATATGATTTAAAAATTAAAAAGAATATTAATAAATGAATTAAGATTGAACTGAAAATTATAATAAAATAAAATTAAGTATTTTATTAAGGTGGAGCTAATAAAATTAAAGTTTAAGTTTATAGGAAATCGAAGTAATTAGAAGATTATTAAAAATAAAAAATGAATAATATATTTAAATTAATAGTTCATGAATATGTATATCAAGAATACATATGTATAATTTATATTTATTTTATATTGATATTGTATATTTTATTTTATATTAATTAGATTATTTTATTTGGATTTGATTATATTTATTTGTTTTATTGTGTTTTATTATATATTTTATGTTGTTTTTTTTTTATTAATTTTATTGTTTACAATTTTTATGGTATTATTTATACAGTTATGTATTTTATTTATTTTCTTCATTATATCATAGCTCTGAAGAAGATAGCAGGACAGTCAAAACATAAGATTGTGTATGCATATATGTACAATAGAAGGTTTTTGCCAAAATCACCCTTTTCTTTATTTTGCTGTAATATCTTATATAAATACAATTTATCCAAACCACTTCAAATACTTTTTAGCAAAACCCTTTATTTGCAAATATAAACATACACCTACGTTTTAAAATTGGCTCTGAAAAAGACTGCAGGGCAGTCGAAATGTAGGTGTATGTTTATATGTAAAAATAATGGGTTTAGCTAAAAAGTGTTTGAAGTGGTTTGGATAAAATTGTATTTATAGAAGGGTTTTGCTAAAAGTATTCACAGTAGATTGGATAAACTGTTTTCCTTCTGTATCTTTTTCATAATTGTCAATGATTCTATCTCATGGTAGTCTATTTTACTGTCACCTAGTGTATGACTTTCATTGGCTTTTAGCATCAAGTTGTTACACATAAGATCTAAGATCAAGCTCCTATGGATTTAACAGTCTATTTAATAATTATGTAAAAAATAAATAAAAATGTGCATTGAAATTCATGCAGAATGAATAAGAAAATTAATTGTGAATATTTATTTATTAATTTTAAACTTACATTGATTATATTAACATCTTTTTAAACCAATTGAATGGTTTTTTGCTCAGAAGTTCTTAAAAAGTTTAAACCCAGAAGTAAGAGTTTCGAGTACCATAGTCTGCCACACTACCATTATACCAAACTAATGAAGGGCCAATTAGTAATGGAAGATCAATATTGACTTTTTAAAAACTATCATTTCTTTAAGTACTAATTAAAAAAAAAAAATTATAATTTTGTTTTCTGTAAATGTTTTAAAATTGATATTATAAATGAAATTGCAATTTATTGGTTGTTGAACACAATACAGAAGAATTTCATTATTATCACTAGCCATTTGTGTATGAGTATGGCTATTCTAACTCCCATAAAAAAAAGAAGATAAAACAACAACAAAAATATAATAATAATATAGCAGAGATTTTTGTAATGACTGTATATTTCGATCTGTGAATTACAAATATGTCCACATATAGAATATGCTGGTATATTATTCTGTTTATTTCATATTTTATGTTATCTTTTAACTTCTTTTACTGAAAACTTTTTTTTAAAAAATATTTAAACCCGATATCTAAACATAGCTCTGTTCATTAATCTATTTTCTGACATATCTTCCCAATGAAACAGTCAATATTGCACTCCTTTAGAATGTCTTTGAGATCATTTTTATAATATATATGGTGTCTGGTTTCCCAATCAAAACTATGCTCAGGTTTACCATAAAACACTTTTTTAGATAAATTGTACTGTTTATTTGTTTCACATATCCAACACCAAACTAAGATGTGATTTTACAATAGTGAGCTTTATAGAATCACATTTAATATGCATAAAAGCATATTGATTGGTCTTATGATTTGCCTTTGTATTTTTAAAATTTTAAAGAGTATAGCTTAAATAAAATATTTCTGAAATCTTTATGTTATTTATAATGCTCATTAATTCTTATATAGCAGCCAGATTTTTTCATCCTATAAAAGTTTCCCACTACGGAAAACTTACAATATCTTATTGCTATGAGATTTGTTGCCGAACATTTGAATCAAAATATAAATCAGATTAGAACATAAGTAGATTATGTTTTTGGAATGAGTTGTATTACATTAGGAATGGAAAACATCTCTGTTTCAGTTGAATTATATCTAGTTGACTTAGTTAATGCATATTCTTTGATTTAATTTTGATACTCTAATGTAGATATAAGGAATAATCTTGTACTGAGAAGTGCAGTCATAATTTTAAATTATGTATTATTTATGATGTAACTCACATTCAAACCTCAAATTGTAAGAGAGATATAATTTAAAATTTTGAGTTTATTTTCTGTTGCAAATAAATTATTATTATTTTTAGGCATTGTTTACTGGGAAGCTGACAAGTGTCCAGATGGTTCATCACCACAGTTGTTGTACACTGAAAATGAGACCAACACACAGCGTCTGTTTTCAGTTAAGACTTACACACCATATGTCAAAGATGCTTTCCACAGATATATTATCCATGGTGAGTTGTAATGTATAAATAATACATCAATCAGTAGTAATTAATGCTATCATAGGATAAATGCTTAGTGTTAATAAAGCATCCCTTTTTAGTTTTTCTCTGTTTTCATATTAATCTTAATTTACAAAATAATTTATAGATTTTATTAATTTTTAATGTTAAGTAAAATTAAATAATTAAGTGGTTAATGGTTTGAAAGTTTGCAAGAAATGCAAATACTGTAAATTATTGAATTGAAGCCATGATATATGTACTTTCAGCTCCATAGTTTGTCCCTTTATAATTGCACTAAATCCTGCAGGGCAGCATATGTCTAATAAAGAGCTCAGTTTAATAAATAAACAAAAACAATTAAAAATCAGAAAAAATAATTGTAATCATAAACTATGGATAATACTTTAGAATAATGTTGACCAATAGGTCATGAGCTTTGGCTTACCTTTCAGTGTTATGAAGAGACTAAATAAATTGATTTAAATACCAAAGCTTTGTGGGGTACTCATTCCATATGGATGTCATTTCTTGGATTGCCTGAAGTTAAAATCATCTCAATGGCATTTTATTTAGTCACCGTTTTGTTTTTACTAAATACTTTGGTTGACTGCCATTTTAGGAACAGTCTGGTATCCCATCTTTGTCAAAATGAAGAAACATTGCACTCTTTTGAAATATTTTTTAAGTTTTAACTTTTTAATTTATTATTGGATTTTAATAAAATAAATTGAATGGTATATTGCTTGGGAGTTCATAAGAGTTTGAGCACCAGGAGTTACAGAGCTGGTTTGTAATTCATGAATCTTGAGCTCCAAAGCCTTTCCATGCCATAAAATTAAAATATGCAGAGTAATAAATTGAATAGAGGAAAAAAAAATACAGAGAAAGAATAGCAAATTCAATAGCAAAAAAAAAACCTTACACAAAATTCAAATAACAATGAGGAAAAAATAATAGCAAATTTCAGAAGTATAAAGGAAAAGAGTAATTCAGAATATTCTAGTTTTTAATTAACTTTCAATACTTAAATTCTTAAAATTACAACCTTAATGTATCCCACCTCTATCATAAATCAGATATTTTACTTCATCATTGTCAGGTTCTTTTGTCTAGCAGAATGTAGAAATGGGGATCTTATTCATATTTATATCATCTATTCCAACTACATATACCTTTCTTTCATTTTATATTCTTGATATATTTATTGAATTTAATATTCAAATGTTGCTTTTCCCTTTTGTTAACATTGCATTTTGTTATTCAATATAAAACTAAGTATCTATTTTTAATATTTAATTTTTGCAGTGAATGAAATTTTATTAATGGGTATATAAATAAGTAGATATAATGGATTTTTATATAAAATGTAAAATTAAGTACCCTTTAAAAAATCATATGGTGTATAATTTATTTAAACCACTGAACATCACATAATCACCATTCTTATGCTTGCTCAAGCTGTTAAAACAGGCAAAACTCTCCATACCGTAGTGTTACTCAGTGCAAGCCAGAGACGGAAGCAAGAAGCTTTGTGCATAGATAGGGATTTTACGCACAAACCTTCTTGCATCCATTGATTACTCTGGTTTGCACTGAGTGGTACTACTGTATGGAGGGTTTTCCCTGTTTTGTAATTTTTTTGTTTAGATTTCTGAGGAAGATTATTAGGCAGTTGAAATATTAATATGAAAAATATTTTATTCATTGCAAATTTAAATGTGAAAAGAGATTATTTTATTTTATATTGGATTTTTAATAATAATAGTACAATAATTTAAATAAATAGTTTGACATACAGAATAATAATAATAAGGATTCTCTTTCTATTTGATATTGATTTATTAGCAGGATTTATATTCGTAGAATGTTGCAATGAATAATAGCTGTTAAATTACATCACAGTCTGCCAAATGAAAACACACAATTTCTTCAGAATATATCAGCATTCATTATTCTCTCATTCTTCTTGTTTATATTAAATAAATGTTTAAAAAATTTACTTTTTACAATGTTTTTAGTCACACCCATTACTTAACAAATTCACTTGTCTATCACTTTTTTAGAGCGGTTCTTTTTTTACCCTGTATTTATATAATAATTTTAATTATCTGACATTTTTTACTGTCTATTCTTCTTTTTCAGTTGTTTTCTTTCCCTTTACTTATATAATAATTGAAATATATCTGACAATTTTCACTCTTTAGCAGAATTGCTGTTTTTATTTCATTTGTATGTGCAGTGTATAATGTTAAGTTATTATGTAAGTAAGGAGAAAAGAAACAATAGTTCTGAAGAAGTTTTCTAGACTGCCAAAACTGTAGGTAATTATTTGAATACAAAACCATTATGAAAAAGTGTAAAGAAAAAATAATTTTTTTTTAGTTCTATTTAATATCTCATAGTAAAATAGTATATATCATGCCTATATAGTTGTATTCTAATATGTAATATATAAAGAGTGTATTGTCTAAACAAGCTAATTTTTTATGATAAATACAACTATATAGGTCATGTGATATATGACTGATTTTTATTATAATTTTGCTATTAGGGCTTTGGCTATATTAAATTGCTAAGCCTACTAATATATGGGATCTCCAAATTTAGTTCAGGCTCATATAGTTTCTTTGGTTAAAGAGCTGAGTTTGAAGACATGTAGGTGTCTGAAGATTTGGATCTTTTTCTTAATATTTAAGAATTAGATAAATGCTTGGCTTGAGTTAATATTTTGAATCTTATGTCCTAACTCCTCACTGATGAGAGCCATAGCTCGAAACCGGTCTGGGGATGGCGACCATCATAGATAAAAGCTTCATGTATTTTCTCTTGTATCATTTATCATAAAAAAAAAAAATTAAGCTTGTTTAGAGCTAGTAGCTGGCTCTTAATATCCCAATGTTCGTTTGGTCTTCAGGTTTCTTGGAGTGAATTCATTATTACATCATCAATTTATTATCCTGTTGCTTAGATATTCCATTTTAACATGGTCATTACTATGTAGGCTTTATACGGAATCTCTCTCAATATTTCTGCATTAAAAGAATTTAGTGTTGTGAAAGGAAGGTACACAAATTGTCATATATTTAAATACAAGTATAGTACATATATGTAAGCTAGATATAATTGTCATTGTGGAATCAGTAGGTTTTTAAAATTAAAACAAGAATGGTGATGTCATCAAATTGATTTTCTGTAATAAAAAAAGTATATTTGAAAATGTACAGAGTTTATCAGAAAGCATTGGTTTTTTTTAAATACTAGATTAACAGCTAAAAACTTAAAAATTCATAAAACATAACTTTATTATGAATCTGTTATTTTATAGCAATACTAATTATTCCTGATGATTTGCTACTTTTCAGGTGAATGGGAAGCTGTTAGTCCAAGTTGCAAAGGTACCAAGGTTGCGGGTCATTACATAATCAAAGTTGCTGCCAAGCAAGAAGTATCACTTCGCTGTCGATTATTCTCTTCTGATGAAGCTCCATCCAGTGCCTTTGATCATTTTGATGATATCATCCAGATGCGGAAATGGGAGGCAGATCTATTCTACAGCACTGTAAGTTATCCATAGAGATTTTTGTATTTTTTTTTTTAAATACAAGTTTTCAAATTGTTGCTTTTTAATATAATTATAATAAATAATCGAATTTTGAAAAGAAATCAGTAAATATAAATTGAGATATAAAAATTCATTTTGAATTGAATTTTAGATTTATTGCAGTTTTCAAACACTATGCAATAAACTGGTTTTTGATTCACTTTTTTATTAAGGCCAAAGAAAAGTCAGTTTAGGTCATAACTTTTAAAGTGATTATGAACATTAAATTGGACAATTAATTATTGAATTCGGATCCACTTTATGAAATATAATGAGATTTATTATTTTACAGGGGATGTGAAACTTGGCTTATGATTTTTATTTGTGATGCTTACTTGATGCAAAATATTCTGAATAGAAAACCAAATTGAATGGGTTTGTACTCAGAATACTAGAAAGTTGATTGCTAACCATAATAAACCACTGAAGATAAGTATATAAAATTTCTATCACCTGTTACCTTTGACAGACTAGCCTGATTCAGACATCACCTTAAATTCAGTATCCATGAATCTAAAATGTCTTTTGTTTTATTCCTCTAATAATACTGTCATTGATCAAGACAACAACATTCAAAGAAGAGAGGAGAATAATACCATTCAAAACATTACAACAACATATTACCAAAAGTAAAATATCATCAACCAACTTTCAGACAAAGGATATACAGCAACCATACTTTCATTTGATAATTTTCATTATCTTTGAGCTCACAGCTTAGGAAATTATAGGAGTCACATTTTGCAATTGAATGGCAAAGTTATTTTTGAAAAGGGCATATGATATGAAATGTTTATATTCTTAGGATGAATTTGATGTTATTTCACCAATTATTTTCTACATATCAATTTCTCATTGTTAAATTATTAATTAATTATTTTATTTATTACTTATTTTTTATCCAGGTTCTTCCGGTAGAACTTTCAGAAGAAGAGAAAAAAATATCACGTCAAGCTTATGCAGGTTTATTGTGGACCAAACAATTTTATCATTACATTATCAAAGATTGGCTCATGGGAGATAAAGATATGCCACCTCCTCCTGAAGAAAGAAAAAGAGGTCGAAATAAGGATTGGCTTCACCTTTTCAATAGAGATATATTATCTATGCCAGACAAGTGGGAATATCCTTGGGTTAGATCCTTTTAATATTTTTTTTAAAAAAACATTTCTATATATTAATGTTGCACAATATTGTATCATATATTTAATGTTTTTCTGATTATTTCAGTATGCTGCTTGGGATTTGGCTTTTCATATGATACCATTTGCTAATATAGATTTGGAGTTTGCTAAAGAGCAGTTGATGTTAATGCTGAGGGAATGGTACATGCACCCCAATGGTCAGGTAAAAATATTATGAGATTTTAAAAGTAAAGCTTCTGATGGTTGAAATTAAGTTTGAGTAATAGATACTGATAATGACATATTAGAAGAAATTGAATTTTCAAAATATAGAACCACTTTAACTATTTTATAGGTCACATAAGACACTGATAAAAATGGAATAAATCTATATCATTAAATAGTAGAATATCTATCTGTTATTTAAGCAGTAACATGTAAACATATTAAGAGTGTAATTATTTAGAAAGCTGGTTATAAGTGATTAGGAGGGGGAGGATGAAGAAAAACTAGAAGGGATAAACAGGCTATTAATAGATTCAATATATTTATATGTGTGTGTGTATATATATGTAATATCTCCAGTGTTTTAATATACATTGTACCAGACATCCACATCAGTTAAAAACATTGGTCACTTGAGGGCGCAACTAGACTACTTAATGAGCCTAGAAAATTTATTTGGGGAGACTGAATATTTACAAACCATGATGAGCAGACCTAACATAAAATAAATTATTTGCCTCTGACACTAGCTCAGCTCAGATTATTAGATTCATAACTATTAAACAATTGATAGACAAACATAGTAAACAAACATCAGGCAAATTCATTTAATAAATATAATTATAATGTTTATTACAATTAAAAGAAAATAAAGAAATCATAAAATTAGTTAATATTGCATCTTATTGACAGCTTTGTTAGGTGAAATTGATTTCCTGATTCGATTACTTCAATAAGATTAAAATGATCTTTTAATAGCAGTTTTAAAAAATAGGATGTATATTCTACGTGTGAATAACTTTTAATAAGAAGGAAAGAAAATATTCAAATTATCTCATTGGATGCTTAGGCATATATGCACCGACAATAAAGACACTTGTAATACCACCTAATGATTATATGTAAAATAAGAAGGGATATTCAAGAAAAGTGAGGCATGAGAATCTAATTCTAAGCTTTCCATGCAAAAATAATGAGCTTGGCAACTCAGCCTTAGGTAATTCGATTTAAAAAAATATGAGCTTTATTGAAACATCACGGTCAGAGGCTCTGAAGAATTCATCAAGATATAATGATATTACATAAAGTAGGCATAGTATCTATATCGAAGCTAGGCTATGATGTAAATAGACTGTGCGTTAGGTAGTAGACTATTTGGGTGACCAGAGAAAATACAATAATAACATTGACTGGTTAGATACACAGCTAAGACTGAAGAGGTGAAAGAAAGCCTCATAAAAGAAGATTGGTCTTATTATGGATTTATTTTATGCCCACACAGGCAAATGAATGTTTTTATTCAATGCATGTATAAGTGTTAAAATCTTTCAACAAATCTAAATCAAATCACATATAAATAAAATAAATTGATTAATGTTATTTAAAAAAATAATTTTAAACATTATTACAAATTTTTAAAAGATTTTAAACTTCGGATTTGTTTTCTTAAAAAATCACTTAGGTTTAAAAATTCAAAGAGGGCAATGGAGAAGGAATTAAATTATTCTACAATAATAATACTTATTTTGAAATCAAGACTTTATTTAAAACTCAAAATTCCCAATAAAAGAAAAGAGAGAACTTCTATAGTTAATTTTTTTTAAACATAATAAATTATAAATTCAAGCGTGCTCTAAAAGAAACTAAAACATTCATACATGACTTATATATATATGAGTTCAATTAATAGATGCATAAAATAAAGAAAACTACATTTAAATGTAATATTATGATTAAAAAGTAAGGTGCATATATGTAGGGAAACTACTTATATCAATACCTGGCTTATTTTAAGGTATACAAAAGTTTTTATTACTGCTAAGTCCTTAAGTGTGTCAAGCTTGCTTATCACAAATTCTTTGAAGAAATAGTTACTTTTGTCCATTTTGTCATTGTATCTTATGCTGTCTGTTAGTTGTGAGACTTCTATATAGGATGGTTGTCCAGGAGGTAAGCTTTCTACAAATTAGTAAATTTAAGTCATGTTGGAGGCTGGAAATAGGCTTAGAGCACGGAGTTCACCTTTGGTAAGTGCCTAACCTCACATATTTAGAAAACACTACTAATAATAATTGGTCAGTTCATTTTCTAATTGAAGACTGTTTTTCATGAACTGTTGCCAGAGTAGCAATAATTTTGATAAAAAAACTGGCAGGAAGTGTGGCTTGTTGCCCAGAATGAAGAATTCTAGCATCTGAAATATGATATTGATTAGTAAAGTTGGATAAATCTGATGAATGAATCAATGAATGCATGAAAGAATGAATGTAACAATACATTTTGGGGAGTTTTTATACATATTTGATCTATTTTTCTCCTACACAAATTTTTCTATGATTTTTTAGATTAGCATCTTAAAATAGCTAGGTTTTTAATCACTTAAAAATAAAACATATTTTACATTTCATATTATTTAATGCCATTACATGTCTTATCTGAAAAATGCTTAATGTTTAAATTTTATTATAACAGATTTCAACATTTTTTTGAGGTTAAGCATTATTATACAATTTTTAAAATTAATCTTGTATAAAAGATAAATTTAATTACAAAGTTTACTTTTTTTGAAAAAAAAATTTCATTACTTTTAGAAAATAATAAAATTATTTTACAGATTCATATCTGTTCACATTGTAATGGTCCAGGTTATCAGGGTCCACATCTGTCAATAGTCAGACCTAGGGTCTTCAGATAGGATGCTGGAGATGACATGATGAAATACATAACCAATGATGACATCCACTTTCAATTGACTAGCTCTAAACCTGTTTATTTAATATATGGATACAATTTAGGTTAGTTCATCTGCATCACACTCTTTTCTTTGGTTCTGTTATTCCCCAGTATTCAAACCCAGGAAGAATTTACTTCGACTCTCTTAACAGGGATGAACATATACATATAGCAACTTCAGCACCTTTATATAGGTTACAACTAGCATTATTGATATTCAATTTGTTGAAGAACTATTATATGAGAGAAATATATTTGTGTGCACATTAAAACTAATAGTTGACTGTTGAATGCAAAATCAAATCAATAAATCAGAGACCAGAATAATGCAAACAAATTGTTTAACATTTATTTAGCTATAACAAAACGAATTAAGAATAAAATATTTTAGCAACAATAAAAAGAAAATAAATTGCATGTGTCAAATATGAACCTCTACCACATCATCAATTAAATAGTCTTGCGGTTCCAATCCCTTTTACTCGATGGTAGAAGTTCATGGTGACACTAATTATTTATAAAATTATTGGAAATAAAATTAAAAAATAATTAAGATTACAAAATAAACGTGATGTTAACTATCTAAATTAAATATCCATTATTATATATGTACAGTAACATCATTATATATCCTTGGTTGAAGACGTATAACTTGATTAGGTCTCCCAAACTAAAGTATAAATCATTATTGTCACAGATAAAAACATATATATATACAAGATTAGTTAGTTATTCGAACCGAAACGAACATATAATGATTGTTAATTAACAATAATAATAATAACAATAACAACAACAACAACAACAACAGCAGCAGCAACGACGACGACAGCAACTTGAATTCTGTCCTGTGTTAAGGGTTTGTAATTTAATTTGAAATGAAGATCTTACCTCATGTGGATGATGAAATATCAAGTCGCTATAAAGGTAAGGGTAGGCTTAAACTTTATTTACAATAATAATAAAAAATATATATAACTAAACTTAACCCCCCCTTTTTTCTATCAACATTACGAATGGAATCTTCCAAAGCACAAGCTGTGAAGTTTACGCTCTTGAGTATAAAAATAAAATAACGATTTAAAAAAAATAATAGAGAAAAATTTACAATCATAATCATATGATAAAACTCAATGGTTGAATCAAAGTTCATCAAATCATCCTGTAAAGGATAGCTTACAATGCACACATTCCTAAAAAGATCAAGCATATTTATTGAACCCAATCCATTTGGAATTTATATTAATAATGGGAAGATTATTAGTTTGTTATTATTATTACATATATACATATAATACACAATAAATCACTAAGTTATAATAAATAAAATACGATCAGTATTTTACAAAGTAATATTGTATATATAAAATTTTGATTAAATAAACTGTAATGTAGATATATATTTTTTAATTTAAAATTGAATATTAATTAATAGTTAAATGAATTTGGGATGACCTGAAGTTAATTAGATGGGTACATGTGTGTGAAAATAAAACTGATTTTATTGTATTTTTTTTTATTATAATAAATCTAAATGTATTTAAACAATAGGCAGTTAGAGATATCAGCGTTCCTGGAAATCTATGCACGCGGAATGTATAAAAACAAAAGACAGTTTACAAATTGTTCTTATTGTTATAGCATCTGTAACAAAAGACAGCAATTAAAACTAAAATTTTAGAATGCTAAAATAGAGTTTTACTTTTTCTTTTATTTAAATTATAAACATTTTTAAAAGTCAAATGCTGTAATTAAAAGTTTACCAACTTCAGAGGAAAGGAAGTAAAATAAGAAGTAAGAATAAGTGATAAATTCTTAAATAATTAAATCGTGTTTTAAAAGTTATTGGAGTAAATTTGAATATTTTAAATTTTTTTCAAAAAGAATAACGAGAATTAAGTCTACTGAAAATTGGAAAAGAAAAATATAATGAAATAATTTTCTTAATATATATTTAAAGCGCTTTAATACAAATATATGATTATAAATAATTATTAAATTGTACTTTAATATGAAAATGGGCTAGAGCAAAACATGCTATTGTGTGTCATGGTATTTCCTGCCAGCTGCATTATATCTATATATTTCTACTTTATTAGATGCCTACAGTCAAAAGTAAACAAGGATTGGAATACTTTATGGTGAATCAAATGAGGATCAAGATGTTTATCATTAAAGACAACTACAGGAGACACCATTGTACCTATCTATCCTTGCTAAGGAAAATGATTTACTAAGTGAAACTGCTTTGAAGAACAACTTGCCTAACTATCAGCTACTACTACTTTTATTATGATGATTTTTATGAACTTTGTTCCAATTACAATTTTTAATCAAAGAATCAATATTGTAAATTTTTGTTTATTTATTTATTTTTTTTATTCATACTATCTGTTGTATTTTCACACTCTGATGCTGAAGCCTCATTTTTCAGAATTAGCAAAGAAGAAAAGGGGGGGGGGGATTATTCATTTTGATATTTTTTATATTTTCATTATAAATAAAATTTAGGTAATACCACCTGCTTCACATCAGGTTATCCACATAAATATTGAGGTAAGATTCTCTAAATTTATATATAGGTTAAATTACAACACTTATACAGAATACATATTATATGTTTTATTTTGTGATTAACTGTGTACGTATATTTTCCAGTATGTTTGACTAATCATCTGGTAGCTGTCTCTATCATATATATAAACTGGGGAAACTTGTTAAATATATTAACATTTGTAAATATATAATTTAGCTAGCCAGCATCTCAATTATATTAAATAACTAAAGTTGATTTTTCTATATAATTATGATTTGTAGAGAATGAGTGACATATGTGGATTTCTACCATGGGGTATAAGGGCTGGATCTAGAGGATAATTAATTAGTAAGATGGTAGAGGTTCACTTGTGATACATGTACATATGATGATTATTATATATATATTTTTTATCATTACTATTGTTGTTATACTTGATATTTATTTTTGTTAATAAATGTTTGAGAGTTTGTATTATTCCGATCTCTGGTTTATTGAGTTGTTCTGACATTCCACAGTCTATAAACAATTAGGCATGCATACACATCTATTTTTCTTATTATATAAAAGCTTAAAAATAAAACAAATATAATAAATGCTAGTTGTAACCTATATATAGGTGCAGGAGTTGCTGTGTATATCTGTTCATACCTGCTAATGGAGTTAAAAGCAATATTCTCTCTGGGCTTGAATATTAGGGCATAACGGAATTAAAAGGGGGAAAGTGGATGAACTAACCTAAATTGCATTTCATATTATTAAATAGGGATAGAGTTAGTCAATTAAAGGGTATGCAATCATTGGTTAAGCATTTCATTGGGTTCTCATTAGCACTTTATCAGATGACCCACAGTCTGAACATAGTTGGATTCAACTTTTTTTCCTTCTAAGCCTGGTAGGTCTCTGCAGATTGTTTCATTAGGGGTAATAAATTAGAGCATATTAACTTATCCCCACACCATATTGCTATATCTGCATAGTAGTACAGTCTGCAAGTTAGTTGACCATCCATTGCATCTGGTGTTTGCAGTGTTTGAGATTAGTTGTAATCATTCCGTCCTTTATATCTGGCGTCATCAACCTTTAGGGCTAGTGGTCATCGTTCTGTCCATTATATTTGGCACCAGCAATGTTTGGGGCTCGATAGATAGGTGTATCATCACATAAATACTTTGAGTAAGTTGGTCATACATTGTGATCGAACCAATTGATTGTTGAATCTGATAGATATATCCAAGTGCTACTTGTTCCATCCATTATGTATGGCGACCAATGTGGATGCACAATGTTAGTGGGACTACACACCGCTAAAGATGGAATTATCGACTAATGTGACTGGTATGATAGATATTAGGGGTGTATGATGAGAAATTGTTTCATCCGTTATAATCCTAATAATAGTTCATGAGTTTTGGCATGAAAGTCTTTGATAATACTGTTCAGTTCTTCATATCGCTTTTCTCTGACAAAGGATTATTCATGTAGCGATGTCTCCTCGTGTCGATTAGAATACAAGCATGTCAACTTGCTTTAGTTGATCTATCTCTTGATTTTCTTGCATACATCTCAAGTTGGACAATAGGCATTTTCTTAGGTGTATTATTGAAGTAGACAACGGAAGTTTCATGCAGTCATGTTAGGGAAGAGAACGATCAAACACTACAGTATGACTGTTTTACTCCATATGCATGTTACAATATCTTATAAAATTGTTTGAATTCATAAACTACATTTTAATATTGAATAGTTTTCTTTCTCAGTTAGATAAACTACTCCATAATTACTTTTGATTACCGGCAATGTTTGTGTTCTCTTCTTCTGTCCATTTTTGAAAAATATCCAAGTTTCTTCATTAGCAATTCAAAAATAAATTTTGTTATTGCATAAATTTATATGAATTTTTTTAAGTTCATTTAATGAACTATTGTTTTCAATTTGACAGGGTTTATATTACCATATCTAATTAAAAAGAATTATTATTTCAAACAACATTCTCCATTTTCCTGCATTTGGAATTTCTACTCAGTTGATGTTAAGTTTATAGCAAAAACATTATTTTCAAAGAAGAATGATTTAAAATTGATTTTTCTTTTATAGTATCCTTGATTTCTATTACCTGGTGTATTAAAATCCTCATTTCCTTTTAAGTCAATGTAGCTACTTATTGTTGTATTTATATCATCATTGAAATGATTCATTAAAAAAAATGATAATAAAAATAATAGAATTATGATTTTATTTTCATACTCAGTTTCCTAGCGACTAAATTTGACATCAAGATATTCCTTGGATGGTTCTAATTCTTTTTTCAGTTTATCTAGGAAGCAATTGAGGAAGTCTGCGACCATCTTATATCCAGGGACCACTTCATGCTGTGAATAAGGATAGATGGTGATATGGTTTGTGTAATCTAAAGAACCCATTTCCAGAAATAAAAATTTTAAATAGAATTTATAAAAGTTATCCAAATCGTTTTCTGTTGGTTTTTTATATTTTATTATTCTTTACAAACAATAGTTATTATCTATTGTTAATTCTTTTCAATGTATTTATATATTTTTAGATATTCTTTTTTAAAACATTTTTTTTTTGCAATGTTTTGTTAAAACTTACTAGAAGATGCTTTAAAGAGATTATGAAATTTTCTCTGGCAATCAGGGTGCACCAACATACTGTGTAATGTGACTGATGCACAAAAATGCCAGGATAGTAAAGGTGCCAAAGATTCCAGACTAAGAGGAAATACTTAAAAAAAAATATTATTCATTATATTAAAAAAATATATATTTTTGTTTAAATGTTACTTATATTTTAAAGATTTATCTTAAACAAATTATTTGTAATCACTTATTTGTTATTATTCCTTAATCTCATTTTATTCTGATCCTAGTTCTAACAAGTAGTTTAGCATAAATGAGTAAAAACTTAAACTTGTGTGAGTTTACTGTTTACAGGATAACTTGCATTTGAATCTTATTCAAACTTGCATTTGTTCTAAACATATATAGGAAAGTCTGCTGCAGTTTTTAACTTTATTTTATATTCTGCTGTTACAATGTATATACTATATCATATCAATAATCAAAAAGATATCAGTTGTAAATTTTTGTAATTAGACATAGGACAATAAAATGCTGAAGCATTAGTGATAACATAATAACAAGAAGTAAATTTGAATTTAAACTCTTTTATCACACATTTAATGTAATGTATTTTTTATGTTGTAATTTTGTTAAACTGTCATGAAAAAATTAAATTTTCATGCTTTCAGATATTTCATTAACAAAATTAATATATATATATTTAATAATTCTACATTTTCTTTTAATATAATCGAAGAAAATAATCACATACATATTATAAAAGGCATTTAAAAAATGGCAAAGAATACCATAGAAATTGATTAACTTATTCAGATTCAAAAAACACAGTTTATTGCTTTTGCTGGAAACTTTTCACACTTTACAATTCCAAACATAATCAATTTATTTAGGGATTTAATGACTGACAACAACTTGCAATGTGCCTGAGATGTCATGAGAAAAATTTAAATCATTTGAACAAGTACAAAAAATGGATAGAATAAATTGCGTCCTTAAAAAATAAAGCTTGCATTGATCAATACAGCAAATAGTTTTAAATAAGGAAAGAAAATATTGATAAAAAGTTATAAAAAAAAATTGTAGTATAGTTTTTAGACAAACAAAATCTAGCACTTTGTGATAAAAGTAATAAACTTTATCATTGCAACAGTGACAGTTTTCTACAAGACATGGAGATATTGGAAAAACTTGATCCTTTTATATTGGAAGTTAATGATCCTGACTTTAAAAATATGCCCTCCATTTAGGAGATAAAATTCAAAATCAAATACTTTATTGGTATCAAATATTCAAAATTATATTATTAACCTGTGTCAATAAAATACATATTTTTCAATTATTTTAGATTGTACTCTGGATATAGGTGATAGTCAGATTTATTGATTTCAATTCAGCATATAAAAATGTTGAATACATGAATACTTTTTATTATTCTATTCAATTTTAGATGCTACAAGGGTTGGATTGATAATATTTCCTATCGATTTACTGAAAAAATTAAATTTAGACATAAATAACTTTAGAAGTCAGGGCTATGATACAAATCTCCACACGTTATATCCTATGTTCAAATCATAGTCTAAAGCTGATAGTTAATGAAGCTGTGAATATCAATCATGAAACTATTGGTACAAAAGATATATATATATATTTCCTCTTCTGTTTTCTGATGGAATATTTTAACTACTCATGCAACTGAATCAACTTTAACCCTTTGAAAACCAGGCAGCCATTGTTAATTTTTAGAAAAATTTACCCTAACTCTAATAACTTAGATATTTTGTGTTTGAATGTAATAAATATAAAAAAAACATGCTGTAAAAGTAAGGTCATATATGAAAGAATGTAATGAAGCTGTTAAAATAATCATTTCATAAGAGGATCCTTTTTATTCCTGCATAAATACCATATCTTTGATTGAAGAGGAAAGTATTCATTTATTTAACACTCTCATAAGGCGCGTGCTCGATTAGCTTGAAAGGCTGATATTTGAATGTAATATAATTGTAAACATGGCGCTAGATAAAATAATTGCTTATTTAATCATTTCATAAAGAAAAAGTTAAAAAAAATTTTTTTTTAATAGTTTTAAGAATGTTTATTTTTACACTGATTCACAAATCCTAAATTTTGAAATTCAAATGATAAAATGACAATTTCATAAACAGCTTCATCACATCCGTCACAAAATTTAAAAAAAAAAAAGATGTATTTGAAGTCTTACCTGAGATAATTTTTCACTGAGAAAATTACTAAAACAGCGGCCTTGCTGTGGTCCATTTTTCTTCTAGAGCCAGATGTGTCCATTTGTTCAAAAGTACCTATAACAATATGAATGGTTTTTAGTGGAGAAAAAAGTAACAGAACAGTGTATTCAAAAATAAATAAATAAACTCATAAAAAATAAAATGAATCAATAAAGATAATTTTTTATTATTATTAACAATGATTACATGTGTGGAAGAAAGGCTGAGTTCAAATACATGGCACTATAACACAGAGTGGATGGATTGATGAAGCCAGAAACTGTGTATAAAATATCCTATATTACATGAAATTCCAGTTGTGTAGCATAAAATTGTATATAAATATATTTATTATTTTGCATAAAAGATATGAAGAAAGGCTGAGTTCAAATACATGGCACTATAACACAGAGTGGATGGATTGATGAAGCCAGAAAGTGTGTATAAAATATCCTATATTACATGAAATTCCAGTTGTGTAGCATGAACTTATATATAAATATATTTATTATTTTGCATAAAAAATATGAAGAAAGGCCGAGTTCAAATACATGGCACTGTAACAATAAGTGGATGGATTGAGGAAGCCAGAAAATCTATACAATATCCTATTATACTTGCCTAAAATTGACACAAATCAATTGCGGGTCATAACTTTAGTACTGATGCAATAATTCGTCCATAAATTCAAACTTGGTCACGCATGATACACTATTCATATTTATAATCATGCCAAAAAATGCATCAGCTCATGCAGTGACAGATTACCCCAGTCCCCAACTTTCTTCCATTCTACAGCATATTTATTTGAAAATATTATAATTTATTATTCTATAGCATATTTATTTGTTTCAGTACATCGAAAATATTATAATTTATTATTCTATAGCATATTTATTTGTTTCAGTAAATAGAAAATATTATAATTTATAAAAAATATATATATATAAAAAAGTAATTACATACTCTTGAATGTTATCAAAAAACGTTTATTTGTTTCAGTACATCGAAAATATTATAATTTATTATTCTATAGCATATTTATTTGTTTCAGTAAATAGAAAATATTATAATTTATAAAAAAAAATATATAAAAAAAAGTAATTACATACCCTTGAACGTTATCCAAAAACGTAATTTGAGAAGAGGGCCCAGAATCATGGACAACTTCATTAGAAAATCACAATAAAATCTTCAGTAATTGATCCAACCATTGTGGAATAACTTTTTTACGATAAATAAACTAATAAAAATAAAAAATAAAAATTTTTTTTAGGTACCCTTCGCTAAAAATATTCATAAAAAATCTAAAAATTGTCGTATAGAAAAAATTCTTAGATTTTCAGGTAGATATCAAAATGGCGCAAAGAATGACGTATTGCGTGTATGTGTGACATTTACCGTTTGTGCATAAACTCAGCTCAAAATAGAAATTTCTAGAAAAGTCATACAAAAGTCGTACTGGGGGTCAGAGAGTAAAGTCATTATCTGAGACAAGAAATGATATCATAAAACTTCTTGATAAATATTTACCCGAGATGTATGATGCTTTATTGGAAATTTGTAATGGACTCTTCAAACCTGGATGAATAATCCAAATATCAGGCAAAATATCTAGGGAAAAATTGCTGCATTTACACTTTTTTGTTGCATTTTAAATATAGTGAATTTGTCAGAAAAATACTATTGTCTTCATCTATGAATCTCCTACTCGGTTCAGGTATAAATCAATCTTTAAATGATTATAGGTCTGATGAAACAAGAAATTGTAGAAAGCTCTAAATTAATTGCAGCAAAATTTGATGCAGAATCTGTATTTTATAGCAGTAGACCAACTAAAGTTAAGTAAAAAGACAACACAATTTGACTATGAATATTAAAATGAAAATCCTGACATTTTGTTTAAAGTAATTTTTTTCTCTGCATAATATATCAAGCATTAGAATCTTTGCAGGAAAGATTTACTATATTAAGATATTATATGAATTCAATTCAGTGTTTGTATTTGTTAAGGACTTCATAAAATCAAGAATATTTATTATCTTGTTGTAGAAAGTTATGACAATTGACACCGATGATTTGCATGAAGAAATTTTACATTGTAAACCATTTATTTTTAATTTTAAAAACAATATATATCAGATAATTCAGTATATTTATTCAAATAATTTAATCATAGTTTATCCAAACTTTACAATTGCTCTTCATATTCTTTTGTTATTATAGCATCTACAGATAGATCCTTTTCTAAAGTTAAAATTATTAAAAACTACTTACGTTCCACAATGGTGCAATGCTGGCTTTCAAATCTTGTCATGTATCAATAGAATTAGATATTTTGGATCAACTTGATATATACGATATTATTCAAGAATTTTCATTAATGAAAATTAGAAAAGTTCAATTTACTAAGTGATTTTTCTTTTTATTTAAATATTTATTTATCTATTTCTTTACCCAATAATGTTTAATATGCTCCTATTTTGTATACTTCTAAGTTTATCTTTTTCTTATTTTTATATCTAATGAAAGTACAAATGACAAAGTGATTTTATAGTTATTTTAATTTTGTACCAAAAAAAATTTAATATTTTTGTTTTTATAAAACTATAAGTATATATGTAAAATTATATAAGGAGTAATTTTCAAATGATTTGCTTGCCAAATAACATAAATTACTTTATTTTTAAAAAATTATTTTGTTGATTTTGTATCCTTCTTGTCAGTTTATTGTTTTTTATACATTTCCCCCCTTAATTTCTGCTTTTTGTTCAATAAACATGTAATTGGTATATTTTGTATTTCTTTTTTACTCACCAATTTATTTTTAAGTGATTTTTTTATTTGGGGGGTGGATGGGTGGGGAGAAGTATAGGAACACCAACTAAAATTTTGCACACAGGCACTGGACACTACTGGTTTGCCCTGCTGGTAATATTGCAATGAATAAATAAAACTATCAAATAAATAATAATTTATGAGTATTATTAAGATCTTTCACTTGTTGACTCATGTTTTTTTTTTTCAGATTCCAGCATTTGAATTTGAATATGGTGATGTTAACCCTCCAGTGCATGCATGGGCTGCACTGAGAATTTTCAAAGCTTCAGGGACTTCGGGTCAAAGAGATTATCAATTCTTAGCTCGCTGCTTTCAAAAACTCATTCTCAATTTTACATGGTGAGCATATTGAATTCAAATGTGTAATTTCTTAGTTTGTGAAAAATGCTGAGAAGTTGTCATGCTTGAATTGTATAACAATATGAGAACTAACATGTGTAAATGAAATGATGATAAGGTGTGAGAATTAACATTCATGAAATGGTATTATAACATGAGAACCATGATAGTTAAGAGAGATGGCATGCATGAAATTATAATATTTATGAAAATTGTGAGAATTGATTCTTCTGATATGATACTATAAAGTTTTCAGGAACTGTCATGCATGTTGGAAGAGTCAACAAGCATAGTTGCAAAATATACAAGTTAAATATAGAAAAGAGTAGGGAGAATTATTACTAGAATGTAATCATTCTGACTAGATATGAAAATGAATGCTGGTAGCCCATAATCTTGCCATAATAGTTGCATTAACTTATGCCACACCCATAAATATTTTATGTATTGTGTTACTTAATGATAATGTTAATATTCGGATAATTGTACTGCTCCACTTCATGACCTTTGGTTTGAATCCTATTTGAAATTAATCAACGGTTCCTACCCATGAAAGCTTCTGTCCTGTATTCTCCCTTTAAAATATCAATTTTAATCAGTGCACCCCTACAATTCCTCAATTAAGGATACAAATCAGAATATATTATCAATACCAATATCTAGATGATTGAACTTCATAATGGGCATTCCCCACATAATCAATCTCATGCAGCTACTTAAACTATTTACCTGCTTATTGCCCACCATTGTGGTCAATTATATTCTCACGACATGTTTTTTTTTTAATTGGTTGCTTTAACAAATTTTTTAAAAATTTAATGTAAATTAAACAAAAGATATAAATAAATGTAGGAATTGTCCACAAGCCTGAAATGCTGTCATTTTTACTTTGATTATACGCTAACCAAAATTAAATGTAAATATAGTATTATAAAATCTATTTTTTCTCCCCTCACTAAATATCACATTTCAAACATGAATTTATGTACTGTAATCACATTTTCTTTATGATTTAAATACTATATCTGTGTTTTTAAAAGCACATATACTGATTTCTTTCTGAGCCTTTTTTATTAATGGCGGAATTACTTCCTTTACATAAACATAATTTTTTTTTAATTGTTTGTGAATTTGGCACAGTACTATAGCACCTATTCTTTCACTAAATATCACATTTCCAATGTGAATTTATGCACTGTAATCACATTTTTTTTTCGATGTAAATATTATACTTATTCAGTTTTGTACTATAGTTAAAAGTATGGAGGATTTGAACTCTAAATTTTCAAGCACCCTTCAACTATCCACACTATCTCATACAACTGATACACATAACCACACATATGTAGAAAAGATTAATAATCACCAATATATGTATTTCGTGCTAAACCAGCACTCATCAGTGGGTCCAGACTATCATCTCTCACACATATATATAATCAATGCTCAGTTTATATTAAGATAGCAAATCTTCATACTTTAATGGACAGGCTTCAATCCTCTACAACCTCCAACTTTTCAGCCAGCCATATCATTGAAAATCTGATGATGAAAACTCAAATCCCATGCTGATGCTAATATTATTGACATGCCAATGTTGACCTGAAGTCACTCTGACCCCTCATGTATAGGACAGTATCCATTAAATACATATAAGAGGGATGAACAGGATACAA
This sequence comes from Epiperipatus broadwayi, assembly GCA_028023455.1. Classification (NCBI taxonomy): domain Eukaryota; kingdom Metazoa; phylum Onychophora; class Udeonychophora; order Euonychophora; family Peripatidae; genus Epiperipatus; species Epiperipatus broadwayi. The sequence goes on from JAQFVV010006269.1 coordinate 3,652,784, forward strand.
GCTTAATATGTAAATATTTGAAACCAGGCACTCTTCACAAACCTGGGAGCTTAATTGTAAGTATAGAGGATTTGAACTCAAATTTTCAAGCACCCTTCAACTATCCACACTATCTCATATAACTGATACACATGACCACACACATGTAGAAAAGATTAATAATCGCCAATACACGTATTTTGTGCTAAACCAGCACTCATCAGTTGGTCCAGACTATCATCTCTCACACATATATATAATCAATGCTCATTTTATATTGAGATAGCAAATCTTCATACTTTAATGGACAGGCTTCAATCCACTACAACCTCCAACTTTTCAGCCAGCCATATCATTGAGAATCTGATGATGAAAATAATATTGGCATCAGCATGGGATTTGAGTTTTCATCATCAGATTTTCAATGATATGGCTGGCTGAAAAGTTGGAGGTTGTAGAGGATTGAAGCCTGTCCATTAAAGTATGAAGATTTGCTATCTTAATATAAACTGAGCATTGATTATATATATGTGTGAGAGATGATAGTCTGGACCAACTGATGAGTGCTGGTTTAGCACGAAATACGTATATTGGTGATTATTAATCTTTTCTACATGTTTGTGGACATGTGTATCAGTTGTATGAAATAGGGTGGATAGTTGAAGGGTTCTTGAAAATTTGAGTTCAAATCCTCTATACTTACAATTAAGCTCCCAGGTTTGTGAAGAGTGCCTGGTTTCAAATATTTACTATAGTTAAAAGCACATTTTTTTCCAAAAATTTTTATTCCAATAACATATTTTTTTTTAGAATCCAGAAATATACTTGGTCTATGGAAAAGTCTTCATATTTTTTTTTAATCTGTTGCTTTAACAAATTACTTTCTTTGCATAAAATGTTTCGTAAAAAATCAATTATGGTTTATTAATGGCAGAACAAATAATAATTTTTTCCTTGAAAAATATGCCCTCTATCAAAGAAATGTTTAACTTGAATATCATGGGACAGTGTTACGGACATTTAGGGATTTCATATGTAAGATTAAAGATACAAATATTCATTGCTCTTTTGATACAATAATTAGAGTTATCATTTATTAATAGTCTAAGTAAACTGTTATATAACTATGTATAATTGCAATATCTCTTTCCTTCAATTTCTGTTTGTTTGAAGTGTAAGCTGAAGTTCAAACACTAAATAGCTAGGCAATTAATGTTGACTGATTCCTAAAATCGTTTCCCTCTATATGGCTTTTATTTAAGCATTAGGTACTGTTAGTTAAAGAAGATGTTAAAATGATAATATTGACGTCTTTAACAAATGGAGTCAGGAATATTAATCTTCGTAATGTTTTATTTCCATATAATATTTAATCTCCATTTCATTCATAATTATTTTCATGTTAACAAATCAGATCATTAATTTTATTTTGCATTACTACTTGCCCTGTTTTTTTCTTTTTTACATAACTTTTGTGATTTTTGTTCTTCTCTTGTATCTCTTCCATCTCAAAATTCAATATACATCTCAGATCATCCTTTTCTTCTCAATTCTCTTTAATATAAATAACACTCTTCTATTTGGTCATCCTAATGCAAATACAATATTTTATTATATTCAAACTTCCAAAACTGCTGACAAATTTTAATTGCCTATCAGTCTTTTCTTCACCCTCTCTAAAAATTTACATTCACTATTTCATGCATTACATCTTATCTTTATATAATTACATTTTTTATCTTCACCATCACTCCACTTATTCTTTCTTTCTATAGTTTTATACAAAAATACAATTTTCCGTTATTATATATAAAATCTTTCAAGAAATTAACCATTCTCATGACATTATTTCTATTAAATCATTACAAAACAATCATAATGGACTTTTCACAATGCTTTTTTTAATTCATGAGTTTGATATCTGAAGAAGATACTATTACCAATTAACCAGTCAAAACTATCATAAGTTTTTTAAAGCATTGTCAAGGATGCATTCTTATTATAAATTTAGTATATGGATTTTCAATAAACATCACATGATCACCAGTTCTTACATGTATTTTCCTTTTCAACAGCTTAACTAGTAATTATTTTCAAAATGGCATAAAGAAACCTATAGAGATTTCAAACAGAAAATAGATTTATTACTAGTGATTTTATTATGTCATTTAATTCTGCCATTATAGCCGTAGATTCAAGTATTAACTATTGTATAAAGTATAACTTTTTAATAAAGGTATTACAAGACCTAATCTATTTTTACAGTCTATATCTCTTTGTTGACTATAATCCTATTTATTTTAGCCCCATATCCACGATGAATCTGAATATTTTATTTGCTTCTTTAATTTTCTAAACATATACCTAAAATGATTCCATCTAATGATGTTACAACATGGTGCCTAATACAGAGCCAAAATTCTTCATACAATAGTGCTCTCCAGTGTAAGCCAGAGTAATAAATAAATGCAAGGTTTGTGCATAAAATCGCTATCTAGTACCTACTCATCCAATATCCCCAGACTAGTTTTTAGCTTGTGGCTTTCATCAGTGAGGAGTTTTAGATCCCAGAGCATCACACTTAACCCTCTAGCAGTCACTTTTTATCTATTTAGTTAAATATAAAGCTATGAGTACAAATTAAAAACACATTAATATTTTCAATCCAAGTTTATTTACTTAACATACTGTGAAAAGTGCAATGCTCTCAGATTCAAAGTTCCTCACTGATGAAAGTCACATGTTAGAAACTAATCTGGGGATATTGGATGAGTAGCACTACATAGGGATTTTATGAAACTTCTTGCATCCATTGATTACTCTGGCTTGCACTGAGTGTCACTACTATAGGGTAAGTTTTGCCTCTGTTTTAACAGTTTTTGTAAGCATGGGAAATGGTGATCATGTGATGTTTAATGGTGCCTAATATAAAAAATGCACTTTGGAGATGACAAAGGTCATTTCAATATAATAAATTTTAAAAATAATTAAATATTAAGTTATAACAAATTCAAAAGAACAACAGTGATCTAAAGAACATGTGGATTGGTACCATACCTTCAGGGTGTTTAATTTATATCCAGTTTCTGCTTACCACAAATTAAATACTTATTATATGTTCAATACTTTTTCATTTTCATTGTCTATATTACATCATTTGTATTTATCAGAACATCTGAATTTTCACTATACCATTCTCAGGCAAACAGGAACAAGTTTCTATCTAATTTTTTAATACTTTGTGGAGGGATGCACAATCATTGCACAATAATATGCATTGTAAGTTTTTGATTTTATCGGCACATCATTCACCTTTAGCTCAATCTTATCACAATCATTTAGCAGCTCAGAAGTTAGACCAGGCTTCCACACTATAAATACATTAGGAACATAAACTTTTTCAAGTAAACCATGTGGTACATGTTACAATTTAACTTCATGTACACTTTATGTTTAGATACTTAAATTTAACTTCATATATATGTAATTAACCTATTCATTCAGTATACTGAATGTTTACTTTAATAATAGAGGGATTTGAACTTAGTATTTTTAGTCTATATTCATTTTCCACTCCATCTCAAACAACTAATACACATGACACACACATGTGAAAAAGGTAAATGATCCCCACTGATAAGTGCTGTTTCTGCATGAAATACATGTATTGGAGATTATTTATTTTTTTTCACGTGTGTGGTCATATATATCAGTTGTTTGAGATGAAATGGAGGATGAATACAGACTGAAAATCTTAATTTCAAATCCCTTTATTTAATATATATATATATTAATTCTAATATTCTCACAGATAAATGAATTCATAGTACACCTGGGTCTCGTTTTATGTGGATTTTTTTAATGCGATTTTGAAGTTATGCGATTCATGTTTTTTCTTAATATCTTTTTATGCGGTTTTCTTTTATGCAATAAAGAAGTTCATATTTCACTATATTTATTAGATATCAAGAAATATAAATTATTAACAACTTATTTTGACTTGAAATACTTTTTTTTTTCAAAAATATGTTATATTAGTAGCTAACGTGAATATGGCCTAAAGCTATTTAGAAACTTAGCTTCTATGTAAACAATCTACTTATACTTACGAGTATAAAAATATCGCAATAAATATTCAAAAATTTTAAACTTTTAAAACATATTTCAATAGATATAACAGAAATAAATAAATGTTCTTTTAGATTTTTAAAAATAATCAGAAATAACAAAGATTTTGTTGATTTTGTAAACTGAAAATAATCTTTCTAGAAATGATAGCATATAATCTTTTTGTTTGGTTGTGATCTCATTTTTTAATATTTATAGAAACAAAATGTGAACATTTAAAATTTATTTCAGTAGTAAGCAAAAATATCTATCAAATGAAGTCAAATTTATTATTTTCTGAGATAGCATGATGGTTGAGGGTCGTGAGAAAGTCTGAGTCATCTATAAGTGCAGGTATGAAAAAGCCTGTTCTGTAGAAAAAAAAATTCACATTTTCTGATAAGTAATAATAATTTAATCATATATTTTACTTTGATGTGTGAGACAAAGAAAAATCTCAGAAAATGCTGAAATCTGAGTTTGCTGCAATTAACAAGCTCTTAAATTCCAATGAGACCTAAATAGTAGTTGTATGTCTGTGTATGTTTATATTATCTTTTATACTCATATATACATGGAGAAACTTTTAGACAGAAAAAAGTTATAACTTTTATTTTCTATATAAAAAGAATATAATGTGTTTATATTTTCCTTTATACACATATGTACATGGAGAAACTTTTAGACAGAAAAAAGTTACAAGTAAAAATATTTAAGAACTTTTAATTTCTACTTAAAAAGAATGTATCTTTAAAAGTTTTTAAATATTTTTACTTCTAATGTTTTTCTGTCTAAAAGTTTCTCCATATATATATATACGTGTATAAAAGAAAATTTAACCATTAGTCATTATTAACACACTTGTAGAAGCATGTTATATATAGAGAGTTGCACTAGTGGAAGTGCATTCTCTAACAGCTAGATGTAGCAATCTGGATATCGCAAGCTTTGTAAACAATTAGTAAAATCATCATCTCAAAGTTTAATCACCAATTACATTGTTGATAGAAAACCATTAACACAGCACAAGACTGAAGATGGCACTAGTTGTACTTTCTCTTGTGATGAATCTGATTTCTTACTAGTTCACAAACGAACCGCATATTGTCAAATAGCAATAATGATTAAAAATATGTATGAAAAAATGTAAAATAAATTACACATAAAAACATATTGTTTTGAATAAAATTAAATACTGTAGTTAATAAAAAAAGTAAAAAAAGTTTGTCTTGTATCAATTTTTTTCAAATATTTGAAATTTTTTATTAATCATACTTTATTTTCTTATATTTTTTATGCGAATTTTAAAGTAATTTTTTCTTGTTGCTTTGCTTTTATGTAATTTCTGAAAATTACGGAATGTTTCCCTCATTTTTCAAGGTAAGTTAAGTCTATTTTTGTGCGATTTTTTTTAATGCAGGTTTTCTGCGGAACCTATCTACCGCATAAAATGAGACCCGGGGGTATTATTTCCAGAGGCTTCTGTGTAATAAAAATGTAGTAGCTAAATAGCTGACATTTCAGTACATAACAAGTGCTTTTCTCAAAGCTTCTTTTTTTTCAAATCATAAGAATGGATGTGGTGAGATTTAAAATTATTTTTTTCTTTTATTTTCTCCTCATTCTTAAATTCTGCCAAAATGTGATGTTCCTTTCTTATGTTTATTCTACAGTTGGTCCATCCAATGTGTGAATGTAAACAAACTCCATATGGAATTTCATATACACCATGTGATTTCAAAAGAATTTTAACTTTAGGGCATGGAAATACTTCCATTAATTTTTTTAAATGTAGTTTAAATTGTATGCATATTAATTTTCTTTAAAACATTACCAATTTTATCAGTTACTTTCTTTATATATAGCAGAACAGTCTTAATTTTTGAAGTATCATAATCTTTTTCTTATTATATAAGAAAGGCCTATTATTAATCCTGTGATCAAATAACAAAAGAAAAAAATAATGATTTTAAATATCACCACACACATTCCTACAGTTTGAAAAAGAAGAAGCTCCAAGGAAAATATAATGATTTTAAATATCACCACACACATTCTTACGATTTGAAAAAGAAGTTCTGAGGAAAATACTTGTTATTGTACTAAAATGTCAGCTATTTAGCGATTATAATTTTATTATACGAAAGCTCTCAGAAATAATACTAAGAGTATATATATTTAAATAGATTTTAAACTTCTGTTCGATCACACATTACTGAAATTTTTGATCCAAGACGTGAAAAAGATAAATGATTCCCAAGATGCTGATTTTATGCCGAGCCAGCACTCATCAGTTAGCCCAGATTGCAATTGCTTACATATGTATTCATCATTTGTTCAGTATATATATAGATAGCAAATTATTATAGTTTTATTATTAGATTTCAAACTTCTGCACTCACAATTTGGATACAAATCACCTAATGGAAATTTATTAATAACTTTTACTAATTATTTATTAAGCTAAACATTATCCATAGCCATACTTAAAGTCTTACTTAATGACTAAAACATCTGCAGTATTATAGAGATATCAACACCTAATTTCCTTGCCCATGTTGATGTGATAACTTTTACTACACCATTCTCAAATAAAGTAGGAATTGGTTTCTATCCAATTTTAATAACTTGTGGATGGGTACACAATCACTGCATTAAATACATTTTTAAAATTTAAAATTTTTTGCACTTTTTGCAATGCTTGTTTGACAATTTTGATTGATTATCAGCCCTCTTCAGAGTTACAAAATACAATAATGTAATACAATTGTATTTTATAGATTTGTAAGAAAATTGCTGGAGTATTAAAACTATCAAGCAATTTGATATATTGTGGAAAGTGCAAAGAAGAATTGAATTTCTTCTAGAAATTTATTTGCCATAAAATCATCAGATGGACAAACACATACCTTGCATAGTTGATAAGATCTATACTAATTAGACTGGTGCATATTCTTTCAACAGCTAAGCCAGTATAAGAGCAGCATTAAGCTTCTTCTATTGCTTTTTACAAAATGTAAAATTTGAACCATTTTATTGCTGATGGAGTAGATATTTGGAATTGGCCTTTATCAAGAAACAACTTGAAAGCCGGTGATGGATGCATTATAAAACAAACTGAAGTACATTTATGGATAGCTGCTTGATAAGCTGATTACATTATAAGCATTTTTGTATATAAGTTAATAGTGCCTTCATATAAGTGATCACTCCAACATGGAATACAACACATCAAATGTATGATTGGTTAGTTGTAGTTAGATAAAAGCTTTCAATAGGTTATGAAGGAATGAACCTCAGATAAGTTTATTTTTTTATTCAAATATTAGAAACTACTTAAAAATTCAATATTGTAAAATAATTATTTAATCATCATATTAGAAAAACTGGCCATACCATATTGTAATTTTATATATTTATATATGTATATAGGTGGGTCAACAGAAAAGATCCATATGGCAGAAATATTTTTTCAGGTGGCTTCTTGGGTTTAGATAATATCGGGGTGTTTGATCGGTCAAAGCCCTTGCCAACAGGAGGAGAATTAGAACAGGTAAATATTGGATCATTCAGTAATCATTAATTATAGATAATATTAGAATCAATAGCTGATTTTGTTTTATCATATGTAAAGTTAAAAATTAAATGATTTGTTATATAGAAATCAATAATTAATAAAGAACTAAGAGTATTAAAATATATAATTACTGACTTGGAATCTGATTTAAAATAATAGTTCAAGTAGATTAGCTTAGGTTCAAAACTTTATGCATAACAATATTCCCCCCAGCTTTGAATCCTAAATCTCACTGATAAAGGTGAAAGTCAGAAACCAGTTTGAGAGTAGATATTTAAATGCACTATTATAAGATAACCAAGGATTACTCAAGCTTACCATAGATGGCAGTAGAGTAGAAATCTTGTTTTATTATAAATTGTATAAAATAAAGAATTAAGTGATTTTTTTTTTGTTATAAATATTGTATTCCTATTTTATTCTTTTGTGATAATAATTGGAATACTAAGATATTATTTACATCTTTTATTTTAAATCATTTACAAATAGAAAGAATTGAAATTGGTAATGCATCATAAATAATGTGTCCTTCAATGAATCTTTTTTAATGCTATTATGTTGTCTTGATAGGATGTACAAGTCTCACTTTCATACATTAAATTAGGATAAATAATTCTGTATATAGCTAATCTAATTGCAGCAGTTATTTTCCTGTGATGAAACTTCTTACCATCTAATTTATTAAAAGTAGCAGCTATTGTCTCATCTTCTAAATCCACTTTTCTGCTTAAAAAGTTATCAAGATATTCAAATTAATTTACACTTTCAAACTGTTAACCATCCAAACTAAAAGTTGCTGAGGATTTTTCTTGTGTCACTGGCTGATAAATAATTTGAGTTTTTTTTTCTACATTAATTAATAAACCAATATCTTTACATGTTGCATTCAAAACATTAGCAGAATTCTTCTAATTATCTTTTGAACTGACAAAAATAACATAAACATCAACACATTATAAATCCAGAATCCAAGAAAATGAAGTTTTTGTTTTTATTTTTAATCAATTCAAATTAAAAATTCCACTATCAAAATTGTTTGCATCTTGATCTCTGCTTGCTTAAACTATCTACAAACAGTTCCAAAGATTACTGTCATAAAAATTGAAAACAATAAATGAAGTAAGTAAATATCCTTGTTTAACATTAATTTTCATTTTAAATGCCCGAGATTTTCCACCTGTAATAATAATATTTCTTTCATTCCATTACACGGTAATTGTATATTGATTGATAACCAATTAATTTTAAATAATTCCATAGACCTGATCTATTAACTGAATCAAATGCCTTAATCAAATCAATAAAAGTAATATATAAATCACTCCTTTAGTCCTGAACTTTTTTTTTGCAATTACTTAGCAACAAAAATTATGTCGTGTTTCTTGATTCTCTAAAGACACTGAGTTTATGGTAATCAGTTATCTATGACTTGAAATAACCTATTTAACAAAAAATTTTGAAAGTATGTTTGCTATAGTAGATAATAATGATATTCCATTATAATTATTCCAAGCTTGTTTATTCCCTTTATTTTTAAAAATTAGAACAATAGAAGAAACCTTAACATCAGGTAACACAACTTCATGCATATATTCCTAAAAAATTCTAATATTTTGGAAACTAATCTATTCACTAATTGATTGTACTTTAAAATTTTTCCAAGTATTTCATCAGGATCTGCAATCTTTCCATTTTTAAGATTACAAAGAGCAGTTTTGACTTTGCCAAGCTGGATTTCTTTGACCTATTCTAAATGAATAGACACAATGAATATATTATTAAAACTCATCATCTCAATCCTTATATCATTATTTAAAAAAGGGTAAAAATTCTTCTTCCACCAATATTCTGGAAAGAAAATGCCATTTCTGAATTTAATAGGATTATGCCATTTCTCAGATCTACATGTTAATTTCAGTGCATTAAAAAAATGTAGAGTGATCATAATTAGTGAATATTTGCATCTTTTTTGCAATTTTAATCCACTAATCATGTTTAAGCCTTCTAAGTAATTGACTTCTGCCTTCAGATTTTTGTATTCATTATAAAGTTCTACATTCAATTTATTATTCTGCTAAGCAGAAAATGCCATGTTTCTTTTAATCATATTACTAACAATAATATTATTGTCAGAAAACCGATCATGATTCTTCTTTTAAGTTAACCCAAGAATAGAATTATTTATATTAACAATTTTAGCTATTTGAAATAGGTTTGTATGTGTGTGTGTCTATGTGAATACAACTGGAATAAAATCTGTTTTTTATTTTTTTAAAACTAGTTACAAATGGGCATAAAACATTATAACCGTAGTGACCATTTTACTATATATATATTAGTAGGGGCTGTATCTTATAAGAAACAGTGTTTGTGTATGTTGAACAACTGATTTTGTACTTAAAAGTGGCAGTTATGGTTGAAAAGGGTGCTATTGAAAAGCAGTATGACACTATGCTTTTCTGGGTTATTTATAAAGAAATGATCGCTGTTTATGATGTCTTATTAAACGTCCAACAGGGTTCACTGATGATGAAATGATGGAGAAATATATTGCATAAATGGCTCCTGTAATGACAAACTTCTGTTGTTTTGAAGAATGATAAAAGTGGTAGGACAGTCAAGATTGTGATGAGAACTTCATTTTAGATTCATATCCTTTTTTTTTTACTTTTATAATTATTTCTGATCTATTTTATGACTTTCCCTTCCATATTTTCCTTCTGTTACAGGATTTACCATTATTTCATATAGGATTTATTTAATAGTACTGATCTCTTTCTATACTTTAGATAACTAAGAAGCTTTTCAACAAATTAAACCAGGACTTATTTTGCTTTTCATTCTAAGTTTTCTTTTAAATTCTCTCTCTTCCCTGTAACTTTTCCCTCTTAAACTTGAATGCATGTCTTAATAAAATATTCTTCTTTACTATCTCTGTTCTCATTAATATTCTAGTTAAATTTCTTCCATTAACCTGATAATAACAGTTTTTTCTCTAATAGCATATACTTCATAATTATATGTTTCACATTTTAAATCTCCTATTTGACTGTATTTTTTTTTATTAATTTATTTATTTATTGTTTCTCCAGCTTCTAAAAATTCTATTTATATTAATGTCCATAATTATTTTTCACCATAATTTTCTTTATTTTTCACACCACTTTTTAGTCATTTATGCAGAAAAAAGTCACTCTCAAATAAACAAATTATCATTATTAAGTTATCCAATTTTTTTTTCATAATTTTTATCCAATTATAAGTATTAATCCAATATAAATAAACAATACTAATATACTCTTTTATATACTTAACACAGTGTAATATATTGTTATACGCAAACTGTCAATTTCAGCAGTCTTCTTCAGAACTCTTCACTATTTAAAAAATACAATGCAAAGACAATATTTTATTATATCCAAACTTCCAAAAATAACTGTCAATTCAATTGTTCAATAATCTTCTTCAGTGATCATTTCATTATTTAAAAAAAAACATGTAAAGACAATGATTTATTATATCTAAAGTTACAAAAATAGCCATTTCAATTGTCCAAAAGTCATTTTTAGAGCTGTAAAACAATATGTGCAAGTACATTATTTATTAATTTATCTAAAACCTTTTAACTTGCTTTTCAGCTTTCTTTTCCTGAATAGTTTTCTGTATAATTTATGTATTCACTCCCAGAATGTATGATAACATTTTTCCATTGTGTTTTTCCCAAACATAACTATAGCATTACCATTTGTTAATCATGGAATATTGATCTTCTTCTGCAAAATTCATGTCTGTCATAAGAAAATATTATTAACCTCTTAATTATACCAGTCCCCCCTCCCCGTTTCCCTAAATATTTTCTCCTTCGAAATAAGTAAACCTATTTACAATATCTACATTCAAATCTACTAATATCTATCTATCCTTAATGCCTAAATTGTAATTTAATTAACAATTTTTTGATTTATTTTTACCAATCTTAATATAATTCTCTCTCTTCTAAACCTCTGCATATCCAGACAAAACAATATATACATGATATCCATTTCAAACTTTTTTTATCACATCCATGAGATGTTATTTACCCTCTAAGTCTACTTTTATATATTCTAAATCATTTAATGAATGCATAAATATATTCATGTTATGCATATTTTTTTACAATTATAATTATGTTCCTATTTATTCCTTTCTCAATTTTGCCACAACTTTTTATCATCACAAACAATACACTTCTATCAAATTTATATCATTTCTGTTATTGCATTTAAACAAACACATTACTCAAAACAATTTACTTCATTTGTAATATTGCTGTTTTTTGTTTAGTATACCTATTCTTATTAAAAAAACTAATACATATGCATCACACTCAACACTGCCAAATTAATTTTGTTCCCTCAGACTTTTTCGCACCGTCTTAACCAATAACCTGTCCTTACTTTTAAACTCTTGTCTATATTTAATATTTCTGCTATTATGCTATCAAACTCAATTTTCTATTTTCAGTTTATTAGAAGTTTCCATTTTCCTCTCAATTATAATGTACCTTTATATCTCTTGACTTTTTAATTTATTCACAGCAACATCCATTCTCATTCCATGTTCTCTTCTCTCTCTCTCAACACCATTTCAGTTATTTAACTTTTATTTCTTAATATTTTCCTTCATTTTTATATGTCTCTGATTTTTTTTTTCTGATTTCTTCATTTCCTCTGAAAATATTTCGATGGTTATTTTTTGTTTTTTAATTTGTATCCTTGCCTTTTCTTTCTTTGAATTTTAAACATTTTATTTGTGATTTATATTTCTTTGACATTTCTCCCCTATGTAGTAATCACTAAAATTAACTTCTACTTCTATGGATTTATTCCATTTCATTCTCTTTTTAATAGATGCCCGTTTCCTTTTCGATGAAAATGCTGTACATTATTGCTATTCAATTGCTAGTGAGTTTTTTCTAATCTCTGCCATCTAGCATTTATTAATCAAAATTTATGATAAAATAGAGGCCATCTCTGTTGGCTGTAAATATTTGGTGAACATTTAGTTATAGGTAGATTATCATTGATCTGAAAACTCCAATCTCAACAATTAAACTTTTTTCTCTTTGTTATAAATTCAAACTGCTGTAAATGACCTACAGCTTGCATATATTGAAATACTATTCTTTGGTCTACAAAATTTGTTCATATTTATGTTAACACAAAATTTTTATATAATAGTAATTAAATCAATACTTTGCAAGTTTATCCGGATAAGAGAATTTTTTCAATTAACTTTATAATAAGTCTGCAATACTATGCAAATATAAAATTTTTAGAGGTGCTTTTTGTGAAAAATATTTGTTCAAATTTCAGCAGAGTAATGTTTCTAAAATTATGGTGGTGCAATCAAAATAAAAAATATCACCTGCAATATAATTCTTATTTTTCAGATTGTAATCTAATACGGCAATATGTATATATATGATGAATTAAGTTTGATGTCTGTATTCTTTCCAAAATATATGTAATATACAAATCTATATATATATATTAAAATATAGTAAAATTCATATAAATTATAGTTATTTTATTAGAAGTACTTTCGACTATACATTTTGTAGTCTTTATCAACTATATAACATTGAGACTTCCTTTCACAATACGCATAGTTCAATTAGTTTAGTTCTTCCATAATTCTATTATTTTAATATTTGATGACAGCCGATTCATTAACTTTGATGATTCCTTGAAATCAACATAGCCTCTTTTATTTTACGTTTATTGTTTATTTGATCATAATAAATCTTGCCAATGTGGATTTAAATTTGATTATAAAAACATAAAAAATTATGCAAATTGAACGTTGCCACAATAAACATAAAATAAAAGGGGCTATGTTGATTTCAAGAAATCGTTAAATGTTAATGAATCAGCAATCATCAAATGCTAAAATAACAAAAATGTGGAAGAACTAAATTAAATTGAACCATGGATATTGTGAAAGGAAGTCTCATTTTGATTATTCAATGTTATATAGTTGATAAAGACTACAAGATATATAATCGAAAGTACTTCTAATAAAATAATTATAATTTATGTGAATTTTACTGTATTTTAATATATATATATATACATTGATTTGAGTATTATATATATATAAACAACCATTAAAATAATGTTAATTAAAAATAAAAGACTTATATTCTTTATTGAAGTTTGTAGATTATAATTTGAAGAATACTATTATAACATTATTAAAATGAATAAAACATAGCTTTGTCACAGGATAAATTATGACTTAAAGTTTCTTTATTTTTTAGGCTGATGGTACTGCATGGATGGCATTTTATTGTTTAACTATGTTAGACATTGCCATAGAATTAGCTCTTATGGATCCTATCTATGAAGATATGGCTAGCAAGTTTTTTGAGCATTTTGTTGCTATTACCGATGCAATGAATGCTTTTGGGCATGGAGTAGGTAATTAAATGTTTACTTAATTCATAATATCCAAATGAACTTTGCTGCATTAAATAATACCATTGTGACTTTGCCAGCCAATCTCTAACTTCACTGAATAGTTATAATATTATATTCTTTTAAGAGTCTTAATAGTTTTGAAATTAATTTTTTATTTTTTAGAAATTTTGTTAAATAGAGTATTTATTTTCATGTTGTGACTAGGATTATGGAATTGTGAAGATGGTTTTTTTTATGATCATTTGCGGATAGGAAAAGAATCCATTCCTCTTAAAATTAGATCTCTTGTTGGTTTAGTGCCATTGTTTTCTTGTCTGGTGCTGGAGACATCTCGACTACAAAAATTAACTGGTTTCCACAAACGAACAAAGTGGTTTATAGAAAATCGCCAGGATCTAATTTCTAGAGTAAGTATTATTATTTCATACTACGATTGCATTATTATTTTAGACAGAGTAAAATTAAAATATTATAAAATAACTATTATTAGATATAATTATGTAATGGTTAAAGTGGGGCCTATTTGCAAATAAAAAACACTAAATTTTCTTTCTTCTATTTTAATATTATCCAGTGTACCCTATTCTTAAAATCCACCAGGATAGTATCTAGATATAATCCTATATAGAAGTTATTTAAAGAAAAATGAACTTTCACTAGTATTTGAATCTAAAATCTTCTAGATAATGAATCCAATGCTCACAAATACTGAATTATATCTACTTCCAATAAAATTAATTGAAATTAATTTATATAAAAAATTTAATTGGAGACTAAATCAAACATTACTATTAAATGATTTTTCTTCTTAATTTCTGCTATTATCAATCACACAATAATCTTTTTATATACATAATATTAATTTAAGCGTTTCATATAGACATTGAGAATTAATTATTTTTCATTATTCAACATGCATGTTAGCCTTATTAATAGTTTGTATTATTAAACTTGAAGATAGTTTTCTCAAAATATAACTTTAGAAATTAAAATATAATTCATTAACCAAAATAGGATTAAAATAAAAAAGTACTGAATGTGATAAATTAAAGGAATTATATTACTATTAAGTGCCCCCCTCCCGCCTTTTCTGGTGTTAGTTTTATCTTGTTTTATATATTTATTATGGTTTGTGAATTATTTCCATAACTTCTTTTTATATTATATATATATAAAGCAGTACAATACAAATCAGGGATATCCAATGTTTTACAGTCTTTGCATAGCTTACAGCATAGGGAATGTTTAATTTTTTGTATAAAATACAGTATGCTATCGATAAATAATATTTTAACATTTTTTTCATAATAATAATGTACTATAAAAAAAATAAATTAAATTTCAATATTGCTTCCTTTAATGAGAGATAGGGTTTGTTTTGCTTTCAACAGACTTCATCTTTGGAATTAAGTAGAACATTTTTCAAATTTGAATCAGTCAGGCATGATCTCATTTTATTTGTTTACCAATTTTATTGAAGAAAATAATTTTCATAAAGAATAAAACTGCAAGTCTTGCAAAGGAGAAGCTAAATAAAAACCATTATGGGCTCACATGAACATAATTATTATTTTTTAATTCGATTCACTAAATTTGATTTTATTATTATTATTTTTTTATGAATATTAATAAAAATTGTTTTTAGATTACTTTTATAAGATTTAATCTTTTTAATCTTATAATCAGAATTCACTGTGTAAAATTAATCAGACTGTGCCACGTTTAGCGCCATCTCTGATATAAATAATATTCAAATTGTAAATCATAATTATATTTTATAATTATTGGATGACCATTAAAATGAAAAATATTTATGGTATCAATTTTTTTTTTAAATCTTAAAAGAAAGGTTATATTATGATAATTTTGAAACTATGAGTTGAAATTTTAATTAAAAATGTTTTATTTTTACTGTAAATAAAAATAAAATTTTGGTATGACTTATAAACATTTACAGTGAAAGGCATTAAATAAATAGTTTATTAAATAATCTCTTTTTATTGATAATACAATAGAAAATAATTATATAGAAAATATTAATTATATTTATATTTAGATGTCCTTTATGAAGGTTGGAAATAATCATCGCTTGCTATTGGCAATTCCTACTAAAAACCAGCTCACCACAGTATTGAAATATATGTTGGATGAAGAAGAATTTTTATCGCCATATGGAATCCGTTCATTATCCAAGGTAAGAGTCATTTTGAATGATTTAATTTGTAAGTTAGTTAATTTGCATTTGAATCTTGTAGTGTTATATATAATTGTTTTTAAATCTATCTTTCTCAAAAACATCACATGATCTCTCATATATTTTCAAGAGCAGTTATTTTCAATTACTATAGAGCCATCTATTGTAAGTTTGGGTCATCACTGGATGCTAGAAGGTATGATGTTATAAAATCTATAACTTCAGTACACTGTCAAATCTAAATAGGTATGAAAGTGAATTATCCTGGATTTGAAACCAATTTTTTTTTAATTTCAGGCTATTAGTTTCAATAGAATCAAGGAATGAAAAATAGCTATTAGATTCATAAGTGCATTAGTTCCAACTTTGAATCCAAATCTTCATTGATGAAATCAAAAGCTAGAAACTGATCATTCTGGAGATGGGCATTTTGTAGCACTCTACTGTCTAGTTTCCACTGATTAGTATAACTTAATTCTAGAATAGTGTAATGTGTTAATAATTTTTTCTAAGAAATAGGTAAAAATTAATGGTTAAACAATGTTGCCTAATCATTTTTAGTAGAATCTCTATTCGGAGATTTTGTATTGCTTGATCATAGTTTCATTCACTGACAGGTCACTGTGATGGGGATCAACTTTACAGTAACTCATCAGAAGATCACTTTTTTCTTCTTTCCCTCTGGGCGGCCGGGGGCGGGACCCGACCCCCCACCCACCCAACACCTCCTCCCTCCTGCGGGGCGTCCTCCCCCTCCTCCCCCCAAAACATCAGAAGATCACTTTTGTCTTTAAAAATCTAATTTTTCACAGATACATTAATTGCTTTTAAATTGTTAACATTGTTTGTTCCTACTGTCTTCTCAATTAAAAACTTATCATTTCTTTTCCTTAATATAGAATAAAAAATGTTTAAATTTGTTTAACTCTTTGTGTTATATCTTTTACAACTGCAAAAAGCAATTAGATTCTTTTATAATTATCATTTCATTCAGTATTCAAACAGCTCCCCTCCCCCACCTCAATAACAAATCTTTTCTATTTCTAATTATAGTTTTTCACATCTCAATGACTTTGAGACATTTTTTCTCTCCTTTAATTATCCACTTCTATAGTATATATTTTAAAATAAATATTGTTCATTTTAATTTTATTCTGTGAGTAAAAATAGAGATTACCATTATCTCATCAACTACTCATATATTTGAAGTCCTTAATCTGCTCCATTTCCCTCTTCCAAGCTTAATTTGTAACTGAAATATTTTTTAATTTTTGATGCAACTTGTATGATTCATCCTGTTTTGTTTCTAAATAACTGATAGAAAATTTAGATAATAATGTTATCATTGCCTTTATTATTATAATTTTTTCTGCCATTATTTCAATTTGCTAACTGCCTTTTTTAGGGCTTCATGTTATATTTTGAATTTTTTGGAGCTTAATTTAATTTGTTTGTATCAGTAAATGTAAAAATTTTAATCCACAATAACTATAAGGTAGTTTTACACTATAAATCCTACAACCAGTATCTGATAACTCTTCTAAGAAAAGTATTATTTTATGACATAATTATGTTTCCAAATTTGATTTTTCTTTCTAGTATAAGCAATATTTACAATACATATTATAATATTTATAAGAATAAAAATAACCATAAAATTATTCAAAAAATGAAGAAATAAAATTACTTTCATTTAAAAAAACTTCTAATTGGTAGTTTTCTTGTTATCAGTTATTGTAATGAAATAAATTTGATTTTACTTATTATAAACATTACTTATTAAAAAATATAATATTTGAATGACAAATTAGAAAAAAATATTACTATAGATCACAAAAAAATGGAGCTTCTACATGGTCTTGGTTGATTGGTTTTTTTAGAAAAAAAGATCAATCTTGTTTTTATAATATATAAATTTGAGTTTGATTATTGTAAACATTATATATATATAAAGTTTGCAAAAATCCCATAGATTGCAAAAAAAAAAAGGGAAAAATAAAATTATTTAAATTTAAACTATGAGTGAAATGCAATATTGCTAAATCATCCAAAAGTGACATAAAACTTACACTATATGAGGCAAATACAAACTAATTTGGTTTTTGCAAAATGTAGACATACCTAAGATGGAATTGAGATGGATACCTTTTCAACTAAAAAATTCTATGAAATTAAGAAGTATGAAAATCTCTTGTATCAAATTCTGGTTGTAGCCATTGAGGGTTAATATTAAAATAATTTAATTTTCTGATATTCAGTGCAACAGAGAAAGAATATAAAGGAAAAATGAATTGCCAAACCTATTTTTGTCTGAGAGATACCAGCTTACGCAAGTTTTTAAATTTGTTTAATGGAGGATTTTGTGATATTTCTAAATCACCAGTCTTTGTTAGTATACATATTTATTATTAATCATTAAAAACCAGTCAACACTTAGACAATCCCAATATCAATAACAATCAACAATTTGTAACTGTTGTCAAGGCAACCTCCTTTTAACAATAAGGATAGAATCCCACCCTTATGTCTAATATGCTTATATAGTCATTAAAGATTGCAACTTCAGCATAGAGATTGAAATGATTAATACAAAGAAGTTTAAATAAACCTCTTTAAACAGGTAAAAACTAAGCATGTTATATTTTGAAAGGAATGTCTTCTTTTTTACTTGGGAAATGTATTATAGTTTATAATAGCATTTAAGTGATATAATAATAACAATAAGACTTCAGACTCACTCAAAGAAATATGGGGAGATGCATGTTAGGAGTAACAAGAAGAGATCGAAAACACAATATATGGGTAAGAGAACAAACAGGTGTTATTGACCTCATTGAAAAAATTAAAAGACTGAAGTAGTGTTGATCTGGACATATTGCTAGAAGAGATGATAATAGATGGACAATTGAAATCTTAAACTGGATTCCAAGAGATTGTAAAAAACCCAGAAAGAGACTACATGTGAGATGGATGGATGAAATAAGAAAGTGTGCAGGAGTGATGTGGAGAAGAGAAGCTAAAGATTGTAGAAGAGAGATTGAACTTCGAGAGACTTTCATCCTGCAGTGGATTGATAATGGTTGATGATGATGATGTAAGTATGATGTTTACAAAATGATTGGATTTATTTAGCAGGGCATATAAAATAACTTCTGATATTTATGTGATGACCTTTTCTGTTTTAATTTTAGAAATATTTTTTTAAACATTAAAGTGTTTATCCTTTTGTGGATGGATCACCACTTATTATGATTCTCACATATCATTGACCTTAACGTAACACAAGAAATTTAGTTTTGTTGGTGTGTTTTGGTAATTTGAAATAAATGTGCATACTGTTTTTGGTTTTTCTCTAAGAAGTTTAATAATTGCTGTATTAAAATGAAATTTCTATTAATTTCGCTGATTCTTCTTTTTTCAACATCGCATTGATACATTTGTTTGCCAAAATGAATATTGTTTTAACAAATGCTACATTATGAAATTAAATATCAATGTTTTTTCCATTAGTCACAAATTTTACAAGGAAAATCAATCAAACAAACAAAACTAAAAAAGCCATGGCAAGATTTCTGCCTAGATTTTGGCAGTCTAATCTGATTATTGTTATAGACTAATATTCACGTTCAACGCCCGATTTCAGTAGTTAAAATGGCAAACATTCTCAATCCAACACATTAACAAAATACAAAACATCCTCAAAGAGTCTTTCTGCAAAGAACAAGCTTTTTGTAATTAAATAGGATGATGAAAAGAGTACTAATAGATTTGATTCTCTCAAGAATGCCGATATGTTCAAAATAATGTCTTTCTGATAATGCCAGTGATTTGTTGATTTTCTGCAACCACATCTAACTGTAAATATATTGCCCAAGAGTTTTCTACCTAGATGAAATGAATTCATTGCTGATCAGCGATTTTCACTTCTTTTATTTTTGTACTTATTATAAAGCACAGACGTTAAGTGATTGGGTAGCATTTGTTAATTTAAACCACTGACTCATGCCATTATGTTATTTCATCACACTAAATTTATTTTAAAAGCTGGTTTTTATCAGACTCATCTTTAAAATTACTTTGTTCTGTAAATTATTGTTTTTTTTTATTATTATAAATTCTATAAACTCACATGTCAATATTTAAAGCTCCATTATAAAATAATGAAGTATCTCCATTATTAAGATGTATAATTAATTGCAAATGATGACCTTTTTGTAAAAAGTTCTCCACATCATCCTAGAAGTATAGACAGAAAAATTTATTACCTTAAAAACGCTTAATTAAACAAATTTCTTGGCAATCAATTTTTTCTAAAAACTTCAACCATGCTATCTATTATCAAGACTAATTAGATTCAGATAAAAAATTGACCTTGTTACTATATGGTGAGCTGGAGTTTTTTGGTGAATATTTTGACACATAATTACCAGGATAAATGATAGATATTTAGGTTAATTAAACAACATGCAATTAAGAAAACCTTTTCCAAATTAAATTATCTACCTGAGCACAGATATTGAGGCTAAATTATAACATTATCCAGTTCTTTTAACACAATTTAATTCAATGTCTTAATATTTAGAGTTGTATTATGAAGTAATAAAGCTGCCTACACTATTAAAATATATTATTGATTATAAATAGTTTCCTTTTTAGTAATGAATAGATATTTATTATTTTACTTTTTATGTATTATAGAGCAATTTTCTTTAATTTTACATGTAATGTTAGTTGTTTTATTATTGATTTTAGATATGTATAAATGATATTTTCAGATTCATCTTAAGAAGCCCTTTAAATTTGTATCTGATAGCACAGAATACAATGTTGAATATGTGCCTGGCGAATCCAACACATATTTATTTGGTGGTAATAGTAATTGGAGAGGCCCAATATGGCTTTGCAGTAAGTTATCATTTTTATTTAAATAGTTTAGTTATATTTCCACATTATACACTTCATATTTTTGTCAAATTATCACATGATTTTTCTTTTATATTTATGCAAAGCTGCATTATGCATCAAAAAATTATTTTCCCTAATGATCTAAATTCTTTGATTAGCTTTATGATTTTGATGATAAATTCCTTTTCTCTCTTGTTCTAGTTATACATTTCTGTATATGGATTTATTTGTTTATATGCTTCAAGTTGTTTTATTTTAAAACTGTTTGACCGCTTCACTTGTTAACCATGTAATTTTTAAACGAACATCATTAAACATCTCTTATTAACGAACAGTCAAAAAATTTGAAAAATTTCAAATTATGTTGACTGTTTATGAAATAAGAAATGACTATTATACTTGTTAAAATATATTATTTTATCAGAGGAGACTTAAAAAATAACTATATTAGTCAAAATTAAATTTTAAAGCATTCTAATGATTTATAAAATTATATGAAATACAAAATGTGTTTTGTGTGAAAAAGATTAAAATTTTTCTTTTTCTAATTACAGACTTCATATGTGCTTAATAAATAATCAGAATATTACATTAGTTTTTATATTTCCATTATAAGATCTTAATATTAACTCACTGTAGAGCACAAGATTTTGCATAAGTTAATTTGTGAAAAGAAATAGTGAATGTAAATGTGAAGAGAGTAATATCTTTACGCTTTCAAGTCAAGGTGCTTCAGATTGGCCTATATAAATAAGAATTTAGGTTAATGATAAGACAGCTGCTCTTATCTTTATAAAGTTTCTATCTAGTGTTGAGATTTGAGAGGTCCCTCTATAGTCAAAAACTACATCGTTTGGCTATTATACAAACATTTAAGGCACATGCGAAAAAGGTTAAAGTCTTTCTTTTTCTAACAGGTGTTCCAGTTAAATGGTCACTGTTCTCCAAGTTCCTGCAGTACCATGTCTGAGTCAGCACAAGTGTTATGTAGCAACATAGTATAACTATTGCCCTCAAAAATTTTAAATTACTAGCAAGCAAGTCTGGATCACATGTTATAACATAAAATATGATAGTGTGTTTTATATCTTCACAGAAAATCCATTGAATCATTTTTACTGCTCTCTGTGTCATCATAAATTTTGCAAACTATCTGAAAATATTCTTACAACTCGTGACTTTACTGCCATATATAGTTGGAATCATCTTGAACATTTCAGCAGCAGTCTTGCTCATTTTAAAATAAAATTTAATGTTAGCACATTGTTACATCTTGAGTTGAGAAAGAAGCACACTATCACATTTCATTTTTTAACTCATGATCCAAATATGCTAACATCTTAAAATTATTGTGATGAATTGCTGAACTATGTTACTACATAACACTTGAGTAATATTTACTAAGGCTGTAACCTCAAGAATGTGTGAGTAAAAATGTGATAGTAGGGACCTCTACAGGTCTTAATCACAAGCTTACATTTTGGAAGAAAAGAGGGGAACCCTTCTTTACTTCAACCTACTTTCTCTATAAATAGGTCAAGCTGAAGCGGTTAGATCTGAGAGCATGAAGCTGTTCAATACGTATTGATTTAAAGATGCCACTGCAGGCAGTTTGCATTTGTCACTAGGACATATTGTTCCTTTCATTTTAAAATTTAATAACTCAAACATAAAGAGTAATTGTTTAATAATTTGAAATGATAAGACAAAAGATCAGATGCTATGAAAAGTAAAACCAATAATTTCAATTGGATATATAGTCATTTAATTGTGAAAAAGTTTTTAATACCTAAAAAGCTCTTTGGAACTAAGTTTCAATTAAGTGAGGCATTTAGATGACTTGGATTGAAAACTATAAACTTTGAAAGTTCAGTGTATAGTGTAATGGTCAAAAATGCATAGCTAACTTGAAAATGACTCTAGGGTAATTTGCACGCAGCTCCACGTTCTGGCATTATATGATCACAATTTTTTTTTTAATATCCTGCTAAACTCTGTTAGATGCAAGAGACTTGTATCATATTTCAATTACGATTATTGATTACAATAAAAGATAAGTGTTAGAATAATGAGAAATTATGATTTATTTACCTATATACATAATCAAAACAAATAACACAAATGACAGAAATCTTTGGGAAACATTAGTCTATTGGTTTTTTTTTCTTCAGTATTTATTTTAAAATAACAACACTTAATGATTTATTGTTTTATTTAACTGCCCTATCTATTGTGATGAAAAATTAATATGATTACATATTCATTGCTTCATTATGCACAGACAATATATAACCCTGTGCATCTTAATAGTTTCTGGATAGACTCAGACTTGCTGCATAGACTAACTATAACTACTAATATCCATTAATATAACCCAGTTTTAAAACTTATTAATCTTACAAGCTTTAGGATACACTAAAAATTATCTAGTAAACTATACTATTAAAAGAACTAAATTAACATAAATTTTTCATGTTGTAGTGTTTGAAAAACAAATACTAAGCAACTTGAATAAGGGAACCTAAATATCATGTGAGCCAGATGTAATACTAAATCAAATAAATATCACCAAATGCCCAGGAAGGAATCACACATCTACCTGGCATTAATGACTGAAATTTATGAATTAATCAGAAGGAATGAACATCTACCTGGTAAATGATGATAATAATAAGTGTGTCAGGAACATCTGCATTTCACTTATTTATGAATGATCAAAGAATGTTTAAAATGCATGATATATGGTAGGGATGTGCATCTACCAAATAAATACTACTCAAACTAAATCACTGAATGCAAGTGACAAGAAAATGTATCTGCTTCACACTTGTTTCTCTATATGTACAAAACAACCTAAAATAATAGTGCATTAGCTTAAGAAAATTTAATACACATAAATACCCTTTCCAATGCCTGCCTATCCCAGACCTGTAAGAGTATTTCGCTTAAAACTGTAAACTTTTATAACTATGAATCTTTCTTAATTTATTTAATCTGTCTATGCAGCCTTTTGTTCCATCCAGAGATCATTAATATACATTATTTACATTAATGGTTAATCTAATACTCAATACATTGAAGGTTAGTAGAAATGATCATTATTAACTCTTACTTTAAAATAATTAATAAAATAATACTAAGAAAACTTTTAGCGAATGGTGAGGGTTTGCAATAATTGACAAGTTGTTTTGTTATAAATATTACTTTTTAAATTAGGCTGACTGAATCATGGCATGTCTAATAAAATTAAGCAATCCATCACTATTCTGATTTCTAAACATATGCATATTATTACATAAAATAAATCATAACAAAATTTCAGTGGAAATGAAATATATATTGCTTATAACACTTCTTTCATATATACTTCTATGCAAACAAATTTTCTTAAAAACTTCTTTATTTTCCTTACATTTTCAACTGTCCAGCAGTCTTCACCAGAGTTCTAATGTTCTTCTCTGCTTTAAAGCAGAGAAGAAGATTAGAGTTCTGATGAAGTAAATTCATTTGACTAATGAATTTTTACAATGACGATAAGGATCCGGCTTCTAATTATGACCGTTCATATTCCACAGTAATTAGCTTCAAATATTTATTCCATTTGTTTTCTCCTAAAATAGTTTAATGGTTTGATTTTAACAATACACAGTTTTCTTGGTATTTTCAATCCACGAGTTATATCCAACCTTGAAAATAATCATTTGCATTATCTTTCATTAATCTTTCATGGAATGCTTTTATCTTATAATCTTTATCTGTAAGATTTGAAATACCAGGTGCTCTTATCCCAGGATTTTTAATCTTTTATCTGTTTAAGTCTAATTTATCTGCAAACCAATTTTTCTTCGTTGAATTAGACTTAAACTTAAATTATCAAAATAAAGTTTCCTTTATTTTTACAGAATTTATTTTTCATTACTTTTATAAAACTTACATATCTATTTATATTTACGTTTCCATTAATTATTAGCTATCTTTTTATTACTTTTTAAACTAGATATGTATTTACATTTCATTACTGTTTTTTCTCTGAAGTAAAATTTAGCTTTATAACTTATCTCGAGTTACTAAAGCCTAATATATTTTCTACAAAATATAGCCCCTCCCCCCAACTTCAAAGAAAAACCCTATTAAACTTGCTACATATAATTACCAAGTCTATCTGGTTTACATTTTTTACGAATAAGCTTGATTGATTTTTTTTTTCTACTACTGCAACTTTCTGTTCTGAAACGTTTTTCAAGCTTTATTTTTCAACCAATTCCCCCCCCCCCCCACGACATTTTTATTTCTTAGGGTTTCTCATTTTCTTTTCAGATTTTTCATTCCACCTGTTATATTCAATGGTGATTGGTCTACCCCACTTTCTAACATGGTTTTGTGGCATCTATTTACACCATCTTAGTCACCATTAATCATTTCTGTTTGATTCAACAGATTCTTTACTGCTTCCTCTTTGAACCAAGTTTTACTTGACCTCTCTCTGAAACTCGCATTAGCCATTTTTTCTTTGCTCGCTGTTTCTCTCTTCCTTAGCTTCTTGTGCAAACAGCCATAGCTCAGCCTTACCACTCATAGGCTTTACTTTTCCAATTGGTCTGCTTGTCACATTATTCACAGTGTTAATATTTATACCTATGTTTAACTTGTGAAACCAGTCCTGCCCTATTAGTGGGCTGATTTTTTCTCTATGCATAAAGGGCAATTTTAATATCCTATTTTTGTGCTTATAGGTACTATAGCATAACCTAACATAACCAATTTATTACCACTGACATCTACAGCTCTTATATTTGCCTGTCTAATTGGAATGTCAGTGCGTTTTCTTGTAATCTGTTTCCATACTTTTTCTGAGCACAATGAAATGCTGAACCATTATCGATTTCCATTTCGAAGTGTTTGTTACAGATTTCTAATTTTAATATAAATTTATTTGTCAGCCTTGCTCTCATATTATTTATGCTCACCATATCATCTGTTACAATTTCATTTGAATTTATACTATTCTGCCACTAATAACTGGCTTTTGCCATACACACCTTTTTTAAGTGTCCTTTTACCTTACAGTTGTAGCACTTTTCTCCCAGAAACTTTTACTGGCTTTTTATGTGCCCTTTTTTTTTTACCGCAACAGAAACAAATGATCAATTTCTTTGATCCATTTACTGTATCTATTTCTTTACGATCTGTTTTCTATATATCTATATCCTCATTTTCAGTTTTATTTTTAAACAAGCCGCTTGTGCTAATATTAGCTCATGAGCTACCTCCTTTTTGATAGCTGACTCAAAATTCAAATCTGTATTACACAGCAGATTTTTTCTCTGACTATCATCAAACAGATCCCATAACAACTGATCGAGCAATATTTCATCAACATAGTTCCTGTTTAAGCAATCTTTTGCTAATTGTCTTAATGCTAAACAGTAATCTTTTATAGATTTGCCTTTTGCTTGTCTTCTGTTTCTTAGGGATAACTGGGCTCTGTACTTCAATTGATTGACTGGGACTAAATTGATCAGTCATCTTCTTTACAATATCATCATACGCTACTGTATTCTTTATAGGTAAGCCGTAATACTTATTTATTATCGCAATTACCCCTGTGCCTGATTGACATAACAATGCAGCAATTTTTTTCTACTCATCCACAATACCATTTAGCAAGAAAAATTTTTCTGAGTAGCATAAAACGGCCATTCCCCAGCATCCCCTCCATCAAATTCGGCTATTGCCGACTGTCCCAATGACATCTTCTATTAAATTATATTAACATATTCTAAAACAAACCTATTTATATGACAAACTAACATATAAACACAATTATAACAATTTTCTACTTTCACACCTGGTTTGAATGCGACTGTCTGAATGCACCAGCTTTGTTATGTAGTCAGGTATGAAGGTGATTATCAACAATTATCATAAAATTATTAAACGTTATTAAATAAGAATAAATATAATTATCTATACACATTAACAATTAGTTCTCAATTAAAGTTCTAAATCTTCAATGCTATAATTGCCACCAAGCAAACAAATATTGCCATTACAATAGTCGTGGACCTAAGTGAATACTAAAAGTTTATACTCACAGTACTTAAAACACAATCCTAATTGGGCCTTCTTAGGTGTACACAAATAATAAAAGACTGGTGAGGTCTATAAACATTTTCCCTAGCCGGCTATCTTTCATCTTCAGAGGCATGATTTCTGGGACACTTCCATATTGCAGAAAAGCCTAGGGCACTTTTCCTCTCACCTTTTCTCAAAGGTCTTTATGACAGTAACACCACAGCACGCAATGAATGGAGAAAAGCTGATAACTGCTCTTTTGTTGCGCGCACTATTTATACTGTTTTCTCCTTGCTTGAATTCATTGATAAATTCCTATCATTCCCATGTAAAATTAAATGCATTTGACTAATGCATTTTTACAATGATGATAAGAATAATTACGACCGTTCGCATTTCACAGTAATTAGCTTCAAATATTTATTCCATTTGTTTTCTCATAAAATAGTATAGTAGTTTGATTTTAACAATACACAGTTTTATTGGTATTTTAAATCCACGAGTTATATCTAGTCTTGAAAATAATCATTTGCATGATCTTTCAGTCATCTTTTATAGAATGCTTTTAACTTACAAACTTTATCTGTTTAAGTCTAATTTATCTGCAAACCAATCTTTCTTCATTGAATTAGACTTAAACTTAAATTATCATAATAAAGTTTTCTTTATTTTTACAGAATGTATTTTTCATTACTTTTTTAAAACTTACATATTTATTTCCATTTCCATTAATTATTAGCGATCTTTTTATTGCTTTAGATATGTATTTATATTTCATTACTTTTTTTTCTCTAAAGTAAAACTTAGCTTTATAACTTATAGCTCTCAAGTTACTAAATCCTAATATATTTTCTACAAAATATACCAGCAGCACAAATTTCATTATTGTTATGTTGTTTGAAGAAACAACAAACAAAAACCTTGTTATTTCTGGAATAATTAGTTATACTTATTAATTGATTCTCAGCCACTATTATAGTTTATATGTTATAATTATCTAATTCATTTACTTTTTTTTTAGTGAATTATTTGCTTATACAGGCACTGCAACGATATGATTACTTCTATGGAGAAAGTCTAAAAGTGGAATGTCCAACCCGATCCGGCAATTTGATGAATTTGAATGGTGTTGCTACCTTTTTATCAAAAAGACTTGGAAAATTATTTCTGCCAGATAAAAATGGTTTAAGACCCTGCCACGGTAAGTCTACTGTAATCAATATTTAAAACTTTGTATTTAATGAAAAATAATAATTGTTTGATTTCTGCTTCATTTAGGTGATTCAAAACAGTATGCCAATGATCCCTATTTTAAAGATCTTGTTTTGTTTTATGAATACTTTCATGGTGATAATGGCCGAGGCTGTGGAGCCAGGTAATTGTCCATTGTTATTTGAATTTCATTGTAACAAAAATGATTTTAAATAAAATGCTTTGTATTTTTTTTTATTAATTATTCATCAATTTTAGAAATAAGGTGTTGAATAATCTTCAGGTCTGCAATTGGTCGAAACATGCACTGATAAATGCTGAGCATTTACTTATATTCTTGAAAATTTTTTTATGAAATGTGTATGGATGAAGTCTTTTTATCAGTGAATTATTGTTTTTGTGTATGTACTATTTTTGCACTTTAATTTAACACAATAATTTCTCAAATATCTTCCGTAATTTTGAATCATTTGCTATGAAATATCATTTGAAAATTTTTTGCCAAGATTTTATCCAATTTGTCCCTTACAATTTTATTTACGTTAGTTGCTTTTTGCAATGAAAAATATCAGCATAATAGAATACCTATCATTATAATCAAAAAAGGCCTTTTTAAAATCAGTTTTTAATTTTTTGCAACAACTGCATTATAGATATCATTTCTTACTTATCGAAGAGAAAACATAAAATTGAACATTCTTGCAGAGTTTGGGAACGACTTCTATAATTTTGAGAGAAATATGCAAATCTTCTGGGGATGCTATCATTTCAGATTGATTATTTTATAAGTTGTTTTTTTTTTTAAAACCAGTATTTTATACTGCATTGATTCATAAACCTTAGATTACAAATTAAATATCTTTTTTCTTTAATGTGCCAATAAGGTATGGGCAGATCTGAATTAGGAAAGAAAATGTTTGAATGTAGAACTTATTAGCCCTTTAATAGATTATGGGTTCACTGAATAATTCAGTGCTCACTATATTGCATATGAAACATAGTCCTGTAGATAATGCACAGTTAATTGCTTATGAGCTCATGTGATGTTGACACACCCAAGTAGGAAATTGAGTGTGACAGTTCTATTCATTTGATGAAATTCATTTTTTATTATTACTTAGTTGAGAATCGATTCTGTAATCTTTAATTCTTGAATCTGCTATTCCATCACTACACTTAGTAGCATAGACTCCATGTTAATGTGACAATTAATGGACTTATTATTTGGCTAAAATACTAATAGATGTCTCAGCTGTTTTGTTTTCTTTTTCATATAAAAAGTTTGTAGAAAATTAAATTTAAAACTCTGTATAGTTTAGTGCAATAGATGAATGGCTGACTCAGGAGTTTAAAATTCATAGATCATGGCTCTTCTCCATCAGTTCTGGTGCTGATTTTAAAAACAAAATTGACAATATTAATACAATGCAGGTGGAATGTCATTAATCTGTAACTCTTGATTTCTGGATTAAGCAAACATGCTACGATTCAACGATGCATCTCTTACCCTCATTATAAACCTTTTTTTTTTTTAAAGCACGTATACTTTGCTAAGAATAAATTTATACAATATGAAGAAATTATTTAAATATTTATATAATCATATATAAAATTAAAAATTAAAATGATATATTTATTTATTTAAATAATTAAATATATGCTTATTCTTGGTGTTTTCCTGAAAGTTTGTGATGATGGTGTTCTATTTCCATCCTACAGTTGAATGTGTTTGGAATATTTAAATAAAGTTGAATTTTTCTAAAGACATTCAATACATATATTAGATAATGGAAATAGTCCAATATAAAAATATGCTTATTCTTATTTCAATATGGTGATAATGAAATCAATAAACACTTTCCGTTCCCATTTTAATTGTATTTGAGTAATAATAATCCTATAATGTATTTATTTTAATAATTTATTAAACATTATTATAATACAGTAATCAAAACAATTTATCATTGTAATGATTAATTTTTCATTTACTTCCTAATTTAATATGCAGATTGATATATTCAATGATTTATTCTTTCCCACCTCCTTTTCTGCCATCACTTAGACATTTGATATAAGAAAATGATAAACTACAACAAATCTTTTTGAAATTTATTCCATTGCTGTATTTTCTAATTAATTAAATAGAGATTGAAATAAGAAAAAATAAAACATGATGCTCATAGATCATTATTACAATTTTTAACTATTATTGATTCACTATGGTATGAAGCTCTCTCTAAGTTTTAATCCATTTTCTGCTATCTCTAGCTTCTTTTCTCCTTATCAAATTCATCCATCTCACATGTAATCTGTTTACAGGTCTTTTACAATCTCTTGAAATCAAGTTTAAGACTTCAACTGTTCATCTATTATTATCTCTTCTAGCAATATGACCAGCCAAGTTCCGTTTATGTCATCTAATTCTTTCAATTTTGTCAGTAATATCTATTTGTTCTCTTTTCCATATATTTTGTTTTTGATCACTTCTTGTTATTCCAACATGCATCTTTCCATACTTTCATCCGAGTGATTTGAAGTCTTTGTATTCCTCTTTTGCTAAATGTCCAAGTCTCACAAATAGTTATTGAATTATGCGTTTTCTTTAATTTTATTTTCAAACATTGTCTGATTAAACTGGACCCTTCTGTTAAGTAAATGACAGTTTTTTCCCACAAATGAATGCATATAGTAGTAGACATGTTAGGAACTAAGTTAGTGATGCTATTTTTTTTTTCCAGAGCTAATTCCTGAAAAGTAATAATATTTTTTCTTTAGGAATTAGCAAATTTAATGACATCTCAATTATCATATGACTCTCGCTTGCTTTAAATCATGTATAGTGCCCATAAGTTTGAAAGCAAGTTATTGTATAAATGTAATTAGATTATACACTATTTACAACGTTTTTTTTAAAATCACAAACACTTCTTTAGTTAATGTACATATTACACAAAATAACTATAAAATTTGTAAAAGCTACCGTTGTAAAACAATAATATAATGTTTGGAAGAAAAAACAGTGATTGTATTTCTAAAAAAGTGTTAAATAGCAAATCATGATTAAGCAAAAGTAGTTTTTACTATTAGAGGCTGCAAAATATTAATTTAATCATTTTACTAATGTTTTTTTTAAAATGTGAGTAAACTGTAATTCATACTAATTAGTGAAGTTCCACAGCAGTGAAAAGTTAAAAGTCATCTTTATAATTTTGCCCAGGTAATAGAAGTTTGAAAGTTACAAATACTTAGTAGTTTGTTTAACCGCCGAGGTTAATCAATAATTATTGCCAATCCTTTAAACGTCCAACTGGCTCTGAAGTAATTAATGTTCGCTTTACTTCACAATAAATCTATACTACTAGCAGATAGTTCCTGCGTAAGCTTTCAAGTTAAATATTCCGAATACATATATATAATGTCAAGCGAGCACGTAAGTATTTTAGCAACAACGAATACTCCAACAATTATTATTGTTGTTTGTTGTAATAATTTACAGTCGATCTCTAGCAAATAATTATTTGACATAAATGTATCCATTGTTCTGGGGAGTATCTCATGACAAGTTTTAATTAGTATATCACACTTAGATTAATGGTAATCTTCCTATACTAATTTAATCATGAACAGTATGTACAATTATCTTCTCTTAGAGGTTTTGGAAATAAACAAATCTTATCTATAGCACATCTTCAGGTCAAACTAATTGATTAAATTTAGCAGAAGAAAAAAGATGTAATTAAAATGAATAAACAAATAAATGGAATTGCTTTTTAACAACTTTGATATACTGTTGTTAATTTACAACTTGTTAAAACTTTATTGTTTGCCGGGTTTTAAAACAGTGATTGTTTAATACGAATTGCCATCTGATTTAATTTACTGAATAAAATCCATTGATTTTTCTATTTTCATTTTACTTACATATACAGTATTGTTTTTGTAAATAATGTTTGATGAAATGTTGCAAGAGTTATCAGATAATTAAAAAGGTAGGATTAAAGATAAATGCTAAAAAGACTAAAGTAATGTTCATGAATTTTCTCAGAAGAAAATGAAGATTGATAATCATGAATCTGGATGAATTTAACAAGTACAAATACTTTGGTCTGATCATTAGTACAGATGTAAACAGAAAGGATGAAATTAATCATAGAGTTAAACTTGGATGAAATGCTTTTGGTAAAAGTAATTTATTATTGAAAGGAAATCTGCCTATTTCTTTTCAGAGTCTTACCAGTTCTCAATTGTGGATCTGATACTTGGACATAACAGAAGAACAATACTGAGTCTTCAGACCACTTAATAAAGTAAGGAGAGATGTATGTTAGGAGTAATAAGGTTATTATTAACATCATTGAAAGAATTAAGAGACTGAAATGGAGTTGGGCTGAACATATTTATAGAAGAGTTGTCAATAGATAGACAGTTGAAGACTTAAAACGAATCTCAAAGGATTGTAAAAGATCTAGAAAGATATTGCATGTGAGATGGATGGATAAAATAAAGAAGTTTGTTGGTATGATGAGAATAAGAGGCTATGGATAAAAAAACTAAAGTTTGAGAGACCATCAATGGTTGTAAACAATGGTGCACAATCATATATTGCAGGGCTGTATTTCTATTTTCCAAAATATATGTGTATGTATAGTGAAAAAAGAATTGTAAAGTAATATTTAATAATAAACTTTTTTCATTTGTGTTGAACGTTTTTTTATTCTTAAGTTTTGAACTATTTTTATCTGCTTACTTAGAAAAATGTGTTAGTTTGATTTGCTTTCCTTTTTTTTTTTTAAAGTTAGGCAAATTATTTCAAAGACAAAATTCCTTAATTACTTGAAATACATGAATGGACAAAGATGGAAAGTAAAAACAAAAATCCAATAATATGAAAAATTCAATTACTTTTGACATGTTACAAATCGGAAATGATAACACTATTATTAAATAATTATTTACAAAGTTCTTTCAACTTTTTTTGAAAACTTTTAAGTATTATATCAAAGAGACAATATAACATATAATTATTTAATACAAGAGATGACTGTTGAAGCATATAAAAAATTGAATTGTTTTCTATCTATGCTATTTGATAATTTTGTGCCATAAAAAATGACCATTTCTTTTTGTGCTCAATTATATTATACAGAGGATTATTTTGAATGACTTTAGCCAAATGAATGAGTGCTTAATTGAATGCAATATTTAAGGCAAAGTTATTTAAAATATTTCTCTATAGAATATTGTAAAGCATAATAATAAACAACTATTTTCTTACTGCATAAAATTATCAGTTACCATGGATACAAGGCAGATTCTTTATTTATATTAGTAACGTTTATCATCTTATGTATTATATATATATACACACAGGGACTTTTTTAAATAATATTTTATATGTTTTTTTTAAATTAGTATCTTATATGTTTTTTTTTTTTTTCTTTTTAGTCATCAGACTGGCTGGACAGCTCTGATAATCAATTTCTACAATATTACTGCTAATGTTCCCCATGGAGGGATGATTGAACACAAAAATGAACTTTTTCAAGTAGTAGAGTCACAATCCATGGTAACACAGCCTAAATCTAAAATACCTCAGATGATCAGTGTTGAAGTAAACACTCCGAAACGGGAACCTTTACTTCAAAAAGGAAATATTGTAATAAAAAATAAATTTAGTCATAGTAAAACTATAGAAGGGAGTGATGTGCCAAATAATGCATCACATGATCTGATGTTTTCGGGTGGATCTCTTCATGGCAGCAAAGTTGAAGTTTCCAAAAGTGATTTTCTTGACTATCAAAAAGAAAATAAAGAACCAGAGGCTGTGAATAAAGTTGATGTTAAAAAAGCAGCATTATTATTTGAAAACGTAAACCATAAATCAGTTTCCAAGTCTAGTGACCTAACTGTTACCGATGTATTTCCAGGAGATATTGAAGAAGTTTCTCCATCGCTTAAAAAAGTAGATGTAAAAAAGGTTAAAGCCTTTTTTGAATTAGGAGGAGCACAGCAAAAAGCAGGCGATAAGCCACTTATAAAACAGAGAGAGAATGAAATTGTGGAGAATGAACTCATGTCTGCAATACCAGAAGAACAAATTGTTTTGATGCAAGCAATTGCCAATGAGCAGAATAAACAGAATGAATTTGACAATGCAATATCATGCCAGAATATAATAGAATCACACTTTGCAGAGAAAATATCAGAACCATATGAAATTAAAACAGAAAAGATATCAGATGCAGAGGATGATGTGTTTTATAGAATTGAGCCCCAGCAAAATTCACAAAGTCGCAGTAATATTCCTATCCCAGCTAAACGTAGTAGTCTTTCTCCCAAAACTGAAATGGCTCAGACAGAAAAGTTCTCTTTTCCACCATCTAATGATAAAATTTCCGCAGGTAGTACAATTGCCACTCGAGTTATCCTTGGTGAGTCCAGTTGTTTTGTTATTGATAAAATAAATTCACCTAAGAAAGCGGAAGCTATAAATGGAGAGGGTGAATTTGTATTCAATAATGAAAAATATGATCAAGGAAATGGCAGCTTTACTGACAAATATCCTAGTCGAGTTAATGGGACGATAATGTCTCCCAACCAAGCAAAAGTTCCTGTGATAAGAAAAGAATCTACTAAAAGTAATAATCCAATCAGCTCATCTTCTGAACAAGAAGAATCCAGACAATCTAAAAGACCAATGGCTGCTCCAAGAAGTTCAAGGTCATCTGATTCAGAAATGTCCAAATCAATTCTTTCACCGAAACATGTTTCATTTGCTGATGAATTGACTATGGAAATTCCTCCCCCTTCAGCACAAATTGTAAAAGTAACACAGGGTGTTATTTATCCCCCAGGAAAATTTTCTGATGACAAACCAGAAAAAGTTACAGGTGAATCACCACAAATTTCAACTTCTCCTAATCAAACCATGGATCAAAAAACAATTCCATCAAAAAAGCGAAAGGAATCACCTTCAGAAGAAAGTGTCTTCATTGAAATAAGTAAATCAAAACTGGAAGCAAAAAAGAAACCTCCACCAGGTGGCATATATGTTTTACCAGCAACAGATATGACTGTTGTTTCTAAGGATAGAACAGTTGTAAGTGATTTTCTTAGAAATGGGGATACTTCTCCTAAACAATATATAATGGAAGAATCAAAAGAAATAGCAGAAATATTATTAAAAAGAGAAGCAGAAGAGGCAGAGAATAAGATGGTACAAGAGTCTACATTAAAATTTGTCAAATCTCCAGGCTTATCAAAGAAAGAGGCAATGAGAGAAAGCTTTTTTAAAACTCCTTCTCCAACTTTGGGTTCACAGGAATTGAAGTTAACTGGCAGTGATCATACAAAGTCAAATGTGCCTGTATCTCCAGTTATTCCAACTCAGAAATTTGATCTACCCTCTAAAATTTCAAATGAAATTAAAATATCTCTTAATTCCTCTATTGTTCCAACCCAGGAATTGGATGCATTGTCTAAAATTAAGATAGAATCTAAGGAGCTAGATCCCATATCTAAAATCAAGGCTGAAATTAAATTAGTTCCACCTCCACCAGTTATATCTTCTGAAGAGCTTGACAAAATATCAAAAATAAAAGCAGGAACTAAGGTCAGTTCATCATTGCCAGTGACAGAACTAACTGCAATATCTAAAGATAAAGTAGAAACTAAACTGATTCCAACTCCACCTGCTAGTCCAGCAAAACAATTAGATACAAAAGTTAGGGATAAGACAAAAGTATTATCACCATCAAGTACTCAAACTAATGTTAATCCTGATAAATTATTTTCTTCACCTACTCAACTAAAAGATCTTTTGAAAGAGAAATCTAAAATGGAAGTCTGTAAAGAAAGTATGAATGACTTAAAATTGACCAACACAAAGGTACCTATTATTAAAAATTCACCAGCCAGTCAGCTTCCACCATTCATTGAAAAAGTGCCATCATTGCCAAAGGCAGAAGCTTCAACATCAGAAAAAAAAAAATTAATCAAATCACCAAACAAAACAAAGCAACAAAAGAAGGCAGAAGTAGAAACAAAATCAGAGAGAAAACCAGTTATAGTAAAAGAAGAAAGAATAGTTGATCCTGTCACAGGCAAAGAAAAAGTTATAATAACAATGCAAGAAGAAATAAGTGATACTACATCCAACCAAGATGGTGATTCCTTTAAAAAACACACCACAACTTCTGAACAAGTCTATGTCAGACAAGAAGGATCCAAAGAAATTAAGACAACTGTTACAAAAGAAAGAAAAGAGACAGTTGCAGTTGTCTGTAATGAAAATACGCTAACATTTCGGTATGACAATGGTGTCTGGAAAACAGAGGAAGGTGAGATTGTTGATTCCTTACCAGTTCCTATTGAAATGATTACTAGGACTATTGAAACAACTCGAGCTTCTTCGACAAAACCCACAGAACATTCTACTGTTACAACTTCTAAAACTACAGTATTACCCCCATCACCACCTCCAACTCCTAAAACACCACCCCAAACTCCTTCTAGTCCCAAGTCTATGGAAACACCACAATCTCCTCTTTCTCAAGATAAGAATTCTAATCATATCTCAACACCAAAAACTTCATCTGATCCAACCCATCCTTCAGAGATCTCTACTCATCATTCACATATAGCAGATCCATCATCCCTTTTACAACCTCCATCCTGTAGAAGTCCTGTCAGCAGAACAGACTCCCATGAATTTTTTGAAGTAGCCATGGATAAAAAAATTAATTCAAGTACCAGCCAGCAACAAAGCCTCAGAGACAATCATAAAGATTCATTTTCTACAGTTGGTAAAATAATGCCGGATGTAAAAAATATTGCCTCTAGTGTTGCCACCAAACTAGTGAAAGATGGTCAAGAAAATAATGTTACATGGCAGCCAGAATTAGTGGAAAGTTTACAAGTAGAAACAAAAAATATAAGAAATAATCAAGAAACTGAATCATCACAAATACCATTATTATCATCTAATTTTCCATCTGGAAATTTAGTTGAAAGAGCACTACAAGTTCATGATCAACCTGCCATTTTTAATAACAAAAAACAAAATTCACTCGTGACAGTTACCACAGCACCACTGGCTCCAACAGTCACTAGAATAAAACATAACCAAGATGAGAAGATTCAAGAACCAATAACTCAGTCCATTGTAACTGTAGTACAAGTTACAACTGAACCTTCTTCTGTACCCAACCTGCCATCTTGCAGAAATTCCACCCCATCAACAGATATGTCTTCCAAGCTAACAATATCTCATAAGCAATCATCTTCCTCATTAGATACACCATCCACCCCTAAAACTATAAATGAGAGTGCTCAAAGACCATCATCTGCACAACAATCTCCAAAAACAGTATATGTTCAAAAGAAAACTGGATCCTTAGTTCCACTACAGGTTAATGTAAATTCTAAAGAAACTGCTGTGTAGTTTTAAGTGAAAAGCTAAGTGTATTCAAGAAAAAATGAAATTTAAATGCACGTGGCTCCCTCTTTGTTAATATTATTGAAATATTTAAATATATGTGTTTTTTTTTTGTTAGTAATTAATAAGAATTTCTATTTTTTTCTTTCATTGTCCATTACTTATTCAATTTACAAGCATAATAATTCTTACAATCATCATCTTTAGATATATATATATATTAGCTCAAGTAGAGATTTTAAAAATCATTGATTAAAAGAAATAAGTTAAAGGTATTATTAACCCTATTTTATATATGAAGAGAATATTGAAAACATTAATATAATGGATGTCTTTAGAAAAATTTAACTTTATTTAAATTTTCAAAAAGTTAAATTTTTCTAAAGACATTTAAGATTAGATAATGGAACACTCCAATATATAAATATTACTAAAATGCTATTATCACAAACTTTCAGGCAAACACCTGGCCTTGTTAGTTTCACTTCTTTTTCTTTACACATAGCAAAATGTTTTTGAATAAACTTGACAACTATCATTTAACATTCTCACATTTGAAATAAATGGATAAACATTAAAAAGGCAAATGATTTCCCATGAAGATGCATTTCTAGCTGAACTGACACTTTTTATGGATCAAGTGACCGATTCATTTCATTTCACCATCATTATTTATCTATGATTTACTGCATGATGTTAAACCTTTATCTATGCTATTATTTAACACATTATACTGTCATCTTATTTTTTTTATTGATTGCACCTTTTTAACAATCCCTTATTTTCTACATCCAATTTCTATGTTTTACGGATTTTGATAATTAGATAAATTTAATAAACAAAGTTAGTATAAAAAATAAAATACCAACTTTGCAAATAAAAAAAGGCTAATAAACAAAAGAAATAGTTACAAGAAAAAGGCTTCATTTTAGTCTTTTAGATTAAATAAATGTATTGTTAAAGCATAATGTCAAATAGTGGAACTCTTTAAAATATTAAAATTGAATTTGTAATTATAAAAAAAAATCAAAATATTGTAATATCAGTTTTGAAAGGAAGTGTTTCGATTACATTTCTTCTTTGATGAAGTTTCACTTTGCTTTTAAAGAATTACTATAAATCAATAAGTCTAGATATAAATGTCAACTACTTATTTAGAAACAAATACTTAATAATTTTACGAAAAAGTAAATAATAAAAAAATAAATTATATAGAGATTAGGTTTCACAATGTAATCAAAGAGACCATTCTGTCTTACTGTTTTCTTATTGGTTGGAAATTCTTTATATATTTTTTTTAAAAATTCACAGTAAATCTAACATCTAATACTTTAAACAAAACTTATAAATCACATAAATAATTTTTTAATTAAAGGGTAGTTCTACCTGACATGCTCGATGGCCACCAGGTGACACTGCGGTACCATCAACAACCGGTCGGAAACCTACAAGTGATAAACTTATATCCAAAAGTGGCTGAAAATTGACAAGTCAAAACGCCTGAGGCTACATATCCAAGAAATACAGCGGAAGTAAACATTAAAAAAATAGAAAATGCCATCATTTTTATGGCATTTTCTATTTTTTTTTAATGTTTACTTTCACTGTATTTCTTGGATATATAGCCTCAGGCATTTTGACTTGTCAATTTTCAGCCACTTTTGGATATAAGTTTATCACTTGTAGGTTTCCGACCGGTTGTTGATGGTACCACAGCATCGCCTGGTGGCCATCAAGCACGTCAGGTAGAACAACCAATTAAAATCTTTACCTTTAATAGTTCAAAACATATTCTGGTCATTAAGAACATGCATTGTTGATCTATGTACCTGTATAATATAAGAACTGAGAGGTTAAATAACAATTTTCAAATACAATTAAACTTTATGACCAGTTTAGCACAATCAAGATAAACTTCATTTATAGCTTGTAAACAAACTGCACAGTAATTTCTAATTTAAAGATATTTTCATTTTAAAGATATTTTTTTCAAAGAGTAAAATGGAAGAGAATAGGACAGATTTTAGGTAACAATTAGGATTTTCAAGACAACTTCTACAAATTTATATCAGAAGTTTTTCTGTAATGATACCTTTTGGATCTAGTGACACTTTTTAAATTTGCACCCATTTATTAATTTTTCTAAATTGCCAAAGTTACAGAAAGAATTCTTTTGTGGTAGGAATAATCTTCATATATACTAATGCTTTTTAAGTATCACTTAAAAAGTAATTTCCAGATTGATTTTTGATAGTAAGAGAAAGATTTACATCTGATTGGATTGCTTGCATCTTTGCAAAATTATTTAAATATTAAATAGTAATTCAAAGTGCATTAATACCATTTTAAATGCTAAAATTCACTATTTTTTTCTATATTCATTTTTTTTGTCAAAAAATATTTGTTATGAATTTTGCGGTTTTTAATTCAAACACAATATTTTGATTAAAAGAATTTTAATCATCTGTGTGGTATAGAATGGTGGATTCTAAAGCTCAAAATCTGTCGATAGCAGTTCAAATATGTTACTTTCAGTGTTCAAAATTTATGTGAAAAGCCATTCAATTTTTTTTTCTTTAAGGATATTTTTGTGAATATGATGTTTGATGAATTCCAAATTGTTTTTATTCTTACTATTCCTCTAAACTGCTCATTACTTTTTCAGATATCAACAAGCCAAAATAAAATACATTTTTACAATTTATAATCAAGAAAAAAAAAATCAAGAATTTTCAATCTTTTTAAATAAGGTAAATAAAATTAACTCCAAACTATGATAAACCTAATATTCCCTGCTAGTCCTTGTTCATAGTTTTGATCCTTTTCAAATAATCTGTGGGAAAAATAAGAATATTAATTAACCTTACTGTACTGACATCTCACAGCGTATTAATGCTTCCCTAAAGGTTGTTAAATTTATCTGCCATAGACAGGAACATAAAAAGATAAAACTAGTTTTAAGCTCATATTTATTAATCACTTGTAAGTTTAGTACAGTGGTAGAGAGCTGAACTTTCAAACTAAAGCTCAAGTGCGAATTAAACTTGAACTATCATTTCTGGTGCTTAAATGTCTTGT
The DNA here is from genome assembly GCA_028023455.1 of Epiperipatus broadwayi. Lineage (NCBI taxonomy): Eukaryota > Metazoa > Onychophora > Udeonychophora > Euonychophora > Peripatidae > Epiperipatus > Epiperipatus broadwayi. The sequence goes on from JAQFVV010006269.1 coordinate 3,693,811, forward strand.
TATTAAGCATATGATTATATAATGAATTAAAGATTTATATTTTTAAGTGAGAGTTGAATCAGAAACTCAATATTTTCTTCTTATTGTTAATCTCTAAATGAAAAAAAAGTGAGTTAAATTCCTTTTAAAGGTTCCACACACTTAAAAATCTTCATAATTTTTGATTGAATTTGGCAATAGTCATAACTGATCTTCACGAAATTGATCACTAGATGGTAATAAAATCAATGTCAAATGTATATGATAATAGATGTCACTACTGTACGTAAAGATTAAAAATAAATATACTTAATCACTAGATGATAATAAAATCAATGCCAAATGTATATGATAGTAGATGTCACTACTGTATATAAAGATTAAGAATAAATATAATACGTCAGCTGAAGCTTTGAAAGAATTTGATTCTAAACTAATGTTTTCTCAACAATCATTTTAAAAAATTTTTTTACTTCTGATTCTTGCTTAATTTCTCTTTAGAAGTATTCACTTTAGGGGTATTAATAGTCAAGTCATATAATTATCACCAGGGTGTGAAAATTTGTAATGATATACTAAATTTATGCATTAAATTTACATTAGTTTGTATTTTAAAGATACTCCTTCTTAAAATAATCAATATGAAATTGCCTTATCTGGTAACAAATTTAAGTTTGTAATTTTCCCAAACATAGTTCTTATAAAAATTTAATTAATGCCAGATGATTTCTACTTTTATTCCATTTATGTTTTCTTGTATAAATATATGTGCTCCTATAATCTATACTTAATTTAAACTTTGAGGCATAAGATTAGCCTGAAATATTTAAATTAGTTTGTACCCCTAGAGGGAGATTACAGTATTTAAATCTCATGCATCTTAATCTCTAGTTTTATAAAAACAGGAAGAAATTAAGAGTAAATTAATTATGTTAGATTTTTACAACTGGAAATATCTACTTTCATTTGTTTAGATTACATTTTATTATCTGCATTTTCATTTTTTCTTGGAATCACATTGTAATTATGGATTAGAATTATAGTTATTAGCAAACATTATAATACAGAAAGAAAAATGTACATAAATATGTTCATATAAGTTGGGTATATATGTATATATTATATGGGTATATGCTTGTACATAAGTATTCAACATTTGTATACACACTGCAAGTGTAAATGAATTATTTGCCAACATTTAAAGGTTGTAAAATTTTATATGATGGAGATATATCCAAGAAATCTCATTATATATGTAATGTTTTTAATTCAAAATTATAGCTATAATTTAAGTAAGTATTGATGGTGGCAGCCATGTTGAATTGAAATGAGTTATAATTGGAATCAGTGATACTTTTATGCTGAAATTAATTTTTATTAAATTTGTGGTAATTTTTTATATTTTTACTAATACTGCAGTAATATACCTTAAGTTATTGAAAAACCATTGATTTTGAATATTCTTATGTAATGCCCTAAAATATAAAATGGATTATTATGCTGAAATTAGAACAACAAAAAAAGTATAATTATATCATATCCATTAAATTAAAAACTATGATTTGATTTTAAATTGTGTAATATTACTATTATCAGTGGTCTTCATTATTTTATGAATACACTTTTTCTACCATCCAGAATAATAAATATAATTCTCTGCAATAAAAAAACCAACAAATACTTGTTATTTACAAACTTCTGAAAAAAACTTACATAAACATATTTAATCAACACTTGATCCATTGTTTTTCAAAGGTCTGGCGAAAACACTGATAAATAGTAAAATCAGAAAGTTATTGAAAGTTGTAGATAAGAAAAATTTAACAATTGTTCACTGAATGATATGTAAAATATAACTCATATCTTAGAATTCAAAGCATTCTCCATCACATACTATTTGCAAAAAAGTGTGTGCATATATACACAATGAATATTTCAAGTTTTTTTTTTTAAACAGTGTCTCCTTATTTCAAACTCATTATATTATCACCATTCATAGTGCAAAAAGTCAGTCCACTCACTGTACATACATATGATCAATTTTTGTTCTTCAAATGAGCTAAATATCAGTTACTTGAATCTTCATGTCTATTTTTCAGCTCAATATTTTTCACTACCAAATCATACAAGGTAGGGACTGGTTTCTATGTATATGTTAGTATCATAATTACTTATGTTTAAAAAAAGTCTGAATATTAATTATCATTAAATATAAGTATATTTTTCTAATGTTTTTATTATGATCTCTTATTTACATTAATTATTGACTTGTAGTGGATCCAATTAGAGAATTTTAAAATAATAATGGAGGGGAGTGATTGTGTAAAGCAGTTTTTGTTTTAGAGAAATGTCAAATTGTTTTTAATTAGAACTAAATTTGAATTTATTTATTAACCCTTCCATAGTTCAACATTTTTTATATCATTCCCTAGTGGCAGTTTCATTTATAATTAAACATTTTATTTTAGTATTAAAATCATTGTTATGAATTAATAAATTAAACTTGATTTATTAGAAATATAAGTTTAGAAATGAAAAGCATTCTTAAGTCTTATTTGAATTCTGTAAATGTTAGAAAAAATAATAAAATGAACTACATAATGAGCAAATCTTTTTGCCTATTGGATGAAAAAATAGATTAACTTTATTTCTAAAACTCAAATGAATTATTGTTAAGTCATCATATGAAATTCTTTTCTTAAATTTAAAATTGTACTTATATTTATTAAAATGTCAAAAAAGTTGTATTACGGTGTTTAGTTCTAATTCCTACCATCAAATGAACGAATAATTAGAAAGTTTTATAGATAGTTGCTAGAATGAAAAAAAAGCTATATGATAGCCACCACCAAATAGTCCATAATGGCTGACAGTTGAGAATTGTTTAGCTATTGACAAATTGAAAAAATGTTTTTTGGGAAGTTATAAGATTACTTTGCTTATATTTTAATTTAGTTTGTAAATAGAATTTATAAAAATGTAATTTAATAAGGAAATTAATTATATGTATGCATGTGTGTATATATATATACACACACACACACACAATAGTATGACAGTGATGTAATGGAAAAATATTAAACTGTCAATTCAAGCATGAAAATTTGGTGTTTGCTGCATTTAGTTCATCTGATAAATGAAGGTGGTTTGCATAATGAGAACAGTTTGTGAGCTGAAATTCCTACATTGTTGGACAGTTACTGAATGGCACATTTGAGAAGAGGGATGCTTTAATTAAAAAAAAAAATTGAAAGTAATAATATTTGTATGTCTTTTTGAATAATAAAAAAAGATGAATCTGTAAATAAATAATATGTATTTTTAAGACACTGATTTTGGGACCAAAGAAAGTAGATGATAGTTGTGAATAAATGACAATGAATAACAATGGATCAAGAACTCATCATATTGTATTTTACATAATTTTTAATCTAATTTTTCTCATTTTGGAGATGAATCCTAATAATTTGAAATAATTATATAAAGTATATTTACGGAATAATTTTTGGCTATGAATACTTTATCACAAGTTTCTACTGAATTAGACAGGTTCTAGATTCAACGAGAATTAAAAGTAGAATTATTTCTGTGTAATATTACATAAGACTGAACCTGTAAAAAGTTATTTGCCATTGATTTAATTAAACAATGAAAAAAAAAGGAATATATTTACAATGAAATATTGAACGTTGTATGTGAAATAATATAATATACTTGTGTCTAATGTTAAGACAAGATTAGTGCCATCTAGTGTAAACTTGAATAATCAGTTATTACCCGATGTATATAAAATCTATATTTAAATCCTCAGATCAGTTTCTGACTTTTGTCTTTACTGATGAGACTGGAAGCTGAGATGAATATAAAAGTCAGAAGATGGGAATTTAAATACTAACGAAAGGGATTCACTAGCTGGTATTGAAGTCGAGATCTGCTCTTATCATATTAAACTGGGAATTTGGTGATCTGTTGTAATTATCTAATATTGTGCTAATCATAACTCATCTTTATTAATAACCCTTTGAATATCGCAGTTTTATATTTAAGATTATTTTAATTAAAAATACTAAAATTGAGGTACTTTCAACTAACTTGATAATGTAATATTAACTACAATAGATAAAAATAATTTTCATATACAACAAAAAATTTGTCATCTGGCTACTTTTGGGATTCAAAGTTTAAGCTTTAATCAAATTTGAATTAGACACGAAGATGCTACTATTGATATTTTAAAAATGCTAGTGGTATTATTTGTTACAAATTCAACATGGCAGTTACTAAAATTCTTAATAGTTTCTGGTTAATATGTCATTTGATGTATGCAGGGTTACTAACCTCATTAAATTTTATTGGTTTACTATTATATATTTTCTAAATTTGGCCTATTTATTGTTTAAAATTGAAGTGAGTAATCCTGATGCCAATATTGTGCATCCCTAGTCCTCCCTCCCCATCACATAAGACTCAAATGTTGGAGTGTTTGTGTAAACACACATACATATCTCACATAAATCTAGATTTAAAACTTATTTGTATAGCTTGGCTTTTACAATTAAATATTTTTTTTAAAAATTATGTAGTTTTTTTTTTTTAACTCCTTTCTTAGTTAATATGTAATATAATTAAGCATAGCATTCTTCCAACATTATATGTAATTTCCAGTTTTTAAAGTAATTAACCAACCATTGTTAATATATTTTTAGCACTTCTGTACCTAGTTAATTGATATGTAAATGCAAATTAACAGTACCAGATGTGTACGGAAATGGCATTTAGGAAGTTTTTAATGAGGAATGAAATCTAATACGTTTCAGAATTAAACATCAATTTTACATACGACTTAGTTCTCATTTTCAAGAGAATTCGTTTCTTAATCATTTTAATACTATATAAATGAAGACTTATAAGTCATATAGTTGTAAAATAATTTATTAAATACAGTATTTTCAGACATGTATAATTCATTTGTATGGGCATTAATATGAATAAGAAAAGTACTCTCTCATGTAAATTGGAACTAAATATATAAAATTGATGGTATTGCATTTGGAATGTATTAAATTTCATTTCTATTTACAAACTTGCTAGATATGCTACCATATAATAAAGCAAATGGTCATTTTGCATCGACATAAAAATCTAGCAGTGGGAAATGCTAAAAGTGTATTAACTGCATTTAATTTATTAAAATAAATTAGAAATTAATAATTTATATATCGTTTTTTTGCCTTTACTTTTTTAAACCATTTTATTTTATTTTTTTTCCATCTGAATTTTTACACTCAAGTCAGTAAATTTTATATCTGTTGAAACCCAAATTAGAAGCAGACCATTTTATTCTGGTGAAAAGTGATTATTATAATATAATGTTCTGGAGTAAAACTGAAAGTCAGATGAAATCTTAGTCAAACTTTAGAAATTCATTGTTATACGATTGCATAGGCTACATACTGTTTCAAGTAACCATAAAAGTTCAAGATGTATGCAATGCACTATTGATCTTTGCTGTGCAATTACTGCTTCAGAGTTATAGCCAATATTTACGTAGCATGGGAATATAATAACAGCAAGAGAAAATATATATATACTTACTGCCAATCTATCAATAACATTTTGCACTGCCTATCATTTAGAGTTATTCAAATATACTTTGTAAACTTTCTCTTCGAGGCATGGAAGTATCCAGCCACTATATTACATCATTGTGACCAAGATGTCTAATGCTTACAGGGAAATGACTACTTATGTGTAAACGAAATGATTGACAAACAAGATATAGGTTTACATTTTGGCCAAGTCATTTCTTATACTTGCCACCTAAATATTTGTGGTACATGGTCATCTTATATACAGATGGACAAATAAATGTTAAAAATCGTTAGGAAATTATAAATGTATTCATGCTGTAGAAATTTGATGATAAACTAGAAGTCTATGGACATTGTTATTGCTATACATTGATATTGACTTCACTTACTGCATAGCCTTAAACAAGCTGTGGGGATAACAATTGTTACATAATAGTAGGCAAAGTTGTGTTATTTTTATATATTCTAGAAGTTAACTATCTTAATTTGTTTCTTAAATTCTGTTAACTAACATATAGCATATGAAGTTTGTATTTTTTGTATTGCATAAGTTAGAATAATTTTGCCTGAAATGTATTACAATAAATGTATTTTTATTATAGCAGAGTTTCAATACGTAATCGACACTGTATGGATGTCCTGCAACCACCTCACCATGTAAGCATTTGCATGATCAATGATATCATACATGCATGTCTTATGCCATGCTAGAGAATGATTTTTTGTTTTGCATGATATATAATCTGGCTGCAATGATTTATAATCATCAATAATGCGATTGGCAACTTAGGTTTTTGCAAAAATATTGTATTATTGCAGTATTTGCTCATTTTCTTAATAAACTGCCCCTGTAATTAGTGTTTTAATTACTTACTGCTTTTTTTTCTATTATAATTAACCACTTTATGTATATTCTCTCAGATCTTGGATTTGTTTGTGAGATTATAATTTTTATTGCAAATCCATTTGGAAATTCCAAGAATTGCTTTTAAGGATTTTACTATCTTAATAGAAAAGACAAAAATGTGTGAAAATTGTCTTATGCAGTCAATATGCTGCAGATAACAACTTAAATAACATACAATAATGTATAGAAAGATTAGAATAAGCCACATACATTATTCCAAGGGCAGATCAATTTAATATTCATAGTGGCAAATTATTGTTGCCATGGAACATAATTGAAAGCTAATTAATCAGTAAAAGATCTTTTGATAGTTGATGATACAGTTATAGTAAAGATATGTGGATATCATTGCCCTTAAGGGAGTAAGGTCTTAGTAGATAACTTATGATTGGGATTCTCTGTATCAAAATATAATTAAAATTAGGATTTGAAAGTTACAAATATGTATAAGAATTACACTACAGAAATATTCATTGAATAATTTCTAGTCTAATGAATGAATAATAAAAATTATTAATATATAAGCTATTATTCAGCAAATTTTGCAATCCATTAAAAGAACCAGAATGCCATTTTTATTCATCATCATCTTCATCAACCATTATCAATCCACTGCAGGATAGTCTCTCCAAGTTTAATCCAACTTCTCTGATCTTCAGCTTCTCTTCTCCATACCACCCCTGCACAATTTATTTCATCCATCTCACATGTGGTCTCTTTCTAGGTCTTTTACAATCTCTTGGAATCCAGTTTAAGATTTCAATTGTCCATCTATTATCATCTCTTCTAGCAATATGTCCAGCCCAACTCCACTTCAATCTTTTAATTTTTTCAATGAGGTCAGTAACACCTCCCATACATTGCATTTTCAATCTCTTCTTGTTACTCCCAACATGCATCTCTACATACTTCTTTGAGCGGTCTGAAGTCTCTGTATTGCTCGTCTATTAAGTGTCCAAGTCTCAGATCCATAAGTAAGAACTGGTAAAACACATTTGTTAAAAACCTTCCTTTTCAAACACATAGTCATATTTCCTTTTAGTATCAAGTTATTTCTACCAAAAGCACTCCAACCAAGTTTAATTCTATGATTAATTTCATCCATTATGTTTCCATCTGCATTAATAATCTGACCAAGGTATTTGTAACTGTTAACTTCTAATTCATCATAATCAATCTTTATTTTCATATTTTGAGCAAATCAATTAAACATTAGTTTAGTCTTTTTAACCTTTATCTTTAGTCCTACTTTCAACATTTCCTGCAGCTCTGAAGCATTATTTGCAAAAACAACTAACTATATCATCTGCAAAATGTAAATGACTTAAATAATCTCCATTTACTTTCACTCCTTTAGTTTCCCATTTTCATCCACAAAATACTTCTTGCAACGTTGTTGTAAAAAGTTTTGGAGATATGGAGTCACTTTGTCTTACACCATTTTTATTAGCTTTATATTTTTTGCCATTATGTGGAATAATCATAAAAATACAAGTCAGTATAATAGATTACAAATGAATATTTTTCTATAAGTATCAATAATTGGAAAACATGGTCTAACCTGATTATAGCCTATGTATTTATAATGTGTTTACACAAATTCTGTGGTGAATGTCAATAGTAAAATGGTGACAGCTCTTGAAGAGTGTATAGAGCAATTAGATGTTATATGTAAATAAACTTTCCAGATAAATCAAGCCTACTTATAAGAAACATTTTATTTGTTTAAAATGTTTATTATATGAAGATGGATTTAATGATGATTACTCCCCCATATATGTGATTATTGACTCCAGTCCATGATTATGGATATTAAACTTGGCAGATCAATATCAAATGATAGTAGTGTTTTTAACAATCAACCATATATTTATAGCAAACTATAAGGGCACATAGCTAATTGGTTATTATGTGTAAATCTCATCACCCCACTCATTCCTCAAAATTAACTACTAGAATATCAGAAATTGTTGACAGGGCACCACTCAGATAAATATTGCAGTTAGTATCTGATTATTGCCTTAACATCAGATTTCTGATATTCTATTGGTTAATTTTAAGCATTGCACTGTGAACAAAAAAATTAGTGTAAAAAATTTTCTTTCCAAAATGCTCAACTCACTTCCTGTCTTTGTATTACTTATTTTAAATAAATGAATAAACCCACAAATGTTAATTTCCTATAGCACTTTCTACAATGCCTTTATTGACAATTTTGACTGCTTAACATTCTTCATCAGAACTAAAAAATACAAATTGTATTACAATATATATATTTAACAAAATATGTCTTTAAAAAACATTTATATGTAAAAAAAAAATAGTCAAATTGTTTATTGCTTAGGCAGTTCATGGCACTGGATATGACAAGCTGAGTTTCAGAGTCTGCCACTGTTTTAAACCAGGCTTGTATGTATAAACCACCATACATATATTAAATAATTTATCTTTCATATATAAATTATATACCATAATAGAATTATGCCACTAGAAAATTATATGATGCCATTTTACTCCAAGGAATGATTATTTATCATGTCCAACAGGCAATCGTGTACAAAATAAGATGATTAGGACCTCAGACTGAAGTACATGCTAAGCACCAGCTTCAAGGCAAACCCCAGTCATATTTTCTAATCATTCATCCCATATATGTTTTCCTAATAGGGATGTTTTAATTAGCTCTATCAGATTCTAAATATTAAACACACATCAAATATTTGGCTGACAGGTGAGGAATGAGGCTTTTTTTAAACAATTTAATAATAAAAAATTTAATAAAATAAATTTATTTTCTCTAATCCCTTATATTTAAAAAAACAAACAAACTATTTTTGAATGGATTGATGACATCAGTCAAGCATATAATGACAATTCATTTTATTTAATTTTTTAAATCTTTCTCAATTTGATTGATTTCCTGGACCAGGGTTAATATAATATGAAAAATAAATCTTAAAACGCACAAAAACAATATTTATACATATCAATGGAGTTAGATTAACATTACTTAAAAACTATTGCAACAGTAAATTAAAATTTAAAAAGTTTCTTCAAAAAATTAATTTGATAAATTATTAGTAAAGTTAGTAATTATTCAAAATGAGTCAATTGAAATGATCTAGTCTTTTCCTTCAGACATTTAATATTTTGATTTAATGATAAATGAGTCTCTATTACTGATGGAACTTGAATTTGTTTTTTCTGTTGCGACTTTCTATACGTTTACAGATTACTTAATAATGGAGAATATCAGATAGATGTTTAATGTGTTATTTCTCTTTGTTGGTACACATGCTTTATTTCTCTCTGACGGTTTTCAGTAGGCGATTAATTAGTGATAACAAACGATCCCTAATGGTAGGTATTAATTAACTAGGCATTTATTTTAGTAACTCTTTGGTTATTTCACTGCATCACTTAAGACTTAATCATGGAAATATGTGGCAAACACTCCATCAGAATCTCTCAGCCATAATATATATGAATACAGTATCATGCTCAAGGCTTCTAATTAATAAGCTATTGGGAAGTTAATTTGGAGGACAATAGAAATGCTTTTTCATGTAGTTGATTAGCAACAATAAAAAAAACGAATCTTTTATCCTAACTCTCCCATTGATTATCAATCTTCATTTTTTTTTTATTAATCAACATTAAAATTTTTGAAAAGAATTATATTTCTGAATTATAGCACAAAAGTTTTACCATAATCCTTATATATTATTTTTTATAAGAGAACAAGGCAAACAGAGGTTTTAATCTTTCAATTTATTTTCCTAATCTCATAATTTATCTTAATAAAACCATTTTTTCCTCTAAATATATTTATATTTTAAGCAAATGAAAAGAAGGAAAATTTTCATTTCTTTTTTAAAAAAAATTCCTTTTAGTTTTATACAAACTTTTAAAAAATTTGAAATATATAGCAATTTTTCCACCCCTTTTAGATTAAAACTAACTAAGCTATTATTAAAATTAATTTTAATCTCTTAGCTTTTATATTTATTGGGTTTTATATGTGACCCACGATGGTGAAGTTATAATACATAACAGGCGCTCATACATAAGTATGGCCATTCAAATTCCAAGAAACAACAACAAAAAAAAAAAAACAGCTCTAGAAATGAATTTTGCAATGATTACACTGGCAAATCTGAATTACAAATATGTCCATGTCCAATTTTCTATTTAGTTGATATTTTGCTATGTTGTCTTAGTTTTTGACATATTTCTAACACCATGTCTAATTGTAGCTTTCCAATGTATTCTATTCTCTGCCATATCTTCCAAAAATGTAAATGGGGTCTACTTCTATGATGAAAACTATGTTGAAGTTCACCATAAAACACCCTTTTGGGAAGTCTAGCATTGTTCATTCATTTTACATCTATCCAATGAAAGTGTGATTTTACAAATGGACTCTATAGTATCACATCTACAAAACAAACATATTGATTAGTTTTGTGATCTTGCCATTGCATTTTAAAAATGTTACCAGCATCCTTAAATGAAATTTTTATATTTGTATTGGTAGGATGTCCAAATCTAATTTCCATAAAATAAATTAGGTAAAATACTAACTATAAATAGCTAACTTAGTGGCTGTAGTGAATTCCATGTGATGAAATATCTTAAAAATAGAAATAGCACATTGAATCTGTGTTGTGCCCAATATCTAAGTCTCCCAAATTGGTTTACATTCTCAAGTTGATAACTATTCAAACTAAAAGTTGCAGAGAATTTTCCTTGTCATTGGCTGGTAAAGAACTTTTTTTAAAAAAATTAAATTATTAAACAAAAGTCTTTATATATTGTATTCAAAATATTAAATACATTTTGTAAATCAACTTTTAAACTGGAAAAATCTAGAATATAAGAAAATATTCTTTTATTACTTTTGATTTAAATTTAAAATTCGATTATCAGACCTAGACTTCTCTTTCATTAAACCATCCACAAACAGTTCAAAATAACACCAGTTTTCAGTTCAAATATCCAATTTTTTTCTCTGTAGTAATAATACTTCCAATCTATCATATATACGTATAATATGAATAAACTTTGATGGACAGCCAACTGATTTCAAGTAGTGCCATAAAACTGTTTGATTAATAGTCAAATGCCTCAACCTTATCGATAAAAGTGATATATAATTATTTCACTTTTTTTTTATTTGAATGGCAACAAAAACTGTCTATAGTATTTTTTGATTCTCTAAACCACATTAAGTCACTGGATCATTCATCTATGATTGGAAGCAATCTATTCAACAAAATACTCTAAAGTGCTTTTACTATAATAGATAGTATTTCATGACTGTATCTATTCTTTTTACTTTAGAAAACTGGAACAATAGAAGCCAGCAGTTTCATGGGTCCATATATTCCTAAAAAATTCCTATATTTTTGAAATTAACATACCACAATATTTTAAAACTTCCTCAGAAATTTCATCAGGATCTGCAGCCTTTCCACTTTTAACATTATAGAGAGCTGTTTTGATTTCATTAATTGAATATTTTTGGCTAATTTTTAGATTTGAATATAATTAAATTTCTTTATTTCAATTGTATCATTATTAAAAAAATGATCAAAATACTTTTCCATTTACTCAAAATATCAGTTATATAGGACTGAGCAGTCTTGCTGGATTTAGTAAGATTATGATACCATTTCTCAGATCCATATATTGCTTTCACTGCATCAAAAAAGATTTAAAGTAATTATGATCAGCAAATGTCGGTATTTTTTTTGAATCTTTAATTCACTATTCATTCGTAAAGCTTCTGGTTGCCTTTAGATTTTTATTATGAAGTTCCACATTCATTTTTTGGTCAAATAGAAAATACATTTCCTTTTAATCAAATTATTCATAATAAGATCATTGACTGAAAAACAATCATAATTCTTTTTAGTAAACTTACAAATAGATTTACTTGTATCCATAACACACTCCTTAAGAAATTCCATGCATCAATAATACAACAATTCTGAAGATCCATATTAGTAATTTTAGTGCTTAATAGCTGATGAAATTTGGTATGTAGATTTTTCTAAAGAATGAACATCAATTTTTTTATATAATTTGAATATCTATTTTCTAATATATATATATCATTTTAATGTTGGAACATACTAATCTGTTACATCAGTGCTCACATATGTTCTCTTGTATTTTGACTCTTAACTATAATGTAATCTATTAAATGCAATTCTGTAGAGTGCAGATGATACATGTTCCCTTATAGCAGTTATTCTTCCTAAATAAAGCGTTTGTAATAGTTAAAACTGTCAACATAATAATAAATACATTGTGAAATGTACGTTAGAAAATGTTTGAGGATTAATTTTTTTATATTTACCCTTTTTTAAATTATGGATAACTAAAGCTGCTGATATGAAAATTGCAGACATGGAAAAGGGATACTGGCCAAAACAGCAGATAGATTTTTGTTATTTTTAAAATACAGGTCAAGTATAATGGCACAAGTCTTACAATGTCAGTAAAAATTATATTGAGAAATGGATGTTTTCTATATGATCATATTAACCATTTATAACATATTTACTGATCTTGCTTCATTTATTGCTTAAAGATATCTAAGAAATAACTTCACAGGAAATCAATATTATTAGTCTGTAAGAATATCTGAATTTAAGACAGGTTTCAAGTTGTTAATATTTAATTTGTGAAATAAACTTATTGGCAGTCACTGAATAAGCTGCTGATAGAGACTATGGTTTGAAGAACTGGTATTTACATAACTTAAAAATAACCATGACTAAATGCTGATAAAAATAGAATGTCATCATAAATAGTGAAGACAGCACCATACAACTTTTTTTACTAAGAATTACACTGGAATCATTGATTAATTTAAATTAATCTAGAATTATCACTCTCTACCCAATAATAGATGTCATCCATTTACTGATGAATACTAGGGAGTTAGTAGGTTGGATATGGGAAAGCTACTTGAAATAAATTCCATGCCTATTTATGTTTTGAAAGAAAAAAATCCTAACTTTTTATACTTGCTTAACATGTCAATTTTAATTCTAAAATATTTTATTTAAGAATTTGATTTACATAGATTTAGGTGCACGAACACATCAATATAATGAGTAAAAAATATTTGTTTTATAAGAATACTTTTGACAGAAAAATTGGAAATAATAAATTAAATGCAAGCAAGAAAAAATGTTAATAATTATATTTAATTTCAAAATCAATGAACTATTAATTTATGAAAATGATTATTAAATAAATGCTTTTTTAAAATACGTAAGTGAATAAATACAGTAAATATAAATTTTAATACAAAAACTATGTGAATATAATTTACAAAGATTTAAATTTTCACCAAATAAATTTTTTTATATAAATCAACTTCAATTAATAACACTATTTTACTTAGATATTGAAAGTTGAAATATAATCATTGAATAGTAGAAACAATTAAAAGCAATATTCATATGTATACTTTTATATAAACTTCTGACATGCATAGACTTCTACCATTAACAAAATTGATAAACCATTCCATTATGACAGCTATCTGGTCAAAATATTTTGTAACATCTATATAGAAATTGTTGGGGCATAAATCAGAATTCTTTGCATTTGATATCTTTCATTAAATTGAATAACTAATTTTGCCACTAATGCACCAACAATGTTGTTCTTCACTTTTTATTTATAATGAATTACAGTCAAGTTGCATTTCTAATATTTGACCTTTTGTAGCAAAGTACTTACTCTTTTAAATTATGTCTTCAGATTTTCTTCTTATTTCATAAAGTCCAACAATGCCACATTTAATATTAGTTTTTCCATTTCATATAATTTTCCTTTATTTGAAAGTGGCCTGCAGTTGTAGATATCTAAATAAAATCATCATCAAATGTCAACTTTAATATTAGAATTGTTAAACAATTGAAAATGCTGAGATAAATTTGATTATGGTGACAGAAATGAAAGAAGACACAGATTTATATGGTTCACACACAAAAAAATTATATATTATTAATTTTTTTTGGAGGAACATTCTCAACAAAATGGACATGGGAGTATCTAAATGAAGGTACTGTAGAATTGGATATTTTGACTAAAAGAAAATGTATATTTCAAGATTATAATGTTCTTAATAGATTCAACCTAGGAAATAAAGTTGGTAAATTTGTAAGTGCAGTCAGTAAGATATCTATCTGCTGACAGGTTACATGCATTGACTTTTAAAGTCATTTTGTTTTTTTATTGTATTGATACAAATAATAATACATGCATGGGTAGATGTGTTTTTCTGCTTTTTCTTTGTAAGCATGATAATGTTTTCTATGGAATATTTTAACTTATCTAATCCATGAAATATAGTTTTTAATTTTTTTTTTCTAGTGATTAGTATCTGCCTACAATGCGAAGATCTGAAGTTCAATCTCTCTAATTAACATTGTAGAATTCACTTTAGTCTTCCAAGTAACTTCCGGAAATTGCTATTTAATGTACACAACTATAAAAGAAAAATTATATGCATTTGTATGTATATATCATGAATGAAATTTTTCATGCAACTTGTCAGCAACGTTTACTTAAAAAATATATATATAAAATTATTCATGTTTACATTTATTTTTGTAGGTTTGTCCAAAATCAAAACAATATTATTCATATTTATGAATGTAATTATTTTAAAAATTATTCTTATTACAAACTTGGGATAAAATGAACAAAAAATATATTTTTATGTCTATATAGTTTGTTCATTTTATTAAAAAAATTTGCTTAAATAGAATTTTGTGGAAAAAAAACTTCGTAATTTTTATTGCATTATTAATAAAATAATTTTTATAAGTTTTATAAAAAAAGATTCCACATCTAAAAACAGAAAAATGTAATGAATTAATATTTTTACTTCTAATACCCATAAATTTAAAAAATATTATTCCTTAGAAACTTAAACTTCATTAGTTATTTTAAAATAATGCTACAAGTTAAAATGATATATATATATTAAGCACATTACATTTTATTCTCAAACACAAAAATACAATGCCTAAACTGTATATATATATTTTCATATAGCAATATATTGTTATATAGTTTCAATGCCAATCATCTATATATATTTTATAAAATTCCATCCAATTTATATAGTCTTCATATAATAATTAAAAAATATATATGGTGTTAATAAACTGCCATGTATAATTACAAGAAAAACATATCACACATGATTCATCAAATTATTCAAATGACCAGGTTATATTATGTAGATCAAAGTGACATGCATGAGTATGTTCAAAGACAGGCTATTGCATATCTAGGACAATAGGATAGTAAATATTGTCTTTTATTCTTCAAGTGTTGACTGATATAATGAGAAAATCACAACAAATAACACAAACTTTTTACTAAAAAAGATTATCATTAAATATTGGGAATATGCGAAACAAAAATCTGGATAATTAAAATGATATGGAGAAATTGTTTAGACTTATTATGTTTGGGATTTAAAAGAAAATCTGATAAAATTATGGAAAAAAATGGAAACATTCTTAAAAGGATAAGGTTTTTATAGATAGATGAGAAAAGAAATTAATATACTATGTTAATGCAGTTGTGAATATTGCAAAAATAGAAATGTTGCCCCCCCCCCGCCAATCATTCAGTTTACAAAATATCTTATTATAGAAATACTTCAACTCTTTATATCAATAATTAATTTTCTTAGTGTTTATATTAATAATATTCTCATCTGTATCTGTGCTTAATTCATGCATAATACTAGCATAGACAGAATAATCAATTATAAACCAAACATTTATCTTGCAAAATATATGCATTATTTATATATTACTTCCTTAATAAACGATTTCCTAACTCTTATATTTATTAGCAAACTTATTTCACTTTTAATAGTACAATATTTATTAATTCATTTTAATATTTACAATAAAAAGAGTATACATATCCAGACATTCTGGCAATGTAATAGCTATACTATAAAAGCTAAAATAATTTGTGTTAAGGTTAGATGAAAATGATTAAATATAAGCCTCATGTTTTGAGGTGGTATGATCTTTTTCCTACTTAGGCATATACATAGGTTTTCTTAGATCAGATAGCGCTACCAAATTTGCTAAATGTAAAATTGTTAAAATATCACAGGAATCTATCCATATAGAATATTTTGCGTTCTCATCTAATTTTATAAATATATGCTGTAATTGCATCTATTAGTTATATATATATATAATGTGAAAGTAATGGTTTAAATATCAGTGAGCTATATATATCATTTTAATACTTATAACAAGAAACCTGGCAAAAAAATCACATATTTATGCATAAAACTTTACTACTGATTTATTTCTGGATTTTTTTTATTTTACTACAGTAGTTAAAAAAAAAATAATTATCTTATAATCACCAATTTTTTCGAGAAGAGGAGGAACAAAATAAAACTTGGGTACCTACATAGTGTATGGTTTACTAGCTTTATTGATTTACATTGTATTTATTAGTGCGCAAAAGAAATATGGATGAATTCATAGTAAAAGAATATATTAAATTAAATAAATATATTTTACAATAGAAAAAAATTAATTATTTATCAAACCAGGATAACAAAATAATAGTACAGTGACAAATCGTATGTATGCATAAATGCAAATCCTGACATTTTACTATGACTACATTTATTGTTGAATTTATGATTGTATATTAAATATTGCTTTTATTCCATGCACATTTTGTGTGTGGATTAGCTTTTGCTTTCTTTTAAAATATATTTTTTTCATTTTATTTAATATATGCTTGTAAGAGTAAATTCAAGAATGTGGCCATTTTTTTCTTTTTTACGAATTTTTATTTTCTATATATATATTTATTATCAATGGTTTTTTTAAAAAAAATTTTTTTTGATGTATTATTATTTCTGTTACAAAATATATTATTTTTTTGATTTAATACATTCTCATAGCTGTAAATTCAATAATAAATGCTGACATTTAAATTTAGTTTTTTTTTTTTATTCTATTAAGTAGTATGTAGCTCCATCAAACTGCATACATATTAATACCAAAACTTGTTTCAGATTTTCATTTTTGCAGAAAAAAAAATTGAATCCAAAACAAAAATAATCTCAAGAATTAAATTTGAGAAATGTAGTTAGTTAAAAAATAATGCTTTTGTTTTCTTTTAAAAAAAAAAATTCACATTGCTGAGATCATAATCTATTTTACAGCTAAGTAAAATATAATTTCAAAATTTTATTTCCCTATATTCTCTTAATAACATCCAGAATAGTAAGCTTCAACTACATTATACTTTAATATATTAGTATTTTAGTTTTGATATACTTTTTCTAAATTATATAATTTTCTATTTTGAATTCCCAAGATAACAAAGAGATAGAAAGGGGAAGGGGTTAGAAATTCTTAATTTTTTTTTTTCTTGCTTTACTTATAGTAAATGAGGACACAAATATTTATTCACAATTGCTATCCACAATATCTGGTTTCATTAAACTGCAAAGACGCAGATATCACGGTTTCATAATTTCATTGTCATAGAAAGAGCAAAATATCTACTTGATTGGTACATGATCACGTTGGTACAAGATACTGCTATGTGGTCTCAAAACATCGGATAATGACTTCCAATTTGCTGATACCTTCACTTTGACCTGTAATTTGATCCACAAAAAAATTAGTTGACTATTCTTTGGATGCAAAGCATGCAAAATAATTCTGCCTTCTGAACATTATATACTCGTATTACTGTCAACAAAAATACATCTAGAGGAACTTTCATTTTTTTCATGATGTGACTTAAAACATTTTTACATGTAGTAAATACACATTATACCAATTTTAAAATAAGCATTAACATTTAAATTATAAATATAAAACTATAAAATTTCATTACCATCTGCATATATATACATGATTCGAGCATTGAAACTAGTTAATACATTCTTAAAGACAATCATACTTTTTGAAAATTATAAATTAGACATTCTACTATTACAACAACTTATTTAATTATTCTTATAAATATTCTTTCTGCTATTTTGTTTCTTACTTGCTGTTATTTCTTGTTTGAATCTTTTTTTTTTTTAGAATTATTAATTAATTAACATAACACATTCTGAAAGATGAAACATTTGATATTCTAACCTTTTGTGAAAATTATTACTACTGTTTAAAACACATAAGTTTGAATGCACATTTCTGTATTATAATCTGACTGGTTTTGATGAAATTATAATACTTTGTCAAAATGTACATATACAAAATATAGTAAATTTCCGTAAATTTGAATCTTTAATAAGATATATTAGATGAGAAATATTGTATAAGAAACAATTTTCTCCTGAAAATTTGACTTAGAATATGTAATTTTCCAGAAACCAATATTATTTTATTGTCTCACCATATCCATTAAGACAAAAAGTTAATATAATTGTCTTTTTGATTAAAATACTGATACAAAGCTATCAATATATGTGATTTTTTTGACAAAAATTTAGTTTAAAATAAATTTTTTTGCTAACATCTGTCTAATGAGGATAAACTACATATCACAAATAGTCACATGCAGCTCTAAAAATACGACCAGTACAGTTGATGTTAAACAGAATGTGAAAATTAATGTATCTTAAGACAAATTTAAATGCAATTTTAAATTATTACCAACTTCTACCATTCAATTTTTCTTAAACTATATTCAAATTATAAATATGATAATTTTCTCATATTGAAATTAATAATTGGCATTTCACTCCCCTTCCACACTACTGTTAATTCCCTGAAAGGTCACTGAATATTTTTTTTTCTCGCAGTTCCATTAATAGCTTTTAGGCAGCTTAATAATTTAATCTACCTCACTATTCTTAGTTAACCAGAGATTGTTCTTCCTAAACGATACGATTAACTTATTAAAACGATCGAAAAACTCATATTGTTGATATATTTAGGATTGGGGAAGGAAAAAAAATTATAATGCAAAATGTTATTCTCCATTTAAAAGAAGACCTTGTTAACAATTATTCCTTAGTAAAAGCTTTAATTAAAAATTGTAAAGTATGTACATATTGTTATATAGTTTAAAGCAGATGTGAACATTTTAAATTTATGTCATAACCTTGTTACATATTTACACACCATTTTTTTTTTTTTGTGTTTCACATGAAGTACAAAACTGATTGTTACATATCTATTTAAATAGAATACACAAATTATATTGTCTTTGTTTCACTAATAAAACATTTCACTAAATTTGTATTTTTTTTCTTTTTATTTAGTTTATCAAAATTGAATGTTTTATAAGATATCTAAACGTTTTAATTAATGTCTGTGTATAATTCAAGCAATGAATATTTCAGTATGGTTTGTGATTATTTTGAAAAATCTTAATCTGTCTTTTATATGACAGTAACATTGATTTTACTCCCTCCCTTCTATTTTCACGAGTGTGAAATAACTTTAAATATAAAAATAAAAACCAATTGGCCTTCTTATTCTGAGATCTATCCAAACAAACAATCAAAAGAAAAACAATAAGAAATAAAATACATCACTATCAAATAAATAAGTAAAAACATGGAAATATAATAAGCAAAAAATAAAAAAAAAAAACTGCAGAATAAATGGGCATTTCATATTCTGAATAACATAAGAACATTTATATGAAAATTAAAATGTTTTAGTATGCTAGCTAAAAAGGAAATTAATTTACAGCAATGTAATAAATAAAAACATGATAATATATTTAGAAAATAAATCAATGCAAAATTATATAAATGAAACAAGTTTTTATTATGCAAAATATGAAACTATATTTGTATAGTTATTAAATATATTATTTCCATGTCTTGTAAAAATTTATAATTTTTAAGAGGGTGGATTTTATTTCTTTTCTAAGTAAATTATTTTCAAGCATTAGAACTACATACATTTTATTAATTGGTTTTCATTGGCAATTTATATCTACTACGTAGCTCCATCTACTAGGAAAAATATCAAGTTATAAAAATATCAAAATTATATTACTAAATTATTGCAAATTTTATCTTTATATTAAATTAATTAAGCTTTACTTATTTTCTCATTTCATAATTGGTTTAGTCAATACACAATTGTGAAATTCTAAGACCATCAGTATTTTAAAGTATAGCCATCTTTTTTTTTCTTTATACAAAAGTTAAAAGATGCTGTCAGAACAATATAAAATATATAAACAATGTTTTAAAAGAAATTAAGTGCTTATATAAGAGTACTTATGAAATATGGTATGACAACTGATATTTTTCATTTTGATTTGTAAATTACAATTACAAAAATTTTTCAAATGGTTTTTATAAGCCTTGCTGAAGGATTCATTGATATAATAATAATAAATAACCACTTATCAACGTGTATGGCTGTTCTTACTAAAAAAGAATGAGAAAACTATTCTGGGAACTATAAATACACCCACATATAAAACACACTGGTTCATTTTTCTGTCTACTTAATATTTTATGATTACTCTTTAATTAAAATTTCTTCAGTAGGAACACATTTCTGAAATATTTCAACACTATGTATAATTGTAGCTCTCCAATGTATTCTATTCTCCCAATAGAAACAATCAACATAGCAACTCTTTAGAATGTTTTAGAGATACTCCCACAAAAACGAGGCTCAAATTTACCATAAAATACCCTTTTAGGAAGCCTTGCATTATGCATTTTACATTCCAATCCAATGAAGTTGTGGTTTACAATAGTGGATTCTATAGTATTACATCCAACAAATTGAATAACAGATTGATTAGTTTTATGATCTTGTCATTATATTTTTAAAATTTTACAAAGCATCCATTAATAATACTTCTCTAGCTTTTATAGTGTATCAATAGGATATCGAAATATCACTTCTATCCAATAAAATAGATAAAATAATAGCTCTATATACATCTAACTTAGTTCTAGTACTTGATTTTCCTGTGATAAAATATTTTTTTAACTTGTTAAAAGTAGCAGCAGCATTTTGAAGTCAGTTGTGCCTTAACATCTAAATCCACTTTTCTGTTTATAAAACTGGTTTACATTTTCAAGTTAACTATTCAAGCTAAATGTTGGAATTTTCCTCTATCACTGGCTAATAAAGAATGAGTTTTTTCAATATTAATTATTAAACCAAAGTCTTTACACGTCGACTCAAAACTGATGCAAAAACAATAATTATATAAAAATATTTGAAAACTACAATAATTATTTTATTATAAAAAGTTATCTTTCCTACAATACCAAACACCATGTTTCTGCAGAATATCAGTTAGATATCATATTTGTTTTTTACTGAACTGTTTTTTTTTCATTTCCTGGATCATTCATTATTTTCTTCTCCACTCAAAAAGCATTAATTACTCTATTTTCAAATGGAGTTTAAAATAGAATCATACAAAAGTTTAAGTAATTACTATTATAGTGACTAAAAATACATATCAGCATTGTATCTAGTAGAGGTATTTATTGACCTAGATCTAGTTAAGAATTTTTATTTAGATGTAATATCATTATAGAAGATGACGTGAAATATACAAGATGCCATCGTAGACATATATATTTAACCATGTTTCTCCATCATACATATATTCTCAAATATGAAAATAAATGACTACATATATTGTATTTCTATGACTGATGCTAAAATGCATAATGGAAAGACAGTAACAATGTTCAACAAAATCAATAAAGACTGAAACAAAACAATTCACTCAATACTTTTAAATTTAAAACTTTTGTTTTCATTTTCCACAATACCTGTTTTTCAAATGTATTTTAAAATTAGTACTATAATGCACAATAAGTTCCACTTTATCCAATCATCAGTTCTATCCACAAGTTACTTGTGTCTATGTGATTTTTTTCATGAAAATGTCTATTGTGGTTTGCAATCTTCCATTAATTTGTTTCAAGTGATTCATCCGTACGTCTGAAAATTTCTGCTGCAGATCTGCTTCCAAATATTTATTTGGTTTCATCAGGGTGTTCATCAATTGCAGTTATATATTAACAATTTTCTTCACATTTTACCATTCCATAACCATAATAAAGATTTCAAATTTATTTTATCCCAATTTGATGAATTCATTTTATTCCTTGTGTACAATAATTTAATAATGGGTAATTATGTTATTCTCTATTTCCTGAAAAAGACTAAAAACCCCCAGAAACTATACTAATTAAATAATTGCTAGTATGTGACATTCAAGCACTCGCAGTGACAAGTTGAACCTCTTGAGCTCACTCTGCCATTATGCTAAATTATGCAGACAAATCCAGTTCTGCCACCTAGAGGAAGTTTGCATAATCAATAAATGCAAGTTTTATTCATATTTCCAGATTAATTTCTAGGCAATGACTTCTACCATTATGAAATTTTCGATCTAGTGTACCTTTCCTCCAGCTGCCATCTTTTATTTCTTTTTAAAATATTAAGTTATCAGCCTGAAATTCAAAAACATTTTAATCTTCTCAATTTAAGCCAAATTTTAGGAATTTATTAAGGTATTCCCATTTCTGACATCAATCGATTACTCAAGTTTATACAAGATACAAAAATTTGATATTTAAAAGCAAAGTGTAGGCACCAGAGATCATATTTAAAGATTTCATTAGTTTCAAAATATTAAATATATAATTCTTAAGATAGTTACAATATGAAAACTTACACAAATTAATACCTGAATAAAAATGGAAAATAAAACAAACACTCTCAATTAAAATGTGTTTTAGTATTCTTATATTATGCACTGTCCTCTGTTCTAGAGGAATCAAATTCTTATAAAAAAAATTAAAATATGGTAATTAACCATTAATTTAATATAAATAATACCAACTTTTTGTAAATACATAGCATTTTGTTTTT
Organism: Epiperipatus broadwayi; assembly: GCA_028023455.1. Lineage (NCBI taxonomy): Eukaryota > Metazoa > Onychophora > Udeonychophora > Euonychophora > Peripatidae > Epiperipatus > Epiperipatus broadwayi. The sequence goes on from JAQFVV010006269.1 coordinate 3,717,210, forward strand.
GATATACTTATTCATTTAATAAAATGAACATTAACCAAAATGTCATTAGTGAAACTAGGAAACGTTGAACATAATTTGGTGTATTTTCAACATGAAATGACTAAAGACCTCAACAATGATTTCTCATAAGTCAAATTACATTTGACAAGTTTTAAGTCCGATGTTTAACTAATACATAATAATTATGACTGGTTTTAATCCAACAATTTTTTTTAAAGTACTGATTATTACTATTCAATTAATAAAGATCGAAATACCAAAATCTAGTTTTAAAGTATTTTGTATTTGTACAAAACTATTTGAATTATTAAAATGTATGATGTTAATAGTTTTTGATGAACAAATCAAACAGACCACTAGTATCATTTGAAATACCTTTTTTTCTTTTATTTAAAAAAAAAAAAAACTATTTCCTTTATTTCTAAACAAATACCTACTGAATACTCTACAACATATCTTACAAAAGAAACTAAAAGCGTAACGTTTGAAATGTCATCCTAGCGAGCTGCCGCCACAGCTGGCAAGCTTGACCTCTTTCCGGAACAGTGAGTTAAGGCAATAGTGGCGGAAAACTTGATACCACCTAACACAAAGTTTATGTCACATGACAAGCTTTTTGTCTTGGCAGGTGGTAACTGCTATGAGATGCAGTTGTTTTTTTTTAAAGGAGGAGCCACAAAAGCAAATCCCTGTGGGTTAGCTTGCGGCAACCCCTGGAATGTAAAATTCTTGGTACTGAATAAGAGTCTCAGCCAAGATAGAGTCGATGATAGTCATTTACTCCAAAGGCAGCATTACATTTGGGACACTTCCGCTGCCGTGTCTCATAGCGAGTCTTCAGGCAGTCAAAACAGAATACGTGAAAACATTTGGTAAGAACACCATCCTTTCTTTTGACTTTACATGAAGGACAAGTGAGTTGTTCCTAAAAAGATATATATATAAATCACATAAAAATTAAATTTGACAGCTTATATTATAAAATACAAAGTGATATTTTTAAAAAAATATCACTGTTTTTAAGTGAACAATAAATCCACTTTTTTATAAATTTATGGCATATAATAAAACATTGAACAATTTTGTTACAGTTCAACATTAGCATATAGCTAAGAATGTTTTCAGACTAGTCTAGCAGCAAACATTTTAGTATCTAGTTAGAACTGATCCATTGATATACATGGGGTGGAGGGGGGGCTACACCACACTGACAGCTAAAATATATCTAAATATTAGTTACTAACCAAACTCACATTTACATTTTAATTGTAAAAAAAAAGTTACAACATATCATATATGTCTAAAAAGTGGCAAGATGAATTACTAACATTCATTATGTTCTGACATCAAATTAAGTAACACATCTATTTCTCCTTTTTTATTTATTAAGGCATTCAAAACATGAATTTGAGATTAATACCTTGATAATAAAAAAAGGAGTAAATGATAGCTGCATTAAATGCAAAAAATCCAGATGCACTGCTCTCTCATTCAAAAACTCCTCACTGATGAAAACATAAGCTGAAAAGTAGTTTGGGTGATGGAAAGGATTGAAGAGGGATTTATTAAATACTGCCATTTGATATCTATTGCTTATTTAAACTTATGGCAGATAGCAGAATTGAAACAAAAAAATAGATTTACTTACAAGTGAAAATGAAAGCAGTGAATAGAGAAAACTAAGAAGATAAATAATCAAATTAGCTAAAAAAAAAAAAAAAAAGGGACGAGAATTGCAATAAGAAAAGCAAATTATTAATTAAGATAGAATATTCTTTGGATCATTGAAATTAGAATTACATACAATATTTGTTAAATGTTTTATTCAGAAAAATGATTTACAAAGAAGAGAAATATGAACAATTAATAAAGATGCAAGAAAAAAAAATGGAAGGCTTTAGAAATGGAATTGTGGAGAATAATAAATCAATCCTGAAAGATAAGATCAAAAATGCATAGTTATTGGAAAAAATAATGATAAATGATTATTTAATAAGATGGTATAAAACAAAGAGATAAAAGAAAAAAGTTTATTGATAATTTTAATGAGGAAAACAGCTATAAGCATTTAAAAAATTGATCAATGAGATAAACAGTTGGTCCTGTTTAATAAGTGGAACCAGCCATTTGACAAGTAATCAATGATAATGATGACAGTAATGCTCCAATTTTGCTGCAAAAAAATCAAACACTATATTTATAAATAAACATTAACGAATACATTCTCATTTAAAATGGCTACAGTAAATAAAAGAAAATATGCTTTAATGAAGCTGTTAATAAAATAATCATATGCTTATCTATGATGAAATATTTAAGAAAGACTTAAAAAAGAACTTCATATTTTATGAGACTATATGGATATATCATTTTTCACCAGTAAAATGAGAAACACTTAAATAAACTCTACTAAATGATAAAATACCACTGGTAATGGGAAGAATAAATTTAAATTATTTAGAAATCCCACTACCCACTGATAAAATAGACACTGACTAAGCACTGTAAATAGAAAATAAAACCAATTGTGAAGAGAGATCAGATCTTTGAATACAGAAAGTGATGTAAATTGAATAATATAAATGTGTTTTTTATTGATTACAACAGTGCATTTGATTCAAGTGAGAACACTAACTTATGGAATAGTCATAAAAAAAATGAATCATTCTTAGAAGAAATTTCTATATGGAACTAAAAACTATAGTTAAAATAGGCAAGAAAAATTCGATTAAGATAAATGTGGATTCTGAATTTTAACTTTTGATTACCCCCCCCCCCCCAAAAAAAAAAAAAACCAGCAATATAAATCTTTGTTTTGTTGAGAATTATATATTTTTGTATTTGAAATCCTAATGACTTTAAGAGCATGTAAATCATTTTACAGCTTATCAAATATATAATGCTAAGAATATAAACATATCCATGAAGCAAAAGTCTGAATACATTACTAGAATAATTTATGAGTTAGATTCCTAAACAATCATTTAAATAAGCTTGTAAATAACAGTCACCTTTTTTTATATCAAAGCAAATTTATTTTGTCAGATTTTGGGAATCTGTGATTTATCTTAGTCCGTGAATAGATTTATATTTGAAATAAATCACCAGTTGTTTTATGTCTAGCAAATGTTTTTCATCTTTCCAATGATGAGAAATTTGCAGCAGGTGGTGTTCAGAAATTAATTGTCAAAGACTAATTATCTCATTACTAATGCTTGAAAGTTTTTTTTATTTACTATGCTCACTGTTATTTGCATTATTTGATACAAATATTTTCATATTGACAAAATAACTTGTATCTAGTATTCGGAAAAACTTTATGCTCATATCAAATCAGCTGGTAATCAAAGCAGTTAAAAAAAAACAATAAAGCCTTATAAATGAAGAATCTCTTACTTACTATATCCATTCAATTCTAATGATAAGTGTGAATAAATTAACTGCAGCATTTTCAGAAAATCAGTGCATTATTCATATTCTCTCCTTTGTAAGCATAAAATATTCCAGAATTAAAAATAAACAATTATTTTTTTCTGCAAGTAGATGAATCAACAGTTGTCGATAATAATAATCTTTTAATGGCCTATGTTCATTATTTCAATGAAAATAATTTGCTGCAAAAAGAAATGCTGTTTGCCAGTAACCTTATTATGGATACAAAAGATGTATCCACTTATACTACAATTCAATCCTATTTTGACAATCATAACATACTATTAACAAATATAGGTGCTTGCGCAACATATGGTGCACCAACAATGGTTGGCTGCTATCAAGGGTTTATAGCATATTTGAAGAAAAGTTCTTAACTTATTATAGGTCCATTGCATTATGCAAAGCATACTAGCTTCACTTAACATTTATCTTTAACAATTATCATAAAAGCAATTAATAACATTAAATCTAACAGAAAAAATGATCGAGTATTCAGGCAGTTTTATAAGAATTATGACAAATCATACGCTTGATTAATTTTTTATACAAGAGGGCATGATCGAATTTTATAAGAATTATGGCGAATCATATGCTTGATTAATTTTTTATACAGGAGAGCACTGGTTAGTAAGAGGGCATTGTCTTTCATGTTTTGTGGAATTATATGCAACTATCTTAAAGTTTTCTGAAAATACCAAAGAATTCGATATGTGCCAGAAGTTAAAAACACACAAAAATAATTTTTTTTTACTTAGTTGACATATTTACCAAATTAAATGAGTTGGTAGCACTGCTTCTATCCAAAAACATAGTGATATAAAGTTCCCGGGCCTGTTGACTCTTAAACAATTTACGTTATTTTTTAATACGGCTTTTTTTATATTAAAAATGTACGTTATTCTTTTCTTTTTGGTTTTTTTAAAAAAGCGCCTTTTTTTTTTCTTTTCATAAAAAAAAGTGCTGTTTTTTTTTGTAATTATTTTTTAAATTATCTTACATGGCAGTTTTTTTTTGTAATTATATTACATGTAAAAAAAGCTATTTTTTTTTATTTTTAATAAAAAGGAAGGTGGGGGTATTTTCTTTTTAATAATACGCTTAGCTTACAATGTACAGGTAATGTGTTCAAAAAAGCGTAATTTATTTTATAGTAATTAAGCAGAGGCGGCTTTCTTTCGTTTTTAATAATATTACAACAAATCTAAAAAGTGGACTTTTTTTTCCCAGTAATGTTACCCAACAAAAAAGATCACTTTCTTTTTATTTACAATAAAGAATCAAAGACTGGTTTTTTTGTTTTAGGGCAGCCTACTTTCCTCGACCTCCTATCCTTCAACACCGACTGTCTGGTTGTAATATTAAATTAAAGCTTTAAAGAAAAACAAAATGAACACCACCAAAACAAAAAAAAACAACAACTTTGGAATTGAACGCCTTACAAATTCACCACAATGACAAAACAGATGCATTGAAAAAATAAATTTATTAACAACATATGACTGTAATTAATTAATTAATAAGAAAACTTTTTTGGCTGAAAAGTGAAAAGTTTACCATTTTTGAACATTTGACTACAACAATTTAAAGAACAAACAGCTAGAAATGACTTTGGAGACTAGTGAGCACACCCAAACTGCCAAGTTCGTCTACTAAGTATCGTAGTTTTACCACATAAACATTGATTGACATGTGACAGGATGTTCTGAGCCTGCAGAAAGGCAACTGCGTCAGCTTCTGTGTTTGGGACGTCCCACAATTGAATAATTATGCTATTGCCTTCAACCATTTTGTTTTTCTCGTAAGAGTCACGGCCAAAACAGGATTTTTTCACGAACACCTGCAATCGTGCTGTGGCAGAGCCATTTCCAAATTTAAAACGCTTCCACACTGCATAGGGAAGCATTGCTTATACACTGACAATTAGTCAGTTGGGGTCTAGGGAAAACCATTTGGAACAACATTTCAACAGTTCTAAGACATTCCAGTACACCCAGCTTCAGATTAAATGGTAGCAAAGTGCTATTACTGATCATACGCATTGAAAGCCACACAAAACTGAGCGTAACATTTCTGTGCATATGCATAGAAAGTGACACCATCACGTGGCACAATTAAACGGCTATTACGATCGTAGTGCTGTATTAGCCGTAGGTTCAGAGGCAGCAGAATTAAATGGCTCTTACTGATAGGTAGTGTCGTAGTTTCGGCCTTGTAAAACCACATAACATGGCCACTAGTTGGCTATTACTATTGTAGTGGTGTATTAGCTGTACGTTCGGCCGCGAAAGCGGTATTATTCTGTGTTTTTACATAGAAAGAGTGCCATCAAGCGATGTACAGTGGCTATTTAATAAGTACCAATAATATAACCAAAGCAAACAATTAGAATGTATGTAAGTGTGGACTCAAAAATAACTGGAATTTTGTAATAAAAAAGTGAATATTTATTTTAAAGTGTTGCAAATTAAATTACTTTAAAAAGTATAGTCTATTTAATGCAATGCACTGGTCTAAACTTGTTTGTCATTTTTGAAGTAGTCCAGAAACACCTGCAAAGTGATGCATTTTAATGCCTCTATCACTCCTACTCCTCTGTTCTACGCTTGCCAAAAATAAAAAAAAATAAAAAAATCACACTGAGATCGAGCGAATATGGCTGATAGATAACATGCTGAATTTAATTAAAGCTTCACACTCAAGGGTTTGAAAGATGACCCTTTGTTGGGGTGAAATTTGCACTGTTTTCTTTACCCCCATCAAGTAAATATTTCAAAACTTGCAGATAAAATGCCTGACCATTACAAGTTAAATGTGAGAGAAAAATGTCATTTGCATAAAAAAACAAACAGGATTGTTTTGACTTTGGAATTCTCTTGCGATGCTTTTTAGGGACATAGTAAATTTAAGATTTCAAATAAACCACTCATAAATTTGTACTTTTATGAGCTCAACTTGCTTATAATGTTTCATGCATTATAACTTTTTCCTTGCCGTTTTCTGGAAAAGAAGAACAGAATTTCACATTATTCAAACATTTCAGATATTATAAAAAAAGTGATAAATATGTAAAACGCACTTTACAAAAAATGTGCTACGTGGCCCCATGATTTCACATGGCGGTGTCATTTGGGAGATTGATGCAGAAGGGTTCCTGCAAGAAGTACATAATAGCAGAAGTATATAGTACAATAGGCACGCAAATCAGAGAATGATTCTGTTTAGTTTTGGGTCCCCCTTGTATATTACATTCTAAATACTACAATGAAGTAATAAGTTGGTTGTTGGCCATTGCTTCCAAAATTAAAAAGTTATATTTGTATAAAAATTTATCAAAGTAATATAACATAAAACATGAAAATAGTAATGTATATATAAGGGGAACTTGTAACAAAAACAGAATTAACATATTTCTTAATAAACATCTGTAAAGTGCATAAATACTGAATGATTGACTTTTTAAATAAATGGATGATATAAGTAAAAGGACAACATTATCATTTGTATTGTATTTTTAATCTACTCACTTTGTATTCTCGAATTTCTTCCATTAAGACTTCATCAGCAGCTCCAGCTAACTCAAACTTCTTAGCTCTTTCAAGTTTCCTTCTCAAACTGGCTACTTCTTCCTGTAAGAGAAAATACTGCAAGGATAGATCTTACTGAAGAGATCATTAAAAACAATAGAAAAATTTAAAAATTACAACTACATTCTAAAATTATCACTAAACCATCACGGCAAGAAACTTTTTTGAGGACTTTTTTAAATTCCAATCTTTTACAACTAAGTCCAAGATAAGATCAAGTAAGTAACTAAATATTTTAATAAATGGTTAACCATCTTAGACAAAATGCTAAACATTCTTTAGTCAAATAATATTGATGATGACCTCTATTCCAGCTTCCTTGGTAACAAAAATGACAATGAATTCAATGAAGCTTATTGGCCATTCTCCTATCTCTTCTTATTTCTAATTTTATTTAGTTTCTAATTGGAATCTTTCAATTTCAACTCGATAATAAAGGTTTATTTTCATCTGACATAATAATGAACAGATATATTGCACTAAAGTAAAAAGATGGTAGCACAATATACAAAAAATTAAAAAAATCCTCATGATCAAAACTATTCTATCTTTCATTTCTTACCTAGAGTGTGACTATCCTCCCACCCAAATAGAAAAACTTCTAAGCTAGTTCATTACAGTTCCCTAATACCTATAAGAAATTCAAAGATCCATACTAATGTTCATTATAGAAATCTCTGTTTTGGATTCAGTGTGAATAAATTTCTATTAATTGTTTTTTAATATTATTAAGCATTTTACAATAAAATGTATTTCATTCTCTTTTAAAATAGTTAGCATTAACATATCAACATATGATCCAAACACATCAAATTATTTCAAAAACTATTGTTTTACATACTATGAGTGCAAAAAATTTGCCAAACAATGCAATATTCTATCACTTAGATCTCTTTCCCTTTTGCTACTTCTAAAAATAAGACTTTAATATCTACAGAGCTAAATTAATATTTAAAGCTTTTTTCTAGTCTACTGTTTATTGAAGCAAAAAAGTCAATCCACTATAGCGTGCAGAATCTTGCCAAATGAAAATAATCTACATTAATCTGTAATTCCTTCTGATAAAAAGCTAGATGACATTATTAAATATATTTTTCTTAATAGAAAACTAATGAAATAAAATTTTGAAAAATATTAATATTCCAAATATATATATAATCAATTATGTAATTAATACATAAATGACCAAAATCACACTTTTCTTTATTTTTGCAGTAATATCCTATAAATACAATTTATCCAAACCGCTTCCAACACTTTTAGCAAAACTCTTTATTTGTACATATACATACACCTACATTTCGACTGACCAGAGCAGGTCAGTCAAAATGTAGGTGTATGTATATGAACAAATAAAGAGTTTTAAAATTGTATTTGTAACACATAAATGAGTTCTAAGTGCCTTCTATCTGCTCATTATTTTATCAAGATATATACAATATAATAGTCAATTAAAGCTAAAATAGATTCTACAATATTATCAGTATTTTAGAAAACAAAAGAATATTTGGTCATGTTTTTAATTCTAAAAAAGTACAGGTGGTTTCCAATGACAGCATGGTTCAAGAATAACAAAAACTCAGTAATAAACAGAAAATCGAATAACGCTCAATTGACTGCATTTTGGAATAGGCTCAATTAAACATAAAAAATCACACATTTGCTGTTGGTTTTAAATACAAATTGCCTTTAGCAAGGGCGCTCAGCACTGAAAACACATTAAGAATGTATTTAATAATTTCAATGTTTTCTCTGAATATATGGTTTTAGTATTGCCTTTAATTTAATAATCAAATTGTGAAATGTGAACTATGATAATATAAGACTATTATATAGAACATGTCATATCTTAAATTAAATAGTAAGTCAATAGAGGACACTTGTAGTGCACTCATTCATAGTAATACATATACATTTTTTTAAACAAAAAATACTCTCCTAGCTATTCTAAATAGTTAAAGGAATTTAAATATAAATCCATTAACAGAATTAAAGCTTAAAAATATATATTTTTTGACTTCCCAAAGTCAAAAGCTTTCTCACCTGTAATCTCTTAATTTTGAAGGATTCCTGCTCAAGAGCCCCTGTCTTATCAGCTACAGTACTCTGTGCTTCCTTGAGCTGTGCATGATACTTGTCCAGGTGAAGCTTCAAGTCAGCAGCCGACTGGGCGCTCTCAATCGCCTTTCGCTTGTGCATCTCCATTGACTGCTGACGTAAACTATATATAAAAAATAATAAATCAAAGAATTGGCTAAACAATAAATTAAGGGTTTTCAAACTTTAGAAAATCTAAGCCGAGACAGAAATGATCTAACAAAATAACCATCTACAGATATTTTAGTAACAATGTATTAAATATATTTAATCATTCCACTCACTTTTTTTTTATAGCAACCAAAATCCATGGAATACCATTTTTTAAAATGATAGTAACTGGTCCCTGTTCAGAGAGATCAGTTTTAAATACAAATATTAGTCATCCCCAATAATTTTATTGTAGATTCCTAAGCTGTGGTAAAGATCTAGAATTAGCTGGAAATAAACTCATCTCTCTTGGCTTCATGTATAAAATCTGAATCGATTTCTAAATTAATGGTGTTTCATTATCTCATTAGTATATAAAGTTAAGTATCATTATCTTACAATTGGGACTATTTTCATTATCAGGTTAAACCAATATTAATTTACCATGATTTCTTGTTAATAATTGATTTTTTGTAGACAGTTATCTTTCAAGAGTTGTAGTAGCCAAGTAAGAGTTAACTTAAAAAAAGATGAGATTGCAGAAGAAGCCTTTGCATGCTTATCTCACTTTATAATTTTTAATAATCAATTTATCTGTTGTAATGATTTTTATCAGCTAAATACAATAAATGGACAAATCTTTACATGATGAATTTTAAAAACTAATAAGGATATAGAATTTGTTTCTGTTCTTAACATCACTGTGTTGCTAGCGTGAATATAGAATTGGAGCCCAAAATTTTTCAGGTAAAGAATTTCCAAGTTCTGGATTTTTTCCATGCAGCTCCCAGCCAAAAACAATCCCATCTTTCCTTTGGATTAAATCAGTAGAAAGAAACAGGTAAAAAAGTTCACTTAACTTTAACCACTGTTTGCCAAATGCCCCAATTAAAACTAATAAGTTTTCTGAAATCAGTATTCATTAAAGATATACTGAAACATTGGCTAGCAAATACAATTTCAATTTGAATTTAAAAAAAAAAAAAAAGGCTGCTTGAAAATTTCACATAAATATTTAAAAAATATCTAACATAAATCTCATAATAAAATTAGATATATTCTTATAAGGCATCTTGTATTTTGATTGGAGCTTACAATTCATTTTTTTTATTTGTTGTCTGTATTTAATATTAATCCAATTAATTATGTTTACATAATTTTTTAAGAAACAATAAAAGAAATAAACATTACTAATACAGTAAATTCTCTTATTATACAATCAATAACAAATCATGCAATAAAAATAACATGCAAAAATGCAAGGCTAGGTTTCATCAATTCACAAAAGAGATCTGAAATCAATAAATAGAAAAATGCAACTTTGGAGACTACTACATGTAATAAATTGAAGCATGGACTGGTAAATGCAGTTGTGTGTAAACAGTGTTATTGCAAGTAGATATGTAAGCTGCATGATAACAAAAATGATTGTAGCAAGTAATATCAAATAAAGTTTTAAAAAAATCATAACATAAATATTAACAGCAATTTAAAAAATCCTAAGAGAAATTTTTGTTAAATCAAAGAATGTTGAGAGAATTATTAAAAATATGAATATCAGGCTTTAAGATTTTTTTTAACTTTGAAGATCCAGAGTCCATTAAACCCAAGTGTGAGGAAATAATCAATCGTGTTATAGTGTAGTAAATGTTTTTGTTAAGTGCGTCTCGCTTATTTGTCGATTTTTATAATGTCTGAAAAATTGAAACAATGTGAAATTCTATTAGGAAAAACAATTACAATGCTTGAAACAGTTTATAAGCAAGTTGATCTGAGAAAACACAAATCTGCTAGTGATTTAATACAAGTGTCAAATCGACCACTTCCCAAAAAAAAAACATGGCAAGTGAAGTCCGATTACAAGACAATGCTGATTTTTTTGGATGTGAACAGCATGATTCAACCAGAATTTGTAACAACCAGGCATTTAAAACTACAAGCTCTGAAAAGTTCGTGTGAAACAGTAAAACAAAAACTTCCCAATTTTGGGTTAATGGGGAATGCAAAACCTTGAGTGTAAAATAATTTTTAATTAAATTCAGCATAACCCAGCCTATCAATCAGCCATATTCGCTCAATCTTGCTCTGTACTACTTCTTTTTATTCTCTTAAATCAATAAATGCCTAAAAAAAATTTTGTTGTTGTTGTATACAAACATTAAAAGGCATCCCATTGAAAGAATTTCCAAACTATTTAAAATATATATATATATATATCTTTAGACTGGTGCATTGCATTAAATGAACTGTACTTTGAAAATATTCAATTTGTAACACCTAAAAATAAATACACAATTTTTTATTATCAATGCTGATTATTTTTGGGGCCTCCTTGCAATTATCAAAAATGCATTATTTAGCAATAGTGTCAGTTATGTTTAGAAACCAGCATTTTGAAATCCATCAAAATAAGTTTTGAATTATTCATTAGCTTACTTTCTTAGTTTGTTATTGATATTAAAATTATATATTAATTTAGATGATAATGATTCTTGCAAATAGCTAATAATCAAACTGTCTGCTTATTTATTATTATTTGAATAACATTATTATTATTCCTATATCCTGCATGTATTGTATTTGCATAAAATAATTATACTCAACCAATATGCTTCTCTAACATACATAATAAAATTCAAGTGATTGTAATGAGCCCATAAATAATTTACAGTCTCTCAAATATATAATGCTGAGAATATAAACTTATTCATGGAATAAAAAACTTCAAACATGTTACTAAAATAATTCATAAGATAGATAATTATTTAAATGAATTTATAAATAATAGCAATCATTTCTTAGATCCATGTTAATCTGTTTTTCATATAAAAAATGATCTTAATGATCCTATCACTTTTTATCTGACGAATATAAGAAAAGATGTACATTATCTTAATAACATACTCGGATGTTTATTCCGTGAATAGACTATAATAATCAAATTGTATGTATATCTAATTATTGAATAACATCCCATTATGATTCATATAATTTTGTAATTTAGCAGTGTTGATATTACAATAACCGTCCTATAGGCAGGGAATTCTTATGTGACTTAGTTCTGCTGGAGATAATTTTTCAAGTTCACATAATGTTACTCAGCAGACAAAATTTGTTAATACTTAAATGCTACCCAATAAATTATTGATGGTTGTTTCCTCTTAGCGTGTTGAAACCGCTTGAGGGTGTAATTTCTATGCAAATGCACAGAACTATGCCGTTTAAGTAGCCGCGCCGCTATATAACGCTCTCTTCCAATGGTTAAGCATAAAAATAGTCTGCTTACTTGTCTGTGACGCCTATTTCTATGCTACAGCACAGAAATAGGAAGTTTATTCTGTCGCAGACGCTGCCGCCACTTAGGATGAACTTTGTGTTATGCAATTTTATGAACAATCCCATTTCTAAATTTAGCTACGGTGTCTATTTGTATTATTCTGCTGCAGTTTCTACGAACAATCCCATTATTAACATTTCCGATACAAGTATTTACAGCATAGAAGTAGGATGTTTATTCTGCCGCTTACGGTGAACTTTGTGATACGCAGTTTCTATGAACAATTCCATTTTAAATTTTGCTATGGTATTTTGTGAGGGTATCTGTAATTGAGACTGTCAAAAGTCTTCAAATTCGCATGCCCAAATCGTTATTTTCCAAATCCAATGATGTAGTATGAGGTAATAAAAATTGTGGAAACTTTGCCCCGCTTTGCTAGACAAGGGTGACACTTTAATCAATTGTCAAAGGGGAGGAGGTGTAAGCATGATTTTTATAAAATCACGCTAAAATTCACGTTTGCGTGAGATAAATCGCAAGACCAGTCGAAAATACAGGCTTTATTTTTGGCCACGATGTTGTTTTGAATAAATTCTTTCTTTGTATTCTTATTAAAATTACAAATTATATTTGCATGGCCACGATGTTGTTTTGGGGAAATTATTTATTTTTCTTCTTGTTAAAATTAACAATTTTATTTGTGTGGCCACGATGTTTTTGTTTTGGAAAAATTATTTATATTTTTTTCATGTTAAAATTTGATTTGCGTCGCCACGATATTGTTTTTATTTGTTTTTATTCTTGTTAAAATTACAAATTTCATTTTAGAAAAAAAAAAATTTAAAAAAAAAAAAGGTTTATCCAATTTATTTTTTATTTCTTTTAGATAAATTTCATTATTTATGATTTTATTGTAAATCAAAAAAAGCACTATAAAGTTGAAAAAAAAACAACAACAGCCTGGTAACATTATAATTGTTTGTTTACATAGAAATTACGCCATCAAGCGGTTTCAACATGCTAAGAGAAAACAATCAAAAATACCAAGGTCTTTCTTCTCAGTTGCCCGATAAAACATAATGAATGTATGTGTGAATAAAAATTTTTTTCTAATAGATATATACAATCATGACAGACAAAAATAAATCCCTGTAAAGTCACCAGCCAAGGCAGCAGTTTGTGGCCGAAGGCAAAGGATGCTAAGAATCCCCTGATTGGGAACCCACGCTGTTATTTGACGACTTTTTATTTAGGTACTTATAACTGCAAATCAGTTTCAAGTAAAAAAATATTGCAAGAATTGGAAGAAAAACTGTCTCATAATAAATGGGACGTTATTGGACTTTGTGGCACTAGAAGAAAAGATGAAGAGACAGTTGATTTAAAAAGTGGACAAATACTTTGCTACAAAGACACAAATATTGGAAGTACAAGTAGAGGAGAATTCATTATAAATAAAAAGTGAAACAACATTGTGGAGATTGATGGTGGATGGGCAACATTAATTATTCGACTTAATAGCAGATGCCAAACGCAGATACTTCAGGTTTATGCCCCCAACAAGTTCTCATAGTGATGAAGTAGTTGAAGATTTTTATATGGATGTACAAAAGGCTTTTGATAAGAGCAAATAAGATTTTAAAATTATTATGGGAGACTTTAATGAAAAAAATAAAAGTGCTGTAGGTAAATTTCGTTATAGTAATAGAAATGAGAGGACATAAAAAAAACTTTATATTATTTCTTTTTTTTGAGAAAAATGTTAAAAGGAAATGGACATGGAAGCATCCGAAGGAAAGTACAGCAGAACTGGATTATATTTTGACTAAGAGAAAATACATATTTCAAGATTGTAATATTCTTACTTCAACACAGATAATGATCATCGATTAGTAAGATGTAAGATATACATTAATGCAAAACTAGAGACAAAATTATTAAGAAAAATAATATTTACAGTTGATATTCCTAATCTTCAAAAACATAACTAATGAATTTAAATTAGAACTTGCAAATCGTTTTCAAGTATTAGTAGATTTTGGAGATGATTCAAATTTGAAAAAAAAATAATAGGAAAATAACTGACACACAACAAACAGAGCTGATAGAAAAGAGCAGCAATTGACCAATAAAATTTTTATTGAAACTAGAGAATTTATGAAGAAAAGTAAGAATATGAAGATATATAAAAATGATGCATTAAGAAGGATTGAATATCTCGAATTGTGTAAAATGGTGCGAAAAAGAGTTGATAATGTTGTAAGAAAGTATAATTGTGAACTAGCAAGGAAAAGCTGTAGAAGAGAATAAGTCGCAAGAATGTAGGACAACATTTTGGTATTAGTAAAAAAACTCACATCTGCAATAAGAAAAAAAGATAGAACTATTATTAAAATGAGATGACATCATAAAATGGGTAGAAGAGTTCTATCAAGAATTATATAGTAATAAAGAATAAGTATCTCCTACATCTACTATATCTTGCGAATTGCCCAGAATTTTAAATGAAGAAATGAGACATGCAATTAAATTTATGAAGAAAGGAAAAGCTTCAGGTAATGATGAAATTATCATCGCTATATTAAAAGAAGTAGGTGAAGAAATAAACATTTTTTTGGCAAAGTTATATATCTAATACCTAAATGATAAAGATGTACCAGATGAGTGAAAGAATGCAGTATTAATATTTCAAGGTGATAAAGAAGATATCAGAAATTACAGACCTATCAGCCTTTTATCATTTTTATACAATATTTTTACCAAAATAATTAGATCTTGTCTACAGAGAATATTGGATTTCAACCAACCAAAAGAACAAGCTGGATTTAAAAGTGGTTTTAGTACAGACCAATGAACATGAGTTGCCATTATGCTTTGGATTTATAGGTTATGAAAAGTCATTTGAATCTATAAGCATTTCTTCAGTGATTAAAACATTGGATTATCAAGGTATAGATAGACCCAGGATATTGTCCTATTCTGAAGAGTATATATATATACAAATGCAACAATAACAAGTAGATTACATAATGATACTAGGAAGGTTAACATTGAAAAGACTATAAGATAGGGTGACTCCATATTTCAAAAACTTTTCACAGCAGTGCTGCAAAAAGTATTTTGTGGATTAAAATGGCAAGGTAAAGGAGTAAAAATAAATGGAGATTATTTAAATCATTTAGATTTTGTAGATGATGTATTTGTTTTTTGCAAATAATACTTCAGAGCTTCAGAAAATGTAACAAGAATTATCAGGTGAAAATAAAAACGTAGGATTAAAGGCAAATGTTAAAAAGACTAAAGTAATGTTCAGTGAATTTTTTCAAAAGCTGAAAATAAAGCTTGATTATGATAAGGTAGAAGAAGTTAACAACTACAAATACGTTGGTCAGATTATTACTACAGATGAAAACATAATGGATGAAATTAATCATAGAATTAAACTTGGTTGAAGTGCTTTTGGTAGAAATAACTTAATATTAAACAGTAAAATGCCTATGTGTTTGAAAAGGAAAGTTTTTAATAAATGTGATTTACAAGTTCTTACTTACAGATTTGAAACTTGGACACTTATTAGAAGAGCAATACAGAGACTTCAGACCATTCAAAATATGAAGAGATGCATGTTAGGAGTAACAAGAAGAGATCAAAAACACAATATATGAGTAAGAGAACAAACAGATATTACTGACATTGTTGAATGAATTAAAAGATAGAAGTGAAATTGGGCTGGACACATTGCTAGAAGAGATGATAGTAGATGAACAATGGAATGCCAAGAGATTGTAAAAGTCCCAGAAAGAGACCGCATGTGAGATGGAAGCATGAAACAATAAAGTATGTAGGGCTGATGTGGAGAAGAGAGGTTAAAGATAGGAGAAGATGGAGCGACCATCCTGCATTACAAAGTTAGAATAGTAAAGTTCAGAAATTTAAATTAAGTCTAGCTGATTTCACTTTTAATTGATTAATTGCCATACGCACTTTAAGTAGATTGATTTAAAATAAGTTTTTTTTAAATCTTAATTTAAATTTAATTTGGCAGAAAAACTATATGAACTATAGATATATAAATGAAATATATCATTTTAAAGATTATTATGAAGTTTTCTAATGCCATTTGTTATGTTATTGTAATGTTTTCATATGTATGCATTTTATGAATTTTTTTTTTCAAGTACACAATTTAAAAAAAAATTTTTTTTTACCGCAAATTTAAAAATAATAAAAAAATTGGATGAACATTCATAAAGTGAATATAAATAATTTTCGTTACTAAGAATAATCTTTCAGTAATAAGATGTAAAAGTGTATAACGTCTGTAATATATTAATTACTATTTCAAAATTATTTTATAAAAAATAATATTCAAAAAAACAATATAAAAAATTTGCAGCTTCTATAAGCAATATTGTACCGCCAATGATTATTAATAAATGATCAAAAAAATTTAAAAAAAAATGAGAAGAATGATAAATAGAAAACAACGAGGAAGAAGCAAATAAAAGGACAGAGAGATTCATTCATTCGTGTTATTATTCAATATTGTGGTTGTATAAAAAACTTTCAAAGAAAAGAACGTCTCCAGCATGTGGGTGCCTATACTTATATTCATTGAAGGGTAACCTAGCAGTATCCAGTGCTAGACAGCAACCGAGGAATGCGGCTAGCCTTCAATCCCAGTCCTTCGTACCATCAGATGCTTTTCATCTAGAACTCATGCTTGCCTCGTAATCTGTAAACTACGAAAAATCTCTCTTTCCTTCATTGAAATGTGAAAAATCAGTAAAAAGCCAAACTATCGATGGAAAAAGCCATCCGGTTGATGATTGACAAATCAAGAACAATCAAAGAACTGTATCCATGTGAGTGCAGCATGCTATCTCAAAAAAAAAATCCTATAATCCATGTTATCCCATTTAAAAAATTTGAACATTTATTTGAATTAAAAGAGCTTAGTGAACTTTAATAACTACAGGCGCAGAAAGCCATTGTAACGATCCGGAGAAAGGGAGACTTCACGTAATCTGCACTACAGGGCGCCATCTAGGCATTTCAACCTAGAAAAATTTATAAAGTAGGCAGATACGTAAGTCAAAAAAAAAAAAAAAAAAATTTTTTTTTTAAATATTTTGGTTCCGGTCGTTAGCCCATGTCACTAGCTCAGGGAGTAGCAGAGATTTAATAATATCATATCTTATCTAATTAGATTTCAACATTAAAAAAATAAATAAAATAAGCCACTGCCAGTAATTAGCATACAAACATTTATTTATGCACATATATATATATAAGATTTAAAATTATTTTATTATTAGTTTTACATTTTAACATTTAACATTATTTTTTAACTTTGATTTTTGACTTTAATTTACCTTTAATTACTATTACATTCTAATTTTACATTTTAATTAAGTTCGCACAGATGGGATTATAAAAGCTTGTTATAATAAGTTGCTATAGATCGGTTACATAGATTACACGGTTAAAAACATTCCAAAGTAAACATAAGCGACCAAAACATAAAATTATTGATTACTGACAATTGCGGAGGGAAATTTATATGTAACCCAATAGTATTCACCATAAGATACTTGCATTGTCACCAATAACTTAAAAGACATCCGAATAAATACATTTTAGATACTCACCGTAAGGTATCATTATTTATCGAATGTCTATATATTTTGATCAAATATGAAAACGCAAACATAGTTAACTGATAAACAATCCATGTAAGCGTCTATAAACAACTTAAATTTAATGCATTTTTATTTAGAATCGAGTATGAATACTACATAGATTTGCATTGAAATTAAAATATTCTATCCCTATTTAACCTTAGGCTAAAATTCGCAGTCAAACTGGCATCAATCCATCTGATATATCGATGTATACAATGTAATACGAAATACGGCAGCACCAAAAGAATTAAGAAAAGACATTGACTCTCAATCAGATAGGAATATTACATCTATCTAACGAGAAGAACAATAAAAAAAAAACTCCATAGAAAGGAACTGCGTTTTCCGTCTTATAATTCCTTCCATAGGCAACCGGGTGAGTGCGGCGTATATATAAACGATTCTGCCAGTAGCGAATCTCCGATTACATCTACTAACTACATCAATATATCCAATCCATTGACCCAATCTAACAACGACATAAATAACCTAAGATTACCCTCCCCTAATATAACTTTACAAATCTATACAGCCATTCACGCCCGACTTAAGTTTAATATTTTTATAATTAATTTAACGGAAAACAAAAATCATAATAAAACTTAAAGAACAAAAAATAAATAAATGGAAATGATTTTACAAAATAAATACATTAAATAAAATTATAACTAATTAATAAATAATGTTAATCAGATAGAATAATATTGCAATTATTTAAATCTGGAAAGTTTTTAATTTACTGTTCATAAATTTTAAAGTTCTTACGGTTATTTAAATAGTTCATCTTCATATATTCCTTGCCGTTTGAACGTGAATTCCCACGTCGTCCGAAGATTGGTATCCTGTTGGCCGATTTATTTATCCATCCGGAGATTTTTTTGTGTAGTTGGTCCTCAATGTAGAAACGATGGTTCATTTTTCTTCCTTTCTTAGCAGAACTGAAGGGATTGAAGCTGTGCGTCTTTTTCAATCCCCTCAGCACTAACACCTATCTGTCACATCGTAATAATCATAATAACTCACTGAGTAATAATTTCCAAATTTTCCTTTTATATTAATGTGAAGGATTGAATTTACATTACGTCACCGATGCGATGGTCCTTTCGCTGCGGTCCGATTCCATAGGGATTTCTTCTTATTTGCTAACAGTTTCTATTGTTTTCCTATCTGACCGGTGTTTTTACATTTAAATGCCGAAGGCTGGTTTACATTTAACTAATTAACAATCATTTCCATTTCTGATTAATTAACCTGTTTTCCAAATCAAAAATATATTTAAAGATAAATTTAAAGATATAATTTCATCTCCAAAACTTTTTAAAATTTAGTTTTAAAATACTTTTTCTTTAATAAAGTTTTATTTTAATAATTTTTTATTATCTGTGCGATTTAATATATAAGAGTTTAAGATGATATTTAATTTCAATTTTTAATTCTTAAAGAAAATTTTTAAAAATGATGCATTAAGAAGGATTGAATATCTCGAATTGTGTAAAATGGTGCGAAAAAGAGTTGATAATGTTGTAAGAAAGTATAATTGTGAACTAGCAAGGAAAAGCTGTAGAAGAGAATAAGTCGCAAGAATGTAGGACAACATTTTGGTATTAGTAAAAAACTCACATCTGCAATAAGAAAAAAAGATAGAACTATTATTAAAATGAGATGACATCATAAAATGGGTAGAAGAGTTCTATCAAGAATTATATAGTAATAAAGAATAAGTATCTCCTACATCTACTATATCTTGCGAATTGCCCAGAATTTTAAATGAAGAAATGAGACATGCAATTAAATTTATGAAGAAAGGAAAAGCTTCAGGTAATGATGAAATTATCATCGCTATATTAAAAGAAGTAGGTGAAGAAATAAACATTTTTTTGGCAAAGTTATATATCTAATACCTAAATGATAAAGATGTACCAGATGAGTGAAAGAATGCAGTATTAATATTTCAAGGTGATAAAGAAGATATCAGAAATTACAGACCTATCAGCCTTTTATCATTTTTATACAATATTTTTACCAAAATAATTAGATCTTGTCTACAGAGAATATTGGATTTCAACCAACCAAAAGAACAAGCTGGATTTAAAAGTGGTTTTAGTACAGACCAATGAACATGAGTTGCCATTATGCTTTGGATTTATAGGTTATGAAAAGTCATTTGATTCTATAAGCATTTCTTCAGTGATTAAAACATTGGATTATCAAGGTATAGATAGACCCAGGATATTGTCCTATTCTGAAGAGTATATATATATATACTATAACGATCCAAACGAAGTGGGAGATCGCATCGCACCGCACTACCAAAGGGCGCCATCTAGGCATTTGAGCCTAGAAAAATTTATAAAGTAGGCAGATACGCGCTGTTAGGATTCCACTTTATTTACATATTTAGATCGTTAGCCCATTGTCACTAGCTCAGTGGAATAGCAGAGATTTAATAATATCATTTTACTAGGATATAAAAGAATAAAGTAAGCCACTGCCAGTAATTCACATACAAACATTTATTTATGCACATATATATAAGGTTTAAAATTACTTTAGTGATTTACATTTAATTTAACATTTAACATTATTTTTTTTTACTTTGATTTTACTTTAATTTACATTGCATTACTATTATATTATAAATTTACATTTTTAATCAAGTTCGCACAGATGGGATTATATTAACCTGTTTAATATGTTGCTATAGATCGGTTACATAGATTTCAACGGTCAAAAACATTTCAAAGTAAACATAAACGATCAAAATACAAAGTTATTGATTACTGACAATTGCAAAGGGAAATATAAGAAACCCTCTAGTATTCATCGTAAGATACCTGCATCGTCACCAATAACTTAAAAGACATCCGAATAAATACCTTTTAGATACTCACCGTAAGGTATCAGTATTTGTCGAATGTCTATATATTTTGATCAAATATGAAAACGCAAACATATTTAACCGATAGCCAATCTATGCAAGCGTCTATAAACAACTTAAATTTAATAGTTTTATAGGATCGAGCCTGAATATACTATATAGATTTGCATTCGAAAATAAAATATTCTATCCCTATTTAACCCTAGGCAACACATTTCGCAATCAACCGGCGCCAATCCATCCGATACATTTATGTATTCAATGTAGCATGATACGACAACACAATTATATTGTCAGGAATGTACATCTGAACAATATGAAGAAAGCAAAAACGACATTGACTCTCCACCCACAGGAATGTGACATCTGTGGGCAAGTAGATCAATAAACTAAAAACTCCATAGGAATGGGCTGCGGTCTTCTGCCGACTTACAAACCCATCCATAGGCAAACAGAGGGTGTGTGGCATATTTTATAATCCTGCCCGTAGCGGATCATCATGCTACACCTACTAATTACATAAATATATCCAATCCATTGAACCAATTCAACCACGAAATGAACAACCCAAGATTACCCTCCCTTAATTATCTTTACAGATCGATACAGCCATTCACGCCCGACTCAAGTTTAACATTTTTTTTATAATTTATTTAACGGAAAACAGAAATCCTAACAACTTAAAGAACAAAATTAAATAAATAAATCAATAAATGGAAATGATTTTACAAATTAAATACATTAAATAAAATTATAACCAATTAATAAATATTGTTGGTCAGATAGAATAATATTAAAATCATTTTAAATATGAAAAGTTTTTAATTTACTGTTCATAAATTTTAAAGTTCTTACGGTTATTGAAATAGTTCATCCTATTATATTCCGGGCCGTTTAAACGTGAATTCCCACGTCGTCCGAAGATTATTATCCGGTTGATTTATTTATTTATCCTTTGGAGATTTTGTTTTTCGTGTAGTTGGTCCTCATTGTATAACGATGGCCCATTTTTTTCTCTTTCTTAGCAGAACTGAAGGGATTGAAGCTGTGCGTCTGTTTCAATCCCCCCAGCGCTAACACCTAGCTGTTACATCGTCAATAATCAATCAATTTCCAGTCACTAACTACCAAGCTTTCCAAAACCTGTCCTTTTTATATTAATGTCAAGGATTGAATTAACATTGCGTCATGGAGTGATGATTCTTTCGCTGAGGTCCGATTTCCCAAATGGATTTCTTTCATTGGCTAATCAGTTTCTATTGTTTTTTTTTTCTATCTGACTGAGGTTATTACATTTAAATGCTCAAGGCTGGTTTTAATTTAACTAATTAACAATCATTTCCATTTCTAATTAATTACCCTGTTTTCCAAATCAAAAATATATTTCAAGACAAATTTAAAGATATAATTTTATCTCCAAATCTTTTTTAAAATTTAGTTTTAAAAATACCTTTTTCTTTAATAAAAATTTTATTTTAATAATTTATCATTATCTGTGCGACTTAATATATAAGAGTTTAAGACGATATTTTAATTTCAATTTTTAAAGAAAGTTTTTAAATGCGAACTTTTTATTTTAACTTGTTTAATAATATATATAAAAAAAAAACAATGTAACGAACGTCTGTGCTCGTTACATGTCAGTAAAGTTACTTAAAAAAAAATGATCAAAAAAAAAATAATTTACTTAGGGTTAGTAATTACGGTATTAACAAAATTTACAAACATTCAGTTAATAATTTTACAAACAACTATATACAAAAAGAAAAAGAAAATGTTGACCATCGCCTACCTAAGGACCATTTACGTTAACACCCCTCCCCCTGAGAATTCTATTTTATTTTATCCATTTGATTTCTACTTACGGCATGACAAACAAATTATTTAACTTATTTAGGAAGGTTGCATTGAGATAAATATGTTCCAAGATAATGGATTTATACGTGTATATTTGCAGCACAATTATAACTACCACCAACTTATTTATGACTGATTGAAATGCATAAATAGGATTACACTGACGTAAATTCCCAACGGTACTCATCGTAAGGTACCACATTTCGATCATAAACTTCCGTGGCTGTGCGCCTATACACGTTAACGCATAAATATCTATTAACAAAAAAAAGACATATCCAATGCAACCTTTTGATTTTCTTTTTAATTTACAAAAATTAGTTTTAAAATTATTTATACTTTCTTTTATTTAATATATATGCGCAATTTCTTGCTGGCAGTGCTTTTATAAAATTTAAAAATATCCGACTTATGTAAGCAGATAAAACATTCATTTTGATAAAATTTGCTCAGGGTATTTGTGGTTTATTAAAGATCGGAAATTTCAGCATTAATTCCCCTTCTCAGGGTCAATCTCTGAGGTAAGGCCACACTTGGGACGCCAATTATAACGATCCAAACGAAGTGGTAGATCGCATCGCACCGCACCGCACTACCAAAGGGCGCCATCTAGGCATTTGAGCCTAGAAAAATTTATAGAGTAGGCAGATACGCGCTGTTAGGATTCCACTTTATTTACATATTTAGATCGTTAGCCCATTGTCACTAGCTCAGTGGAATAGCAGAGATTTAATAATATCATTTACTAATATATAAAAGAATAAAGTAAGCCACTGCCAGTAATTATCATACAAACAGATTTATTTATGCACATATATATAAGGTTTAAAATTCTTTTAGTGATTTACATTTAAACATTTAACATTTATTTTTAACTTTGATTTTACTTTAATTTACATTGAGTTACTATTATATTATAAATTTACATTTTTAATCAAGTTCGCACAGATGGATATTATAAACCTGTTTAATATGTTGCTATAGATCGGTTACATAGATTTCAACGGTCAAAAACATTTCAAAGTAAACATAAACGATCAAAATACAAAATTATTGATTACTGACAATTGCATAGGGAATTATAAGAAACCCTCTAGTATTCATCGTAAGATACTTGCATCGTCACCAATAACTTAAAAGACATCCGAATAAATACATTTTTAGATACTCACCGTAAGGTATCATTATTTATCGAATGTCTATATATTTTGATCAAATATGAAAACGCAAAACATAGTTAACCGATAAACAATCCATGCAAGCGATCCTATAAAACTATTAAATTTAAGTTGTTTATAGACGCTTGCATAGATTGGCTATCGGTTAAATATGTTTGCGTTTTCATATTTGATCAAAATATATAGACATTCGACAAATACTGATACCTTACGGTGAGTATCTAAAAGGTATTTATTCGGATGTCTTTTAAGTTGTTGGTGACGATGCAGGTATCTTACGAGCACAGACGTTCGTTACATTGTTTTTTTTTTATATATATTATTAAACAAGTTAAAATAAAAAGTTCGCATTTAAAAACTTTCTTTAAAAATTGAAATTAAAATATCGTCTTAAACTCTTATATATTAAGTCGCACAGATAATGATAAATTATTAAAATAAAATTTTTATTAAAGAAAAAGGTATTTTTAAAACTAAATTTTAAAAAAGATTTGGAGATAAAATTATATCTTTAAATTTGTCTTGAAATATATTTTTGATTTGGAAAACAGGGTAATTAATTAGAAATGGAAATGATTGTTAATTAGTTAAATTAAAACCAGCCTTGAGCATTTAAATGTAATAACCTCAGTCAGATAGAAAAAAAAACAATAGAAACTGATTAGCCAATGAAAGAAATCCATTTGGGAAATCGGACCTCAGCGAAAGAATCATCACTCCATGACGCAATGTTAATTCAATCCTTGACATTAATATAAAAAGGACAGGTTTTGGAAAGCTTGACTAGTGACTGGAAATTGATTGATTATTGACGATGTAACAGCTAGGTGTTAGCGCTGGGGGGATTGAAACAGACGCACAGCTTCAATCCCTTCAGTTCTGCTAAGAAAGAGAAAAAAATGGGCCATCGTTATACAATGAGGACCAACTACACGAAAAACAAAATCTCCAAAGGATAAATAAATAAATCAACCGGATAATAATCTTCGGACGACGTGGGAATTCACGTTTAAACGGCCCGGAATATAATAGGATGAACTATTTCAATAACCGTAAGAACTTTAAAATTTATGAACAGTAAATTAAAAACTTTTCATATTTAAAATGATTTTAATATTATTCTATCTGACCAACAATATTTATTAATTGGTTATAATTTTATTTAATGTATTTAATTTGTAAAATCATTTCCATTTATTGATTTATTTATTTATCCTTTGGAGATTTTGTTTTTCGTGTAGTTGGTCCTCATTGTATAACGATGGCCCATTTTTTTCTCTTTCTTAGCAGAACTGAAGGGATTGAAGCTGTGCGTCTGTTTCAATCCCCCCAGCGCTAACACCTAGCTGTTACATCGTCAATAATCAATCAATTTCCAGTCACTAGTCAAGCTTTCCAAAACCTGTCCTTTTTATATTAATGTCAAGGATTGAATTAACATTGCGTCATGGAGTGATGATTCTTTCGCTGAGGTCCGATTTCCCAAATGGATTTCTTTCATTGGCTAATCAGTTTCTATTGTTTTTTTTTCTATCTGACTGAGGTTATTACATTTAAATGCTCAAGGCTGGTTTTAATTTAACTAATTAACAATCATTTCCATTTCTAATTAATTACCCTGTTTTCCAAATCAAAAATATATTTCAAGACAAATTTAAAGATATAATTTTATCTCCAAATCTTTTTTAAAATTTAGTTTTAAAAATACCTTTTTTCTTTAATAAAAATTTTATTTTAATAATTTTTCATTATCTGTGCGACTTAATATATAAGAGTTTAAGACGATATTTTAATTTCAATTTTTAAAGAAAGTTTTTAAATGCGAACTTTTTATTTTAACTTGTTTAATAATATATATAAAAAAAAACAATGTAACGAACGTCTGTGCTCGTTACAATACAAATGCAACAACAACAAGTAGATTACATAATGATACTAGGAAGGTTAACATTGAAAAGACTATAAGATAGGGTGACTCTATATTTCAAAAACTTTTCACAGCAGTGCTGCAAAAAGTATTTTGTGGATTAAAATGGGAAGGTAAAGGAGTAAAAATAAATGGAGATTATTTAAATCATTTAGATTTTGTAGATGATGTATTTGTTTTTTGCAAATAATACTTCAGAGCTTCAGAAAATGTAACAAGAATTATCAGGTGAAAATAAAAACGTAGGATTAAAGGCAAATGTTAAAAAGACTAAAGTAATGTTCAGTGAATTTTTTCAAAAGCTGAAAATAAAGCTTGATTATGATAAGGTATAAGAAGTTAACAACTACAAATACGTTGGTCAGATTATTACTACAGATGAAAACATAATGGATGAAATTAATCATAGAATTAAACTTGGTTGAAGTGCTTTTGGTAGAAATAACTTAATATTAAACAGTAAAATGCCTATGTGTTTGAAAAGGAAAGTTTTTAATAAATGTGATTTATAAGTTCTTACTTACAGATTTGAAACTTGGACACTTATTAGAAGAGCAATACAGAGACTTCAGACCATTCAAAATATGAAGAGATGCATGTTAGGAGTAACAAGAAGAGATCAAAAACACAATACATGAGTAAGAGAACAAACAGATATTACTGACATTGTTGAATGAATTAAAAGATAGAAGTGAAATTGGGCTGGACACATTGCTAGAAGAGATGATAGTAGATGAACAATGGAATGCCAAGAGATTGTAAAAGTCCCAGAAAGAGACCGCATGTGAGATGGAAGCATGAAACAATAAAGTATGTAGGGCTGATGTGGAGAAGAGAGGTTAAAGATAGAAGATGGAGCGACCATCCTGCATTACAAAGTTAGAATAGTAAAGTTCAGAAATTTAAATTAAGTCTAGCTGATTTCACTTTTAATTGATTAATTGCCATACGCACTTTAAGTAGATTGATTTAAAATAAGTTTTTTTTAAATCTTAATTTAAATTTAATTTGGCAGAAAAACTATATGAACTATAGATATATAAATGAAATATATCATTTTAAAGATTATTATGAAGTTTTCTAATGTCATTTGTTATGTTATTGTAATGTTTTCATATGTATGCATTTTATGAATTTTTTTTTTCAAGTACATAATTTAAAAAAAAATTTTTTTTTACCGCAAATTTAAAAATAATAAAAAAATTGGATGAACATTCATAAAGTGAATATAAATAATTTTCGTTACTAAGAATAATCTTTCAGTAATAAGATGTAAAAGTGTATAAAGTCTGTAATATATTAATTACTATTTCAAAATTATTTTATAAAAAATAATATTCAAAAAAACAATATAAAAAATTTGCAGCTTCTATAAGCAATATTGTACCGCCAATGATTATTAATAAATGATCAAAAAAATTTTTAAAAAAATGAGAAGAATGATAAATAGAAAACAACGAGGAAGAAGCAAATAAAAGGACAGAGAGATTCATTCATTCGTGTTATTATTCAATATTGTGGTTGTATAAAAAACTTTCAAAGAAAAGAACGTCTCCAGCATGTGGGTGCCTATACTTATATTCATTGAAGGGTAACCTAGCAGTATCCAGTGCTAGACAGCAACCGAGGAATGCGGCTAGCCTTCAATCCCAGTCCTTCGTACCATCAGATGCTTTTCATCTAGAACTCATGCTTGCCTCGTAATCTGTAAACTACGAAAAATCTCTCTTTCCTTCATTGAAATGTGAAAAATCAGTAAAAAGCCAAACTATCGATGGAAAAAGCCATCCGGTTGATGATTGACAAATCAAGAACAATCAAAGAACTGTATCCATGTGAGTGCAGCATGCTATCTCAAAAAAAAAATCCTATTATCCATGTTATCCCATTTAAAAAATTTGAACATTTATTTGAATTAAAAGAGCTTAGTGAACTTTAATAACTACAGGCACAGAAATCTTTAAGTGATCTCATAAATTCTCATTATATTGTATTTTAAATGTGTATTTGCGTATATTTAAAATTTTATTATATTGCATCACTAATAGATTAAGTTATAATCAATTACAAGTATTGAGTGTGTTAAATATTTCCCCTCACAATTGAGAAAAGGAGATAGCCCTAGGATATATCAAATGCTAGATTTGATTATATAACTCGTGGTTAGCTGGCGCCTAAGATTAAGCCTCAAAACAAATAAAGTGCTTTGGATGGCAGAGATTTGATTCTAGCAGCTGAGAAGTGCTATAGCCTAAAAATATGATCGTAGGTTATACTTTGTATAGCCTCAGTCTAGTTATAGGTACGTTGGTGTTCAATCTACCTGTGGTATTAGACTTCTGCCCGAGAAGTGCTATAGCCTAAAAATATGATTATAGGTTATACTTTGTACAGCCTCAATCTGGTTAGGGGTACCGTTGGTGTTCCATCTACTTGTGGTATTAGACTTCTCTGCTAGGGTCTGTCTGCTGCAATAGTGAAAGTGCAGCCGGAGTTAAGATCGAGATTTTAAATTAGAGAATCATAGCGATTTTCTCCCACCCAGTTCAATATGTATGTGTACATAAATTATCCAAACATGCAATTCATAAAATTTATTTGCATTTTCAAATTATACTTTATCAATGTTATTTTGAATCAACATTTGAGAATAAATTATTATTGTGTGGCATAATATTTATTTTGTTTGGTTGTGGAAGAAATGATATTCATCACGTCTTTATGCATTGATAAACTTTTACACAAACAATTACTTCTGTATAAAGCTGCTTTAATATTTCAACCAGCAGACTGGTTTTCATCAGAAAGCACAGCCATTTGGCTATTTCCAGAATTTAAACGCTAAAATATTACAAATAGTTACGTATCAGATAATAAAACTAATTCCTATAGGCTAAAAATCCTTACAAAACTTTGTATAAAAAATACAAAAAAATTCTTTCACAAAAAACTTTTTAAAAGAAACTAAAACCATACATATATTATTATTAAAATATATCAAAAAACAATAAAAATATACTATTTATATATGTGCATACCAAAAAAACTATATATATATATTACAATTTATGACTGAATATAAATTAATAATTTAAAAAATATTTTTAATTCTTTATTTTCATTTTATGATAATGATTATATTTTCCCTGACTACACTGCTTTTTTATGATATGTTAATTTTATGATAACATATAATATTTTATTTTTACATATATAAACTGAAGTTATTATAAAAATTATTTCTTCAATCAAATGCATAAAAATAAAATATGGTATCCATAATAACCATAGGAATTTACTTTCTCTTACCTAAGCTCTTTTTCCACAGTGGACAAGTTGTTCTGCAGAATGCGTTCCTTCTCTTCCAGCTTGCGGACCACTTGATTTTGTGTTTCTACTTGGGTTTGCAGCGTTGCTACTTGCTCCCCTAACATGTCTTTTTCTTCGCGAAGAAGCTTGTGAATCTGATTAGATTTTATTCTCTAGAAAATGAAACAAACAAAAAAAATTTACTACACTGGTATTACTACTAAAGTTATACAAATTTTAAAAAAAAGCCTACCTCACTCATGAGCTTAAAGTTGGCATCATCCTTTTCTCGCAACTGTTGCAGAAGCCTTACATTCTGTTCCTGCATGTCCTCAAATGCTTGGCCAGTCACTTCCATTTCGCTTAATAGAGCATCTTCTTCCTATAGAAAAGAAGGCGTTCAAGTTCTACATATATAAAAAAAATTTTCTTCTTCTTTAAGTCAATTTAGAACAAAAAATATCAAATGTTTAAAATTAAATAAATAAATAAATAATAAAAAAAAAAATTTTAATATATTAAAACTATTAGTGCAATTAAAATGTATTAATTACGTGAACTAACAGCAGAGATTCAAACTGTAGTTTCTCAGATTGACTTTTATAAAAAAAAAAAAAACTCATTTTTTATAATATCCGTATTTTAAACCATCAACAGTCTCTTTATATATTGCCATTTTAACACTGTCCAGGGCTGAGAAATAGATAAAAAACAACATGTTATGATAGTTATATAATATTGAAAAGCACAGAATTAAATTGTGCATTGATATTTATATTAAATATATGTATAACAAGTTTTTTAATACTGTTGATAGTCCAACCCATTTTTTATAAATGATATTTATTTTTGATAAACAATCTTACCAAAAGCAATAATTAATTCCTAAATTCAACATTTCAGTGAATTATGCATTCATTTAATTAAAGAAGTGGTTTTGTTTTGGATTTCAATATCTTTTACAATTATCTGCTTTTCAGCTATTTCTTAGATTCTGAAAACTTTCTATGTCTGAGGATATATAGATCTTACTTCAATTACAAATTTCCACTGATTTAATAGATTAAAGTTGTACTTTGAGAACTGAAGCTTTTAAAATAAGTCACAGTTCTAAATAAAAAACTTGTATTTGGCAGATATAATCTATTTGTCTGTTAGTATAACATCATTCAGTCCATTTTTCAGGGTAGATATTGCATTTACAAATAAATGATAAATTTTCCTTTGAGTTATATGTTTTGATTTATGAACAACACTCTAGATCATTAAAAATGGTAATTTAAGATTCCCGTACCTTCACTATATGATCGGATTCTTTCTTTCATTATATTTACTAACTTCCATGCAGTGTGTTAGTCAAGACTGGAACATCAAGTCTTCGGATCAATTCCAGATTTGTCTTTTCCAGCACTCGAATTTCTTATAAAGGTCTGAGCAAAAAAGTCATTTGATTATTTTTATCCAACGATTTATTGCTCAGGAGTTCATAAGAAGTCTGAGAACCAGAAGTGTCGATCCAAGAATTTCGAATTTCAGTCTTCTATTCTGTCACTACACAGTACCAAATACAATATCTAACAGTCTTTTAGTCACAATCAATGACATACGAAATCAAAATTATGGTGTTCTAAAATCAGTTTGAAAATTATAGCATTTACTAAAACACTAACATTATTAGAAATGCCATTTATTATGGGAATTTTTTTTTTTTTTTGTTTCAAAAGAAGACACTTAATAAATTAATTATACAATTTCTAAAGTAACTAAATAAACAACATTATTAATAATTTCATTTAAATAAAAACTAAGGTAGTTAAATTCTTATAATTGCATATGCTAGCCTTAGTCATTTAATGTAATGGAAGAAAATCAGACAATGGAGTTTAAGTCTTTGGATTGATTCCAGCCCTAGCATTTCCGACACTCAAACTCTTTATGAATAAAGCCATTAGATTATTTATTTTCTGCATAGGTTAATGAAAACTAAAATGAAGTTCTTTAAACTCAACAGTAATTAATTTTTTGTAATATTTATTCAGACTATTTTTTTTTATTGTGTTATAATTCTGTATAAAAACTGAGTTACTTTTTGGAAATTAATTTTTTAGAATACTTATCAATTCTGAAAAATTAGAAATTACAATTAAATCTGTTAATTATTGATTGCAATTAATAACTATCTTGAAAATTCTCAAATACTCTGGACAAACAACTATTATTTGCAGCAAATAATAATAAAGTTGGGGACCAAGAAGCAGCAGACAACTTTTTTAAAATACATCATTATTCCTTTAATTAAAATACTTTTTTTTTTCAAGATTTTTATTTCAGCATTTTTTCTTGAGTTTTGTAGGAACAAAAAGTTTCAATTTTAGCTACTTGATTAGAAAGGAACAAAAAGTTTCAATTTTAGCTACTTGATTAGAAATTCTTTTTCATTCAGCACATCTTAGATGAGTTTTTTTTTTTTTTCCCCAACTAATATCCACTCCTCTTTTATGGCATTTTTATTTGGATAAAATCATATATACAGCATCTGAAACTTGAAAGCTGGAAATATTATAACAGAAAAACTAGATAAGTGGAAATTAAATTTATTAATACCAATATACTAGAATCTTTTTCTGGTTTGATATACTATGTAATACCTACTGTGACTAATATTTTGATTTTATTAGGTTTTACAAATATTGCCAATACATTTGCTAAAGCATCCTGCAGTATAAGTTCATTTCAGTCTGACTCAAACTTTATCAGTTGAATTCTCAGACTCAACTGTGAAACTTGTAATTGTCAATTATATTTTGGCTGCTTGTAGACACATACGTTGCAAATTACTTCATACACTGTGTGATTTATATAGACAATATTTTATTACTGTCAAAAAAAAAAAACATAAAATAAATATAATTATTCTTAAAGTTAGAGTATCATTTATAATAGGATAAAAATGAGAGTATACTCTTCTCTTAATGCACTTCAGATTGGGGACCCATTTGTAACAAATCAGATATGATAAAACCATAATAGAGTGATCTTGTTTAATTATGCCCTGCAAATTACGGCAACCTCTGTTACAGCACAATCATTTATTAAATGCAGCATTTGTAACATATTGAAAATATGCAATGAAAAATAATTACTCTGATATAACCTGTATAAAATATAGTCGCGATTGGTCACTCTATGCAAAAGAATGAAAATGATCCCTGAAATTGGACATTTTATAACTGAATAAAATATAATTCAAATAAAAATAATATTAATTTTATAATACCTGTAAATAATATTATTCATAATAGAATAAATATAATATGCTAAACTCAATAAATACTAATCAGTAACTAATTATTCAGTTTTTAAGATAACCCTTTATCTAATCACATAATAAAACAAAACAGTGATGATAACTAATATTATAGCACCATGGATTCAAACAGGATTTAGAATAAATAGAAAACAAACAAAATTATCATTTCAGATACCCTAAATGTAAACCTTACCTAAAATAGATTAAAATAAAGCCAGTAAACCAATATCATCATCCCAAAACAATGATATATGCTCAAGATATATTTCACATATAATCAAATGAAACCAATAATAAAAAATCATTAAACAACCAAGTTCTAATATATCCAACTAATCAAACATTGCTTTAAAAATAAAAAAACTTATATTAAAATTTAACGATATTCATATCTAAATAAAATAATTCATGGATGATTAAGGTAACAGCTATAGTATATCTTATAAGTTCACAATGTTCATAATATCAGGATATGTGACCCAATAATTAATTTTAAATCCTATTTTAACAAAATGATAAATCATACTAACTTATCCATGCTATATTTTTATATTAATTTACTATTAATAATCACGCTACTTATAACAAGACAAAACAATACAATAAAATGATAAATAATAAATTATATTAACTCAGTCATGCTTTATTTTTATATAGACTCTACCCTTGATAATTAATCTGGTTGTAATACAGCAAAATACTTAATAATGATATAATATCAATGAATCTATTAGATAATCTTGAATCTGTAATATCCGATCACATCAGTTTATAAAAAAAACAGTGATTTCTATTGGATATTTATTTTTAAATACAATTAACTAATCATAGCAATTTGTTTTAAATTTCCTGTAACTAAATTATTGAACTCTTTATTATAACAATTAAAACATATAAAAAGAATTATTAGCGTTTATTATTATCAAATATGAATATTAAAATTTAAGTTAGTTGGATTTACGATTCACCTTAAGTAAATTTAAATATAATCAAAGCAAATCATTCTGACTTATGACAGAACAAAATATACTACTATCAGCTCTATACTTGAATAAGATTAAGATCTTAATAACTAACCATAAACTTAATACAGTAATTCTCAAAACAATTATAATTTACATAACATGCAAATATTAATTATGATTATCCTATAAAGTTTATATCTAGTCAGATAATAATCATAGAACTCAATATAAAAAAAAATATATAATCGTGCTTACTTATTAATAATGAAATTTGCTTTTTGGATTATGAAATATAGTTATTTCAAAGAAATTTCATAATATAGTCAGTTTATCTTGTCTCAATCGAATATTATTAATAAATGAAATTGTTTGCAAACATTTTTTGAATAATAATCAGAAAAGTTTACTTGGTTTAAGTTAAATTCAAATTCATTAATCAATAGGTATCAATTATATAATAAAAAAAATAAATAGATAAATAGATTGTAAACAATCAATATGGACAATACAATGTAACAGAATATACAGGAAATCATTAATTGATATTAATTTGATATCCACATATGTAATAGATTATCAATCTCCAATTATTTACCAATAAATACTAAACATATATGTATCACAAATATCTTCGAAGAGAAAAATTCAAAATATACCCTCTTTCAGACTTTATATAATATATAATTAATCAAAAAAAATGTATATAGATAATAATAAATCTACTTATTTATTAATACCAATTAATAAAAAGAAAGTAAAATAAATACTTATTGTGATGTAATCTTTTGAAATTCTAATATAAAAGATGTATTCAAAATTAATTTATAATCATTAAAAAAAATTGAATATTTAAATTAAAATAATAATAACCATACTACAAAATATAAATTTAAACTTAGGAAAAACATACCTCTCTTACATTTTAGTATGTAAATAATTACCATTTAAAATAAAAACTATATATATTATTTGTCAATAAAAATTTTTTTACATTTTTAAATAAAGATAAACACAATATATATGTATCAATAATAATAACAAATATAAATAAACGACCTGAATAAGTCTTTACATAATGTATTTCCAGTATGATATAACAGTTCTGATGTCTATTTTTCAAACTACAACACCAATAGTATGTCTTTGTTACAGAGAAGATATAATAAATGCAAGAGAACTTTATATTCAAAGTACATTTTATTGATTCCGATATTTTATGTATTGTCACGGTATGCACCTCTCAACAAAATAAGTTAAGACAGTTGCATCTCACTAATTAGATTTAAGGTCTTCATATAGAATGCCACGAATGATGTGATTTAATTTTGATATAAAACTATATTTGTTCCCAATAACTAATTTATTATTAATAAATTATTATATCTAAACCACATCAAATCAATTTCCACCTTAATTAACTTTACCGTTATGCTTAGATTTCGAACTCAGGAAAGTTTAACAATTTACTCTTTTCAGGGGTTCCTATCAATATTCTAAAGTAATATTAATAACAAATCTCACTAACTCCTTAAATTAAATAAAACAAAATTGAAGACTTCATTTAATTTAATATAAAAAACATAATTATTTATTAACAATTAAATAACTTAAATTTTACAATTATAAATATTCTATTTACTTACGGTAGATATATTTTCTAACCTATAACACTACATGATTTTACAATGTATATAAAATATAAGTTTCCAAATATTAAGACTTTTATATTAACACTATTCTATAATAATTAGTTTATACAAATAATAATCCAATCATTTATATATAATATTTTCAATCGTTAAAATGATTGTACGCAACTTATATTTATTAATATAAAAATATATATTTCACAACAATGTTAATCATTTATTCACTTATCGTACATTACGGTTATTAGACTATTTGGATTAGTATAAGCAATGTAGTGTCATGTCATAGAAAATAGTAGTATGTGAATTTAAAAATAATTCAATCTCTTACCTACAAGTTCACTTTATTCCTTTCCCATATTAATATTTCTTAACCTATATTTAAATCTTTATTAATCATAAATATAAATAAGATTTTAAATTATTAATTATCTCTTATTATTCATTTTTTTAATGAAATGAATACGATAATAAAGGAAATAAAATTAAACTTCCCAATTATAATTTTTAAAAACTTAAATGGTATTATAAAAGTCAATGTAATAGGCCTAGATGTTTCTAGAATTCGCAAACGAAAATCCTTAGAAGATGGAATTTTTAATTCCTTCGATGCTAGACACTAAAGAAAATAATAGGATATCCAAAGTTGATGTTTCGTTTCCTCTTAGTATGCAGATTTTATCTTCTTAATACACAGTTTCTTTATTAACAATTATAATTCCATTTTGAAGATCTAACTTTTATATAATTTTAAGGCATTCAGCAAAAGATGTTATTCACACATATATATTTGACTAGGCAAGTGCATTTTATATATCCCACAATAAATTGGTGTTCTACCCGCTTTGCATTTTCCTTATAATGTAAAGTACATTAGTTTTTATAGACATGTTCTTTTTTAAAACGAAGTTTACATTTTAGAACATGTAATTCGAACAATTTTTATAGAACACGAAAATATATTCAAATTACTTCCTTTAAACAAATATTAAAAATTTCTTCTAATGAGTATTAAATTGTTCAAAATATAGATTTTATCTTACACTGTTCTTTTAAATCGAACATAGTAAAAGTTTTTATGAGGATATAGCTGAAAAAATAAAATCCTTAGTCTTCTAACAAAAATAGAATTAATATTTTTATATCGAGTTGCATGAGCTTGAGGAAGCATACGCATTCTACATTGTTACAATACAATTCGATATTAAAACACTAAGTTAATTTCATTTCCTTTAATTCGATAAACTATGCAAACCCAAAGGTCATTTATTACCTTGTCAACCATCTTCCCCAACGTCTTTTTTTTCATTTTAAAGAATGAAAAATACTAACTTACTAAATTATATATTTATTTTCATAAATATAATAAGAATACAAATATAATGTATACTTATTGATTATATGTATGTATGAGTATATATATATACACTCCTACAGTATATATATTCACATTATCCTTTTAAACAATAATTATTTGATCCATATGACGTTACACATATAAGTATTATTTTATGATATTAAGATGAATTATTCTTCTATAAGCAAGTACTATATAAAAACAATATGAATAAAGAAATGCTAGCTTTTTACATAGAATAATACGACGGAAATTAAACTCATTTGTGTCTTATAAAAATTTGATCAATTGATCTAATAAATCACACAATCGAATACATAAAACTCGTATATAACCTTCTGTTGTTTGTATTTTCATTTTAAAATATTGTGAACTGGGTCGGCCCGAAGGGGTTGTTTAATTAGGTTTAAATATCTTTCATAATTTTTGGAATCTAAACTTTAATAAGTTTAACATTTACTTTAATACTATGGGGACAGACCGGCTCTTCAAGCAGAGGGAAGAATACAATTGATAGCTTATCAATGGCAAGATAGTTATACAAAGCATAACATGATCACATTTTCTGATCGTGGCCTAACCTCGACTGCTGGACTCAAACCCCTGCTTATTGGTTTTGAGGATCAAACTCAGGCACCAGCCAACCATGTTATATAGTCAGCATGCTTCTGACAACAGACACAATTCAGCACTTAAAATATCCCATGGATAGCTCATACTCTTAACCAGAGTCCAGCACACTTACTTAACACATAAAAATAACTATACTCTTAAATTAAGTGATGCAGTAATAAGAGAGAGAGAAAAAGAAGAGACCAAATAATATTTAAGCAAACCTTAATATTTATTCAAGCACACATATCTGATATAATATTTTACATAAAGAAATATAAATGATTAGTTTCAGGCTAAATTTTATAATAGTCCGTTAATTAAAGTTCATTTAAAATAACTACTAAGTGTCTATAGACAAGTATAAAATGTTGTTACCTAGGTTTTCATGATTGTCAGTTCCAACCGGTTGACTTTTTTTGTTCTCCATCGATGGTTTCAGGCCGTTTTTTATTCTTTGTCTTGACCATGGTGGGGAGGAAGGGTTTGTGGCAGGATCTATTTCACCATTTTGGCATTAGTTTCCAGCGAGGGTTCAGGCAAGGACAGTTGATTTGTGGACTTTGAGGCCTGAAGTCCAATCAAACACTTTTAAAGACAGTCTAGCAATATATTTTTCTAGCACTTTTAAAGACAGTCTAGCAATATATTTTTCTAGATCTGGTGCTCCTGCAATGATATTTTCCGCAGCAGTAATGAATGGCTATATTCTGACCTTACATCTCTGGAGCAATAAATAATGTATCAGCATAAAATGAAGACCGGACTGAATTAAAGATCAAAGACCAGACTAATTCGATCACAAACAGGTCGAAATGAATAACAATAGATGGTGGCGACTTTATATATCCTTGTCTCATTATTTTAATTTTTTTAATTTATCATTATTTTCAATTTTGATCATAACTTGAATGTTTTTTTTTAAATTAATTTTTACATTTCATTTCATCTAATCTTTTCTTCGATTAATCTGCTATTGCTTTTATGAGATAGTTTACATAGTTTTAATTATTACAATTATTGATTTTACCAATCAGCAACCTTACTAGCATTCCAAATTAATTAATTAATCTTTTTATTTTCTATTTCTACTAAGATTTATTTTCACCATTATACAACGGAGAGAGCTTTTGTTTTTTTTTAAAAAGGAGTTTTTAAATCTTTGCTATTTTAGATTCCCCCCTCCCCCCCCATCCACTCGCTCTCAATACTAAAGCTTTTCTATTTAAAACAACAACAATATAACACAAGCTTTTTATTCTACAAAATTTATTTTTAAAAATCTACTTCTGAAATAATTATTTTGATTTTTTTTAATAAATCCGATTTTAAATTATAAAACATGTAACACATATATATATATGTAGTTTTATAACACATATTTCGCTACCATTACATCACCCTCCCCAGTTTGAGATAAAATGCGACAATTTGCCCCATTTTAGTTCCGACATTTATTATTATTTATTTGCCTTTTTTTTTTAGCTTTACCGTGTGTTTTTTCATGTTTATTTTTATTTATTTTTCTCTAAAATACATTGCGATTATTTTGATTTATGTTTTGTTAGACAATTCCCTTTTTCTTTTAATCAATTTTAGCGAATGAGCATTTCTTCCTAACCCTTTGCCATGGCAAATACATTGCTCTTACTTGCATACTATAACATAAAAATCACTGCAAATTGGCTGGAACGTCATACGTTTTTCTGAGTGGCTCATAGTGTTAATTCTTATCATAACGCTATCACCTATCAAAAATGTACCATTTACCTACCCTTGCTTCCTTTGTCTTAACTCTCCCATCTTCCTTAGCTTAAGCCATGCTTGGATAGCATCCCCTATACCTACTTACAGGGTATGTTTCCAATGGCAGTTTAGTTTTAAATGGATAGGGTACAATCTTCCCAAAATGAAGATGTACAAGAACAAATTGCATGGATTCATTTTTGATCAATTTATCATATTAATAAAACGTGAAATTGCTTTAACCCAGCCTCTGTGATTATCATGTACATAAACTCTAAAAAATCGCCCTAATTCCTGTACGAGCCATTCACAATGTATTAGACTGCGGGTTATGAATAGATATGAGTATGTGTTTTACCTTATGTTTATTGATCCATTTCTTCCATTCTTCAGAAATAAATGGAGGTCCATGATCGGAGATAATTCTATCTGGGATTCCAACAGTTTCAAAATGCCACTGCTCTAGCACCCATATCGTTTGTTTGGCGGAGGTCCATGATCGGAGATAATTCTATCTGGGATTCCAACAGTTTCAAAATACCACTGCTCTAGCACCCATATCGTTTGTTTGGCATTTGCTTGTGACACAGGATATGCAGCCACTAGGCTTAGAAAAAATATAAACTACTAACAGTTATCTTATTAAATGGGGGCAACAGCATGTAATAATCTATGGCTACCAAGTTATTTGGTTGAGTGAATGGGCAGAAGCGGATCTATGCTTGACACATTGAGGGTTTTGTTTTAAGGCATAGCTACATTCGTTTATGGTGACCATAATGCTGGCATACCTTCCTGGCCAGTAGAACCAATGACTTAATCAGTCCTCGACTTTACTTGCTCCATAATGTTCATATCTTTGATGAACATATTCAACTATCTGCTTCTGCAGGGTGACAGGTATCACTAAACATTTGTGTTTAATTTCCACATTCTTTCTGCACTGTATCCCCCCCTTATGCAATAGCACTTTCTATATCTCCGCAAAGGATTGTTTCTGCTTTCTCTCACGGGTTGATGATGCAGATATTTTAATATTTGCCAGCAGTCGGAGTTTTCTCTTTGTCTCATTTTGAATTCCCGGTCATTTTCTGCAGACTTGCTTCTGTCTATTACCATTACGGCAATACATAGATCATTACAACTTAAATGCTGTTGGTAGGGCGAAGTCGGATGACTTAATATATCTGCTATTTGCAATATTTTACAGTATAATTAAATTTTTGAGGAACAGTCTCTACCTTATTAGTCGGCTGTTTGTTAAGAATTTACTAGGGGTTTAAAAATTCAAGGCTCTTGTGATCTGTGATCACAATCACCTCTGATCCTAGTAGAAACTGAAATTTTTGAAAAGCCCAAACGATCACTAATGCCTTTTCTGTCAGTGTGTAATTTAAAATTCAGGGCCCTTCAATAAATGGCTTATAAAGAAAAGAGCATCCTGCCCATTGGATTTTAAAAAAAGTAGCAC
This sequence comes from Epiperipatus broadwayi, assembly GCA_028023455.1. Classification (NCBI taxonomy): domain Eukaryota; kingdom Metazoa; phylum Onychophora; class Udeonychophora; order Euonychophora; family Peripatidae; genus Epiperipatus; species Epiperipatus broadwayi. Next base: position 3,757,696 of record JAQFVV010006269.1, read on the forward strand.
CCTATTCGACCCCACTATTGTCAGTTCATATTAAAAATGGTTTGCAAAATTCTGGATATGATAGTATAACTTTCTTTAAGAACCTCGTTTTCACATTTTGAAAACTGCTATCATGCTGCGCCATCCACAGCCACTTTTTTAGCAATTGCAGTAATGGTTCCATGTTGAAAGTTTTTTTTTATAAAATCGGTTATAAAAATTACATAACCCTAAAAACAATCTTACGTTTTTATTTTTTGGAACCAGAAACTCCTGAATTGCTTGAATTCTTTCAGGGTGCGGTTGAATATTTTTCTTACTTATTGTGATCTAAAAACTTTACCTTGGATGCTTTAAATTGCTTTTTAAAAAATTAATTTTGATTCCCTTTTGCTTACTCTTGCAATAGCTGCTTTGAATGAATGGAATAGTCTGCCCCTTTCTGATGCAAAATTATGTCATCGACATACATCACTACTAAATTTTTTTTTCATCTGATAATACCTGGTCTAGACACTGTATTAGCCCCGCTATTTCTAACCCAAACAGGATTCAATTAAAATTGTGTAAGCATGCCCATTGAACTGAAATGTGGTATATTTCCAATCGTGGGAATGTAACTTGATCTGCCAGTAACTGACAGTTAAATCAAAACACCTTTTTGTTACAAAATTTTACTAATAGTTTGTGTATGGGCGAAAAAGCATTTGTGTCAACGATAGTTATATTTTGTTAGATTTTCTTGCGTAACAAGAACAGCTGGTTGGACCCGTCCTTTTTCTTTACTGTTACAAGGGGATTGTTAAAGTATGATGAGCATTTGGATATAATCCCCCATCTCAGCATTTTATCTATCTGTTCAATCTCCCCTCTGTATTGGTGAGAAATAGGTCATGCACTGGCCTGATCTTCCACGAGTCTTATCCTGTGCTCGTAGCATTAAATTACCCAGGGACATTCGAAAAAACATTTTCGTAATAGCCCAAATCTTGCTGTAGTCGCTTCCATTGCTGATTATTTATAAATTTTGATGCCTTTACCTTCGTGTGTACTTCCATTTTTGCCTCTGTATTTTGTATGCAACAAGTCATGGCAGATTTATACATTTTGTCTGATCAACACACAGCCGGTCCTATACATAAAATCCGACCCTAGTATGACCTCATGGATTAATCCATCTAAAATAAGCAAAACATGATTGTACCCTTTCTTTTCTATCCACGTTTACCCAGACCTACCTTGACTCTAATTTGGCTTTTTACTATTTGCCACAGTTATGTATACAGTTGTTAACAGCAAGATTTTCATATTAGTTTATACGGCTGATTCGTCTAAACATATCCTGTGACATTACTGACACTTGATTATCTGAGTCCAACAGCGCTTCTGTTACAACCCCCCCCCCCCAATACTTTTACTTTAGAGCAATGCTGAGGTGCTAATATTGGCTAGCTGCACACTAGTTTTCTACTTGAGGGTGGCTATTCCTTTTGTTATATTCTATCCCACGTGTCTTGCTTTCTGCCTATAGCTCTTTATGGTGTAAACTTTTCTATTATTATTTCTATTCCAGTTCCTTTTAAACGGATCACATTTCATACTATTTACATTTCTGCCTATTCCCAAAGTTCAAATTCCCTTTTCCCTATTTTCATACTCTGAGCCTTGTGCTATCAATTTCACCAAGCAACTCGGCTATCTGCTTGACTGTTTTGTGTTCCATTCCCATTAACATTTGATCTATATTATGTGGAAAATTAAGTTTTATTATTCATATAATTTGATGTTCTGACAATGGGTTAGCCATTAACAGTCTTAGCTTTGCTACTTGCTGGTGAAAAAATGAAGTGAACAGTTCACCAGGTCGCCATTTATCCTGTGACACCTGGTGTTTAATGTTTTTTTGTTGCTCTGCCATCCAATAGCTTGCTAATAAGGACTGTCTATATCTGGTTTTGTAAATAAGGAATCCAACCAAAATTTAGCATCACCTTGAATATGACTAAATGCTATAGTTGCCACATCTCCTCGCTCAGCTGATCCCAAGTGAAATAGCGTTCCAGCTGCCAAGATATTCAATTGGAGCCTCTCCTGCATGCCCCGAAAATATTTGTATTTTTAAAAATTGATTCACAATATTTGTATCATTTAAATGTGTGTACATACCCATGCTTTTCTCTTCCCATTTATTTTCAGTTTCAGCTATTTTTTTTCATTATTTTTTTTCTATTTTCCTTTTTTCTAAACTGACTATTTTTGTTTTGCGTATTAACCATTCTATCCGTTTATTGAATATTTTGTGATTTCTCTATGTTATTTTTTTCTTTATTTTGAGCCTCCATTTTTGTTTTGGCTTTGATATAAATTAAGTTTGGTTTTATAATTATTACTGATTCTCACACAAACCAAACGAACCTCCAGTCCTAATTTCAACCTGATTACAGACAACCCCTAATAACAAATTTAGTTATTTCTCTGGCCGCTTTTTCTTTCTCCTTTTTATTTTTAAATATTTTGATTCTTATTTATGTTATATTCTTAATATTATAATTTGTTTGCTTTAGTCTATTTGTCTTCTCATACTGCTCACCAATTTCAATTTCTAATTTCAAACTTTTGTTTTAAATTTTAATTATGATTTTACTTTTTTAAATTATGCTGGGTCAATTTATGGCACTTCGGAAACTGCATTGGATGGCATTTGAATTGGGTCTGTCTGAAATGAATTGTTTAACTAGGTTTAAATACCTTTCATAATTTTTGGAATCTGAACTTTAATAAGTTGGACATTTACTTTAAAACTACAGGGATGGACCAGCCCTTCAAGCAGAGGGGAGAATACCATTGTACCATTTATAGCATAGCCATCAACAATACCCATGGCCAGATCGATCTATACAAAGTATAACACGATCACATTTCTTGACCATGGCCCAACCTCATACTCTTAATCAGGGTCCAGCACATTTCTTAACACATAAAAATAACTATACTCTTAAATTAATAGTGATGCAGTGACAAAAGAGAGAAAGAATAGCTCAAATAATATTTAAGCAAACATTAATATTTATTCAAGCACACATATATCTAATATAATATTTTACATAAAGAAATATAAATAATTAGTTTCAGGCTAAATTTTATAATATCTTTGGTTAATTAAAGGTCATTTAAAATAACTATGAAGTGTCTATAGACAATTATATGACTTTACCTAGGTTTCATGATTGCCAGTTAGCTTTTTGGTCTCCACCGATGGTTTCAGGGCTTGTTTTCCATTCTTTGTCTTGACCATTGAGGGGGAGGGGAGAGTTTGTGGCAGAGTCTATTTCACTATTTTAGCATTAGTTTCCAGCGAGGGTTCAGGCAGGGACATTGGGCCTGAAGCCCAGTCAAACACTTCTAAAGGTCTAGCAACACATTTTGTTAGATCTGCAGTTTCTGCAATGATATTTTCTGCAACAGTAATGAGTGGCTATATTCTGTCCTTAGATTTCTGGAGCAATAAATAATGTAACAGCCAAAATAAAGACTGAACTGAATTACAGATCGAAGACCAGACTAATTTGACATTTTTACTTCATTTACATATTTTTATCATTTATTTCAATATCTTCTTCATTTTCAAGTTCATAATTAAATTATTTTCTCTACAAAATAAATATTGAAAATATTCTTTTCATTTTTTAAATATATCATTGCTATCCGTTAATCTCTTTCCATTCTTATCCACAATATTATTTGCTAACCATGTCTTTTTCTCCCAAGTAACATTTCTATCAAATACCAGATATCTTTTCATCTGTTGAAGTATTTTTAATCTCTACTTTCCTGTTCCAATCATTTTTCTTTGTCTAAATCTGTTTTTCTTCATCTGTTTCATTATTAATTTTTCCAATATAAAATTTGCCCTTCCTCAGTATTGTCATTCTTCCATCTCTGTATTTTCATCTTTTCCAACACACCTGTTATCCAAGGCTAATGTTTAGCTTTCTTTAACCGAATAGTACCTATTTCATTTTTTGCTATTTTTAACAATCTTTCTTTAATTCTACACCAACACTTACCAAAACTATTAAAAATTCCTCATCTTTATCAATCCTTTTTATTGCATTTTCACATATTAAACTAAATTTTCCTTTTTCCATTTCTCTCAATTTATCTAAGTCCTATCTTGCATATCTTTTCCCTCTTTTTATTTTTTTTTTAAACTCAACTTTGCTTTAGTCATAACCAAATTATAATCTGAGTTTATACAAGCAAAGCATGAGAAACCTTAATAGCATTCTTGTATCTAAACTGAATCAATATATCAATTTAATAACGTTCTCTATCACCTGGAGCTTTTCGGTATACAATCTTCTTATATAATTTTTAAAGCAAGTTTTTGAAATCACAAACCCATTCTTATAAAATTGTATAAGACAGTAATATCATAATTTCCAACAATTTTCCTTTCTCTCCCCAAAACAGCATTCCAATTACCCAATAGCAATATACATGTATTTTTTCCCTCATGGATAATTTCCTCTATTTTCTCATATTTTTTCCCTCATGTTGGATAATTTCATCTATTTTCTCATATTTTCCATCAATTTCAATATCATTACGACTAGTAGTTGGCATATAAACTTGTACAATTACCAAATCCTTAGGACTTGTACTTATTCTCATTATTACAGCTTATCATCAATATAATCTACCTTTGTCACACTATTCCAAATTTTCTTTCCAACAGCAATCGCAACTCCATTGATCTATTATGATCGGAATAAAATAACATCTCTAATTACTTTCCCACATAATTTTGCTTATTCCCTTTAACATCAATATTTTTTATACTCATCCCTTTTTTCAAATTTTCCAATTTCCCAGCTCTTCACAAAGATCTACTATTCTATGTGCCAATTCTTAATGTGTCTTCTTCTCTCAAAGAATGAACTTTTTGCAGGTTTACAGCCGGAGTAGCCTTAAGTCTATTCCTGCCAGGCAAGACACCAAAGCCATCTTTAGTGAAGGTCTCAAAATCAAAAGTAATGATTCCTGTACATATACTCATAATAAAACAAGGGAATTATAAGGCAAAGTAGTTTCCTGTTGCTTTTTTTGACCACAATAACCTCCATAACAAGCTTATTGCACTAACTGAATCCCATAAAATAAACAACTATCTACCGCTTCTGCCTCGCCAATGTCACACATTGAAATGGATTCTGGTGGCAACTATTATGTGGCTGGTTGCATCAGAATATGTGACAATTCGGTTTATTCCATTAAAAGAAGGAAATGGACCATAATTATCAGACTTAGGGTCTTCAGGTAGAATGATAATAATAACTACTCTTTCCTATTGCATTGCCAAATGTATACCATATAATACTCAATTGTCCAAACACTTTACTACTTTTACAATGCTTTATTTGCCACCCTTTTTTACTACAGTTTTGTTTGCCCCAGCAATCTTCTTCAGAACAACATAATACAAATATATGAAAATAAATATACATGAAAATATAATTTACATTCTATATATACATCTTATAATAACTTATTTTACATTATTATTATTCATTTCTTACCCTTATTATCTTCTATATTTATTAATCAAAATATTACCTATACTAATACCATACATACATATATCTCCTATATAAATATGTATCCTATTTTTATTCTTTATTTTATCTTATTCCCATAATATATAACTCTAAATTAATATCATTCATATTTTACATTATTATTATTCATTTTACTAACAATCATTCAATAACTTATTAGAATTATATCTTCTAACCTCAATACTAAACTCAAATTTTTAAAAAATTACCGTTATATTTTGAGTACCCCCCCCCCCATTAAATTTACACTTATATTAATAATACCTCCCCTCTTCCTATTTTATAACTAAATTTTTTAAAAAAAAATTTATTTTTATTCTTTATTTATTTTACTCTTATTATTCTTTAAATACTCCACTTTAACTTGAATATCTTTTATATTTTTATCATTATTATCCATTTTAATAACTATCGATATTCATAATTTATTCATACAATAATTTATAATCTATTTTAACCTATAATATAATTTTATTTTAAACACACTTTTAAACAACTTTTTAACTCACCATTATATCTCCTAATCTCAGCTGGTACAATCAAAATTTAAAAAGTACCATTAAACTTTTAGTACTCCCCTCTTTAAATTATTAGCAGCTCCAGTTCAGCTCCCTCTTCTGATTTTCTAAACATTTAAATTTTTTTATAATTTTTTATATTGTACCAAAATTCTTTTCCATCCGAAATCTCTATTCATAACTGGTGAATACTATTAATATAAGTAGCCTCTTTTATTTTTCTATTCCTTTTATTATCTGCAAAGTGGACCATCCTTATAGAATCCTTTTCAAACTCATGCCCTATCTCTAATTTATGTAAATATATTGGTAAATTTTTATCATATTTATGTTGTAACAGTCTCCTATATATTGAATTCTTCATTTCTCCAACATAATTTATTATTATATTATTAATTTGACACTTTCTACAATTAATCTCATATATGCCATTTATTTCATTGTCTAAATTTTTATTATATATATTAATATACTTATTTTCTAAAATACTAATCATATTTTTCCTCCTTTTATTAATTTTACCTATAACTTTATTTAAATTTTTAACTATATAATTATTCTCTGTCTTTATACCTATATAATTAACTTTATTACTATTTCTTTATTATTACTTATAGAATGTATCTTATTTTCTATTAATCTAACATTATCATTTATAAATTTATATGGATAATCATTATTTATAAATTCTTTTTTAATTAACTATCTGTTTAACATAATCTTCTTTACTTGAACAATTATGTTAAATAGATAGAGTTAATTAAAAAAAAATTTATAAATAATATTATCCATATAAATTTATAAATGATAATGTTAGATTAATAGAAAATAAAATACAGTTTATAAGTAATAATAATAAAGAAGAAAGTAGTAGTAATAAAGATATAGGTAAAATTAATAAAAAGTTTAATAATGTATTAAATGTTAAAGTAGTTAATAAAAGGAGGAAAAATATGATTAGTACTTTAGAAAAGAAGTATATTAGTATATATAATAAAAATTTAGACAATGAAATAAATGGCATATATGAGATTAATTGTAAAAAGTGTCAAATTAATAATATAAAAATAAATTGTTGGAGAAACGAAGAATTCAATCTATAGGAGACTGTTACAACATAAATATGATAAAAATTCACTGATATATTTACATAAATTAGCGGAAGGGCATGAGTTTGAAAAGGATTCTATAAGGATGGTCCACTTTACAGATAATAAAATGGATAGAAAATTAAAAGAGGCTATTTATATTAATTGTATTCCCCAGTTATGAATAGAGATTTAGGATGGAAAAGAATTTTGGTATAATATAAAAGATTATAAAAAGTTTAGGTATTTAGAAAATCAGAAGAGGGAGCAGGAGCTGCTAATAATTTAAAGAGGGGAATACTAAAAGTTTAACGATAGTTTTTAAAATTTGATTGTAACAGCTGAGATTAGAAGATATAATGGTGAGTTAAAAAATACTTTTAAAAAATTGTTTAAAAGTGTCTTTAAAATAAAATTATATTATAGGTTAAAATAAATTATAAATTGTATGAATAAATTATGAATATCGATAGTTAATAAAATGGATAATAATGATAAAAATATAAAAGATATTAAGTTAAAGTGGAGTATTTAAAGAGTAATAAGAATAAAATAAATAAAGAATAAAATTTTTAAAAAAAATTTAGTTATAAAATAGGAAGAGGGAAGTACTATTAATATAAGTGTAAATTGGGTACTCAAAATATAATGGTAATTTTTTTAAAATTTGAACTTAGCATTGAGGTTAGGAGATATTAGAATTATATTATATTAAAATAGATTATAAGTTATTGAATGATTGTTAGTAAAGTGAATAATAATAATGTAAAATATGAAGAATGTTAATTTAGAATTATATATTATGAGAAAAAGATAAAATAAAAATAGGATACATATATGTGGTATATGTGTGTATATATGTATGTGTGTATAAATATATGTATAGAAAATATTTTGATTAATAAATATAGAAGATAATAAGGGTAAGAAATGAATAATAATAATGTAAAATAAAAGATATTGTAAGAAATATATGTTTAATGTAAATTATACGTTCATGTATATTTATATTCATATATTTGCATCATGTTGTAGTTCTGAAGAAGATTGCTGGGACAATCGAAACTGTAAACGGTAGAAAAGGGTGGAAAATAAAGCATTGTAAAAGAAGTAAAGTGTTTGTACAATTGAGTATTATATGGTAGGATGATAATAATGATGCGATGAAGTAACTAACCAATGATCATGTTTACTCCTAGTGGGCTAGCTCTAATTACACATATTAAATTTAGACATAATTTAGATTAGTTAATCTATATCTCACTCTCTTTCAGATTCCACATATGCCTCAGAATTCTAAGCCAGGGAGAATATTGCAATTAACTCTCTTCAGCAATGAATTTAACTTAAGTAGGAATTATGGTATGCTTACATATATATATATATATCATAAATCAACTACAATACTCATTTAATCCTATTACAATGTTATAATATACAAGAAAAAAAAAATCTCTGTGTATATGTATGTATGTATGTATGATGATCGATTGATGAATGGGAAAGAAATGACTTTGATAAACTAGAGATCATTTAATGAGAAATAAATTAACAATGCTTATTTACAACTATAATATAAAATTGATAAACATCTTTAACAAAAAAAATATGATTATATATGTGTGTGTTAAAATTAAACAATTGAGGGTTTTCTTTTATATGAAATATTAGTGATTTGTTGTAGGGACCTTATTTTTAAATATGGGGATGAAATTTATAAACAAAAAAGAGGGTTTAAGTATGGGTAATAGTCTGAGTGGTTTTTTGGCAGGAATATATATGTATAAGTTTGAAGAACAATTTTTTAATTATAATAGAAATAAACCAATTTTTTATGTTAGATATGTTGATGACTATTTTATGGTTTTCAATGGTAATAAAAGAAATGCAGATAATTTTTTGAGTTATATTAATGGTAGAATTGAAAATATAAAATTTACTATGGAAAAAGAATATATTAATGTTATTGAATATATGGATGTTAGAATTTTTTAAAAAAATGATAGTGTTTGTATAGAAACATCTGTGTTTAAAAAAAAAACATTTTTTGGATTATCAAATAATTGGTTTCAGATATTGATCATCATAGTAAAATTAATATTGTTAATAATAAAATTATTAGGGCATTAAATTATGTTCAAATAGTAATTTGTTTGGGAATGAGATTGCTATTATTAGGAATGAATGTTTTATGAATGATTATCCTAGGGGTGTAGTTAAACATTTGTTTTCTAATAAAAATATAAATAAAATAAGAAATAGAATGGGATTAGATAGGAGTAGGAATAGAGAAAAGGGTATTTAAGAATTAACTAAACTATGACGTACTACACAAGCCGCCGGTAGATATCATCGTCGAAGAACCAAAACAATGTCATGGCAACTGAAACATTGGCATGACTAATCAATAGAAGCGGTCAAAGTGTTTTCTTGGTCACCTTCGAGATTTTAAAATATTTGGGTGAATTCTGAGTAAATATGTCTTTTACCTGCTTGCGTTGACCAAGTGAGACGTGTTTTTTTTTTACAGTGTCTGATCCGCCATTGTAAGAATTGAATATTTTTTAATTGCTTATTTTATATTTTGATCATTAAACTATTGCTGATTTTATTTAATAATTTCATCAAATTTTATTACTAATTTATCAAATTGTATTCCTAATTTATCAAATTTTATTATTAATTTATCTAATTGTATTACTAATGACCATTTATGACTAATTAACCAAAATGTCTGTGCAAAAACAAAGAAAAGGGACTTACCGTTTAGAAGAAGCGATTGAATTTCAGTATCGCACTATCTCATAAGCCAGTTATTTGTAGTTCATAATTGAGAACAATTTGGTTTTTTTAAAAAAAAAATATAAATAATTAGTTAAATACCATTAAAAATTATAAAGATTATTTATAATACTTATTTTTCATAATATTACTTATTAGTCCATTTATTATCGGAGTAAATTATTACTGCTGTTCTGAAAATAAATGTGTCTCATTTTTGGACTAAAAATTGGCGGAGCCCGCATGCTTTAGTGTAGGAAAAAAAAAGTTATAATGATTAGTTCATTTCTTTGTTTCAGAGTGAAATGATTAGTTAAATATTGTTCTAAAAATTATAATGATTATTTATAATATTCGTTTTTGCTAAACTTTTTGTCGTAGTTTATTAATAGTTATTATTTCGCAATGGCCAACATGGCGACATTCTTCTTTGGTATTAACTAATCTTGCGATCATAATATTTATTTTTGATAATATGTTACTGTAATAAAATTATTATTACTTATTATTGCATTTATTATCAGAGTAAATTATTACTGCTGTTCTTGAACAATAAATGCGTCTCATTTTTGGACTGAAAATTAGAAAATCATTTCTTTGTTTCGGAGTCGAACGATTAGTTAAACATTCCACAAAAAAATTGTAATGATTATTTGTAATATATTCATTTTTGATCATTTTCTATCGTTTTCAGGGTCAAATGATTAGTTTCTAAATAGCGTTAAAAAATTGTTAATGATTATTTATAATATTCATTTTTGGTAATTTTTTATCGCAACAGCTTCTAGTCTGAAAATATATATATAAGATTAGTTCATTGGTTTGTTTCGGGGAAGGGGGGGGGGTTAGAATGATTACTTAAATATCCCTGAAAAATTATAGATGATTATTTATAATATTCCATTTCTGATAACTTTTTATTGTTTTCATCGTATGACATATTGCCCTGAAGGCATACTATTCTAATCTTGTGATCTTCAAGGTGACTTCTCCACATGATCTGCTGGCAAACTTTATCGATTAAGTTTGTTCGCAAATCACTAGGAGACGTTATCTTAAAGATCGTAAGATTAGAATAGTATGCTTTCGGTGTAATACATCATAGCTTAGTTAATACTCAAGTACCGAGAAAAGATTATTTATGTTGGTTTTAATATAGCTAAAGATTTATTTATTAAAGTTAAAAAATTAGTTAAAATGATTAATAGGAAATATAATGTTTCAATTTGTCCAGTTTATAAAAAGAAAGCAAGTTTAAATCTTTTAATTGATAATAATGGGGACTATAATAGGTTAGATATTATGAATTCAGTTTATTTGATAAAATGTTTGAATTGTTTTAGAAAGAATGTAGAAATGACATATGTTGGGACTAGTAAAAATAAATTAAAAACTAGATTAAAACAGCATTTAGGTGATAAAAATTCTGCTGTTTACATTCGCATGAATAAATTTAAGCATGGGGATTTTGATATAAAGCCTTTGGAATGTATTAAGTCACATAATGAAAGGATGATAAAAGAAAGTGTATACATTAATGAAATAAAACCAGAATTAAATAGGATGTTAATAGATAAACAGAAAAGAAAATAATAGGTTTTTAATTAAATGTTTTAAAGGATATATATATATATATTTTTAATAAAAGGAAATTGTTTCTCTTTGAATATATTTTGTAATTTTTTGTTTATTTATTTATTTTTATGGAATATGTGTTATTTGTTATATATATATTTTATTTTATTTTAGTGTGCCTTGAAAAAGACTATATAAAATAGTCGAAACGTTGGATTTTTTTTTTTTCCATGTAATAGTCATATAAAAAACAAGTTTTAAAAAGGAGTTAGTTTGTTTTATTTCTATGTGTGTGTTAAGTATGTATGCCTATCATATAGATAAATAAAGATATTAATTAAACCAACCTTTTCCTTAATAGGTATACATGAATAAACACTCGTTATATATAAAGTAAATAAATGTAACAAGAAAAATAATAAAGTCATTAATTCAACATTGTATTGATGGTGAAACTAATTAATTAATCAAAGAAATGAAAATATATTAAATAACTACTGGGTTTAATTCCAGTAATAGCATTTTCTCTCTCTGAAAGAAACCCTTCTTAACATGTAAAAGTTAAATAGAAAAGACGATTCATGCAGAAATGTTAATCATTTATACTGAATAAACATGCATGAACAAATGTTAATTAACAAAAAAAAAAAAATAAACAAATTCTGTATTGTCAAAACTTTATACATATTTTTTTATATGGAATAGCAATAAATAAAGATATTACCTCTATCCCATATTTTGGTAAGGATTCTAATAGTAAACAAAACTAATGACATGTCACTATAAAAAGGAAGATTACCTAAATTTTATTTAAAAAAAATTATTTAAGCTAACAACCTTCTTGTGCGTATTTTCCCGAATTTGAAATGTTCCAAGTTAAAGAGATCTTGGTTTCCAAATACGGAATTAAAATATATAAATATATAATGATACATAATTCTATCAAACATAAAAAAAAATATCACGTAACAAATTAATATTTCTTCATGATGACTGGCGTGAGATTTAGAAGTTAGACAATTAATGTCTCTGATAGATAGTCCGTCATTATTTGGTTGGGCTGCTAAGATAGGTCAAGCATTCCTTGCGAAGACTTCTCAGCGACATATATACTATTGTTGTTTTTCCTTTTATATCCATCTGTAAGTTTTACACCTGGCATTTGAGATTTTTGGCAGGCATTATACACTCAAACATTAATTCATTGCGCTTATTCTGGTAAGGGTTGACGAACACTTAAGCCCTACAACATTATTAAGTTAGCGGCAATCATAGTTTTTCAACAAATTAATAATTTAAAATTTCTTATTTTCGAAGTTTGTTATTAAATGATTTTAGGTGAGTGGGATTATTCCAGTGGCGATATATACATAAATACTATATTAATGTTGTGATCTGTTCTTCTATTTGAATTTGAATAGGGTGGTATTTTTTTATATCAAATGTTTATCTAAATCCACTCTATTGACTTAATTAATTTTTTAAACTTGTTAAGAATGTTTTTATTTAATTAATAATTACAGTTTCTTGTAATTGGCTATATAACAATTCAGCAAATAGTTTGAAGTGTTCGAATAAACTATCTATTTTCTTAATGTTGAAGCATTCGATTCTTCTGATATTATATTATACGAATTATATTTTATTTGGAAAAAAGCAAAAAGATGACTGAAAAGAATTAAGTTCGTTTTTATTATTGTCCTTGGCTTTCATTGTTTAATGTGCTTGCATTTTATTTCTTTTTCATCTTTATGTATATATCTATTGTTACATGTATTATCTAGATTATAAGAAAAGAAAAATTACGCAAAAGAATTATATTTATTCTTTTAACTTCTGTATTTGGTTACCTAGTGACTGATTTTACAGGAGTTGTTACCATGTTTATTTAGTCAGAGTCTTTTTAAAATGAAGTCAAACATACAGATATTACATTTATTGTAATACATATACATATATTAGTACGATAGTTAATTAATGTTTTCTTTTGACTGAGGTTTTTATCTTTCTAAAAAATAAACAAAATCGGTTTGTTTTGATTCTTTCTTAATATAATAAAAAATATAGACATTTGTTGTGTGCATTTATTTATTTTATAATGGAATATATATGTTTAGTTGGTTATTAACAAAAATAATAAAAAAAAAAAGCTGGATTTGATAGTGAATGATAAGGTTAGATTGTAAAAATATCCTTACAATTCTAACACCCTTATAGAGTTAAATCATAGTGATCTTCTTCTGACTTGGAAGAATGTTGTTGCCGACCCAGCATCCAGCAGGGTGTTGACTTATTTAATGGTAGTCAACACTCTCCATTATACATCTACTGTCATAGGAATTGTAGCATTTTATAGGAATAAACATGTGACTTCCTGGTAGCGAATGTTGTTCCTTTGCCAGTGACTGCTTATTTGCAGCTAACTTTCATAACTGAAGACATTCCCCTATCCACAACCTGGGTATGCTCTAGATGGCATGGGATCCACCCCTGCCCTGAAATCCAATCCAACACACTATAAAATCCCCATCTCCTGACTGACTGGTATATGGTTAGTCTTCAATGGTGATAACAAGGATTCGAAGCTAGAATTAATGCATGTAGGTATCTAGAAGTTATCTTTTACTCCTTTTTACTATTTCAAGCTAATAATAAACTAATTCATAAATATACAGAACTGAGACTATATCTAAAATAAGGTGAAAATAAATACATGTGGAAATATATGAGTTAGCTTATGAGAGATTATGTGATGTTATTGCATTAACTTTGCATTTGGAGCATATGAATAAACTTATGAAAAGTCAAATGATATTGATAATATTAATCTTCCCAATCAAAGGATAGAATCCTACAATTGTTATAGAACTGAGATCTTTGAAATAGATAGGAAACTGAACTGCTATGAGGTCTAATAGTTAAGCAAATGAGTTAGTCTGGGTTTTTAAAATATCAGGTTATTAGATTGAATAATAAAAAAATTATTAATTGTATTTGTTCCAGCTTTGAATCATAGTTTTCATTGACAAAAATCAAACGAGAAACTACTTGGCCTGAAAATGTGTATTTTACACCACTATATCATCTAGTATTCATTGATTACTCAGATTTACAAGTAACTGGCTCTTCAGAAAAATGAAGATAACAGTTCTTGGCAGATTATGAAAAGTCATGAGATGTTGAAAAAAAAAAAAAAAAAAACCTTTAAAGCTTTAACAAAAAATTAACTATATAAAAAAGGGTAAAACAGAAAAATTTTTTTTTACAGTAAGAACTAAATATATATAAGCAAACACAATATAAGAGATTATTACTTAGAAAATAGAATTTTCAACATTTTAAAACTCTTAAGTTTAAAACCCTTTCAGCTTTTTGAGCGCTACGAGCGCGCATCCGGTGGTGTTCAGATGATGTTTTGTTTTCTTTCTTTACTGACATAAAAGGTATAAGTGTGACGTAGATGAAAATACAATCTTTCGAAAGGTTGCTGACGTAGCTTTCTGAAAATCTTTTATTTCAAAAAAATTGGTTAAAATTTAAATTTTTGGCAGCAGTTTTAATCAACCACAGTATTTAATTCTTTTGTCTTTTTTAATAATTTTTGTACTTATCACGGAGCGATAAAAGACAAAAATAATTTACGGGGCTGCAGATGTCATTTCTTCGGTACTATATTTTAAAGATGGCGGAAAGAAGCCGGTCAACGTAATTTTGTAAGTAACATTTAAAAAATTTATTTTTTATTTTTTTAATAAAACAATAATATATTTTTATTTTTTAAATTAGCATTTTTATTAATTATTTTTAGTTTGTAATTTGTGTGTGTTAGTTATTTACGTTCGTATACAATTAATATCTAATGTAACTTTTAACGTTCTACACTTATAAAAATAATGTTTTTCAAAAAGTATAATTTATTATGAAAATCATTAATTATGTTTATGTATATATAATATAATATGATTTATAAGTAATTTGTTATAATTCCGATTCTTGTTTACGCTTTTCAAGTCTATAGCTAACAAATGATCTGTTTGCAAATAAATTATATATACGTGATTCATGCTTTGGTTTTGCTATATGTTTCATAACATTATTTTCAAGTCAATAGCTAACAAATACACTATATGCAAATAAATTATATCTATGTAGTACAAAAAATATAATAAGATAGCATCATTTCTATGCATAAAGAATATAAACATCACTTGTGTGCATAAAGAATATAAGCATCACTTGTGTGCATAAAGAATATAAACATAACTGGAGTCCATAAAGAATATAAACATCACTGATGGACACAAAAAATATAAAATAAAGAGATGACTCATTGTATCATAGTGATATAGACAGTAGCCTACAATTTCTAGTTTTAGACAGACAAGAAGCCAATTGCTATGATAATTTCTTTTGTATCTTTTATTAGGATGAATCTTTTTCTTTATAGACGCCTTTGACATTTAGAACATTTGGGGTACAAGATAAAAATAAAGAAGTCATATCCGACTGCTTTTGGAGATTGTGAAGCTGTGGATTATCTCAGGTAAGACATGTTATACATGCAAAGAAATTATCACTGAAGATGTATTTTCAATTTTAGTTAATGTTACTTATCATATTATGAACAAACAATAAAATAATAAGTATTTCGGATGTGAAAATTTCTTTTTTTCCTTATTTTTTATATAGTTATCACTATTTATTTTATGTTTATTGTTTTCCTTAATGTTTCTAGTTTCTAGCAATGTAATTGTTTTTGCTCTAACATAATTAAAACTGAAGTTATTGTGAAAATTGTGTGTCAGGCCAGTATTTTAAAAAGTTCAATATGGCGGATTGAAGCTGAAAGAGTAAAACATGTTCTAAAATAACGATTATAATTTCCATGTAGATTGTGTAGTATTAATCAGAATCACAAATAATTCCAAAATAATCACACTTTTTGGAATCCCATTTATTTTCCCAACTTAACTTTTTTTTTAAAAAATAGGTTTTTGATTGTAATTTACAGTCTTCTTCAAAATTAAAAATTAACTAATTACCTTAATATTATTAATTACATATTATTTTATAAATGTAATTAATATCTTTGTTAAATTTTAGTTTCTAAAGATTTGTAGTTAAAATTAACAACAAATGAACAATGATGCTTATTTAAATAATAATAATACAGCCAGTTATTTGAATACATGTTTTATTAAACAAAATAGAGTAACCGTACAAACAAGTCATAACCACATTAGCAGTTCAATTTAAATCCAACATCTTGCTTTGATTCTCATACAAAAATCTCTGAGAATAAAATTCAATTTTCACAATTCACAGAAACTACATATGATATGCAGAGACAAATTTCAAAGTTAAAATCTCTACAATCTCCTGACTTTTAGTTGACTTTGATTTTATTCTAATAAATTTTTTTATTTAGAGATATTAACCTGATAATCCAAGCCACAGATCAAATTTTAGAATATTTTCCATTTTAAACGCTATCATGTGATTATAAATATAAAGTGCCCTACAGTGTTTGGCATAATGATAAGGTATCAGACTCTAGAGCATAGGATTTGCAGATCACACCTAGTGATCATTTCCATCGCTCAAATTTGTTAGGAACTCTTGAGCAATAAAGTCATTTGAAAATTATTGCTATTATTTTTTTTAATAATAATGTCACATATTTCTTCTTTAGTCACAAATTAAGACTATAGATCATCTATTCATTATAGTATGTTTTTTTCTGATGAAATTCTTATCATCTAACATGCAAAAGAGATCATAAGACACATTGTACTTAATGCTGTTTATTCCTTCACAATTTCAGAATGATCTTGTTTTTTTAATAACTTTATTCTAAATAAAAATTAAAAAAAAACAAATACACCTGGGTCTCGTTTTATGCGGATTATTTTAATGTGACTTTGAAGTTATGCGATTCATGTTTCTTCTTAATATCCTTCATATTTCACTAAATTTATTAGATATCAAAAAATTTAAATTATTAATAACTTATTTTGAACTGAAATACTTTTTTTTTCTTTCAAAAATACAACATTATATTAGCAGCTAACGTGAATATGGCCTGAAGCTATATTTAGAATCTTAACTTTTATATAAATAACCTACTTATACTAATGAGTAAATAATAATAGATTTCTACTTACATATAAAAATATCGCAATAAATATTCAAAAATTTTAAACTTTTAAAACGTATTTTGTTAGGTATAATAAAAATAAATAATCGTAGATTTTTAAAATAAATAACGAAGATTTTATAAACTGAAAATAATCTTACTAATGATAATGTATAATCTTTTTGTTTTGATTGCGATATCATTTTTTAAATATAGAAACAGAAAACCATTAACACAGCACAAGACTGAAAAGGTGCTAGTTGTACATCACATCAAGAATAAAAATAAAGTGGCTAACAGGTTTCTCTGGGCATAATTGCTGAGAGATTCTTGACTTCATTTAAGGAGAAGCCACAATACATCACATCACATTGAATCCGATTTCTTACCAGTTTACATACGAACGCTAGCGGTAATAATTAAAATATGTATAAAAAATGTAAAATTAAATACTGTAGTTAATAAAAAAAAGTAAAAAAGTTTGTCTTGCATTAATTTTTTTCAAATATTTGAAATTTTTTATTAGTCATACTTTAGTTGTTCATTTTTTTTAATGCCAATTCTGAAAATTACAGCACCTATCCCCCATTTTTCAAGGTAAGTTACGTTTATTTTTGTGCGATTTCTTTTTCTGAGGAACCTATCTACCGCATAAAATGAGATCCGGGTGTATATAAAAATACTATATTTCCCCAATCATGCCCCATCAAGCAATACTGTATTAATGCAGTTGGCGCAATACCTGTTTTGTGGCGGCCAAATTCTTCTGCAACTGCTGAATGGTCTCCTCCAGGCTCTTGATCTTGCGTATCGCATCATCATCAGCAAGCTTCTTCCTTTCTTTGCGTTCATTCTCTTGCATTTTTCGCAGCTGACTTTTTAATTCTTCAACCTCCCCTTTGGCTCTCTTTTCTGCTGCCATAAGCTAAAATAAATACAGAAAACAACAATTCAATATCCAGATTATATTAACATCTAAAAAAAAAGAAAAGATCACATTTAAAAAATAAGGATACATCATTGAAATCAGTCAGGCAAGTTGTTTTTTTATATAAAACAATATTAAACAAAGTAATTAATATTTTACATAACAATTTCTCAACAGTGGCATAACACAAACACATCAAAACCCAGATAATTCTTTGTATATACAAATAATTATGTTAAGAGTTGAAAGTGATGATTTCTATTAGCACTCTAGAATTAACTGAGTGAGAATTGTGTAAGCTAAAAGAACATTATTTGGCAGTGCAAACCTAAGAATGAGTTTGATTACATAGACCACAAACTACGTTAGGTACTGAAGCGCCATACAGTAGTCATCAATAATTTCAAACTTTCTAAGATCTAGAATCTAAGCTGATTTGCCTGCAAACAATATGATCTGACTCTAGTTTAGTATCATCATGAAGTTATTTACTTTTCATGTGACTAGTTTATGTGAAACTGTTTAATAAAATTGAAACTGTCTACCTGAGTTTTAAAAACACACAGTTTTCATGAATATGAATTATTTTTGTCTATAAAATTTTTTAACATAGTGAGTCCTCTTTTTGCATAATACAGAAGCAGAAACTGAAAGGGGATGGGGATACTTAATAATTTTTCACATCCAAAAAAAAAAAAAAAGAAGAATGTGACAAATTAGTTTGCTAGCAAATTCAGATGTCTATTAACATTCTATTCACAATACGTAATTTTATTTATTACTTGTGGTTGAGAGTTCACTATAATAAAATGATTTCATATGGCAATATTTATTTATCATAGCGATATTCAGTTCTAATCCATTATCATTTTAATCTTTCAAAGTAACATTTTGCATTTATATTCACTCAACCACCTATATAAAAAAATTCTTAATCAGTTTTGTCATCATACTATGAAGACTATAAACTGATACATAATATCACAATTATTTAAAATATTTTTATTCATAGGTGTGCAATTCAAAACACTAATCAGTTCATAATGCTAATATTGAAGAGATTTGTCAAATCAAATTTACTGCTTCCAAATGAACCAAACTTCAAATCTAAAGCGGAATTTTCAGGTAGCCAGACCATGTCTGATCAACTTGGCCTAGATAAGACAAAAATCTAAAACTAAGCATAACTTTCACAAGCTTTTGTTGTTTTGTTAAACCATAAAGTTGGATACATCCACAGCCCTGTGTATAGGTGGATCACATATTATAATACAATTTCTGTCTAAAAGCTATGTCATTAAGGGAGAGACAAGTAATTTTCAACTGTAACCTTTAGAAAATATTCACAAAGTAAAACTACTTCTACATTGTTACTGTCCTTTGTTATTGTATATAATTATTTTTTAAATGGTTTATATGTATAAATGATTGCTTAGAATTTTTTAACAGGAAGTGTTATGCACATGATTGGAAAGTATTTTGATTGCAAGTACTAATTGTTCTTAAAACTATTTGAAAGATTATTGTTTTGCTTAATTTCTTCACTGCCAATCAGAAATTTTTAAAATTATATTCACGATTATCACATGCTCTATTCAAATCTTATATATTCGTAAGTTATAAAAAGATGCCTATTTCACTCACTTGTATTGACATTCTGATATTTTAGTATTTTCTATAATTAAGAAATTACTACTCTTGACTGTTGTTGTAGGACATCAGTTATAAAAAATAATACTGATTTTGAAAGGATTATATATCACAGAATTTCAAAATTAAACAGCTGGCATAATAGTTTATTAAAAATATAATTTTAAGTTATAATTTTTGTTCAGAAAAACTAGTTGGACAAATAACTAATTTTTCAAACTAGCATGAGCTGCTAAATCTTTATTTATTTCCCTTTTTTCGAAAATTGAACAGTAGTGTAAGAATGTTAAGCAGAAATATCTCAAGCTTCATAAACAAACAATGATGTCATCAACAGAAATTAATTTCTCAAAATGTGTGGTTAATTACCATTTTTGAAATATTGACAACTAGTGCTGATTTCAATACGTTTCCTTCTCTTTCCCAAATGTGGCTATTTTACTGACTGCTAGTGCACATGCAAGACAATCACAGAAAGACACAAACAATCAATACCCAGAAATATTTAACTACAAAGACAACATTAAATATAAATAAAATAGAAATCAGAACATATCAAACAAGCTTCTTGTGTAAACTAAACATATATAAAAATGATACACCCCCTTACCCCAGAATTTTCAGATTTTGTTTTTTAAATAAGAAAGATTCTATAAAATTAATTTTGAAAATAAAGGAATCAAATATTTAATCAAAACAATAATTAATTAACAAAATTAACATATGCCATTATTTAAAGTATTAAAATTTAGTTTTATAATAAACAACAACAACAACAAAAAACAATTATTGCAACTTAGGCTGATTATTCTCTATAATTCAATTACGCAAATGACTAATATTATGGTTTTATAAAAAACAAAAAATCAACTATAACAAAAACATATATAACAATCATTAGTTATATACACACATGCTGCAAACTAATAAACACTTTTTTTTGAAAAGATAGAATGATTCAATTCTACCTTTAGGTTAAAAAGGTAAAATGGATTCATTCTATCTTTTCAAAAGACTTTATTTTGTGCTTGGAAAGGAGAGTATTCCTGTGTTTATTAGTTTACAACAAATGTGTAGTGGATGATTCCTAATGATTGCTACAGATTAAAACAGAGCTATAGAAATAACTCATTATATATATGTTTAATATTACATTTAATACTGACAAGCCGTAAATTGTAAAAATTTCACAGTCATCAGTAATTGAAAACATAGCAAATGAAATTAAAAATTATTAATTAATATCTTCTCATTCTCATTTCCAAATATGTAAGATGTGCCTATACATATATGTTTAGGTTAAAAAAGTAGAATGAATTCTTTCTATCTTTTCAAAAGACTATCTTGTGTTGGAAAAGAAGAGTATTCCTTAAAAGTGTTTATTAGTTTATAGTGCATGTGTAGTGAGGGATCTCTAATGATTATTACAGATTAAAACAGTGCTATTTAACATATATGTAAACACTTAAATTCAACCCTGTGTGACTGGATGTTTCATATGGATATTGTCTACAACTGCCTTAGTCATAGAAATGACGCACGACTGGTACTGAAAACATTGATAAATCATCTAGGCAGAAAATGTAGTTTAGAAGGTGCACCTGCAGATGATAGTCGAGCAATGGCAGGTGAAATGAAACCATACCCAAGGACAAATTACATATTTAAAAAAATAAGTGTTTTGAAATAGTTTGGAGTAAACCAATTTTTGATTTACTATTTAAATTTTTTTCATAAATATCTGTTGCTTAGTTTAGAAATTAGGTTCCATAAGCAAACTAAGTTCAGGAAGCTCTCTATGAATGATCATTAAAAAAACCATACATTCAAAAACTACATTTCAGTTTGAAAAAAAGAAAATACTACTGAAAAGTTATGCACATTTGTATTCTTTTCTTCATCTATTATATAGTGGTGCTTCAAATACATTGTTAAGGCAACTATGCATATATTTACATGTATATACAAACTTAAAAAATTTATATCTACAACGTTTCAATACACAGAATGGTCATCCTCAAAGTATATATAGATACATCAAAATCATTTATATAAAATAAAAGCCCATGCTCTCCTAAGAGTACTTTCATTTACTGATCAGCTAAATAAAATATCAATTATTTTTTCATCATATGTAAAGATGATAAATTCACTACTGCATTGCTGAGGCTGCTCGATTTTTCACACTGGTTTAAATTAAACTAATATCATGAAATGGGTTTATATAAGTAAATACAGAAAATCATATTCTACTATAAAATATTTTATGAATAACCTTAAATTTCGATTAGATTAATTTTGTAAGATTCAAGATGTTTTTTACACTCATGCAACCAAATCTAATTTTTGAAAAAGGGTCCAGTGTTAATTTCTTATTTAGTCTTGATAAAAATATTCTAATGTTTATCAAGGAATTTATATTTTAATCTGATAATTTTGGAAGCATGAATCCAGAGAACCAGATAAGTGTGAAATAAAATTTTCAAATTTATTATAAAAATTATATGATTTTAATTGTATAATGAATCAACTAGCACTTTCATCTTTCCTCCCATTTAAAAAAGGAATGTCTCAACAAACTTCTTGATGGAAACAAAGATTCAATGGATTATTTTTTATAACAGTTCAAGATTTTCACATCTGATGAAAAATGAGAGTTAACAGAAATAAAAATTAAAAAAAGAAGATTAAAACAAAGTCTGCAGTTGGTCATTAAAATTGTAAAAATCGTTATAATTACCATTTGTTGTCAATTGTTAACATTCCATTCCAATGGTTTTACTGAAACGATAGAATGGCCTATGCAAATCTTGCAAAAATATCTTCAGCAACCTCCTAGAATTAATCTTTATCATTCATAGATAGAAAGACATAGAAGTAAATAAGTATTTCAAATGAATTATATATTCTTTTTTTACTGCTATGTATCTTGATTTTTACACCTATAAATAGTAAATAAACCTAAGCCTGGTAATTTTCCTGTTAAACATAATTCCTGTCATTCCATGTAGATTTATCGACAACTAATGTTTTTTTCAATAGATATCAATTGATTTATATATATTTGTTTTTATGTGTTGGGGAGTGTGTATAGATACACACACAAACACACATATATATTTATATATTCAAACTATGGAAAGTAATACAATTTTAAGGCAATAGCAGAGAAGTAGTAAGAATACTTCAAATAATTCCATCCAATTGAAGGAATCATAGCTTCTATTTAATAAATTACTTAATAAGAGTAAATGAAATAAATATTTGGTCAAATAACTTTTCTTTCCCTCTACTAAAGCCAATAAGCATTTTCATTATATTCTCTAATTATATCATAATTACTCAATCATTTGTAGTGATATCACTTGGCAAAAGATTATGGATGAAAAAACTAGAGCTTCAAAGCAACAATTTTTCTGAAAGAATTTAAAATTTAGATCCAAAATATCATTCAAACTCAAATCTATTTAATGACAAGCGATGACCATTATTTTATACATTAGGACCAAAGTTATTACATTTAAAACATTATAGCCAATAAAACAAATTCACATAAAGTCATATTAAAACCCTCATCAACTCAAAAAAATCCTGTAAATTTAAATTCAAAATTATGAATAATTAAAAACTCAGGTGAAAAATTATTTTAAAAAAAAAAGATAAGTTACTTTAAATGTTAAAAAAAATTTAAATGAAACTGTTTTAAAACATTACAGCTTTGTCTTTTAAAGTTTCTAATAACATGCATTATTTAAAATTGTATGGCTATACTATGTCTACTGTTAGGAAGAACTCCAAAAGTTATGCAATTACATTGTTGGTTTACAATCTGCGTGTTTGTTTATACAAATATCCAACTATATCGAGCAATCAGGCATCAATATTTATCATTTCTCTAAGTTCACAATATAATTAAAGCATATATTTGTAAATAATGATCTATCTGTTATGAAGCAATATCTCAAATTAGAGATCTTTTTCAATAGCTTATGATAAATTATGATTTAAGTACATTGTATTTTATTTTATATTGTGATTGTTGTTGTTTTAATGAGATTTCTGTTTTTTATAAGAATTTTTATTTGAAAAAAATATTATCACTAAAAGATATCAACGATATAAGACAATTTCTTAATTTTCAGAATCATTTCTTTATTATTATTATAACAAAATCTGAAAGTGTGTTAAAAATTAATGTATAATTTTATTAGACATATGTATTTATCTAAATCCTATTTAATTACATACATACCATGCGCTTGATAAATAAATTTCAGAGTTATGTAATTTCTATTAATTCTTAAAATTGACTTGTAGTAAATCAAAAAATTTTGCATATATTAATATATGAAAGAAACTAATGGATGTGAGATGCTTCAGATTGGCCTATATAAATCGGAATTTAGTTAAAGACAAGACTGTCATTCTTATCTTTACAAAGTCTCTATCTTGTGTTTTGGTTTTCCTGTACTCCCAGAGCATCAGTGAGCTTATATAAAATTAGTACAGCTCATATATGAAAATCCTTTTTATTTAATTAAATCTGATTTATGAGTGTTTCAGTAGTTTGTCACTAATATGTATAAATACATCTTTTTTTTGAAAGCTCTAAATTATATATATATAAAGATTTAAAATTAGATTAGAGTCGGAAGTATTTTAAAAGTTAAAGCATAAATTACACAATAGAAGTCTAATTATTAAGTAGAATTGTATATGTTCAAAATCTTAAAAATGTCAAATATTTCAAACAAGATAGACTGCTACATTTGCTTCTTAATAAAAATTGAAAATAAACATATACTTTCAATGTTAATTTAATTTATTAATACAGAAGAAGCATCCTAAAAGATCTTAAATGTCATGTAATTTATAATCTTTATTTAAAAAAAAAAAATATCAAGTTGCATGCAATCATTAAAAAAAAAAAAAAATTGTATGTAGTTAAAAACATTATTATTATTATTTTTAAAAAAAAGATATTTCCTTTTATTTTCATTGTGTTTTAAAGTGCCACTTCATTTTTTTTTTTTTTGCTGTAGTGTTTAAAATAAGACAAGGAAAAAAGACAATAAGTTATCACATAAATAAAAATGTAATTGGATAATTTGTAAATTTCAAAGATTAACATGTTATTTCTTAAATACACTAATATTTCTTTTAAATTAAAATAATAATTTGACATAATTATCACAGTGAAATGTTTAATTAAAGATATATGTATATAAATAAATCTGTTTATTTATTAATCATTTAATATTTATATAATTTAGATTTAAAGAGGAAAAAAAACTTATAAAAAGACAACTATGATTGTAAACATGCATACTAATTTCTGAAGAGAATCTATTTGAAATGTTCTGATAAAAAGTGGGAGGAGGCTTTTCTGCTGTAATATTGCCACTTAAATCGTTCACTTCTGTTAAAAGACAAAAACAACTGTTCAGACACATGCAAACAGATTATACAAAAAAGTACAAAATTACAGAGTTCCCACAGACAATGACAAATAGTTACCTTATTTTTCCACATTGCATGCTTTAGAGTGTGTTGCGTGTATTTTGATTCTGCAGCGGCCAGCTGGTGGAAAAAGTGTAAACCGTTACAAAAAACAAATAGCTGGAGAATAGGCATACATTTTAACATACACTTTGCTACAGATTTAATGTCAAATTTTCTCTATGAGATAAACAAAAAGGAACAAAAAAAGGGGAAAACAAAAAAAAAAAATTTTTTTTTTTTTTAAACAAACAAACAAAAAAAAAAAAAAAAACACAAAAATTAAAATGAGGCAATAATATATATTTTTAAACAACTAGTACCTACTTTCTGCCATTTAAAAAAAAAAAAAAAGAGCAAACAAACGAACAAAAAATATAATAACTATAGAATGATGCACTCATTATTACTTAGACTATTAGTCAGACTGCTAAGTTGCAAATACTACAGTGCAGAAAAGCTCTCCCTTTTAACACTAATCAGGGGCAGAAAAGTAATTAATACAATCTTAACTATTGTTCTTATGATATCTAATAAATAAATAAAAAAAAAAACATCAAAAAACAAAAATTACTAAAAAAGATATGAATAAAAGTCGTATATATGTGATTTTACATTATCAATGCTTTATACCAAACAGTGTAGAAAAAGTACCATTACCTGGACTTTGTCCCTTTGCTCTTTCGCTACGCCCTTATACATGTCCAGCAGCAGCTTCATTTCCTTTTGTGCCTCTTGGGATTTCCTGTAAAGCCAAAACACGAGAAACAACACTATTGGACATAAATATTGAGCAATTTATAAAGTTTGAAATGTTAAGCATTTTCATCTAATATACTTTTATAATGACAACAATATATTTTGAATTTAAAATTATTTTAAAGAACTTATATAAGATCATCTAGAAAGACAAAATCAGAGCTGACTTTTAATAATTACTTATTAATTATTAAGAATATTCTAAGTAAATATGTAAGAATATATCTATATTATTTTCATAAAACTTTATAGTAATTTAAATATATATATATTCATAACTCTATAAACTGAATTTCATTTTAAAACATGCATTGCGAAGATTAAAGACAAACAAATTTTTATAATAGTTTATCATAGTTGAAAGCAAATTTTTTTATCAAAAGTTTCCTATAATTTTAATGCTCTTTTATCATTTGCAATGCAACTGAAATAGATATGTTTTTATTTTCGTAAATGAAAATCACATAGGATGTAAAACAAAATAGCAACGATAAAGAATGACATGGAAGGCAATTAATAGTCAATTTCTGCTTTCATTTAACAATAAAAAAAACTGTTATTGGAAAAGTTTTTTATTATATATGTATTATAAATATAAATTTATGATTATAAATTAAAAAACATTTCTGTTATTATACACACAACAATTTGATTTATACAAAATGCAATATATAGTATAATATACATATTAGCAAGAAAATCAGATTAACAGGGAATAATTTGTTGTTAAACTATTTTATATTCCATGTTTTAATATTAAATATCTTCAGATGGTCATAACAGAAATTGTTTTTCAGTAATTATGACAAGAGTTCATATTTCTCTCTGCCTCAAGCTCTGTGAAGTAGCAATAAATATATTGTTCTTAAAAAAAGAAGAACTTGAAATCATATAACATCTGACAGATGTAGAAACAGCAAAATTATATCAGAAAAAGTCATATTTAAGTCAATTGCTGAAAATCTTTTAATTAGGTTACTGTTATATTTTATTTGAATATCAAAGGTTAAATTGTTGTGAATAAAGATGAAGGAATTCAGACATTTATATAGAACAAAATAATAATATTCCAGAATGAAATAAATTAAATAACTTTTATTTTCAACTAGTAATTAGAAAACACTAATAGCATATAACAATAATAATCCTTGTCGGTGGAAAATAAATATATTTACATATATAATTCAAAGAGTATTTATTCTTTTCTTATCCTATTTATAATTCTATATATGTGTTTTTAAATGTTTTACCAGAAAAGATTAATTAACACATAAATTTCAATGTTCCATATATATAGAACCTCTAAGTTGCTGAGCATGCTTTCGATTTACAGGCTCAGCAACATAGAGATTCTTTACATGTATAGAACAATGAATTTATATATTGATTAATCTTTTCTGGTAAAACGTTTAGAAATGCTTATATATAGAATATCATATAATTGTATGATACTTATTAATACATTTGTATTAGCAATATTAGCTCTGAGTTATATAGAACTTTTAATATAGACTGGGTAGATCTGTAAACAGTTCTAGATCCTCTTTCCAGACCAGCAGTAAATTACATCAGGGGAATCCAAATTTTTCGCTCAGAGTGCCAAATTGTTCATTGAATTCAGTAATTCTGCAGGCCATAATAAAAAAAGACAAAAAAGGGAAATTTATTCAGTTAAAATAAAAAAATAAAAAGCTAAGTCATTTTAAATATATGAATTTTATTGAAGCACAAAATTTCATAAACTAATTACAGTGTGTGAGATTACATTATTATATATTAATGATAACAAATACTACCAGTAAATTCTAATATCTTCATTACAAATTATACTAAAACTATTATTGTGAATGGTGCAACTGTTTTTGTGTTTTTAAAATATTAAATTAAGATTCAAATTTTGAGACGCCAATTATAAGTAGCAACTTCAAATGTTCATCAGATAAATTTGCCCTGTATTTTGGTTTGATATATTTCATTTGGGAAAAAGTTTGTTCACAAAGGTATGATGACCTAAAAATAGAGGATAAATTTAATAACAAATTTCTTCAAATTTAAAAAATTTATAAAAATCAATCAAATTTCCTTCCTCTTATTTGTCTTCAATATGATCGTTTTCCTGAAAGTCAATAATTTCTATTTGAATTTAACTTGGGAAATCTGCCACATCACAGTCAAATCGATTTTGAAACAATCTAATTTTCTTAACAGAGGCATAATAACGTGAAAGGCTGAAACCTTTGTCAGATGTGCCTTAAAAATGCTTATATGACAACCAGTCAGATATAAGAATGACTGCACAGGGAACCTAATTGATTCTTGAAGACGGGATCAGCTTACAGTGAAGCGTATTACAGTTGACTTGGAAAGGTGTCAAAACACCGTAAGGAATATGACCACAGGTCTGTCGAGAAAGCCTTGTTTCTCGATAAACAAAACAAACCAAAAAAAAGTTTCTTCAAAAACAATCCAAAAAGACTTGGTTATAAAACAAAAAAAAAAGATTGTTTCTTTAAAAAAAAAAGAGAGACCGGACAAAAAGAAATAATGTTTTTTTTTTTTTTGTTTTTTGTTAAAAAAAAAAAAAAAGACGAAATATTTTTAAAAGGCAAAAAAAAAAAAAACATTTTTTGATTTTTAAGAAAAATATATACATCAAACTGGTTACCAAAAAAAAAAAAAGTAAAAAAAAATCAAACCAATCCAAAAATTAAAACCATAAATCACAAGAAAATTTGAAAAACAGCCCGGTAACGTTATATCTATTCGTTTTTCAATAGCAACAGCGCCATCGGATGGTGTGGCTCAATAGATGCTGTATTACCGAACTCTCAAGTCAAAACACAAGGCAGAGATTTTATGAGACAAAGATGGTTCCACCTTCCTCTCTACTTAAATTTATATATAAATAAGCCAGCCTCAAGCATTTTGACCTAAGAGCGTGAAGCTTTAAATATCTTTACATTTAATTCACTAAATATTATATATAAATAAACAATGTGAAATCTTTCAATTTACTACGAAGTAATTTTCAAATCCAATAAATTGATAGTAACAAATGTAAATATAATAATTTATTAAGCACAAGCAGATTATATAATAATAATGTGAAAGGCTGAAACTTTTGTCAGATGCGCCTTAAAAATGCTTATATGACAGCCAATCAGATGTAATAATGACTGCATAGGCATCTAAATCAGCAAAACATTTTTGAAATTGCTATTTTAAGTCTGAAATGATTAAATTTTGAACATGGCACATGATCAAAATTACAATTTTTAATTTGTCTTTTCAAAAGTGTCAACTTTGTTTTGAATGCCTTTATATGAAAAAATAAATCACAAACCAAGTTATTTTCATCCTGCAACTTTAAATTCAAATTGTTGGTTTTTCTCAATAAGAAATATATCAATTTCATTCCTGAGCTGAAAGTATGGAAAAACCTTGCCATAGCTCAACCAATGAAATGCAGTATATGTCAATTCAACATGCTCAGAATCATATTCCTTGGGAAAAGACTGAAACTGGCCATGATTAAGTGCATCAGAGCAAATGAAATTTACCATAGAAATAACAGGTTCCAAAAAACAGCATATCAATGCTTTCCACAAAGTGATTCTTGATGGATAGCACAGGTGAAGAAATATTGGATTTGATATATTCCTGCATCCTTACAAACTTTTGTTATTAGTCCAACTGAAACCATCTTTGTGCCAGACATGTTTTTTTCTCTATCAACTGTTACACACTGCAAACAATTCCAATGTAAATTAAATTCTATTAATGTGTTTGGCACTTCTTTGAAGATATCCTCTCTACACTGTGAAGCAATGCTAATTCCTGTGTAACATTAAGTTCAGTGTTGATGCAACAAAAAAATATTAGGAGTTACGAGATATTACAAACATCATTTGATTCATCCAATGCAAGAGAATACTGAGTGAAACATTGTGCTTTGCCTACAATTTGCTGAATAATACTATTTTTCATATTTTCGATCCACCATGCACCAGTATTTAATCCAAGACTTATCATTTTAAAAAAGATTAAAGTTTTTCTGGGCATAACTCAGCCACTGCTTCTGTCATACACTCTTTGATAATATTGCCATTAGTAAATAGTTTTCCTCTTCCAATCAACATATAAGCAACCTTATAGCTTAACAAGGTTAAAGCTCCATTTTCTTAATTTGCCTTAGTAATAAATCTTGCTGAGAATGCAGACAGCAACTTAAAATATTTAAATTTATGTGAACACTGCATTTTTTTAAATTGCGAAATCATTGAAGCATATTTCGTTTCATAGTGGCAGTATATATTGTATTCTTTTAAGACAGCAATACTGTCTTTACAAATAAACAAATGACTATCCTTTGTGATTGTATAAAAAAGTATTTTATATTACAATTTTCATTAAACACATGGCATTCATCATCAATTTTTATTTTATTTTCCCAACTCATGTTAAAACTTAAAAAAAAACAACAAATTTATAAATAATTAAAAAATTACTAAAATTAAAAGTGCCATGTACAAACAAATATCTGAATAAGTAAAAATGCACCTTTCAATATAATTTTATGCAATTATAAATTAAATAACTACATTGAATATGAATTCTTGTCGACAATCAATTGTAATGGGTAGCAATCGAGACAAAATATTAAGGCAAGGAACAAACCTATAGATTTAATTTAAAGATTAATGTCACAGGACCAGAGCTATCTACAAAGTCGTGAATTGATATTGTCGATCAAGGCCCAACAAGAATGAAGAAATACTATGATGTATATAGCTGTAGTTCAGTATTAATAAATGAATAATATTAATCAGTCTGGCAATAATGAAAATCACAGACATAAACCGATGTGCATATAAAGAATTAATTAAATACATTTACAATCCCCTAAAAAGGGAAATGAATTAATTTTGTACATGAATATTAGATAATATTCCAATGAGGAGAGAGTAATTAGTTAAAATGTTAGTTTTCCTTATTTTATGATTTAAACTATGCTGTGATGTCATGAAAGAATGATAGCATGAATAATCGATCATCTAACTTTAAACAATTTTCAATATCTGCAATTAAAAACAAAAAAAGCAATCGCTTTGAAAATTACAATAAATAGTGAAACTTACTTCATTGAACTGCCTTTTTATTTTTTAAAATACAAATATTAAAAATTGTTTAAATTTTTCAATTTAAGCACGTAGTTGTATATTTTGAAAATAAATTGCTCGATAATAATAAATTAACTTGTTTCATTAAATTGCGTTTTGTTTTTTGAATCATAAATATTGGAAAGTGTTTATTTGATTTTTTCTATTTGGTACTTATGTATTTGTTTCATTTATACTAAATAAAGTTATACTTCACAATTTTGCAGTAAATAAACAAAGGTTGTCATTTTTCCAAATTGATCGATTAAGTTTGTCAGAAGTTCCCACAGATTTTATTTTCAGAGATCACAAGATTAAAAAATTATTGCTAGACTAATACGCACATAATGTCTCATTGACAGACTAATACACATGTACCATATTAATATTATATGGAATATCAATAAATTTTCAACACAATTTTAATTAAAGCATTTAAAATCTATCAACACCCCGTGCTTTTGGCAGATTTCCATTGGAAATATTAGTTTAATTGGCAGTTTTGCACATCTTTCGAGGGCCAAATAAAATCATATCGCTAGCCATATCCAGCCTGTGGGCTGTAATTTGGAGACTCTGGAACTAGAT
Organism: Epiperipatus broadwayi; assembly: GCA_028023455.1. Lineage (NCBI taxonomy): Eukaryota > Metazoa > Onychophora > Udeonychophora > Euonychophora > Peripatidae > Epiperipatus > Epiperipatus broadwayi. The sequence goes on from JAQFVV010006269.1 coordinate 3,789,974, forward strand.
AAAGCCAACTAATACTCCTATTGCTTCTCTGGTTCAGTGATTATTGTGTTTTTATTAGTCTTTACCATTACTACTGAGGTGAAATTTTTCCACTTCATAATAAAATATTATGTATTTTATTAAGTTATAACTTTGTATATAAATTTATTAATGGCACATATATATAATTTATGAATATATTGGTATAAGTAGACCGATAATGCTATCTATACAGTGTCATAACATCTGCTTGAACGAAAGTATAATTATATTTTGCTATGTTAGTGGGATGAAGGTGTGTGCTCAATTATAGAGAAAGAACAGAAAAAACTGAAGAAAAGATTTTAATTTAAATTTTTAAATCAAATGAGTCTATAATTACACATAAAAACAATTAACCCTAATTTTATAAAACGTGATTAGTGATAAAAGAAAAAAAAAAAGATAAATTTAGATCTGGAGTAGAAGCGATAAGAAAAAAAAATTTGTATATTACCTGTGTCCATTATCAATTAAGCTAAATTTGGAACTAAGATGTGAATGGTTGAATAGAAAAATGCTAATGAAAGGATGGGAATGAAAAACTAGAGAATGTATAAGAAGTTTTTTTTTTTTTTAAAGAAAAACATGCTTTGTATGATGTCCGGCTAGTACGACCTTGATTCCTCCTGGGTGCTCTATTCCCACTACCTACAATGCCACTGTGACTTTGCTGACAATGCACTATGCCCAAAAGATCTTTGCAAGACTTCAAACCAGTAAGGATGAAACTAAAATGTACTACGTGGACAACTGTATGGTTGTGAGTCGCTTGATACAACATACAAGGGCAAAATCCCAGTTGCTATTCCTCTATGGTCTTTGTGTTTACCATACACGAACTCATGTCCTTGAATCATTTTTTGCTACAGACTGCACAAGGAACAGTATAGCACTTGTGGACGGGGTAAATATTAAGTATGCAGTACATATAGACTCATTTCAACAATAATTGATAAATTATTTAAATGAGATTAGAAGAACTGTAAAGTTAAAAAAGAATTGGAGTGTACTTTGTATAAAATTATTTAAATATGTTTCATTATGTAATCATTCTAATATCTAGTTACACTTGTGTTTAATATTTTTATTGATTTATGTATAAGTGGAGTTGTGTTATTCAATTTATCTGTAAGGGCTATATATATACTTTGTACAAAATTATTAATCATTCTAATATCTAGTTACACTTATGTTTAATATTTTTATTGAATTGTGTATAAGTGAAGTTGTGTAATTCAATTTATCTGTGAGGGATGTATAAGTAATTAGCTATTTTGATCTGTGTGACATTGTTTTAAATGTCTCTTATGGTTCAGTGATTATTCTAAATAAATATAAGTTGAGATTTGATATTACTTCCAGATATTAATTTGTTAAGTGTGCCCAGGATAGCTTTCACATCCTGGGGTTCTTCTTCCCTGTGTCAGTTATACCAGTATCCTCAATTAAAATTAGTAACAATTCCAAGTTAATTTGTACATTCACATATACCTCTTGGAACTGTTGTTAATTTATTTAAAGGAAAGTCGTTTTCGCTTTTGACAAGAATGTATGGTATTTAACTTTAATGGCTTGGGCAGTTGCAGCATGATAGCTGCTAGCGGCAGCTGATTAACTGAAATTTGTTTTCTTTTATTGCGTGAAAACTATAAGCATCACGTCAACAGAAATGCTGGCATTCGTTGCTATTTGAATTCCTTTTTAAAATAGCATATCATATATTAAAATCAGACAAAATTTTGATTTTTTATTAATATTTTTCTTAACGGACAATTTTCGTTTTGACAAGACTCTGAAGTAAAATAAATTAATAATGTCTCGATGATTCAAGGCCTTCATTCTGATAAAAACATAGTATCATAATAATTTATTTTTTTTGATATTTAAAATTTTTCTATTATTTACATAGTATTGTTTTAATTTTTATTATTATTTGAGAAATTATAATTTATTAATGTGTTTGCATTTATATTAGTGTGTGTAATATATAAATTATACTTTTATTCCAATAGAAGGTAGTGGTTTATATATAATGTACTTTTGGGGCTTATAAAATTCCATTTAAATTTTATTATTTGCATAGTATTTAAATTTTTTTCTATTATTTGCAGTTTTATTATTTTTATAAATTATATTTTATTAATGTGTTTGAGTTTGTATTAGTGTGTGTAATATATAATTTATACTTACATTCCAATATAATGTAGTGGTTTATGTACAATGTAATTTTTGGGGCTCAGATACAAATTTGAGGCAATCTTAATTTATAGACATAATGATTCTCAAAAGGTTTAATAATTTATTAGTGTGTTTGCACTTGCATGTCTGTGTTTGTATAACAAGAAATAATTTTTATGTATATAATTAAGATATTATAGAGCAGTGGAATATAAATTTTAAGATTGATTGCCAAATGTATAGAAAGATTGCAGTTGATAAAGCAATCACACAATTTATTCGACACAGCACTATGTGAAAATATAAACTCTCAAAACCAACAAAGAGAGATTTCAAATATGTGTGGTGATAGCCACAATGGTTATGTATACCACATGGAATTGAATGCAGGCAAAGAATCAAATCCTGATTCTTGCCAATGCCTTGGTACTCATGTAGTGGAGGCAGTAGTTTTGCCACATCTTGCACATTATTTTCAGGTCTATAGCTAGCAAATGAACTAAACATAACAAGATAGCATCACTGGTGTGTACAAAGAATATAAACACCACTGGTGTACACAAAAAATATAAAATGAAGATAACAAGCTCATTTTATCATTGATCCAAACAGTAGCCTTTAATTTCTAGTGTTGAATAGATAAGAAACCAATTTCTATGATGGCAAATGTATATTCACCTTCTGGAAATGATTTATTTTGTATTTTTTATTAGAATGGATCTTTTTCTTATAAATGCACTGAGATTTGTTAACTTTTGGGACAAGATAAAAAAAATATTTTTTTATGCGACTATTTTTGTAAATTCTGAAGGTATGGATTATCTCAGGTCATTATCATCATCATCAACCATTATCAATCCATTGCAGGATGAAGATCTCTCCAAGTTCAATACATCTTCTCTGATCTTTAGCTTCTCTTCTCCACATCACCCTTGCACACTTTCTTATTTCATCCATGTGGTCTCTTTCTGGGTCTTTTACATGGAATCCAGTTTAAGAATTCAATTGTCCATCTATTATCACCTCTTCTAGCAATGTCCAGCCCAACTCCACTTCAGTCTTTTAATTTTTTCAATGAGGTCAGTAACACCTGTTTGTTCTCTTACTCATATATTGTGTTTTCGATCTCTTCTTGTTACTCACAACATACATCTTTCCATACTTCTTTGAATGCTCTGAAGTCTCCGTATTGTTCTTCTATTAAGTGTCCAAGTCTCAGATCCATAAGTAAGAACTGGTAAAACACATTTATTAAAAATTCTTCCTTTTCAAACACATAAGCATATTTCCTTTTAGTATCAAATTACTTCTACCAAAAGCACTCCAACCAAGTTTTAATTCTATGATTAATTTCATCCATTATGTTTTCATCTGTATTAATAATCTGACCAAGGTATTTGTAATTGTTAACTTCTTCTAATTCATCATAATCAATCTTTATTTTCATATTTTGAGAAAATCCATTAAACATTACTTTGGTCTTTTTAACATTTACCTTTAGTCTTACTTTCATCTGATAATTCTTGCAACATTTCCTGAAATTCTAAAGCATTATTTTCAAAAACAACTACATCATCTGCAAAATCTAAATGATTTAAATAATCTCCATTTACTTTCGCTCCTTTAGCTTCCCATTTTAATCCACAAAATTCAATATGATGCCCAACTCCTTTAAACTAATTAAAAGGGAAGGAGGGTAGATATTGTAAAGAATTTGAAAATAGATAGAATCATTTATTTTACAGTTTGAACAAATAAAAGTTACTAGTAAAAATATGCATGCATTACCAAGTTATATATTTTGTAAAATTTTAAACTTTTAAGAAATTATGATTACTCTTAGCATTATTTATTACGATATTAACATTGTGGAGGAGTTAGTGAATAATCAATGGTTTGGATAAGTGGTAGTAAAAATAAATTACAACTAACAACCTATTGATAGAAATAAATTACAACTATCACCCTATTGACAGAGGATGAGTTATTCTAGCGTAGTTTGGTGATGTGATGTACGGTAGCTTCTTAAACGAAGTCAAGAATCTCTCAGCAATTACGCCTAGAGAAACCTGATAGCTACTTTATTTTACATTCCCCAGTTTAAGTTTTCCCATATTCTGCTCCATTCCATATCCACAATATAATTTTTGTCAACTCTATGGCCTTTATTTCTAAACCCCCCTTATCTTTTCCCAAAACCAGTATAAAAACCAATAATCCACTTTCTGTATAATCACTTTTTTCATATTTATTCTTCCACAACTTCATTATATGTGCCTTTTCTGTTTTCAAGCATTTACATTCAATTAACAGATGCCTAATATTTTCTATTCCTTCCTTACATAATTTGCAGACTAAATCATGTGATGTGATGTATTTGGCTACTCCTTAAACGAAATCAAGAATATCTCAGCAATTATGCCCAGATAAACCTGTTAGCCATTTTATTCTTCATACCCCATTTTTAAGTCTTCCCATATTCTGCCCCATCCCATTTCCACAACATAATCTTTGTCAACTCTATGGCCTTTATATCTAAATCCCCCTTATCTCTTCACAAACCCAACATAAAAACTAATAACTCACTTTCTGTATAATCACTTTTTTTCATATTTATTCTTCCACAACTTCATTATATGTGCCTTTTCTGTTTTCAAGCATTTACATTCAATTAACAGATGCCTAATATTTTCTATTCCTTCCTTACATAATTTGCAGACTAAATCATGTGATGTGATGTATTTGGCTACTCCTTAAACGAAGTCAAGAATATCTCGGCAATTATGCCCAGATAAACCTGTTAGCCATTTTATTCTTCATACCCCATTCTTAAGTCTTCCCATATTCTGCCCCATCCCATTTCCACAACATAATCTTTGTCAACTCTATGGCCTTTATATCTAAATCCCCCTTTATCTCTTCGTTAACCCAACATAAAAACTAATAACTCACTTTCTGTATAGTCACTTTGTTCATGTCTATTCTCCCTTAACTTCATTATCTGTACCTTTTCTGCTTTCAAGCATTTACATTCAATCAACAGGTGCCTAATATTTTCTATACCCTCCTTACACAATTTGCACACTAAATTATCCATGGTTTTCCATTTACATGTATATTCTCTTGTTGCTAAAGATCCCGTTCGAGCCTTAAATAATAAACTACTTTCCTTACTATTATCATAAATTAACTCGCATCCAATATTCCGTTTACTTCTATATATATTTAAACTCTTCTTACCCTCCATACTAGTTCTCCATCTCCCTATTTTTTATCAATACTTCTATTCTTTTATCCCATTCCTTACCACTATAACACTCAACAATCCTCCAAACACAATCATCCCACCTTTTATACAAGTATAGTGATATAAATTCTTTATCCAAATCTTTCGCATACCGCATTACCTTTCTCACCTATCTTGTTACCTGCCCTTTACTCATAACCCAATTGAACACTATTTTTGCTATTCTTTTACTATCCATAAACTGCAACCTACCAAACATTTTCATTTTACTTTTTGCATCTCTCATATAAAAACTTGACCATCCCATTTCCCCTTGAATTGCCTCCTTTGCTGTCCACATCTCTTCATCTAATGAATGTCTTCCTACTTCCCTTTGTACTTTCTCTAAATAATCTAAAACCCTTTTACTAACACATAATGCATCATTAACATATGTTAACCCTGCTACTGCAACTCCCTTCCATACTATTCTAGCTACATCATATTTATTATATGAAAATACTGTTAGTTTCTTTACCAAACCCTTTCTTTTCTTTGCTTCATTTATCAATTTTTTCTCCCATTCATCCAAGCAATTTTCCTGATTACATAAGATGATTCCCAAATACCTATATCTATCCACCACACTTAACTTTATATCCCCCAATAAAAATTCTACATCTTCTCTTTCCCCATTATATTTGATTTTTCTTCATTAAATTTAATCCCTATCTCTTTACCCACCCTTGCACATATCCTCAACATAATTTCCATATCTTCTTTCTGCACACAAAAAGATATCATCTGCAAAAAAAAGACCTGACAAAATATATACTCCCTTGCCACCTATTAATGGTATCTCTACCCCTCTTCCTAGTCATTCTACTGCTTTCTCCATTTCACTCAAAAACAACAAAAACAAAATAGGTGACATATGGCATCCTTGCCTTAATCCCACCCCATTTTTAACTTTGATTCTATATCCCCTAACTGGTAAGTATAATAATTATTTTCATATAATTTCTTAATAATATTTACTAAAGCTTCATCTATTCCCAAATTGGCTAACCTTACCCATAATCTATTTCTATTTACTCTATCATATGCTTTCTCTATTACTCTATCATATGCTTTCTCTATATAAAACTCATATATAATGATCTACCTGAATTCCTACTCATCTCATAAGTTGTGTAACTACAAACAAACTATCTCCTATACGCCTATCTGACCTAAAACCTCCTTGCATTTCCCCCACTACATTATTCTCTTCCATCTATTTTACAACTCTTCCAGCTATTATATATGAGAAAACTTTATATAAAAGCAATGTTACCGCAATCGGTCTATAATTATTTAACTTTCTATGATCCTTACTTTTTCCTTTAAATAATAATCTTATTCTTGTATTATTACTCCAACTAACCGGAAAAACGGACCCCATTATCATATATCCTGGTGGCGCCCTCTAGTTATGATTCATGACCTTGCATGTCAACTTGTACCACCACATAGCAAATTTTACATTCTTTGCATAATTCAATTATATACTTGAGTGTGTTAAACATTTTTGTTGTAATATATATAGCACACATTGCAGTATCTACATGGGAATTTTACTTCGAGTTGTAATATATAGTCATTTCTACGAGCTAAAGGTGAAACCAAAAAAAGTAAGAACATTCATTTATGAAATGGGCTGATAAAATAGTAGCAACTCTAGTAATAGGCTTCACTACATTATGAGATATAAAAAAAGGATGGAGAATGTTTTATAAGTACATGTTGCTGCAATAAAACATAACAGTAAGATCTTTAACTAGAAATGGAGTATAGATAATTAAAATTTTAATTTTCAGTCTTCTCAAATGTTTGATAATGAAAGATAAGATTAAGTATGTGGACAAGCAATGCATGAAAATATACAAGCAAAATTTTAAACTATAGGAAAATTAAAAGAATGTTTGAATTAAATTTCAAAGTTTTAGTTAATAATTTAAAAACAAGTATATTATTAAAAATAAATATATGCACATTACATCAACAATTGTAAAAATGATGCTGTGTTTTTCTATATAGTTTATATTCCTAGCGATTTGGATTTGTTTACACACAGGATCATTTAAAAAATATAAATAAAAAAGACCCCCCCCCGTCTTTCACCACATAATCCCTATATATACCCTTTGTTTTTAACATAATTAAAATTGTTTCAACGTGGGATGGCTAATAATGAATGCATTTGATAATTTTTATTTTTTCTAATTATATTTGGATACATATTTTGATTTTTTATTGTAATTATCAAAGTTTCTATGAATGTTATAAATAATTTCAAAGCATGAGGAACAAATATTTTTATTTAACATATCATACTTATCATCTATAAAAATTACAATAAAAAAAACAAAAAGACGACTGGAAATAAAAATGAAATTAGAAAATTATAATTTCAAAGTTAAAAATCATTGCTTTAAGCATTTTAATTTAAAATTTTGATTTTCAGTTCTAAATATAACATACTAAAATTAATTTATTTAAATGATTGTAAGAAATAAATGGTAAACAACCCTTGGTAATAACGTAATCATGGTATCGATCTGTTTTTCAGATGGAAAATATACTGTAATCACACTGCAAAAATTCAGACGACTTATTCTTACAGCAATTAAAAAATTAATAATTAACTAGTGATTAGAATGTCTCTAAAATGAGATTGGAGCACGATGTATCCTAGACAATCAATACAATAATGTTACCTACCACAACTATAACATAGTAACCTTGGCTCTGCTGCTTTTTCTTTCTTCAAATCTTTTTTCACCCATCCTGTTCTATTTCTTCTCATGACCATTATATTCAGGAAGTTATTTCCAGTATAAGTCAGGAAGATATGAGCCTTTGATCTTCATATTAAATGCTTTTGTTATATAATACACAAATTGAATTTAGCAAATAAAATAACACATTTATTATATACAAGCTACATATAATTACACCATTTGTTGATCTTTTATTATATTCCGTTCTAGTTTACTCGCAAAGACCTCTTACTTTCCTCAAGTATATCACTTTTATTTCTATCAATTAATTTCAAATTGAGTTTGAATTATCGGACTATCCTTCTTACATATTTTTTTTAACTTACCCTCAATATCTAATAACATTATATTAAGTAGCATTTAACTACTTTATTAATTATGTATGATTTCTTATAGGGTGAGACTAATTAAAACTTAATAAGTGCATAGTTATTCATTTACTATGATAATGATTAGATTATTCTATTATTTCTAATGGAAGACTAACAATATATTTTAAGCATAACACACCAATGTTTTAAGCACTAATATATATTGTATCGCTAGTGAATAGCATTACATGTTTTATAATTTTTTTAAAAAAAAAATATGATTAGTTTTAAGATTTTTAAAATGAAATTTTGCAACAAAAGTTGCGTTACATATGTAGTTATTTAATGATAAATTATCACTGATGCAAAAATAAGTGATAATAATGAAATATAAATTTTAATATGTTTTTTTAAAGAGTTTTTTTTTTTTTAAAACACAAACTTGTAAAAATAAAAGTACTGTGCCATATTTTTCTTTTAGAATAAAACTTCTTAGCAGGAGAGGGAGAAATCTAAAATAGAATTAGAGAAAATTTAAAACTTTTTTTTCTCTCTCTCTCTCTTTGTAAAGATAACTTTTATAATGTATAAAATAAACAAATGTGAAATCAGACTAAAAATTAGTCTGTAAAAATAAAATGCTTGTAAAACTTTCAAAAATGTAATTAATTTGTTTACAAGATTTCAGATTGATAATAAAATTAAAATCAATAGCTGTATTATTTAAAAAACTGTAAACTATCTTATTGAGATCATTTAGATGAATCTGAACAAGAATTAACAGTTTGATGGCTAAGTTCGAGTGAACTCGAGATTCCGCTTTTAATAGTGTATCTTCCTTATTTTTAACGTCAAAATTATGATTTTGTGCTTTTTTTAAAGGTTAGAAAAAGTTCCGTAAGATGCTGCCATCTCTTGAATTATTTTACAAGTAAAAAAATCAATAAAACTGTCATTAAAGGTCTAACAAAAGACGCAGCACTGCCCATTCCTAATTCTGATTGGCTATTAGCTTTCGACAACAAAGAAAATGGATTGTCAATAACTAAAGAGTTACGATTTCTTTTCTTTCATTTCGAAAATGATAAACGAATGTTTTAGACCATTTTAAAAATATTTTTTGACAAATTATAAATAGTTAAGACTTTAGCAAAAACTATTTATTTTTCAGCAGCATAAAATTGGGAAAAAAAATCACTTACGTCATGAAACTGTTTGGTTGGTTACTATGTTCATTTAAGATTTGCCGGTATCTAATATTTTTATAATTATAAATAAAAATTAATTTTTCAAAAAACTTTTGTTCACTTTCCTAACTTGACAAATTATTAATATATTTTTTACAAACGAATATTTTGACGCTTGAGTTTGTGAGTTGACCAATTAGAAGTTTAGATTTTTACCTCAATCGGCCAATAAATTAATCACCAGTGAATAAGTTAAGATAACAAGAAACGTAAAATTAATTAAAAAACAAACTTCAAGTTAAGATCAAAATTAAAAATAACGATAAGAAATTAAAACAATAGAAGAGAAAAAAAGTATATAAAGTCGCTCGCTCTATTGTTACTCAGCCAGGGCTGCAATCTGCTAAATCATTCATCAGTTTGATTATTATTAAGTTTGGACAGAATGCAGAATCCAAACAACCAGAGATACAGATATTTGGAACGCAGTAGTAAGGCAGTCAATTACTGCTGCGGTCAACATCCATGCAAAAGCCGTGGATCTAGTAGCATGTATTGCTAAACAACTTTAGAATATTCAGCTGGGCTTCAGGTCCCAAAAGCCCTCAACCAAAAGAAAATTAACTGAAACTATGCCTGAACAATGCCTGGATTGAAGTAGATGCTGCTGAAAACTCCCTCTATCTCTCTCATTGTTATACAAAGAATGAAAAACAAGCCCCGGACCATCGATGGAGACCAAAATGCCAACCGGTTGGAAACTGACAATCATGAAAACCTAGGTAAAGATAATTTTAAATATATTCTGATCACAATCTAGACTCTTTATTTTAAATTAATGAACTTTATTATTAATGGCCTATTATAGCTATAGCCTAAAGTCATTTATATTTTTCTTATATCAAATCTTTTATTGTGTTGTTTTATATTGTATTAAACATGTGTGCATAAATAATTAATTATTAATGTTTGCTTTAATTGTTATTTTGTATATTTTCTCTTCCTCTCTTTGTCACTCCCATACCAGTAAATTAGAGTAGAGTTATTTTTTTTATGTATTAAGTAAATGTGCTGGATCTTGAGACAGAGTATGAGCTAGTCATCGGATATTTCAAGCGCTGAATTGATTGCCTTTGTCCGAAATATGCTGATTATATAACTCGATTGGCTGGCACTTGAGGTTGAATCAAAACAAATAAAATGCTTTAGATGGCAAGGGTTTGAATCTAGCAGTCGAGGTGGGACACAGTCTAGAAATGTGATCGTATTATGCTTTGCATAGCTTGATTTGATCGTGGGTATTGTTATCGTTGATGGTTCTGTTATCAATAGTATTCTCTCCTCTCCTTGAAAGGGAGGTCCGTTCATATAATATTAAAAATATAAATTAAAAATTATATTAAAATGTGTTTAAACCCATTTAAAGAATATCCTTTTAAACAGACCAGTTCAATATATACATTTGTAAATTTAGTTACATTGTTTCGGAAATGAATTCCTTTTCTATAAATATTCCATAATCTCTTTTAATATTTAAATAACCTCATTATTCACAGTTTTAAATCTTCTTAATAATAATCATCAAATATTTAAGATCATCTACTTGAAATATATATTATTCTCACTGTGTGACCAAATTTAAATATGCCAGAGTTGACATAAATTATGGAATTGTTTAATAAATTACCAAGAAGCAATTATGATATCATCGAATAACATTCATTAAATAAAACCAATATATAAGAAAATTCTTTATAACTTCCAATATATAAAATAATATCTCAAGAAGGAAGTGTAATGGCCGTGCAAATGGCAAAATATTAAAAAATCTTTCCAAATATTACAATATTCATAAATTCATTAATTCAAGTATTCCAATATGGTTCATGATGCAGAGTACATTAACTATTCATGATAAAAATATAAATAAATCTGCAGTAAATTATCCTCTAAATTTATATAAACTGATATGGTTGACAGTAAATACGTTTAATGATTTAAAATGTTAGGTGATTGAATTATAATCAATGTTCTTCTACAACATAAACATAAATACAATTCTACTTTTCAAATATTAAATCACTCTATGAGTATTCAACACTGGGGATACATTAACTACATACAATAATAACGATAAAGTATAAATTATTTCTTCACTTTTAGGAATTAGTTAAAAATAATTCTCACTAACTTTTTTTTTTTCATCTCTTTTATTGTACGGCATTTAAGTACAATGAGATCATAAGTAGATTCACATATTTTAATTATCTATAGAATTTTTCAAAAATTAATAATACTGATCTAATTTCAATTTATTTGTAAAAAGAAAGCTGAAACTTAATTTTGCATTTACTTTTCTTTAATTAATTTTGTATTAATTAATTTTTAAGAGCCCTGGTCAGAATTTTTAATTAAAATTAAGTGTAAAATAGGATTTGCCCTGGTCAAAAATTGCTAATTAAAAATAATGCAGAAGATAACGGCTCACATAAAGAACCGCGGATTTCGGACCGATTATTCTCTGATAAATTTTCTGATGCTGCTTGTTATAAGTAAGTTTCTGCTGACTACTTTTAGCTGCTCAATCTTGTTATTCTGCTGGTGATAATTATTCGGATTGCTGCGCTGCTCTGATATTTCATTGATATATTACGGATTACTTTTCACTAAATAGCAGTCGTCCACACAGAATGCCAAAAATATATGCTATCAGAAATCCCCCACATGCAATGCTAAATCCTCCCAAATGAACTCCGAAGTTTCAGACCGTGCTGCCAAGATCATGTCACAAAAGCTTGATCCAGAATTGACTCCAAGATTGCCTCCTGAACATATAAAACCCAAAATCTTTGTAAAAACTACCTCGAGGTAAAACTTATAAAACCCAAAATCTTTGTAAAAACTACCTCGAGGTAAAACTTTTTCATATTCTAACTAGGATTTAAATCTCTATTAGTCTCAGCGTAGACTTTAAAGAAACTTCTCTTTATAATATGTTTTGTTTATTCAATTTAAATATCTTTATGTATTTTTCTTATTATAGTGTGTACTGGAATGTTAGTTTTAAGATTCCATATTTTTAAATTTATTTATCCAAGAGTATATTGCGAGTTTCTATTTTTATATGCTTAGTGCTTTATTTTTATTATTTATATTATTAACATTGATAAATGCTTTGGCCGATATTAGTAATTTGCCTTTTTACTCACCTGTCCATTATTCTTTCTGTATAATTTATTTAGTTAAACTTGGTTTGCATTTCTTGCAGACTGTAAATCTTTTGGCTGGCGATTTATCAAGTGTAAATCAGAGATTTTGTTTCTTCTACTGAAGATTAAGTAAATCGTAATCTTTTCTTATTATACTTTCTCATCTTATTTTGGAATTAACCTTGATTACCTTAAAAGTGGTTTTATCATGAGCTGTTCTGCGAACATATGACACCCTTGGTCCCGATGCTTTATTCCAGGTCAGGGAAAGCCCGCCCGCGCTGTTTCATTATGTTCCCTATAAGACTCCTTTTGTTTTGAAATCTCTAAATAGGAAAACTGAAATTGGTTTTTATAAATCGCTAGCAGGAAGATATTATAAACCCTTCTTGTTAAATCATAGGTGAGAAAATGAACTAATCTGCCAGGATATTTAATTTTTCAATACTCTCATACACTCTCTGATAAATACACTGTAGAAATCTAGGTCAAACTTTTATATTTTCGTTTGCGTAAAATTTAACTATTTTCTTTTTAAATTTAATAAATTATGGAATTATTTAAATTTATTTTGACTGATGTTTGTCCTAGTGTTCTTTTCTCAATTGTCTGAACAATCTTAAAGATCTCTTTCTCTCCCTGGGTCTAACTGGTGGCATTCATCATCATTAACTTTTGATCACTGTAAATTAAATTTTCTAGGTGGTAACGAGAATTAGTGGCGCCCTCGGTGACCAAAAGAAGTGAAGAAATGACTGGTACATAATATATATATATAAATTGTGATAACGATATTTTTATTTTTCAGCAAACATGCACAATCAGACTACTTTTTTGAAAAATCATATATACTTAAAAAAGTCTATTTTTAAAAAATAAAAAAAATATTACACAATGGAAGAGTTAATACAAATTGAGTATGAATGATTTTGCAAAGACATTATATTAATTAAAACATGTCAGCATGTATAATTGTTAAAAATAAATCACGCAATTTTCTTTCAAATCAACAAATCCTGTTAGAAAGGTTTAACATTTAATTTATTGTTTCACAATTATTAGTTTTTATGTTTATGATTGTTTTATTAATAAATATAAAATTAATTATTAAATAAGATTTTGGATAATTTTTTTATTATCACTTTTAAATTATTAAAATTTTGTCTCTGTCATTTGACTGAGGAAAATCATCTTTTATCATCCTCCAAATGATCTTTTGCTCCCCTCCCCTCACATTCCCATATATAAATATTTAAAATTCTATATTAAATATTTATAAATTAGTAAGGATTATTATAAATAAACAATATGATAAAGAATACAATTCCTCACGTTGTTTTTTAATAGTAATCTTAAACATGAGAAAAAAATGTAGAGTAAAAGGAAATGTTGTTATAGGATTATCTCTATCATTTTTAATATCTACTTTATTAATGTATTTCCTTCAATTTTAAAATCTTTTCCATCCTAGACTATTCTAAACCCCAAATCAAATCAAAGTTATTCAGTTATGAACAAAAAAAAAAAAAATCTCAAAAAAGATTACTTCTTACTTCAGCTGAGATTTCAGATCCTTTATAATATCTGCATCTGATTTTCCTCGTTCTCTTGGGTTTTCTTCTTCTCGATCTTCTTCCTTTTTTATTACTGGTTCTTCTTTAGATGTTGATGGTGTGATTTCTTCACAGCCACCACAAGGATTTCCCTTCACTTCTATTTTGTGAATATCATTCTTTACCTAAATTGGGAGAGCAAAATCCCATTAAAAACATTTTAAAGGGCATTAATAAATAATTTTAATTATAGTTTCATATTAAATTAATAAAAGATATAATTATTAAAAAATAAAAAAAAACATTGTTTTAAAAGTGTGACAGCATTTCTTTCAATTACCAGCATGTAAAAAGAATAGAAAAAAGTTGATACAATCAAATTAGCATTATTATCACTGATGATAGTTTGTCAAATCTCAATGCCATTTAACATAACTTATTATATAAGCATTTATTTTTTTATATAGCGCTATGTTTATAATTGTAAATACATATCAGCCTTTCAAGCTACTGTTCATGCGCTTTTTACGAGTGTTAATAATAAATGAATACTTTAACTCCCAACCCAAGATATAGTAAAATTCTTTCTTAAATACTATATCTTGTGTTGGGAGTTAAAGTATTCATTTATTATTAACACTCGTAAAAAGCGCATGAACAGTAGCTTTAAAGGCTGATATTTAATATAACTTATTATAGTAACACATATTTAGAATTAAAACTGTAAATTTTAAAATAAACTCTAATGTTTAAAGCAAGAATTTTGAACTCAAATCATAGTTACAAGTAAATCATGGAAAAAAAAAAAAAAAAAATCAGATTTTACAGTAGAATTTGAATTATACACCAAACTATTTATCTTACAGATTACCATAGTATGGAAAAAAGTTATATGAATATAAATGTGAGGAAAGTGGAAAATGAAAAATATGGCTTAAAAAATAAACAGTTATAAATGATATTGAAAAAAATTAAAAAACTGAAATGGAATTGAACTGCCATGCCATAAAAAAAAATGATAACATGTACTGGAAGGAAATCAGAGGTAAGATAAAGCAAAAAAAAAAATTAACGTGATGTGAAAAAAAGAAACTAGAGACTGGAGAAACTGAATTAAACTCGGACATTCATCATCCAGTGAAATTATAAAAAGTTCTAAAAAATAATATGCTAGAAAGCAGAGAGCTTCTAATATACAATATTTTATTCTTTTATGTTATCATCGTTACTAATTTTCTCACCATTTTTTATAAGTGAATGGTTGTAATTGATCATCTTTTCATTTACCAAGAATTTGTTAAGATTATGATTGAGTAATCATAAACATAAAAACTTATAAGTAAAGTTTAAAAGAGAAATTATAAATAAATATAATAATAAGCTAAACGTTTTCGAGGATCCATGCCTCATAATCATAGCTTTCTTAAAAATATATAATAAAATATATGCAAAGATATTTAAAATTAGCACGTGTTACGTGGCCCATTTCTTCGATATATCAAAGCAAGTATCTTTTCTATTTATAGCATTAATATTTCCATTAATGTAGAATGCTTCTTTTATTTTTCTCTTATGAACACTTGATTCTGTGCATATAATTTACAGGATTGGCAGGTATAAAATTGTGTACAGATTTCATGGCATGCTCCAAAAATACAGAAGATGTATTGTTGTTTTTCTGAGCTCTTTTGTAAGTGTACACGTGTTGAGCAAGTTTAGTATTAATAGTAGCTTTAGTTTCACCATAATATACAGCGAAGCATTTTTCTTGAGGACATGAAATGGAATATACTACATGTGGGGTGAATGATCGATCAATATGATCTTTTGAGTTGTTGATCAATCTGTTAGAATTAGGAGGAGTTCTAAATCCTATTTCTAACAGATTGATCAACAACTCAAAAGATCATATTAATCGATCATTCACCCCACATGTAGTATATTCCTTTCATGTCCTCAAGAAAAATGCCTCGCTGTATATTATGGTGAAACTAAAGCTACTATTAATACTAAACTTGCTCAACACGTGTACACTTACAATTACACCAATTCTGTAATTATATGCACAGAATCAAATGATCATAAGAGAAAAATAAAAGAAGCATTCTACATTAATGGAAATATTAATGCTATAAATAGAAAAGATACTTGCTTTGATATATCGAAGAAATGGGCCACATAATACTTGCTAATTTAAATATCTTTGCATATATTTTATTATATATTTTTAAGAAAGCTATGATTAAGAGGCATGGATCCTCGAAAATGTTCAGCTTATTATTATATTTATTTGTAACTTCTCTTTTAAACTTTACTTATAAGTTTTTGTGTTTATTTATATATAACGGGAAGTAAACTATTTGACTGAGTAATCATGAAACTTTTAGGAACAATTCCTTTAGTATTGTAATATATATATAAGTTTTACGACATGCAAGCTCACACAAAAAAAAAATCTTCAAAATGATTTTAAAAAACTGTAGCTATTTGCTATCATCATAAAAAAACAACACAATAAAGAAAAACAATAAAAGCAACAATTAATTTTGGTGTAAATACTATTAAATAGTTATACAGTCAAAAGCAATAATTGTAATAACATATAGATATAAATTTTATACAAAAGAAATCATTGTATTTTTTAACAATGTTCACTGAATTTTGTAGATTATAAGTTATAAATCAGCACAAAAATCTCAGAAAGTAGATATAGTTAAAAAAACAAACAAAGAAACAAATCATATTTCCCATAATTCAATTTCCATAAGCTTTACTTAATTTATGCAAATATATTTTAGACTCTGAAGAGATCAGCTAACTAATCAAAATTATCATAAGTTAAATAAAGCATTGTAAGAAGTGCATTAAGAGATGGATGTATGTTTTTTTTTTTTTTCAAATAAAGAGTTAATAAAAGTAATGCAAACAAGCTGAAAAGGTTTCGGATTTCTTGGAAAAACAAAGTTGCTATCTTTTTATCTAGGTATAAAGGTTTTACTTATTAACATTATCTTTAGCCTTAAAAAAAAATCAAAATAATAAGAATATCTTTAAGTTAGTTGTTCAAACATCAAATAACAGATTAATTTTTAGCTCATAATAAAAATTTGGATAAGATCTTTTTTATTTCTGAAATATCTATAAGAATATATATATTACGTAAACACAAACAATATATATTTATCAATAAATTACAAGTATTCAGCCCTATTTAAATGTTAACACTTCTTATACAACTTGGTCTAATTTTCTACGCTACTTTTCTAGAACTAATTAATCAAGATTAACAAGAATCTTTTATATTTTACAACATTATGTATTTGAACAGTAAGGTAAAAAGAAATGTTAGAAACAACATACAGTATTCTTAACAAATATTACAGATTTATAAAAATATACTTAATTAACATTAGTAATAATCACAATATTGTTAATAGAAAAAAATCAACCTATAAAAATAAAGAAATATAAAATATTCAATTAAACATGACATTATTACATTTCTGTTGAAATATTTAAGAAACAAACTTAAAACTAAATACATATTAAGAAATCTGTTGAAAAAACTAAAAACTAAATACATATTAAGAAATTTGTTGAAAATCAAACAAATGTGGTATTATAATTGAGAATATCCTATCATTTAATAAAATTTTTTTTTTTCATTATCACCAAATTATGAAATACACCACATTATTAAAACATTATTTATGAAATATGTATAAATGAAGTCAGTCTGCATGTTCTGAATAAATTAAAATAAATTTTGTGAACACAATTTAAAGAAATAAAATTACAGCAGTGTATAATGCAATTTAATAAGGAGTCAAACCTAGCTACCTTTTTTAATACAATTACGATAGGATTTGATAGTTTATCTATTAATTAAAATACTGAGTGGAGCTACATAATTCTCTATGATTAATGCTTTTACAAATAATCAGTAGCAGTGTAGATTAAGGCAAGTTTACATATACAATAACGTTTTTTTAAAAAGCAAAAAGAAAAGAAATTTACTTTATTTAGCTCTGATTGTGATTCTTTTAACTTGCGCTTGTAACGAGCCACTTCCCCTTTCAACTGTTGGTTGTGGTTCTGTAGGCTGGTGATCAAGTGACGCATTTCACGGTTAATTGGACCTTAGTAATAAAAGCAATAAAAGTCTATAGAAATAATTATATAATTATATTTAAAATAGTTTAATTAAATAAATACAGAATATATTTAAAACATTTAGACATAACCAGAATTAATAATGGCTTAAAATTAAAATATTGATGAATAAGCTACAAACAATATATAAATAAATTATACCTTATAGAATGAAAATAATACCATACTAGATTACAATGTTGAAATTAAATTGAAAGGTTTCAAACCTTTCGTGCTTATTATAATACTTATCTGACAGCCAATCAGATGTTATGGTGGCTGTCTGAATAATGATCAAACCATAAACACAAGACAGAGAATTTTGCAAGAAAAGGGCGATCCACCCTTTTCTTTACTTGTCTTTCAATATCTTCACATTTAACTCACCGAGTCTAAATTATAAATATACTGCGCAAAATCCTATGATTTACTATGCAGTAGTTTTTTAGATGTTATAACTTGCAGTAACATATGTAAATAATATTTATTTTATATAAAGCGCAGATAGTTACCGTTAGTTGAAATTAAATTAAAAGGCAGCAAACCTTTCACACTTATTATAATACTTATCTGACTGCCAATCAGATGTTATGATGGCTGTTTACGGTTTGATCATTATTCAGACAGCAATCATAACATCTGATTGGCTGTCAGATAAGTATTATAATAAGCGCGAAAGGTTTGCAGCCTTTCAATTTAATTTCAACTAACTATCGGTGCTTTATATAAAATAAATATTATTTACATATATTACTGCAAGTTATAACATCTAAAAAACTACTGCATAGTAAATCGTAGAATTTCATGCTGTATGTTTGTAATTTAGACTCAGTGAGTTAAATGTGAAGATATTTAAAGCTTCATGCTTTCAAACCGTAAACACAAGACAGAGAATTTTATAAAAAAAGGGCAGTCCACCCTTTTCTTTACTTGTCTTTATATATATCTAAGCCAGTCTGAAGTATTCAGACAGCAATCATAATATCTGATTGGCTGTCAGATAAGTATTATAATAAGCATGAAAGGTTTGCAGCCTTTCAATTTAATTTCAATTAACTATCTGCACTTTATATAATAATAAAATATTGTCTTTGCATTGTGTAAAATGCATAGAAAAGTGTGTTAATATTGTTTGTTTTTTAGGAGTATTAATATTCACTGACAATGAATTATAATACTTTAGCCTATTTATTTAAAATAACAGTTAAGAAGTTTGACAGTCCTCAGTTTATTGAAAGAGCATTCAAATATACATATAGAACTGATTTATTTTAATATCTTTAAAACTCTTCTACTGGTCATCTTTTATTTGTTTTAGTAGTGCAAATTGATAAACATCTTAATATCAAACCATCTTGCTTAAATAATCATATCAATCTAAAATCAGTTCAATATCTATATATTATGATTATGTTAATTTTGTAATAACTTGAGATACATCTATTCTTTGACTACAATTGGTACAAAGCCAGTAAGACATCATATGAGCCCAGCTTACATAATGGTGTTTGATAAGATGATTTTCAATTTGGGTGCTGCTAGATGAGAAATCTATTAGATCCTAAAGGTTCAATGCACTATTCCAAGATCCAAAGCTCCTCACAGATGAAAGACACAAGCTAGAAGAAACTAGTCTGGGAATATTGGATATAAGAGCATTGGATAGGGATTTCTTAAACACTACCATCTGATGATCTATTGATTACAACAGCTTACACTATGTGATATAACTGTACTGAGAAAAAAAAAAAGAATTTGCTACTGAGCAACATTGTGTAAGCTGGAGCCATATGATGCCTTATTAGAAATTAAGCACTAATTGAGACTTCCAGGGTCTAAATAAATTATTGTAAGCATTACTATAATGCCTTTTCAATTAAAATGAGAAATAAATGCCTTCACTCACTTAATGAAGGGTATACGAATTGAGAATTGGCAAATATGCTTAATTAAAAATGAAGTTGACTACATTTTTCATTTTATTAAAATCAGGCAGGTACAAATAGAAATCTCATACCTAATTCCAGTTATTTGATAAATACATACACAGTAAAGTCTTTAAATATGCCTTAATTTTCTTTCTAATTATTTGTTCTTATAAACATACTCAAACATTAAAATTTTTTCAAAACACATATATATATGGATATATTCAGACAAATTCACTTTGAAGATCTCTAGGATTTTTAATACCAATATTAAAAACAAAAAAAAATCCACCTGTTTGTTCATTGGCTGCTAACGTTTGTTCAAATTCTATCCGAAGCATTTCGTATTCTTTCCTAACTTGAGCTAAAGTATCTTCTAATTGTATGACTTCAGTCCGAAGTTTTTTTTGCGCTGCTAATTCTTCACTCTGGAAAAAAAAAAAAAGCCAGAAAACAAAAACATTATTAATCAATTAGAGATATTATTATTTAAAATTTATAAAAAAATTTCATATTATATATTCAGTTCTTGAACGATGGATCTGATTCAAAGTTTCTATAAATGTTTTCTTATTTAATATCATAAGGTAGGAATTGTGTTACAATTAAATTACAGTTCTCTAGACAAAGGACTTTAAGAAATAGTCTTATATGTAATAACCATCAATGTTTTGATTACCATGCTCAAATGCAAAAGGATGCCTAGAAAAACACATTTTCTAAGAGGAATTTGAATAACAAGTTGTAAATTGTTTAGAATTTTTAAATAATTAGCTTGCTTAGTTATAAGAAAATTAAGAGTCAATTGCAATAATAATATTCCTTAGATAGATACTAGAATGAAGATTATGGTGGTACTAACATTTAGGTTCTAGTAACTGTTCATGAATACAAGTGGTGCTAGATACGAGTAATACAGCAGATTACTCAATGTAGATATAAAATCATGGAGTCAAATGATGCTTTATTTGAATTAGTGGTTTCCTATTATCAGTTACTTGACAATTCATAGAAACTAAAATAATACATCTATTCATTGACCTTCTTTCAATATTCTTACATTAAATACTACTAACAAAAAAAAGCAATTTATAAATAAATAAGTCATTCCAATTAAAAAAAAAAATTTTTCTAGAAATATGTTTCGCGATGACTATATAAACCAAACTGCGAA
Organism: Epiperipatus broadwayi; assembly: GCA_028023455.1. Lineage (NCBI taxonomy): Eukaryota > Metazoa > Onychophora > Udeonychophora > Euonychophora > Peripatidae > Epiperipatus > Epiperipatus broadwayi. The sequence goes on from JAQFVV010006269.1 coordinate 3,811,735, forward strand.
TCATAAATACATCCACATGTAGAACATGCTAGACAATTTTTCTGTTTACTTGCAAACTTTCTTTCAGGAATATTCAATGTTTAATTGCAGCTCTTCAATGTATTCATTTATTTACAATGTTTTACCAATGAAGACAAATACCATTGCACTTCTTCAGATTATCTTTGAGATAACTCTTATAATGTAAATAGAATCCACCTCTCATATGAAACCCATGCTTAAGTTTGCCACAAAATACTCTTTTAGAAAGTCTTCCATCATTCATTCATCAAACCAACAAAAGGGTGATTTTACATTAGTGGATTTAATAGTATCACATGCAGCAAGTTGAAAACGTATTACACCTGGGTCTCGTTTTATGCAGATTATTTTAATGCGATTTTGAAGTTATGCGATTCATGTTTCTTCTTAATATCCTTTATATTTCACTATATTTATTAGATATCAAGAAATTTAAATTATTAATAACTTACTTTCACTTGAAATACTTTTTTTTTTCTTTCAAAAATATAACTTTATATTAGCAGCTAACGTGAATATGGCCTGAAGCAGTATTTAGATTTTTAGCTTCTATGTAAATAACCTATTTATACTAATGAGTAAATAATAATAATAGATTTATACTTACATATAAAAATATCGCAATAAATATTCAAAAAATTTAAACTTTTAAAACGTACTTAGTTATATATAACAGAAATAAATAATCTTTTAGATTTTTAAAATAAAAAATGAAGATTTTATAAAGTGAAAATAATCTTTCTAATGATAATGTATAATATTTTGTTTTGATTGCGATTTCATTTTTTTAATATAGAAACAGAAAACCACTAACACAGCATGACAGAAAGTGGCGCTAGTTGTACATCACATCACGAATAAAAATAAAGTGGCTAACAGATTGTGATGTCACACCACGAATAAAAATAAAGTGGCTAGCAGGTTTCTCTGGGCATAATTGCTGAGAGATTCTTGACTTCGTTTAAGGAGAAGCTACAATACATCACATCACGTCAAGTCTGATTTCTTACCAGTTTACAAACGAAGGCTAGCGATAATGATTAAAATATGTATGAAAAATGTAAAATTAAATACTGTAGTAATAAAAAAAGTAAAAAAAAGTTTGTCTTGTATTAATTTTTTTCAAATATTTGAAATTTTTTATTAGTCATACTTTAATTGCTTATTTTTTTATTGCGAATTTTAAGGTAATTCTTCTTTGTTGCTTTACTTTTATGCGAATTCTGAAAATTACATCTATCCCCCATTTTTCAATGTAAGTCAAGTCTATTTTTGTGCGATTTATTTTAATGCAGGTTTTCTGTGGAATCTATCTACCGCATAAAACGAGACCCAGGTGTAATTGGTTTTATGATCTTCCAGCTGTATTTTTAAAATTTTACATAGCATCCTTAAATGAAACTTTTCTAATGCTTTTATATTGCACTGATAGGAGGTCCAAGTTTCACTTCCATACGATAAATTAAATAAAATACGAGCTCTATATACAGCAAGTACTTGCAGTAGTTCTACCCATGATAAAATATTCTCTTCTAATTTGTTAAAAACAGTAGCAACACATTGGAGAGTGTATTAGATCTCAAGATCTAAGTACACCTTTCTACTTATAAAACTACTAATGTATTTAAACAGATTTATTTTCTCAAGTTGCTAATCATCTAAGGTGAAAGTTGCGGTGGATTTTTCTTCCATCACTCCATCTTATGTAACTGATAAATATGACCACACACATGTGAAAAAGATAAATTATCTCCAATATACATATTTCTTGCTGAACCAGCTCTCATCAGTTCGTCCAGATCATCATCTCCCACACACATATATATAATCAGTGCTTAGTTTATATTGAGATAGCAAATCTTTAAACTTTAATGAACAGGCTTCAATCTTCTTCATCCTCCAACTCTTCAGCCATCCATATTATTGAAAATCTGATGATGAAATGCTTAAAGTTCTTGATGTCATATCTATGTTGACTTTAAGTCACTCTGATCCCTCATATATAGGACCTTAATATGTCCATTTAAATATACAAAAGAGAGATGGGCAGAATTCAGGCTGAATCTGTAATATTTAACAAGTATGATGCACATACTGAACTTTAGATATAATTAGAAAGGATATGAAAAAGACTAACAAGCTCCCTTCAACTACTCACTCCATCTTATATAACCGGTACACATGCCCACATACATATAAAGAAGATAAATGCTCTCCAATATAAGTATTTATTAAGCAGCACTCATCAGTTGGTCCATATCACTATTTCTTACACAGTTCTCATTTTATATTAAGATAGCAAATCTTCAAACTTTAATGGACAGGTTTCAATGTTCTCCACCCTCCAACTCTTCAGCCATTCATATTATTGAAAATCTGATAATGGAATGCTCAAAACCCTTATTGATGCCAATACAAGGAGTCAGAGTGACTTAAAGTCAACATGGGTACAACAACAATATTGGTATCAACAAGCGCTTTTAGAATTCCATCACCATATTTTCAATAATATGGTTGGCTGAAGAGTTGGAGGATGGAGAAGATTAAAATGTATCCATTAGAGTTTGAAGATTTGCTATCTTAATATAAATTAAGCACTGATTATATGTATGTGTGGAAGATAATGACCTGGACCAACTGATGAATGTGGGTCCAGCATGAAATATATATATTGGATACTATTTATCTTTTTCAAATGTATGTGGTCATGTGTATCGATTATATAAGATGGAGTGGGTCCAGCATGAAATATATATATTGGATACTATTTATCTTTTTCAAATGTATGTGGTCATGTGTATCGATTATATAAGATGGAGTGAATAGTTGAACGGAGTTTGAAAGTTTGTGTTCAAATCTCCTATAATTCCATCTAAAGTTCCATATTACAGATTCAACCTTAATTCTGCCCATCCCTCTTCTGTATATTTAAATTAAGGATTTATGTACGAGGGGTCAGTGTGCCTTAAAGTCAACATGGGTATGACTGTAATATTGGCATCAACAAGAGCTTTAAGCATTCCATCATCACATTTACAATAATATGGATGGCCGAAAAGTCGGAGGGTGGAGAAGATTGAAGCCTGTCCCTTAAAGTTTGAAGATTTGTGTATTGGTTGTATAAGATGGAGTGGATAGTGAAAGGAACTTGAAAGTCTGAGTTCAAATCCTCTCTAATTACATGTAAAGTTCAATATATACATTATATTTGTAGTCTAAACTGAAATCGTTATAAGTTGCACTCAAAACCTTAAGAACATTCTGTAAATCATCGTTGAACTGACAAAAGTAGCACAATCATCAGCATACTGTGTAAATCTGGTATACTAGCCAGATGAAGTTCTTGTTTTTGCTTTTGATTTAAATTAAAAATTCTATCATTAAACTTGTACTACATCTTGATCCCAGTTTGATTAAATCCCTGTAAACAATTCAAAGACTACTATCATAAAAATTGAAAATAATGTTGTAAAAGGGTATATTCTTGTTTAACATCAGTTTTCATTTGAAATGTCACAGATTTCCCACTCATAATAATAACACACCTCTCTTCTATCATATAGAAGCTGTATAATATAAATACATTTTGGTGGACAATCAATTAATTTCAAACCGCCACAGACCTGTCCTACTAACTGAAAACAATAAAATCAATTCTTTGATCCTGACAATTTTCTTGCATTTGTCTGGCACCAAAATCATGTCTATAACCACAATGAGTCTTTGAAAACCATTAATCTATTAAGCAACCTACTTAAAAAAAATTCTTCACAATACTTTTGCTGGGGTAGATAATAATGATATTTCAGGATAATTACTGTAATTTTGTCCATTCCCTTGGTTTTTAAAAATTGGAACAATAAAAGTAAAAAAAACTTATACCTATCAATAATCTCATTTTTGGTTTATCAATACTACTAGTTGCTTAATTGCATTGTGTACCAATCGGAATGAAAGTGAAGATCGAATCTAACCGCAAAAACAATATCTGCACTACAAGGGCGCCATCTAGGCATTTAAGCCTAGAAAAATTTATAAAGTAGGCAGATACGCGCTGTTAAGATTCCACTTTATTTAAATATTCCGATCGTTAGCCCAAGTCACTATCTCAGTGGAGACGCAGAGATAAAAATCTATATTTTAATTTATATCTTAAATATCAAAGAGTAAAAGCCACTGCCAGAAATTAACATATAAAAATATTTATTTACGCACATATAAAATAATATTTAAATTTTGAGGAATAAATTTAACGTTTATAATTTTATATTGATCTTTAATTCTAAATTTAAGTAGATTGCAAATAATGAGTTTACTATTTATTTAGAGAGTCGAGTATGAATGAACTACATAGGTCTGCATTTGAAAGGAAAATATTCTTCCCTGATTTAACCTTAGGCAACAAATTTCGCAATCAACTGGCGCCAATCCATCTGATACATTCATGTATTCAATGTAGCATGATACGACAACACAAAATACTATATTGTCAGGAATGTACATCTGAACAATAAGTAAAAATAGAGAAGACATCGACTCTCCACCAACAGGAATGTGACATCTGTTGGCAAGTAGATCAATAAACTAAAAACTCCATAGGAATGGACTGCGGTCTTCTGCAGACTTACAAACCCATCCATAGGCAAACAGAGGGTGTGTGGCGTATATCTATAATCCTGCCCGTAGCGGACCTCATACTACGTCTACTAATTACACAAATATATCCAATCAATTGAACCAATTCAACTACGAAATGAATAACCTAAGATTTCCCTCCCTTAACTACTTCCGGTTTGTCGGCGTCATTTGCGCCCTTCGGTGCTCATTTGATGATGTGCTATTTTCTTTATTTGCTGACGTAAAAAGTATAATGATGACGTCGAAGAAAATATGGCCGTTTTTAGCTATATATGTTAGCTTTCAAACGATCTTTATTTCAAAAAAATCGGTCGAAATTTAGATTTTGGCGAATTTTTTAATCAACCACAGTATTTAATTTTTTTTTTTTTTGGTAATTTTTGTACTTATCACGAAACGATAAAAGACATAAAATGTTTTACGGCTGCAAGTGAAGTTTTCTTCGGTATTATTCTCAAACAAGGCTTACAACAGACTAAGAACGTAATTATTCGTAAGTAAAATTTTTTAATTTTTTTTTTTAATTTTTTGAAAAAATATATTTTTTATTAATTTTAGTTTGTAATTAGTGTGTGCTAATTTGTAGTTATATATTTATTTATTTATGCTCATATACAATTCATATCTATCGAAAAATTGGTGTGTGTGTAATTATATATTTATGGTCGTATAGAATTCATATTTATCATAATTTTCTAAAGGTAGTTTGTAATACATTTATTTATGCTCACATAGAATTCATATTTATCGAAAAATTAGTGTGATTTAGTTTGTAATTATATATTTACTCATATAGAATTCATATCGTAATTAACTTATTAGTATATAATTCATATCGTAATTTTCTAAAGTTCTATGTACACTAATCCTCTTATTTTTATAAAAATAATGATTTTCAAAAAGTATACTTTTTGAAAACCATTAATTATGTTTATATTATATGGTTTACAAGCAATGAGTTATAAGACTAATAAACAAATGTATACAGACAGACATTGCATACACAAACATATAATCCAATTCTGATTCTTGTTTATGTTTATGCTTGATCATGCTTTGCTTTTGCTATATGTTTCATAACATTATTTTCAAGTCTATAGACTATATGCAAATAAATTATATCTGTGGTACAATAAATATAACAAGATAGCATCACTTCTGTACATAAAAAATATAAACATCACTTGTGCACTGCATAAAGAATATAAACATCATTGGTGATCACAATGAATATAAACATCACTATTGTACACACAAAAAATATAAAATGAAGAGATAAAACTCATTTTATCAGTGATATAGAAAGTAGCCTACAATTTCTAGTTTTAGACATACAAGAAGCCAATTGCTATGATGATTTCTTTTGTATCTTTTATTAGGATGAATCTTTTTCTTTATAGACACCTTTGACATTTAGAACATTTGGGGTACAAGATAGAAATGAACAAGTCATATCCGACTTTGTTTGGAGATTGTGAAGCTATGGATTATCTCAGGTAAGACATATTATACATGTTTAGAAAGATAATTTTGTAAGGAATAGAAAGAAATTATCACTGAAGATGAATTTTGAATTTTAGTTAATGTTAATTTCCAAATTATGAACAAACAATAAAATAATAATTATTTCGAATGTGAAAATTTCTTTTTTTTCCTTATTTTTTATATAGTTATCACTATTTATTTTATGCTTATTGTTTTTCTTAATTTTTCTAGTTTCTAGCAATGTAATTGTTTTTGTTCTAACATAATTAAAACTGAAGTTATTATGAAAATTGTGTCTCAGGCCATAATTTTAAAAAGTTCAATATGGCGGCTTGAAGCTGAAGTAGTTAATACAACTTTACAAAACTATATAGCCATTCACGCCCGACTTAATTTTAACATTTAAATACGTTCGCACAGATTTGTTTAAAAATGTTGAGTATAGATCGATTACATAGATTCCACGGTCAAAAACATTTCAAAATAAACATAAACGATCAAAATATAATTAACCGCAAACGAATCCATGCAAGCGTCTATAAACAACTTAAATTTCATACATTTAAATAATCTTTACAATAAGGAAAAAAAAAAAACATGGAAATGATGTTTATCCATCGGGAAACATATAAAATTAAACATTATTAATTTGATTTAAAAACTTAAAAGTCAGATAGAAGTTCATAAGCTCGAACGAAAGTTCTTAGTTATTTTTTTTTTAAATTTAGAGTTCATGTCAATATAGCTTACAGTATAAGAGTCCAGGTTCCTGTTGGCAATTCCCACGGCGTCTCCATTGGAAGAAAATGTTCTGGAGGTAGCATTAGCTGTTTCCATTCTGGTATCACAGTCTTTTCATTTTATATTTTTTTTTTAACAAACAAAAAAAATGAGAGAGAACGGCAAGTGCGTCTTACCGTTGTCATCAAATCAAGTTGGAAAAACTGACTGGAACTCAATATTTTTTCTTTTTATAGTCCTCCTATGGATTCCATGAACAAAAACGTCACTGTTCTGTTTTTCCGTTATGGTCCGGGCCTTTATTTGCTTCCATTGGTCAAGCTAAAATCTCTTTCTTCTCTTATCTAACTTTTCATCTGACCTTTTAATTAAACAGCTTTTACATAATTAATAAACAATCATTTCCATTTATAGATTACAGGAATTAATTAATACCTGTTTTTATTTTAACTTACGTTATTATTTTTTTATTAAAATATTTTTATATTTCAATCTTGTATCTTTTTATTAAAAAAAATACGTTCAAATACTTTTTTTTTTTTGTTTATGAAAAAAATATTTTTAAAGTTTAGCATCTGTGCAAATGTATATACGTATAACAAACATTTTTACTTTTAGCGTTTAGTTTTTTACTCTTATTTGCGAACTTGAAAGTTTTTATTTTAAATTAATGTAACGACATATTTATGTATCGTTACATATCAGTAAACTTCCTCAAAAAACAAAAACATTAAAAAAAAAAAAAAAGACTTTACTTAGTGTTAGTAATTACGTTACACAAATTTGTTATATATGAAATTTCAAGAGGACAAAACTTTTTTTTTTAAAGACAAAACAGTAATTACAAATATAATGATAAAAAAAAAAAGTTGACTGATGATTCCCTACTACCAGCTAAATTTCTGCCCCCTCCCTTCCAAGTTTCATTTCTCCTACCTTTAAGTATTATTTAGGCAAGTTAAACGATTAGATTTTAAACAAGACTTTTAAAAAAAAAAATTATGATTTATATTTATTATTACGTTTTATTTATTAGTTTTTATTCCTCGAATTTATCTCTACATATGCGCAATTTTTCTTACTGGCAGCACTTTTTAAACAAAACTTCAAACTGCAAGTCCACGTCAATACAACAAATATATTTATACAATTTCAGCAAAAAATTTACGGGCATGATTCACTTTTAAAATTCTCAGGGCACTCGTGTTTATTAAAGATCGGCCCAAGTTGGGTAGCACAATGCTCGTATTATATATATAACTTATTCCCAAATAAAATAAAATATTATGAATTATGTATTTGTTCACATAATTTACATTTATTAAAAAGTAAGTTATATAAGTCGTAATTGCGCACACACTATGATATCCATTTTAAAACATATCAAAATTATAAATTGTTAGTTATTTTGTTTGGATCTATTTACAAATATATTACCGTCGTAATATATTTTGATTTAAAATAAAATTCATTTAGTAAATATTCGTTTAGTAGATAGATTCAAATATTACAATTTAAAATAAAATAATTTTCGTTTTATTTGATAAAAATCATCCCAAATATTTCTGTTAAAATAAATGAGGGACAATAGTTTAATTATATAAGTTATCTAAAAACAGCAGCTGTCCACTTAAGTTTTCTTTAATTAGTAGCAGTAATTTTAATTAAATCTAGTTTGTAATTCGAATGTCGATGGGGAAGTTAACAAAAGAAATTAATTAATGTTGAATTCCTTTAGACATTCGAATAGATTTAATTACAGCAGATAAGTCCAATAATTTTGTACGCCCCAGGACAAATCTATTGTTAAATTTTACTATAAAAAGGATGTTTTTCTTTTGTTCTCCATTCTAAGCTTTCTAAGCTCTTAAAGGTTTCTAGGCTTTTAAAAGAATTCTGAGTTGTCTAAAAGTTTCTGAGTTGTTCTAAAATTCTAATAATTTGCTAACCTTGACATGTCCGAGTAGAGGCGTTTAAGATGGCTATGTCCCTTCGGAATAGCCAGCCGCTGCTCCATACCATCAAAAATTTATCACACGGATCCCGAAACTGCTGCTGCCGCTGCCAAATATGAACATTCCAGATTTTGCTGCTGAATTATAAAACCTGCCGAACATCTACCTGCAAATGCTTCTCCAGAGGTAACCTAAATTAACCCAAGAGCTCTTGTGATCACTAACATGCTATAGCTATTTAACATTGTTTTCTTATATTTCACAACTTCATTGTGTATTTATTTTGTGTGTTTAAATATGCTTAACATTTTGCTCTCTATCCTTGGGTTAATATTTTCTATTTATAAAGCTTTCTTTTATTTTATTATGATAATGTGTCAGAATCGTCTTTGACCGAGTGAACTATTCCCTCTATTGAAAATAAGACGCCGCTATTAAGGCATATTTTAAATTTATAATTTTCCAATTTTATTGTCTTGCAAATCACTCGTTCGAGGGCGATTCTTTTCTTTAATGTAACATAATCACATAGTTTAAAATCTACATGTTATTGATTTTAATCTAATATAAGAGTATGTGCGAAGTCAATGATTAAATGTGTCCCCAAATGCATGATTGCGTATATAAATCTATACTTACTTTTCAAACCCGCAAGCATGCATTTTCTTATTTTAATTACCGTGTTCTATTTTAATTATAAAGTTCATCATTGATGTCGAGAATGTGCGGACCCTTTTAAATGAATTTCAGGGAAGTTGATTGGGCATTTCTCTTAATACAAGTAAAACCCATTTAGTATGTTTTTATATACACTAGTCTCGTATTGCTGGTACATGAATTGGTTGTTGAGACCGCTTTGTTTTTATTTTCCAAGGATTCTTTACACGGCAAAGTCCGTTCTTTCGCTCATTGCAAATTTTCAGGCAGAGGGTGTTCACAAATGACACCCCTGGGAATTAACGCAATCGTCACACAGTCGCTAAGTTTCGGCTGTTTCGTCAAAATACTTTCCTATGGGTTAGCGGCGAGATGCCCTCCGTAATTATTCCGGATTTTCAATATTGTTTCATTTTATATTTATTTTACAAAGCATCCGTGACTTAAACGAGTCACACCCTCCAACTTTATAAATTCACTGTCAGCAATACTGACCCCCCAATACAAACCAATTATTATTATTCTCAAATAAATGCTTTGATCACATTCCCGCGTTGGCTTAGTAAGCTTTAGTCCGTTACTATTCTCGAAGTCAATAAATATTTTAGAACATTTAATTTCAAATATTTTTCTTAAACTTGTCTATTTACTCAAAGCACCTCGCACATATTCCTATCTCGTCAAGCACATTATCGTAATGCTATTAGCCCGAGGAATAGAATATATCACTCTGTTTTAAAATCTTTTGTCATTGCTGAAATATAAATGCCAACAATTATTTAATACGCGTCCCTGTCTCATATAAGCAGACAGTGGCGTTATATATATTTATCTAAATAAATTGTGTGAAATTATTTTAAACTAAATTTTATCTCTTATTTTATTTGATTCCTATCACTGTCTCGGTCTATATATATATATATTTTCTGCATTTCTTATGTAAATCCAGACGTTAATTAGCCACCCAAACTTATCTTAGTATAGTCTTTTGTTTCTCCCTGACCACCAGGCACCGGTAAAAGGTTATACTAGTTGTAGCATCAGATGCGTTATCACGCAGGTGGCGCTGTGAAATTTGGACTTTAGATTCGAACTTAGTATATCTAGAAGGCAACCCCTCCTAGAATGTTCAGTTTAGTGTCTGGGGTTTGAATTATGCAGTGTGTTAGCGAGATAGACGATTCTGACCGTTACATAGTAAATTTTTTTTTCCGGGTCCACGTTGGGCGCCAAACGCAAAAAAAAAAAATTTAACTATGTAACAGTCAAAACACGTGTATCTCGTTAACATAGTGCAGAATTCGACCACCACACAGAACAGCAGCACCATCGAGTAGTGAAGCCACCCATGGTACCGAGTTCGAACATAGTTGATCGGTTCCACACTACAATCTACGAAACAACGCCTCTGATGCGACATAAGTAAACACTTCTTTAGGCACGGTGGTCAGGCAGATGCACGAGATTCATGGTATTGTTACCGAGTTGGCCAACAATCAAATGAATATTAATTCACATATATAATCGAGGAAATATATATAATGGGCACCGAATAAATGAAAACTTAACTACAGACGTACAGTTAAAATTATTTATTTACGTATTAATCATATTTTATATTCAGAGTTTCAATAGCTAATTGGCAATTTTACTATATATAAAAATACATTTGTTTATAAAGAGCATTCATTTATATGAAGGCGTAATCTAGCTACCTAAGGTTCCCGAGTGAGTATTTCTAATGCGTACTGTAGGGGATTTATACTTTGCACTGCAAGAGTCATCCGTGGCGGCGGACATACATTTATTTAATAAAAATATTTATTTTACGACTAAGGGCGAACATTTATTTGAGAGTGGATGACGAAGATAATGCCGAGGCGGAGTGATATAGAGAATGATAAACTAAATAAAGAAACACGTGGTACGCTTTAGAAGGGCGATATAAAATGGCAGCACTGAAATTGCAATGCCGTGAATAAGTTTATAAGGGCTTCGGGTTGGTCTCTGCCTCGACCCGAAGAGGTAAGGTGTCACATGAGCATAACCAGGGACAAGCGGTCCATGTCGCAATTTGCCAGCTGGCTGCGTGACGGTCGTCAAGCCCTACGGGAACATTATCATGTCCACTTGTGTAGGACGACTGGGGTTAATTCAAACCTATAGAATCCGGAGTATTCACGGCGTGGAATGAGCCATCGTGGCTTCAAAACGTAACACATGTATAAGATCTAAAAGATTATGGTAATATTTAACTAGATTTCAAACTCGGCCCCCCATTATCAACGTTGACTGAAAGAAAATTGGTGACTCTCAAAGAAATGAAATTTCCGTAATTATTCATTAAAATTTAATAATAAAAAAAAATATCTAAAAAAGGGGACTTATTACAGCGAGCATGCCAGCTATTACGAAGTAGTAGACCCTGCATTACAATAACTGATTCTTTGAATGCGTGTCGATTTATACGAAATTTAAGTTATTTATAAAGCAAATATTAATGACAATTCGACACGCATTCAATGTTCAAGCGATTATGGATTTAGCTTTAAAACTAAGACGATTATGAGAAGGTAATATTTCAATGATAATTATAAATAAAGTGTAGATTTGAGAAATACACACCTAAAAAGGATAGCGGGAGGTAAGCTAGATTATGCGAGAAATTTACAGATTACATTAATTCTCAAATTTTAGTTTCACAAAATTACAATTTTAACATTTAGAAGTTAGACAAATAGTAGGAGATGAGCTATAGCTTATTTACTAGAGTACTCTATAATTTGGAATACACACATAGGTACCTGTTTTATAGGATGTTTTCGTCCATTTGTTTAATAGTAGATTGTTCGTGATTAGCAGTTTTCTTTCTTGTCTTTGGTTTTTTTTATTGATTTTAACAGCAGCGGCTTTCTTGTTTATTTCAGGCAGCAGATCATTATGGTGTTTTTACGATGGGCAAGGTGAAGTTCGGCATATGGTGGGCCATCTCCCGATGGAGAATAATCTCGGTGCTTACTCGGTCATACCTTGGCAATATCAATTTATTTTAAGATATTTTAGACTCTCCACTCGAGAGCAAAGCTAAAATTCAAGTGAAAGTCTCCAGCAAGTCCAAGATGGCCTCCTTTTTTTTTATCTTGATCTTTTAATTTTTCTGTTGAGATATTTTTAGGTTTTATTTATCTTGCCCTCAGCTCAATGCTTTTGCTGATTTTAATTAGAAAGAAATCTGCTGTGCTATTGTTTGTTTTGTTTTTTTTTTCTTTTACATTCGTTAATTACATTTTTTTCGAATGTTTCTATAATTAATTTATTATCTATCACTGACCAATGCTTTGAAATTTTCAAAGACAAAAGGGAATAAAATTATTTTAACTTTAATTAATTATTGCATCAGATTTTGTTAGAATTATTATTTAACGAAATTTAAACTAAACAATAAATACGAACTTTATAAATTCAAAATAAATGATTAATATTATACAAAATTTTATTTAGCTAAAGAAATCTAAATTATATTACTTTATCCGTATTTATTGCCTTTAATTTGAGATCGAAATGTGTGCGTGTTTATGTTGAATTCTACATATATTTATACATTTTTAATATTGTTACACACACAACTCGATACCAAAAGTTTAAATTTGGGTGGGATAGACCGGTCAGTGAGAGACGACAGAAAAGGTGAAACTTAAGATTAATAAAATTGTAATTAAACGTAATCATCACAGAGATTTAAACAACGAAAAATAATAAGAGTATTCTTTTTTTACCGTATTAGTTTTAATAAGCTCCACGGAAAACAGTTTAAACATTTTCTTTATCAGTGCGATACATTGTGTTAAAGATATATTAATATAGTTAGCGATAAAATAAAAAGTAATCATCATCATCGATCACGATAATCATCCAAAGCCAGGGGTAATATGGACAACAACCACACTGATCAAAAACCGGACCCATCCGGATTTCTTGAATCTCCTCCAAAAAGTATGAGAACTGTCCAGCAAACGACCAATGAAGATTCCGATCTAAATGATCTGTGGAATTATATAAGAGAAGCGAAGAGAGGGCAAGAAAGCAGGAAAAGGAAGCTCAAAGAAAAGAGACGGAGTATAAAAAGTTTACCATGATGCTCCTCGACGAATTGGCACAAGCGAGAGAAGGATATAGGGCTCTCCAACGGAAACTGGAAGAATACTGCTCAGGAAATCGAAAAAAAATGAGCGAATGCCGAGATCAAACTGAGCCAAAAATAATACAATACCTGGACAACGAAGTCCTGATAGCAAAAACAGAACCTGACGACACAAACAGTATCAACGAGGCAGTGGACCTAAACCAAAGATGTCAGGCCTCTAACGATGATCTACCACCTCCTCAAGCGCATAGTAGTGGGATAGATACAATATACAGGACCTTAATTCCAGATTTTGGGGTTCAAACCAACTGTTAAAATATTTCGAGGAGAAAACCCCCACCCACACCTGGATAGCCTGCGGGATTTCTTTCAGTTTTATAGAATGGATCCGCATGAACAGACTGCTATCGCTAGCCATCATTTATATGGCTATGCAAAAGATTGGTGGGGCATGTTGGCGAAAAAACCAAACAACTTTACGAATTACTGTAGCCTGTTACTAAAATATTATTGGAGTGAGGATCGGCAGAGCGGAATTCTAAATACCATTTGCCAGGAAAAGTACGGAGCGATCAAGGAAACACACACGCAATTTTTCATTCGCCAGGTCAATCGCCTTCGATCACTGAACACGTTTGCGTTTTCCGATACTCATATTATACGTACCGTTCAACAGAATATGCCGCTACCGATACAACAGCTGATGGCGGGCAGCAGAATCAAAGAGGTGGAGGAAATGGCCGAATTCTTAACCACTCTGGATTTCAGTCCCTGGCCAAAGAACCGCCAGACAAAGTAAAGAGACCTGATAATCCGAGACTGCAGTCATCAAATTATAAAAGCAGTTATTACCCACCAGACCAGGGATTATAGTAGTTTTTTTTTAAAAAAAAAAAACACAATAACAACAAAAAAAAAAAAAGAAATGGACACGTCACAGAATAATATAAACAGGAGATCGGATATCAACAGTGTTAAATTTAGTTCTTAAATAAAAATTTTGTTGGAAGAATGGGGTGGGATATTAAAAAATGTTCGCTAGACGGTAGATTTATTAATATGATCCGGGTATATAATTCAGTTTCGTTTCTTTATTATATTTATATCCTGTACATTATGGGTTATCTTGTAAATTTTTTTTTATGCAGGCTTCATAGGTGGACACCTGTTGTAAGATCTTTTTTTTTTAACAATTTTTTTTGTTCCGTCACTAAGGGAATGTGAAACAGTAAGGTCTGCTTTGCAGATCTTCGTTTCACCTTTTCTCACCTACTTCCTACCCTCATACCTTAGTTTGAACCCCAATCTATCGTAGTGTGTCTGTAATACACTTATATACCGAAAATCCCACCTAATTTTAAACCACGAGCACAATGCTCGTATTATATATATAACTTATTCCCAAATAAAATAAAATATTATGAATTATGTATTTGTTCACATAATTTACATTTATTAAAAAGTAAGTTATATAAGTCGTAATTGCGCACACACTATGATATCCATTTTAAAACATCAAAATTATAAATTGTTAGTTATTTTGTTTGAATCTATAATATATTTTGATTTAAAATAAAATTCTTTTAGTAAATATTCGTTTAGTAGATAGATTCAAATATTACAATTTAAAATAAAATAATTTTCGTTTTATTTGATAAAAATCATCCCAAATATTTCTGTTAACATAAATGAGGGACAATAGTTTAATTATATAAGTTTATCTAAAAACAGCAGCTGTCCACTTAAGTTTTCTTTAATTAGTAGCAGTAATTTTAATTAAATCTAGTTTGTAATTCGAATGTCGACGGGGAAGTTAACAAAAGAAATTAATTAATGTTGAATTCCTTTAGACATTCGGATAGATTTAATTACAGCAGATAAGTCCAATAATTTTGTACGCCCCAGGACAAATCTATTGTTAAATTTTACTATAAAAAGGATGTTTTTCTTTTGTTCACCATTCTAAGCTATTCTAAGCTCTGAAAGGTCTAAGCTTTTAAAGAATTCTGAGTTGTCTAAAAGTTTCAGAGTTGTTCTAAAATTCTAATAATTTGCTAACCTTGACATGTCCAAGTAGAGGCGTTTAAGATGGCTATGTCCCATTGGAATAGCCAGCCGCTGCTCCATACCATCAAAAATTTATCACATGGATCCCGAAACTGCTGCTGCCGCTGCCAAATATGAACATTCCAGATTTTGCTGCTGAATTATAAAACCTGCCGAACATCTACCTGCAAATGCTTCTCCAGAGGTAACCTAAATTAACCCAAGAGCTCTTGTGATCACTAACTAACATGCTATAGCTATTTAACATTGTTTTCTTATATTTCACAACTTCATTATGTATTTCTTTCATGTAGTTAAATATACTCAACATTTTGCTCTATCCTTGGGTTAATATTTTCTATTTATAAAGCTTTCTTTTATTTTATTATGATAATGTGTCAGAATCGTCTTTGACCGAGTGAACTATTCCCTCTATTGAAAATAAGACGCCGCTATTAAGGCATATTTTAAATTTATAATTTTCCAATTTTATTGTCTTGCAAATCACTCGTTCGAGGGCGATTCTTTTCTTTAATGTAACATAATCACATAGTTTAAAATCTACATGTTATTGATTTTAATCTAATATAAGAGTATGTGCGAAGTCAATGATTAAATGTGTCCCCAAATGCATGATTGCGTATATAAATCTATACTTACTTTTCAAACCCGCAAGCATGCATTTTCTTATTTTAATTACCGTGTTCTATTTTAATTATAAAGTTCATCATTGATGTCGAGAATGTGCGGACCCTTTTAAATGAATTTCAGGGAATTTGATTGGGCATTTCTCTTAATACAAGTAAAACCCATTTAGTATGTTTTTATATACACTAGTCTCGTATTGCTGGTACATGAATTGGTTGTTGAGACCGCTTTGTTTTTATTTTCCAAGGATTTCTTTACATGGCAAAGTCCGTTCTTTCGCTTATTGCAAGTTTTCCAGGCAGAGGGTGTTCACAAATGGCACCCCTGGGAATTAAACGCAATCGTTACACAGTCGCTAAGTTTCGGCTGTTTCGTCAAAATACTTTCCTACGGGTTAGCGGCGAGATGCCCTCCGTAATTATTCCGGATCTTCATATTGTTTCATTTTATATTTATTTTACAAAGCATCCGTGACTTAAACGAGTCACACCCTCCAACTTTATAAATTCACTATCAGCAATACTGACCTCCCAATACAAATCTATTATTATTCTCAAATAAATGCTTTGATCCCATTCCCACGTTTGCTTAGTAAGCTTTAGTCCGTTACTATTCTCGAAATCAATAAATATTTTAGAACATTTAATTTCCAATATTGTCTTAAACTTGTCTATTTACTCAAAGCACCTCGCACATGTTCCTATCTTGTCAAGCACATTATCGTAATGCTATTAGCCCGAGGAATAGAATCTATCACTTTGTTTTAAAACCCTTTTGTCATTACTGAAATATAAATGCCAACAATTACTTAATACGCGTCCCTGTCTCATATAAGCAGACAGTGGCGTTTGATCTATATATTGATATAAATAAATTGTGTGCAATTATTTAAAACTAAATTTTATCTCTTATTTTATTTGATTCCTATCACTGTCTCGGTCTAGATATATATATTTTCTGCATTTCTTTTGTAAATCCATAGACGTTAATTAGCCACCCAAACTTATCTTAGTATAGAGTCTTTTGTTTCTCCCTGACCACCAGGCACCGGTAAAAGGTTATGCTAGTGTAGCATCAGATGCGTTATCATGTAGGTGGCGCTGTGAAATTTGGACTTTAGATTCGAACTTAGTATATCTAGAAGGCAGCCCCTCCTAGAATGTTCAGTTTCGGGTCTGGGGTTTGAATTATGCAGTGTGTTAGCGAGATAGACGATTCTGACCGTTACATAGTAAATTTTTTTTTACGGGTCCCACGTTGGGCGCCAGTTTGTACCAATCGGAATGAAAGTGAAGATCGAATCTAACCGCAAAAACAATATCTGCACTACAAGGGCGCCATCTAGGTATTTGAGCCTAGAAAAATTTATAAAGTAGGCAGATACGCGCTGTTAAGATTCCACTTTATTTAAATATTCCGATCGTTAGCCCAAGTCACTAGCTCAGTGGAGACGCAGAGATAAAAATCTGTATTTTAATTTATATCTTAAATATCAAAGAGTAAAAGCCACTGCCAGAAATTAACATATAAAAATATTTATTTACGCACATATAAAATAATATTTAAATTTTGAGGAATAAATTTAACGTTTATAATTTTATATTGATCTTTAATTCTAAATTTAAGTAGATTGCAAATAATGAGTTTACTATTTATTTAGAGGGTCGAGTATGAATGAATTACATAGGTCTGCATTTGAAAGGAAAATATTCTTCCCTGATTTAACCTTAGGCAACAAATTTCGCAATCAACTGGCGCCAATCCATCTGATACATTCATGTATCCAATGTAACATGATACGACAACACAAAATACTATATTGTCAGGAATGTACATCTGAACAATAAGTAGAAATAGAGAAGACATCGACTCTCCACCAACAGGAATGTGACATCTGTTGGCAAGTAGATCAATAAACTAAAAACTCCATAGGAATGGACTGCGGTCTTCTGCCGACTTACAAACCCATCCATAGGCAAACAGAGGGTGTGTGGCGTATATCTATAATCCTGCCCGTAGCGGACCTCATACTACATCTACTAATTACACAAATATATCCAATCCATTGAACCAATTCAACTACGAAATGAATAACCTAAGATTTCCCTCCCTTAATACAACTTTACAAAACTATATAGCCATTCACGCCCGACTTAATTTTAACATTTAAATACGTTCGCACAGATTTGTTTAAAAATGTTGGGTATAGATCGATTACATAGATTCCACGGTCAAAAACATTTCAAAATAAACATAAACGATCAAAATATAATTAACCGCAAACGAATCCATGCAAGCGTCTATAAACAACTTAAATTTCATACATTTAAATAATCTTTACAATAAGGTAAAAAAAAAAAACATGGAAATGATGTTTATCCATCGGGAAACATATAAAATTAAACATTATTAATTTGATTTAAAAACTTAAAAGTCAGATAGAAGTTCATAAGCTCGAACGAAAGTTCTTAGTTATTTTTTTTTTAAATTTAGAGTTCATGTCAATATAGCTTACAGTATAAGAGTCCAGGTTCCTGTTGGCAATTCCCATGGCATCTCCATTGGAAGAAAATGTTCTGGAGGTAGCATTAGCTGGTTCCATTCTGGTATCACAGTCTTTTCATTTTATATTTTTTTTTTAACAAACAAAAAAAATGAGAGAGAACGGCAAGTGCGTCTTACCGTTGTCATCAAATCAAGTTGGAAAAACTGACTGGAACTCAATATTTTTTCTTTTTATAGTCCTCCTATGGATTCCATGAACAAAAACATCACTGTTCTGTTTTTCCGTTATGGTCCGGGCCTTTATTTGCTTCCATTGGTCAAGCTAAAATCTCTTTCTTCTCTTATCTAACTTTTCATCTGACCTTTTAATTAAACAGCTTTTAGATAATTAATAAACAGTCATTTCCATTTATAGATTACAGGAATTAATTAATACCTGTTTTTATTTTAACTTACGTTATTATTTTTTTATTAAAATATTTTTATATTTCAATCTTGTATCTTTTTATTAAAAAAAATACGTTCAAATACTTTTTTTTTTTTGTTTATGAAAAAAATATTTTTAAAGTTTAGCATCTGTGCAAATGTATATACGTATAACAAACATTTTTACTTTTAGCGTTTAGTTTTTTACTCTTATTTGCGAACTTGAAAGTTTTTATTTTAAATTAATGTAACGACATATTTATGTATCGTTACAATTGTAATATGTCTATTATTAGGCTATTCTTTAAAATAAGATTGACTGTCACAACTCGGGTGAGTGAAGATTTTTCTTCACAATAGTTCTTACACATCTTTCTCATTCTTAGATTCTCTGTCATATTTAACTTTCATTTAATAATCTTCTTTCATTATGCATAATTTCATAGTGAATCAGACAGAGATGGCATAAGTTACAAAAATTTTTCTCTTAACCAATTAAATCAAGTCAATTCTCAAAAGATAAAATATATTATCTATAGACAACAATGGTGCACTGTAGAATATTTAAGTTATAGTATCCAGATATTTCACATAAAATCAGGCCTGAAAAAAAAAGAGCAGGGACAAAGTGAGACATCAGGATGTTCCAATTGCTCACTTGATATGACTATGGACCATAAATGTAGCTGAGACATTAAATAAAGCAGGTCAAAGAACAATGAAATTAATTTCCGCATATTTCACATAAAATCAGGCCTGAAAAAAAAAGAGCAGGGATGAAGTGAGACATTAGGTTGTTCCAATTGCTCACTTGATATGACTATGGACAATAAATGTAACTGAAACATTAAATAAAGCAGGTCAAAAAACAATGAAATTAATTGGAAATTAATTTCCGCATCTTCTTTGTGCTATTTCAGGAAGCCATTTATAAATATAATTCAAGTTACCCAAAATAATAACAGAATAGGGCCACATAAACTCAAATATCATAAGATATTGGTCCACTACAACCCCCCCCCCCCCCAGAGATGTCTATACCAGCCAATAATAAAAATGGAGATTCCGCCAAATCATACAGATTAAAATAAAGACAGATGAGTAATAAGAACCTTCACATCCTTAACACAAGTGGAATAGGAAGAATGAGAAACCAGAATCTGCACAGACTTATCCTTAATTCTTTTCCAACATGGTATCTTCATACTCTGATGAACTGCAATAGCCACAATAACAATAAAATTAATCTTCACGAAACATTCCCACACTTTGACATTAACAGCCATAAACACAAAATCAACAAACAATATAAATTACTCTTGTTAATGATCTTTTACCCATCATGACTTTCATTAATAGCTAACACTGAAGAGGTTTATTATTATTATTATTTGCTTTTTAGAAAAAAAACAACAACCCCAAATTTAGAAGAGTCCATCATGATTTCTATCCAATTCAATAATATTTTCATATACTAACCATACTATATTATTGATTTATTTATTAAATATTATGTGAATTCTCAACTTTGCACTTGATGCCAACATTTATCATAACCAATTCAAAAACACTATTGGCTTTAGGAGCCATTTCTTAAACCACAGTTTAGTTTGGGTTTAAATGTCTCAATTTATACAATCACACATGCTCATTAATTTTCCACTGATACAGCTTTATTTTATAGGCCATCATGGAATGATTTACAGTCATTGCTGACAGATATTTTTCACTGACATGTTACTGGAGCAGATCTTTTAAAGCATACAACAGTAGCAACCACTGCAACTGTGATAACTTTAGAAGAGGCACAACCCAAGAAATGACAATCATTTCTCTCAAAAGATTTTCTTTTGCTTTATATAATTGAAGATCATAGAATATTCAGGATTAAATCAGTGTAAGGCATTTCTTAGGCAGATACTTATGTTTCAAAATATAAATAGTGCCATGTTTGCACAATTAAGCCCCAATATCTATTCCAATTAAGAAAGGCAATTAAAACCAAAAGGTGAACAAATAATTAAGCTAAAAACAGTAAATTATTCATTACCATGGTAACTTAATGCAAAAACAAACTCAATTGTATAAATATTTTGCTGAATTTAAATAATCTGAGACATAATTTAAGAATTGAAATACACTAAATATCCATATAAGACCAAGAAATGTTATTGCTGTGAGACATTTATTAGGCAGATACTTACATTTCAAAGTATAAATTACTCAATATTAACAAAATTAAATCTAGATATCCACCCAGTTATGAGAGACAATTAATAATAAAAGCTGAGTAAAAAATTAAACAAATTATAAATCATTCATTGTCATGTATTTATTTATTTAATATACGGTTTTTTTCTTTAATAAAATAGCTTAACTATAATATCATAAAAAAACCTGTAGGATTTCAATAAGGAAACAGATTCACTGTTGCTTTATTAAGTTCTTCAATTTTGTCTGTTGCCATACATTTGACAATAGTTAATTATGTAGTTAATTCTTTGTGTTTAACCACATCTGCATAGATCAATGGCATTAAATTCCATTTATGAAGCAGATGAATGTAATGACCATGAGTTTAACTGAATCTGTTAATGAGATTCAAATAATATCTAGAAAGATACAATTTACGTGTGCATATGAAAAATAAATTTGTTTAGAATGTCATTAAAAATATATTTTTTATGCTGTATATCTTTGGTTGTAGATTTGATTGAAAATTCACAAAGGGGATCTTGATTTGAGATAAGTTTTATAGTCTAAAACTAAATCTTGAATTATTGGAACATCTAATATACTTAACAGTATTTCTTTTATACATTTTCTGTGAAACAACTTCTTTTCTGCTATCTGGTAAAGAAATATTTAATATAACAGAAAATTACTGCAAAGAAGCAGACTGCAGTGTATCTCATGCAAGTTAATATAAATTAAGTAATGTAAAACAATTGGTAAAGCAATGTATGTGTTAAATCTCATGAGGAGACAATGATCTTAAGGATCTAAATCTTCTTCATGGGCTTTAACTGAGAAACAATCGAGCTATTTTTAATAAGTGCTCACCCTGTAAAAAACATTAGCATTCTTTTCTTGCTAGTCTATCCTAAATTTCAAAGTAAGATACAAAAATTACTAATCAAATGACATCTCACCTCCATCTGTTCAATTTGCCGCAAATGAGCGTTTTTGCTGCTTTGAAGTAAAGTCCTAGTTTCTTCGAGTTGAGTCTTCATTTGCATGCTCTCATTATATAAAACTGAAAACTGAGACTGTAAACACTTGTATTCCGTACTTTCTAGAATCACGCTTTCTGGAAGTTGTTGAAGCTACAAATATATATATATACACATATAATTATTTGCATTTGGAAAAGTTCTTATATTAATATAATATAAATTTGGCAAATTATCCTTTCAGTAACACTAAGGAGGTTATAGATTTCCTCAACATCTCCCTAAAGAGAAATAATGAAAGAAAAAGCATTACTATTATTTAATAAAAATTTTATTGATTGACTTTATTTGTTTTACATTTTAATTAAGAATAGCTAGACTTCATTTTATTAACTATTTATTTGATGGTTAATTATCTAGTCATGGATACACTTCCAAAGAATAAAAAAATCTCAAGCTTGCTTTGAAATCTGTGAAAAATTTAATGCCCTTCATTAAATAAATAATCCTAAGGTTTTTAGCTTGGAAGTTCATAAAAAATTTGACCATCAAAGTGATATATTGAGCTGTAATCTGAATTCTACAGTCAATCATTCTAAATTGCATTAGATCATGAGAACATGTCTTTCATTAATACCAGTCTTTCTAAATAAGAGATGGGAAGGGTTTTTTTTTTAATGCCAGCCTATAACCCATGAAAGAACTTTTTCAAAATATCATTTTAATTTTTTTATAAATATTTTAAATATATATACATACTTATTATTAATGAAAATTGGCCATTAACTCTATTGTAAAATCCTAACTTATAATAAAATATGCAGGTATTATTTCATTTCCACACGTTACTGATCAAAATTTCAGTCATTTATAAAATCCAATAAAAATATACAATAAGCAAAAAATTAAATTGTCTATCACAAATCAAATAATGCTAATTGGTTCAACAGGATTAAGAAAGCTTAAGATTTAATAAATATTTTCAGAGATTAGATTTTAGCATCACAGGTCAATATGTGTTCATTTTTTTTATAGTATTAAGCCTTGTTACAGTTACTGCTTTCCTTCTAATTGCTACTCTAAAACTGGGGATATCCTACTAACATCTAGGCTACAGTTGGTTTAATTCAAGTGAATGAAACAATTCCATCATAAATTAATCAAGTGAGAATTTTTTCCTGTAAGAAATCTCAACAGCAAGGTGCTGAAACAATTATTCTCTTAATAAATTATAAGTTTGTCAAATCATATAACAGGAGTGGGCACACGAGATCCATTAGAGCTGGATGCCGTTTTTTCACCTATCGTAAAGAGCCACACCATATTATTTAATTGCACAAAAATAAATACATATAGTAAAATTTTATTTAACTTAATATAATTGCATATTGTACACAAGTTTTAAGAGCTGTATAAAGTATATAAAAAATATAATTAAGAGAAAAAAATAAAATGGCACAGCAAATTGTCGATAAAATATAGCTTCTTAAAATAAATTAAGAATAAGAACAATTTAGAATAATTAAAAGCAATTTTGGACTATATTTATTTTTGTTGCACTGTTTTATTATTATTTACCACCAAAAATAGAACAACATAACCAAAATCAAGCAAATGCTTTCCAGTTTTATTTTCAAGTTTTTTTTTATATAATTGTTTAAAAAATAAGACACTCTAAGTGCACTATTTATAAACAATTGAAAGAATTTTCTTAACAGGTACACATTTTTAGAAAGCTTGTCCCAATGCTGCGAAAAATTACACATCATAAATAAGTTTAAATTGCTTAATAAACCAATCTACTTACTCAAATTTTTTGAAAAAATATGAAATAGGATATTAGCTGATAGGAAAGCTATCATTAAAACATACAACCATAAAATTGCACAAATCATAAATATACACATGTTATCACTCCACATACACATATAGTCATTGTTATAAGATTCAGTAGATATCATTAAAGTACAATTTCCAATATATTTGAAAATAATATGTACATACACACACATGATGTATTTTGTAATAAAGTAATAAAAATGTTTGATAAAAATTTCTATCATATTATACATTTTAGTGCAATAAAACAAAAAATTGAGATAATAAAAATAAAATCGAATTTCAATGGGAGTCGCACTTAACTCGACAGAGTCGCACTTAACTCGACTAAGAACCACATCAGTTCTGAGAGCCACATTTGGTCACCGTTGTCATATAACATAACACAATATCAAATTATTCCACTCACAGTCTAACTAATTATCTAGAAAGTCCTTGAAATATCAAATGTTTTACCATTCACTCTTGCTTCAGGTTAGTATGGAATTATTTAATTTTGTTATTATAAAAATAAATCTAACAAATGGCTCTTGAGGATTGTCAAAGAGACCTAATGCTCCATGTATCTATTGTAGCAATCTTCTTCACAGAGTATACACAAGTAGTTCAGGATTTAATTTATAGACTGCAATTTTCCTATCCATTCATCTGGTTGAGATTCTTTTGATACAAAACATTTATTAAACTATTCAAAAAACTTTCTAGTAATGATAAGACTGTACTTTCCATCCTGGTTAAAGCTGCCACATAGTTGATTTATAATAAGATAAAGATATAACAATTCATTTTACATTGTTACAATGTAAGTCTATTATCTATTGGCATCCAAATACGTGTATGTATGCATTTACAATGTACACATATTATCAATACGCACACATTTCACAAATTAGTTATTAACACACACTACATACATAAATATATCAATTTAAATATATAAATACTGACTAGAGGAAAAAAAAGTAAAAGTTTAAAAAAAAGAATCTGCTTGAGTGATAAAATAGTGAACATATAAGCCAAATAGAGATTCTAGATGTACCCTAAAAACTTATCAACAATATTAATTATAATTTGTCTAAGAATAAATAGTGGTTAATAATGTTGAAAGAAAGTTGCATTATTTATTTTCAAAATTCAGCATTGAAAATCCATTACTAGAAAAAAAAAAAAAACATGTTTCAATTCCCAAAAATGAAATAAAGGGATAAAAGATACAATTAGCTTATGAAAGTAAATGCTTTATATAACATTATAAAGACATTAAACAGATATTAAATCAATTGTCTAAGTATATGCTCTTAACTTTTAATAGTGATAAATCATATCTTAAAAAATGTTGAAGGAATTATTCCTTGCAATAAAGAAAACCATCCCAATCAAACAAAAAGAATATCAATTCATAGTTTACAATAAATTGCACAATAAAAATTGTTTTATTATAAACACAAAGCTTAAAAAAATATTTTATTACTGTTAAAAATTAATCATTTAATAGATTATCTTACTTAATCAATACAAGAAAAGTGGTTTAGAAATTGCAGAATTTTATATAGTTAAAAAGAATGTATAATAAATAACTAATATTTATACTGTACCGTTTATTTATATATGGTACAAATATATTGGCATTTGATAAAAGCTAAAAAAATAAAAGTAAATTTAGATTTTTTTTTGAGTATAATTTATTTTGTTTAAAAAAACATACAATGAAGTTAAATTGTTCGTTCATATTTTTTTTATGTAATTAGAAATAAAAGTTAAAATTGGAGAGAACAAAAGACACGCAGATTACTAATCCTGATAGAGTAAAAAAATTCAAAAAGTAAAAAGATAAGCTAAAAGAAAAATATTTTAGCTAATTAAAGATGGCAGAATTATGCTAAAAAAATAAAGACTTTGTAATTGAAAAATGATAAAGAATGTACAAGATTATAAACCTAAGTGCCATGATAATAACATGCGCAGAAGTCTGAAAACTGGGCCTCTAGTATAAAAAGCCAGAGACCAGTTTGACGAACGTTTTGTTTTCTGTTTTTTCCTTTGGTTGGTTTTGGATTATTAAATCCAAGACCACTCCACGATGAAATAATCCTTCATGCGGGAGTAGACCGGGGCTTTAGCTGACATCGTTAGGAAGATGGACACTAGAAAAGCTTCTGCGACTAGCCTTCGGAATAGACTACAAGATCAACTAATAATCAATGTCCGAGCTCATTCTAACCCAAAAAACTATGCATAGTAAGCTACAACTTTTTCACTAAACTTACCGGTAAGCTATGACTTTATTATTCCCGATTGTGACTAAATTGTCGACAAACCATTTTGCAAACAACTCATAAAAATAAGCTTATAATAGGATCCCGATATAGACTTTCATGTTATTGTTCAAGAGACTCTTGTTTGCCCCAGAACTTTTTAATTAATTATTTAACTGTTATGTTTTTTTATTAATGTTTTACGGCTGGATTAGTGTGTGTTCTCTCCAATTTATTTAATTAACAATTTAACGTTAAATATTTTAAGCTGTTAGAATAAAAATATTTCTAATATCAATTTTCATTTGTGCGTTATTAATAATAGTTATTAATATTTATTATTAAATTTATTAGTATTAGTTCGGTGATATTTAAAAAGATAATTTACCTTTGCCAATATGTTTTAATAAGTTCCAGGAATAACAATATTTAGGAAATAATTCTAGTTCACGGAAAAATCTAATATCGATAATTTAAAAAAAAAAAATCTTTTCTTTTTTATTTACAACTTGCGAGACGTGCTGGTGACAGACTTTAACGGATTCTTATGAATCCTGGCGCCCAGATCAAATAAATTAAAAGCTGATTTCGTCAATAGCACAATTCGTAACAATTCTAGGCCGAGTTGATCAGGAAACATAGTTATGTTTTTAGAAATAGAAATACAACTTTCTTCTTTTTGACATAACTTGATCAACTCGTGCATTTATAATGCGTATAGAGGCCTAGCAAGATGGAAAACATTATAATACAATTGGATGCAGTACATTTAATCAATATAGAATTTTTAAATTATAAATCAAGCAAAACTGGTAGTGGTATTCAAATAAATAATAAGCTTTGATTAATAATTAAATGGGGTTATGATCTAGCAATGTACAGCACTATGATTCAGGTAATGGTCTGCCGAAAGCATACTTAGTGCATTATAAAAGAATTAAATTTCAACTTTTATATTTTCATAATACTTGATTACAACAAGTTTATAAGAATTACAATTAAACTATAATAAATAGTCTATTTATAAAGCGCTAAGTATGTATGTAATATAAAAGTAACAAATCTCTGATCATGCGCTTTTTAGAAATTTACATGCATTCACCTGTGAGGATTAATCTAAAAGACCATTAAGTGGTCCACTTATGCTTAAAGCGTAAACTGTAATAACTGTCTATCTGTATATATATATATACTTAACAAGAATAAAAATATGTACAAAAAGATTGTGATCTAGGCCAACTAACGAGGGCTAGTTCACCATGAAATATGCATCTTGAGGTCAAATATCTTTTTCTCCTGACTTTGATCATATTTTTATGATTACACTCTTCCACAAGGTGTTAAAAGCAGATAAAAACCAGTCTCTACTTTGCTAGTGTAATCTCTAGTTTAATGAATGATTAATAAAAATTATTAATATACTTTCATTAAATGGTTTGTCTCAAAGTTTAAGTTTGACATTTATCATATTGAAGCAATGGATCTGAAGTCCGTCCTGTTTCTCTTATTTTATTGTTTGGGGTGTGTTGGGGTGGAGTGGTTAAGGTGAGGGGGGGGAGAGAGAGAGGAGGGGGGGGGGGGGGGGGGAGGGAGGGGAGGGGGAGGGGGGGTGGGGGGGAGGGGGGGGGGGGGGGGGGGGGGGGAGGGGGGAGGGGGGGGGACTATATTGTAGTAATTGGCTATCTATATATACTGAAGAATGATAAAGATTTATGTAAGAGATTGTGACCTGGGCCAACTGATAAGTGCTGGTTCAGCACAAGCCTGCATCTTGGCGACCATATAAATTTTCATGTGTCTGTCATATGTTTATGATTACATCCCTCCACAAAGTGTTAACAGCAGATGGAAACCAGTCCCTACTTTGCTTGTAAGAGAGTAGTGCAGTGAAAATTATACTACAGAAATATTCATTTAGTGGATAATCTCTAGTCTAATGAATGACTAATAAAAATTAGTAATAAAATATAGTGTACGTCTTAAATATATGTTAAATAATAATAATAAAAAATAAAATCATTATCAGTGTTTTACTTTTATTTTTGTCTTTGGAACAAAACAATGACAGAATTTAATCAGAGCCAAAGTTGTAGGAGCAGAGCCCCTAGTTTTATAATAAGTAATGATTATTTGTAAATGGAAAACATAATATGGAGGTTTAACAGATATGGTTATATTTATGCAGTTTATTTAAATAACTGTAATAACTTAAGACTTTATTAATCAACAAGAAAATTATCATAGATTAATGCGATTATAAAGTTTTTTAAATAATTCTTATAATTTAAGACTTTATTAATCAATAAGTAAATTATTGATAAAGTAGTGCAGTTATAGTTAAAACTATAAAAATTACTATATTTTATGAATATACAGATATTATTATGCTTATTTGTTATTTATGCAGTGATAGAGTATCAGATCCTTGGATTGATTCCAGTTCTGGCACTTCTGATGCTTGAACAGCTACATTTCCAAACAACAAAAACCTTCTATCTGTCACAAAGAGAAATAGAATTTAAAAAAAAGAAACAAAAAATTGTCCAAAAAAGGGCAGGTATTTATAAATTATTTATTTTTTCCCATAATTTTAAGTTATTTAATATTTTTATTAAAAATTTGAATAAATTCCACAATAAATTTGATAGAGAAATCTAATATATTATAAAATATAAAAGCAGTAGATAAAAAAAAAAAATCTTGATTAATTATAATGCAATAAATTATATCAAGAATGATAGCTAAAAAAAAAACCAACCTTGTTATAGGAAAACAATTTTTAAGTAGTTTACAATCTTTTTGAAAAAACATGATTATAATAAATACATGGTGACATAAAAGACTTGGAGAAAAAGATATATAGTACAAAAGGTGAGTGAGAGTTGTATGTACATATTAACCATTAAGAGCTGCCATCCACATACCAAAGTAGACAAGAATAAGCTAATTGATAAATTTAGCATTTTTCATAAAATAACAAAAACATAAAAATTATACATCTAAAAACTAAATCTGAAAATATCTTTAGCAAACAAAAAATGATAGAAAAATAAATATTTGCACAAAGTGTTGAAAAGTAAAAAAATATGAAAATAATATAAGATTTGAAAATGTGAATATAATTAATATATTTAGTAAATAAAACATACTCTCATGAACAAACAATGAAAAACAAATATTAATAAATTAGATGCATGAAAACATTAAGAAAAAAAATTTGTGAAGACAGCACATATAAATTTCTTTCAGAATATTCACATTGACAATATTTATTGAAAATATTTTTCAATCTTTATTTCTTCGATGAATAAACTAATTTCAGATATTCAAACATATTTTTTGTTTTGTCTTTATTTAAATCCTTTTTTTCCATGTAGCATTTCAATAATGTGGATTATCAATTTTCTTTACAAAAGTTAAAAAAAAAAGCCGCCATGATGTTATACTCTTGCAGATTTTAGACAAAAAAAAAAACTTAATGGTATATTGCATGCTTTTTTTAAAATGGTAATCGTAATGAAAGATATTTTCATTTTTTTTTATATTGAAAGAAAATCGATTTTCTAATATAGAAGACTTTTATAATAAATGTTATCTATAATTACTTTATTCTGTTTTTTAGCATAATTGTTGTTATGCAAAATATTTTTATTTAGTTATTTTATTGAAATAATCACTTTTATTAGTCATATTTTAAAATATTAATTTGTAAAAGAAATAGGTCAAATAATAATATAAACAATATATTTAAGTTGAATGTATGTATATGCTATGTGTATAAATCAAAGAAATCCAGATACCTTATTTTATTTCTTTATCAATGCTAAATAATATTTAGTTTGTTAGGACAAAAAATATGTTCTGAATAAAGAATTTAAATTAATATGGTCAAAAATATTTAAATAAATTTTTTATTTTTTGATAATTATTACATTTCATTAGTTTTATTATTTTTATGCTTAGTTTTAAGAAGCATTTAATATTTACTCACATTGTGTGATATTTTTGTTAAGTTATTGCATAAAATATTTGATATGGCATTCTTAGAAATGACAGTACTAAGCTGAAAAAATTATTATAAGTTTGAATTCATCACACTTATGGATACTTTAATTTCAATCAATGTTTAAAAGTACTCTCAGGTTTATTTTATAAATAAATTACAATATTTTAATGTTTTCATATCTACATTACTTTCAAGATTTTTTACAGAAAAAACAACAACTTACTGATTAATTTATTCTTGTCAACTTTGATATGTGAATGGTGGCTTCACTAAAGACTATATTTATTCAACTAGCACCAAAGTGAAATAATATAAAATAGTAGTATAAAAAAATAGTCAAATATGATTTTCATTTATAGTAGTGCTATCACACTTAAGTCTAAGTACACCCTTTTGGCTCCTAAATACTGAATTAAAAAAGGCATAACCAAAAATAATAATAAACATTGAGAAATTCTCTAGAAGAAAATGAATATTGTGGGAAAATCATTGGAAATATTAATTTTGAATGACTAGAGAAGAGGACTTTATTAAGCAATGTCACAATCAATCACAGTTATTAAATTTTATTAAAGAATGCATTGTTAAACACATACTTTAGTATCTTTATTTCTCCAACTGATGTGACTAGATCCAATAGATGACAAATGGAAAAAAACAATATAAAACCTCCCAAAGGATTGTCTGAAAATACACTGTTTACCTTAACATTGAACCTGCCTGAATAAAAGAATAAAAATAATCACTAATATTGTAAATATATAGAATTTACTATAAGATAAATCTATTTATTGTACTGAAAAAAAACACATCAATAATGAAAATATTTATATTTTGGAAAGAAAATCTAACATAATCCTACAGAAAACTATCTGGAAATCCACATACACATGTTAAAATATATATGTAGTTTAAGAGTATGAAGTCTACTTCCAGGTGTAGCTGGGGTGGTGGTACTCATTATCATCATAATCAACCCCAGTTATGAAGTAATCTAAATTTAAATTTACAAATATTATAATGAGCATGAGATAAGCAAAGAAATAATAACTTCACCCAGCTTTACAAGCAAGAATAATCATTCATCATTATGAATGATCAACAATAAAAATTAATCAACAATCAATCTTGTGACTGGATTTGCAATGGGGCTACTATAGATCAGATTATTTAACCCCTGGAACAAATTACATAAACAATAATTTGGATGCACAATCTTAAGTGCTAATATGTCAGAATATGTAACAAAACAATAAAGCTGGAATACTAAAACATGCTGATCATCATCAATGCTCTGTGGCCACTTAGTACCTTTAATCTACTGGTCAATTATAAACTTAATTTCCAATAAATACTAAACTAAATAAAATGTATTGCATGAACTTTAAAGAATCATCAACTGGATATCCATAAATTCTAAATATAAAATCCTTTTATATAACAGACAGTTATGGATGAATCCAGCTCAGTATCTAAAATTGTTATTTGTGAGCAAGATATAATACAACATATAATAATTTATAACATTTTAGGATTAAATTAAAATGTAATTAAGGTCAATAGAATATGGCTAGAAATCTAAATCAAGCATTCTGATTTTGATTAAAATACAAAAGAAATAAGCTACCACTTGTGATTTACCAATAAACCAATTGATTTACATAAAACACCTACATATCAGAACACAGACTTGTCAGTATAAAAAAAATGAATATATTTGCATTGTCATAAACTAATAATAAAAATATGATTAATTTTAACATATGTGACTACCTGACATACATCTATATAAGCATGTAAGTGCTGTAACATATGGAAATCGTCATATAATAATAAAAAATAAAAAAACTATCACATTTTAATGATGTATAAATGACTGTTTTCACATACATATATGTGGGTCCGCACTCTTGATATTTCATTAATTAAAAAATAAACTTATTAAAAATATATTTTTTACAAGACAGAATTAATTCCATGTGGAAACAATTTAGACAAAAGTTATTTACCTTTAAAATCAGCTGATATCTGTAAGTATTATATATATGATACAGTACCTTTATGATTCTTTGCATATTGATAAAACTGTGTATATAACATGATAATTTCTTGGTAAGCTTATCCCTTCTAAAACCAGACTAGCTTAATATCCTCTTCAGGAAAAATATAATTCAGAAACTGTTGCCTGTAGTTAGCTCCTTCAGCCTGGGATATGAACCATAATAAAAACTGGACCTTGCTTTCATGTGAATTCAAACACTACCATTGTTGCACTAGTATCAGCAGCTGGATCCAGTGCCTCTTGCCATCAGTTATAACTTCATAATCATCATGCTGCAAAAATCTGTAAACCTTTTATCTTTTTTCTCTAACCTTTTAAGTCAGGGTGGAATTATCTTGATTAAAAAAAATTAATGACTCTTCAATTCACCTTAATTCATTCAAAAACAATTTATAGGATTTTTATCACAATGTTATACAAGTTTTAATTTAAAAATTTTTTTTTATTCTAACCAAAATAGTAAAATTTTATAATTACCAGTATATTTATTGTAACATAAAAATATGCTTGTTTTAATTTCAAAATCAGAATTAATCAAATATTAATTAGACCTTTTTAGAATGTTTAATTTATAAATTTTTTAAAATTCAAAATCATTTAATATCTACCAAAAAAATTTATTTGCATTTTCTACTTTTCCTTTCAACTTTATATATAGAGTGCACTGCTGTTGCAACCCATGAGACATAACCATCTCATATCCCTCATCATTGTAAAAAAGAAAAGAGAAATGAAACCCCCATTTAACAATATTTTACATAATAGATATATAATCAAAAAAAAGTTCATATCTCAAACTACATATTCATCATTTTTTTTAGATTTGACATGCATCTGGCAGCAAACTGAATAGTGACCTGCAATCCTGAGATGAGATAAAGAATTCAGCCACTGAACTATAAGTACAAATAAACTTTGAATACCAAGAGGGCAACCTCAATAGAGAACATGTCACCACAACCCTTGATATGAAATAAAAATGCAAAAAATCATTGCAAAGCCCTGCTCCTTTGAGTCTGCCTTGCTCCTATTCATGAAGACTTAGAGGTTGAAATCATGGCAGGACTATGTTAACTGTACCAAAATAAACAATAGAAAATCAAAGTGGGTTGGAGCAATGTCTGAGATAGAACACTCCAAGGAATTGTATGAAACATATTCTCGAGCCAATGACAAAACCTTCCATCCATCATCAAAACTGAAAATACAACTAAACAAACCCCAACAGTCAAAAATACAATCTAACCCCCAAAATCATAGATTTTATATTCAATTCTAAAAATGAACTTAATTATACATTAAAACTATTTTATAATCATAAAATATTGCTGTCACATATTTTACAGTAATTTTTTTTATATTAATTTTGCATACTTTTTTTCTTTCTCAGATGTGGTTATATTTGAGATCAAGTTGAATGGCAATTTTGAAATAATAGCTACTAGTACTTGATCATCATTGGGCTCTAGATTGGGCACCATTTGTAACAGTATGAAGTCTAGGGGCTGGTAAACTTGGGATGATGGCATTCATCATCATCAACCCAAGTTAATGATCTAATCTAAATTTAAATTTACAAATATAATGAGCAGAAATCAAAAAACTAATAACTTCACCGAGCATAAGACAAGAATAATAATCATTCATCAACATAAATGATCAACAAAAAAAATTAACCAAGTCAATCTTGTGACTGGATTTGAAATGGGCTACTATAGATTAGGCTAATTATTTAGCCCATGGGAAAATTACATTAACAATAATTTGGATGAACAAGCTTAAATGCTAATCCATCAGAATATACAATCAATAAAAATAATAATGCTGGGATACTAAAACATGCTGATCATCATCAATGCTCTATGACCACTTAGTACCCTTAATGTACTGGCTAATTATAAACTTAATTTGTAATAAATGTTATTATTCCTTTAGATATGCACGCCAGTTGATGACATTTTTTGGCAAAATGACAAAACGTAACGTTGCCAGGCCGTCTTTTTTTGGATTTCTTAATTTTATTATATTTTTTTAATTCATTTTTTTAACGTGTTTTTTTTTTAATTTCTTATTTTTATTATTTTTTTTTTTTGTAATTGTTTTTGTCTTAACATTATTTTATCTTTTTAAAACAGTATTTTTTTCATAATTTTGACACACCCATATAACAACAAAAACGGAAATGAAGTGGGTTTTTTTTATTGATCAAAACACAAAACAAATTGTTTTAATGCTTTTTTACCTTTATAACACACATTTTTTTATAATACAAAAACACACATACATATATAAACACAAAAACAGCAATGAAGAGTTTAGTTTTTTACTAAAGAAAACACGAAACAAATTTCAAGCGACCTCAACAACCAAACCGGGCCCACCGCATTTGATGGCAAGGTCTGGCTTCCAGATTATCACGGCATAGCTCACACAGCCCATTGGGTCCAATGCAATATATTTTGGATAAGTACAGCTGTGAGTAGACGTCTTCTACTGTCAGCTTTTCACGGCTCCACTAATGACGCCAAATCTTTCAAGCAGACGATGTGGTTGCTAAAATGTGCCATTTTTTGGTTGGGACTAGGTTATCACAAAGATGTTACTTTATGTATGACCACCTCCCAATTATCTTCCTCCCTCTCTTTGGACTATGTTTGTCACCTTCAAATTTGTCTTCAGGACGGTCTTAACTTTAAGACAATTTCATCTCAGTGAAATTGCGCGATTTTCAATTCAAAGTAAAAACTTTCAAACACTTAAAATACACACACCCTCACATAAGATGGCGACAAAATGGTATGTGTGAGAATTGGCATAAAGTGATTCGTGAAGCACAAATCAATGCCTACAAGGCGGCCTGCAATGTCTAATACAACATAAAGAGTGTATTAGATGTAACTACATGTCTGTGGCCACTTAAATGGTATTTTTATGTGATTTTACACATAAACAATGCCATCAAGTGGCATGCATGGCTAAAGGATTAATACCTAATAAATATTAAACTAAATAAAATCTAGTGGATGGATTTTAAAGGATATCTCTTTCAGCCAATCCAACATTAGAAAAGTAATAAAATCATCAGCAACTGCATGTCCATAAACACTAAATATAAACACCTTTTATATAACAGACTGTTATCCAATAAGCTCATAAACATCACATGATCATTGTTATTGTAAGCAAGAAATATAGTACAACATATAATAATTCATAATATTTTAGGATTAAGTAAATACAATGGATTAATTTAAACAATGAAATACACCTGGGTCTCGTTTTATGCGATAGATAGGTTCGTCAGAAAACATGCGCAAACGAAATCGCGCAAAAATAGACGTAACTTACATTGAAAAAGGGGGGATGCGGTCTGTGATTTTTCAAAATTCGTGTAAAAGCAAAGCACCAACGTAAAATTACTTTAAAATTCGCGCGCAAAAAAATAAGGAAATAAAATATGACTAATAAAAAATTTCAAATTTGAAAAAAATTGACACAAGACAAACTTTTTTCAACTATAATATTTAATTTTATTCAAAATAATATATTTTTATGCATAATTTACAGTACAGTAATTTACATTTTTTTATACACGTTTAATTATTATAGCTATTTGCCGAAAAACACGTTCGTTTGCAAACAACTAGTGCCAACTTCACACTCATGTTGTGTCAATGGTTTTCTGGTGACAAAACGTAATTAGTAATTAATCTTTGAGACGATGATTTTATTAATTGTTTATGAAACTAACAAATAAAAATTAAATTCTTATTTTTGTCTTTAATTTTCAATTCCGTTTAAAAATCAAATTTCACATCACATTATTTCAAGTCGCCGTAAGTAATTTTTAAATTGTTAATTACAATTAAAAATCAGATTTTAATTTTTAATTGTCAAATTTAATTGTGCCCACTGCTATTACTGACCTTTTAAAAATAAACTTGTGGACACTAAATGATTAATAATTGATTACGTTCTTTTTTAAAAAGCAAAAACAGAATGTGATTTAAAATGCAAAATTAACACGCACAATGTTTGAACAAATTTACATTATAATCTTGTAAAATTTAATGTGTGTATATATAAAATGTGAAAATCATGATTTTAATTTCATTATTGCATAAAATCTTACTATTATAAAGCAGTGAAAATATTGAAATTACTAAGTTGAAAGTCGAATTCCAATAATGTGCTATTACTTTCAATATAACGTAAGTGCGCAAAATTTATTATTTAAAGTAATAGCGCATTATCGGAGTTCGACTTCCGGTGAAACACGAATCGCATAACTTCAAAATCGTGTTAAATAAGTCCACGTAAAAAGAGACCCATAATTTATTATATTATGATTTACC
Organism: Epiperipatus broadwayi; assembly: GCA_028023455.1. NCBI lineage: Eukaryota > Metazoa > Onychophora > Udeonychophora > Euonychophora > Peripatidae > Epiperipatus > Epiperipatus broadwayi. The sequence continues at coordinate 3,848,691 of JAQFVV010006269.1, forward strand.
AATATCCCAATAGGTTTATATAAAACTCCTATATATCAGCACAATGTGCCTATATAAAAAAAAAAAAAACATATTGGCACTGTCATAAACTAATAATAAAAGTGATTAATTTTAACGTGTCTGACATGCATCTATATAAGCCTATAGATATGCTGTACCATATGGTAATTATCATATAATTAAAAAAAAAGCTATATAATAATAATAATAAAAAAATAAGCTATCACATTTTAATAATACATAAATAAGGACTGTTTTCATATATATGTGGGTACCCATGGAAATGTATGTACACCCTGATATTTCATTAATTAAAACCTTTACCCTCTCAAGTTGCCATTTTGAACTTTTTTTTAAAAATTACAACAAATATAATTTATAACATATTTTCTGTTTGAATACAATAAATATAAATATATATATATTGTTAGAAAGAGCAAATATGAAAGAATATAATAAAGCTGATAAAATGATCATTACCTCAAAAAAAAATTAAGAAAAAGAGATTTTTAACATGTTTATTTTTACATTGGTTCACAAATTCTAAATTTTGAAAGTTAAATATTAAAATGACAATTTCATAGACAGCTTCACCACATTTGTCATAAAATATATAACATAACTTACCTGAGATAATTTTTCATAGTAAAAATGATAAAAAGTGAAAGTAAAGCGATTGGAAACTTTCATTTTTACTAACTGACCCAAATCTTGTCCTTCCATGCAGGGTATCTGTTAGAAATATGTTTGGTTTTAGTGGATAGGAAAAAATAATAGTAAGAACAGTTTATGAGATATTATGCAAAGAGAACTTAGTAAATTGTAATGTATTTAAAAATGTAATTATTATATTATTGAAAAATGGGGAATGACCTAAAATATGTATTCTTTTAAAGTAAAAAAAAAGTGTACTCAAAAAATAAACAAACGAGTCCAATAATCATGCAATAAATGAATGATCATATAAATAAAATTATGATATCACTAACCATGTAGTTATATGATTCTGAGTGTGGATGTGCATGCTTTTATTGTCACTGAAATGTAAATTGCCTAAAATTCTACAATATATTTATTGCTTCTACATATATGTAATTATATAAAAATTATAAGTAATAAAAAACACTAATTGAAAACTCACTGATGAGTAAATTGATTCCTGGCCTGCATGACACATAAACATTATTTACATTCGCAAATCAAAGTCCATCGTGAAGAAGGTACTAGACGCAGTTCCTATGTTGTTGTTGCAGATAAAATGATTTCTCCATCTTTTTTTTTTTTTGGGTCACTGCGGTTTCCACATGTAAAATAAAATTAGCTTCTAGGAAGAGAAGGCTCAGAAATATAAAAATTGGCAATAAACTAATAAAACAAAGGATGAGAAAATCCATTTCAGCCGTAAAAAAAAGAGAAGGCTCGCAAATATAGAGATCAGAAATAACTAATAAAATAAAAGGTGATAGAATCCATTTCAGCTGTAAAAACATTTTATTTACGCTTACTAAATCTAAAAAAAATGAGAAAAAAAAATTAAAAATTGCATTTTAGAAAAAAAAATCATAAAATATCTAAATTTCATCGTAGAAAAAAAACATACATCAATTTAAATGCAGCAAGGTGGCCGACAGACTGATATGAGACCCTTAACTATGAGATTTACCGATTCTGCGCAAACCTAGTTTAAAATCTAAACTTCTGAAAATGGGTATTAGAGGGGTATTCGCAGGGGCGGACTAAGGCCTAGGCAACCTATGCACGTGCCTAGGGCCCGTAATTTTTGGGGCCCAAAAATTAGGTTTTTAATTTTTAAATTTTTATAATTAATTTTTATTTTTATTTAACAGAAAAACGTGATATTCATAATTATTGCTGAAACGTATCCCAATTATGCCGAATCGTTGATTGATAAAGTCGAAAAGTGTGGACGAGCGTTCCCGTGCTTTTGCATCCACGCCCGCGAGTGTCAATGTGTGTAAATACGATCGAGCCTCGCGCCTATTGAGCCTTTACTATGCACATGTTTAAAAAGTCAAACGTAACTATTTAAAATCAGTGTCTCCTGAACATATTGCATCTTATGTGAGTTGTGATTAAAAATTGTGCAATTAAGACTTAAGTACCTAGACTTGATTGCAAATAGATTGTTTAGGATTCATATTTCATAGTTAATATTTTCTGGAATTCCTAAAATAAAAATGTAAGTTTTTATAAAAGTATTACATTATTTAATTAAAATAATATAAAATACCACAAATTGTGATTTTCTTTGTGATTGTGATATTGAGTAAAAATAAATTTAATTAAAGATTTTCTTTTTTTTTAGTACTTGGTCTTTAAAATGAGTTCCTATAAACATTTAAGTGAAAGTGAAAAAAGAAAACGAAAAGCAGATCGAGATAAAGTGGCAAAACAAATGAAAAGATCGTTGGACAAATTTTTAATTGTAGAAGGAGAACAATTACAACAATCGTCATCATTTTCGTAAATTTCACCTGCTCAAACTCCAGAAACATCATTTGTGTCCGAAACCATTCTGCAAAAAGACCAGCAGGAAAAACCAAGCAATTCCGTTTATGAAAATGAAACAAAAGGAGAAAATAAAAATTTAAAATCATTTCAAAGTAATGAAGAAACTAGTTTTGTAAACGATATTGCATTATGGCCAGAATACTTAACAGACACCATGCGAGAGAATTATATAAAAAATCCACCAAAATCAATAAATGGATCTTTGGAATCATCATCTATTTGATGCAACGAAGGGTCAAAACAAATCACAAAAAAATTAACTATTGCCTCCTTCTTCAGAACAATTAATAGCGGGAAAAAAGTTAAAAGAGATTAATTGGCTTATACTGAAACCAACAACTTATTGTAATGTTACGTTTGTAAATTATTTTCCAAGCAAGCAACACTAATGACAAAAGGGACGAATGATTGGAAAAATGTGCATAAAAAATTGTCAGAGCATGAAAACTCCAGTGACCACATTAACTCCATTTTAATTTTTATAACAAGATCTAAAATTACCAGACGCATTGACACTGACCTGGAAAAACAAATTATAAATGAAAAAAAATATTGGAGAGAAATACTTAAACGTGTGGTAGCAACAATCAAATTTATTTCTTCATACTCTTTAGCGTTTCATGATAAAAATGAAGTGTTTTTTGTTGAAAATCATGGTAATTATATAGGGGCTTTGAAATATTTATCAGAGTTCAATCCATTTTTGCAGGAATACATGAAAAAAATATGCAAACTGCAGCACTGGTACTATGAACTATTTGTTGTCTACAATATGTGAATTTATTTCTATTATATCGAAAGATTTACAACTCACAATAGTGAACGAAATAAAGGAAGCCAAATTTTACTCTCTAATTATTGATTCAACACCTGATATATCTCACGTAGATCAAGCTGATCATCATTATTCGCTATGTTCTTCCAAGTAGTATAAAAGAAAGATTTGGGGGATTTCTACCTATATTTTCTCATACTGGTGAAAACTTGGAGAAAGTTATTTTAGAATTTTTAAATAATATAGATTTAGACATCACTAACTGTCGAGGACAGAGTTATGATAATGCGTTTAATATGTCGGGTAAATATAAGGGACTCCAATCCAGAATAAAACAACATTTTTCTGCCCATTTTATACCATGCGCAAATCATTCATTAAATTTAATTGGAAACGCTGCTGCTGAAAGTTGCATGGAAATTACCACTTTTTTCAAAATCGTTCAGGAATTGTACATATTTTTTTCAAGTTCTACACATAGGTGGAATAAATTACAAAAATGTTGTAAGAGCAAACAATTGAGTATTAAACCTATTTGTGACACCAGGTGGTCTGCTCGTTCCGATGCTGTGAAATCCTTAAAGGAAAATTTTGAAAAAATTAAACATTGTTTACGTCATTTTTCCTCAAGCAAAGATGAAAAACCATTAATAAGGTCCAATGGGAAAAGATTTTAGAGAGAATAGATGCTTCAAACAAGACTCTTCAACAAAAAGACGAATCCCTAAATACAGCAGTTTTAATATATGAAAGATTTTAGAGAGAATAGATGCTTCAAACAAGACTCAACAAAAAGACGAATCCCTAAATACAGCAGTTTTAATATATGATTCATTGATAGATTTCATACAAACTGTTAGAGATGATTTTGATAATTTAGAAAAAGAAGCAGAAAAAGTTAAAGATATTGCATATACTAATGATAAAAAACAGAAAAAAATACAAAAACTATTTCATGATGAAATTCCAAAATATGAAATAAGATTCAGTGGCAAAGAACATTTTAAAGTTAATATTTTTTTTGTTGTATGCGATTCTTTAATTAGCAACATTAAAAAAAGATCTGAGGGATATAAAACTATTAACAATAAATTCAAAACAATTTTTCATGATAGTGATGTTGGTGATTCTTCAATAGAGGAATTAAAATGTTATGAACAAGATTTAAACTTCGCAGAACTGAAAAATGAAGTATTACAATTTAAAACTTTTATAAGTAAAGAAAATATTTTTTCGCCTGTATCCATGTGGTCATTTATTCAGGAAAATAATATTATTGCAACATTTCCTAATTTAAACATAATTCTGAGAATTTAATTAACCCTTCCAATAAGCAATGCAAGCGGTGAAAGATCATTCTCAGTAATGGCCAGAATAAAATTTTTTTTAAGATCCACATTAGGCCAACAAAAATGAAATAGTTTACCATTACTTTATAAAGAAAAAGAGTTATTAAATAATTATATTAATTATGACAAACTAATTGACAAGTTTGCAGAATTAAAAGTGAGAAAAAAGGCAATATAACTAATCGTATTATTGTTTGTTTTAATAAATTATGTTTATGTTTGTTTGTTTTGATAAATTATGTTTATTTAATTTTTGTACATGTATATTATTTTTTTCCTTTTTTTTTCTCGGAATCCGATAATTAAATAGAATTACCAAAATACCAAACGCAAAGTATGTATCATGACTGAAAAATAGGCCCGGAATTAAAATGTTGCCTAGGGCCCGCTTTAGTCTTAGTCCACCACTGGGTATTCGGAGTAAAAAAGTTATTAAAAATATATTTTTCACAAGACACAATTAATTCCATGTTAAAAATGTACATAAAATTCACACATACGTGTATGTAAAATAAAAAAATAGTGAGAACAAAGTTATTAATTAATTCATTATTTCTAGTGATAAAAAAAGTTTTTATTTTTTTCCAAATTACTCTTAATTGTAAATATCTTTAAAAAATATTTTCAAATTACTCTTAACCGTAAATATCTTTAAAAATATTCTAGCAACTTTTGTTCAATATAGAAAGATTTTGAGTTTTCATTTTTTAATAAAATATACTGGAAATGCATCTTACTTTTAGTTGAATAATTTAAAGTTATTTATCTTTAAAACCAGCTGATATCTGTAAGTACGTTATATATATGATGCAGTACCTTTGTCTGTGCATCTCCGCATATTAATAAAACTGCATACATAACATGGTAATCTGGTCCTTTCTAAAATCAGACAGGCTTATTGTCATCTATGGGAAAAGTATAAACTGGTAACTGTTGGCCTGCAGTCATCTTCCTTCAGTCTATGCTGTCTAATACACCCATATATGGGCTATAAACCAGATAAAAGTTGGGTCTTGCTTCCATCTGAATTCAAGCTCTACCATTGTTGCACTAGCAACAGCTGGATCCATGATCTCTTGCCTTGTTATAACTTTATGTCAGAGTGGAATTAAAAAAAATACAGTGGTCTTTCTTTATCTTGATTGAAAAGTTAATGACTCTTATCAATCCACCTCAACTACTTCCGGTTTGTCGGCATCATTTGCGCCCTTCGGTGCTCATTTGATGATGTGCTATTTTCTTTCTTTGCTGACGTAAAAAGTATAATAATGACGTCGAAGAAAATATAGCCGTTTTTAGCTATATATGTTAGCTTTCAAACGATCTTTATTTCAAAAAAAATCGGTCGAAATTTAGATTTTTGGCGAATTTTTTAATCAACCACAGTATTTAATTTTTTTGTTTTTTTGGTAATTTTTGTACTTATCACGAAACGATAAAAGACATAAAATGTTTTACGGCTGCAAGTGAAGTTTTCTTCGGTATTATTCTCAAACAAGGCTTACAACAGACTAAGAACGTAATTATTCGTAAGTAAAATTTTTTAATTTTTTTTTTAATTTTTTGAAAAAATATATTTTTTATTAATTTTAGTTTGTAATTAGTGTGTGCTAATTTGTAGTTATATATTTATTTATTTATGCTCATATACAATTCATATCTATCGAAAAATTGGTGTGTGTGTAATTATATATTTATGGTTGTATAGAATTCATATTTATCATAATTTTCTAAAGGTAGTTTGTAATACATTTATTTATGCTCACATAGAATTCATATTTATCGAAAAATTAGTGTGATTTAGTTTGTAATTATATATTTACTCATATAGAATTCATATCGTAATTAACTTATTAGTATATAATTCATATCGTAATTTTCTAAAGTTCTATGTACACTAATCCTCTTATTTTTATAAAAATAATGATTTTCAAAAGTATACTTTTTGAAAACCATTAATTATGTTTATATTATATGGTTTACAAGCAATGAGTTATAAGACTAATAAACAAATGTATACAGACAGACATTGCATACACAAACATATAATCCAATTCTGATTCTTGTTTATGTTTATGCTTGATCATGCTTTGCTTTTGCTATATGTTTCATAACATTATTTTCAAGTCTATAGACTATATGCAAATAAATTATATCTGTGGTACAATAAATATAACAAGATAGCATCACTTCTGTACATAAAAAATATAAACATCACTTGTGCACTGCATAAAGAATATAAACATCATTGGTGATCACAATGAATATAAACATCACTATTGTACACACAAAAAATATAAAATGAAGAGATAAAACTCATTTTATCAGTGATATAGAAAGTAGCCTACAATTTCTAGTTTTAGACATACAAGAAGCCAATTGCTATGATGATTTCTTTTGTATCTTTTATTAGGATGAATCTTTTTCTTTATAGACGCCTTTGACATTTAGAACATTTGGGGTACAAGATAGAAATGAACAAGTCATATCCGACTTTGTTTGGAGATTGTGAAGCTATGGATTATCTCAGGTAAGACATATTATACATGTTTAGAAAGATAATTTTGTAAGGAATAGAAAGAAATTATCACTGAAGATGAATTTTGAATTTTAGTTAATGTTAATTATCAAATTATGAACAAACAATAAAATAATAATTATTTTGAATGTGAAAATTTCTTTTTTTCCCTTATTTTTTATATAGTTATCACTATTTATTTTATGCTTATTGTTTTTCTTAATTTTTCTAGTTTCTAGCAATGTAATTGTTTTTGTTCTAACATAATTAAAACTGAAGTTATTATGAAAATTGTGTCTCAGGCCATTATTTTAAAAAGTTCAATATGACGGCTTGAAGCTGAAGTAATTAATCCTTTCAAAAAAAATTTTATAGGATTTTTATCAAAATAGATAGTGGAATTTTATAATTACCAGTATATCAATAATTAAGCCTTTTTTATATGTACTATGCAAATCTAAGCAAACAGCACTTTATATACAAATATGCTAACTGTAACATTTTTTTTTTTTGTGATGAGATGTTGCATTTTGCTTTGGCTCTTTGAGCACATTAAGTGCTCATATGCGCTCTTCGAATGTTTTCTTTTTTTACTGATATAAAAAGTATAAGCATGACATCAACCAAAATATGGGCATTTGATAGCTCTGTCATGTGATTCCAAAAATGTCTACCTCAAAAAAATCCAATGAAATTTGGATTTTTGGCAGCAGTTTTAATTGACCACAGTATTTTTTTTTTTAACTTTTGTAAATATCACGAAGCGATAAAAGAAAAAAAAATGGTTTACCGAATGGAAGTCAACATTTGCCGCGGGTTACTCACAAAACGTAATGACTCGTAAGTATAAAATTTTAATTTTTTTAATAATATTTAATTTTTTTTTTTAATTTTTGAAAAAATTATCTTTTTTATTAATTTTAGTTAGTAAATTATATTTATTTATGCTTATATAGAATTCATATCTACCATAATTTTCTAAAGTTGTAATCCACTTATTTTATACAAATATGATTTTCAAAAAGTTTAATTATTTATTATTTATAATTATGTTTATATGTTTGTGTTTACAAGTAATGAGTTATAAAACTAATAATCAAACGTATAAGAAGATTGCATACGCAGGTATATAATCAAATTCTGATTCTTGTTTATATTTATTCTTGTTCATGCTTTGGAGTCATTCTGGTTTTGCTATATGTTTCATAACATTATTTTCAAGTCTATAGCTAACAAATGGACTATATGCAAATAAATTATATGTATGTGATACAATAAATATAACTAGATAGCATCACTTGTCGGCATTAGGAATATAAACATCACTGATGTACACAAAAAAATATAAAATGAAGAGATGAAACTCATTTTATCAGTGATATAGACAGTAGCCTACAATTTCTAGTTTTAGATAGACAAGAAGCCAATTGCTATGATTTCTTTTGTATCTTTTATTAGGATGAATCGTTTTCTTTATAGATGCCTTTGACATTTGGAACTGTTGGGATACAAGATAAAAATGAAGAATTCATATCCAACTTCTTTTAGAGATTATGAAGCTATGGATTATCTCAGGTAAGACATGTTATACATGTTTAGAAAGATAATTTTGTGAGGAATACAAAGAAATTATCACTGAAGATATAATTTGAATTTTAGTTAATGTTAATTTCCAAATTATGAACAAACAATAAAATAATAATTATTTCGGATGTGAAAATTTCTTTTTTCTTTATTTTTTATATAGTTATCACTATTTATCTTATGCTTATTGTTTGCCTTAGTTTTTCTAGTTTCCATTAACGTAATTTTTTTGCTCAAACATAATTAAAGCTGAAGTTATTGTGATAATTGTGTCTCAGGACCGAAAGTGTTAAATGTCATAGCCATTTTTTGAAAATGTCTTAAATTTTTTTACATTAGTATAAGTGAGGTCAGAAATATGAACTATTTAAATAAATATTAATGGTATGAATGTTTTCAGTTTATTTATATTGCATTTTTATTTTACAAAATTTACTATTAAACACATAATGTATGCAATTTTTCGCATATTCTTTTAAACTGAAAATAGATTAACAGTACACTTGTGATAATGTTCACAATTCAGTAATACATTAAGATATATTAAAATCCAGAAAATAGATTATTTTTAATTTAGTAATTTTTGGTCATACAAAGTTCATTATTATGAAATCTTTTTTTTTTTTTTCAAAATAAAGTACCGATAGTAAAAATTTTAATTTAGAATATTAAATATAGTGTACAGTTTTTAAACATGGACACATTTTCAGCTTTAAAACTGTATTAATATATTTGGTTATTGTATGTCATTAAAATATGATTTTGATTATTTGTTATACTGAATGAAACACATTTTTTTTGTGATTTTATAAGCATTAACACTAAAAATCTTTATCTTGGATATGTCATTCATAAAATACTGATTGATTTGCAAAGATGCGGATTGAAAATTCAATATTATACTGTACATTCATTAATAAATTTATAATCAAAATATTGTATAAAGCACTAATATTGTGTACCTTATTGTATATTATGAATAAACTGTGTACTGTACAATTTCAGCATGAAAATGGGTTTTTAGCATTAATAATTAACAATCCACGATGCCATCCATCTTATCAAATGGCCAGCAAACAAAAAATTATCGAAATTTTTTTTTAAGATTGTTATAGTGAATAATTGATTATAAATCAAAACAGTGGGTACAAATTGATGATGATTACTATAGTGAATCCTCACATAAAGGTCAAGCACTATGTAGGATATAGGCATACATCATTCTGATTTTAACTTACAAATAGATATTATTTTCATAGACTGAAAAATAACAAATTATACATATAACATTATCTATGTTTTCAAGATATTTTTTCCATTGATTGAAAAAAAAGCAACAACAAATTATACATTTAACACTGGAAACTATATAAATAATGGTACATGTTGTAACGGTAAGAACTCATATGCCTTGTTAACATGTTGCAAAATTCCACCACCATGTTCAAAGAGCAGCATCACAGGTGGATTCAGAGCCTGCGGTACCGTGTTCGAACATAGTCATTTTATTTCAGAACAAACCCCACATGACAATGCGTATACCATAACAATAGTAAATATCTTTCTAGGCCCGGTGGTCAGGTACATCAAGAAATTCTAATTAAATTATTTTAAGATTAAGGGCTACTGCTATATACTTTAATGTGATTTCAATAATTAAATGAGACACTAAATATTATTATTAAATTATGCAGACACGCAAACGTAGAAATAGGTAGATACAAATATTTAATAACGATTAAATTAGATTACATGTAATTAAAACGCTACTGGGGTACAAATATTTAATAACGATTAAATTAGGTTACATGTAATTAAAACGCTACTGGGGTATCATTATTCAATCATATCTCATGCCTCACGTTTAAGTTGCGAACATTGCGAGATTACGATACAAGGTCATAATGAGGAGTGCATCTGCCAACTCCGCAATCATTAGAGCAGCAGATGTGGAGGAGTGGATATAGATCGAGCATAGACATTCATATTCATAAACAAAGTGACCTGCGATAGGTTTAGATGCTGCGAGTTTTAAAGAGATTCGGCTTTTCTTCGAGAATAACCGCTGGACAGCTAAACGTTAAGCCGGAGCCCTTAGAAGTGGTCATGAATGCGGCATCGGGGTGAGGTCTTAGCCTTTCCATCCCCAACCGCATGATGAGGTTAGTTACCATTGGAGTCATTTCTTTATGTCCGTTTATTATGGGAACCAGAATATTTAAAGAACATCTATTTCGTTTCTGCAGTTTAAATTAAGGCATCTATAAACCAACACAGTCCACACATTCAATGCCAAAACATTTTATCTACTCTATGCTTTTTAAAATAGAAAGTTTATTTCCAATCCCCACATTGACTAAACAAATTATTAACCGTCTACTACCCATCCCCTTCTTATAATAATAGTACTCTAGTTTAAAAGACTTGAAGAAATATGACATATAATATACTATTTAAAATGAAATGATCGCTAAGTGGCTAATACACTATATCAATGATTATAGGATCTCGCTTTCATAGTAACATATAGTAATAAATTTATAATTCCCGAGCTGAGCATTTATTAAAAAAAAAAGGGCTTTTTAGGCGAATCTAAAGTCGCGCAAAAGAGTAGCAACTCTTTTGTGAATTAAATGGGTAGGAAACATCGGCTCGAAAATCATGTAGGCATGAAATATAATATCTAATCAATAACAAAAAATTTAGATACCCAAGTAGAAGAATAAGAATAGGTTGTTTAATTAGATTTATAAAATATTATATTACTTTTATACACAATTGCAAGATGGAGACTAGAATTTAGTTTTAAAATTTACACTACATTTAAGTTAAGAGTCGAACTTTAAAGGTACAGCAGGTAATAGGAATTTAAATTCAGAGTTCAAAAGGAGAGTCTTTTACTCTTGGGTATAGTTTTACCTTTGACTAGGTGAAGTGTGCACACTTGATGGGAGAGTCCGAGGTTCCTTGTTTAACAGCATTCATGTTTAGAAGTACACAGGCAGCAGTTTAAGATCAGGTTTATTACATTTTTTTTATGGGAAGCTCCGTATTTCCATAGTCACAGTCCAGAGAAGCGCAGCAGTTGCCTACACCTCGCACATTGTTAGATTAAAATTAGGATCTGGATATGAAAATAAAGTAACAGCAACAGCATAACTTTGAAACTTGATAGCCACACAAATTACCAACAATAATAATCCCTTAAAATAACCATCCTGTTGCTTTTATTCCTTTCTCCTTTATCTCTCGAATCCATCGAACAATTGTGTCGTTCATCCAAGCGGTCTCTCTGGTCTGTGTTATATATCCCTTCAGGTCACGGATGCATTAGTGGCACATGTTGAAATTTCAATTTCAATCTGACCACCTTTTTAATTTACCTTACATGTGACGTAATTAGAAATGTTTTTAACAAACCTTTTATAATTATGAGTTTAATAATACTTCTCAGCTCTGTCATCTTTCCCCCCTTCCCACTATAACTTGCAATTTAAATAGCAGGGGAATATCTATTTTTAAAATATGTTTACATTTACAATTAAAAGAACTTTTAGATTTTATAATTTAAATATTAATAAATCTGACCTAAATAACAAAAATGTTTACATTTAAAATAAAACTATTTTAGTTTTTATAAATCAAAATATTGCGTAAATCTGATCCAAATAATAATAATACGATTATTAAATCTTACACAAAATTATGCACGACAAATCTAACAATCATCTGCAGTGTGTTATTTTTTAAAATAGACTATATTGGAGTGTGTGCATATATACAATGTTTTTAAATAACTGTACATAATATTTTATGATATTACGCATAAAGTCCAATATTCAAGGTCAGAACCTATATAAACTAATAATAATGGGTGAGAGGTGGAGCGATGACAGAACTAAGATGAAACTACTGTTTCAATGTATAATTCATTTTTCAGTCTATGGAATGATGTACTCATATAATAGAATGCTTACCAGATCTTTCATTTTATAATTATTTTTAATTATTACATTTATTAATCATTATTTTGAGTTATTTCTATGAAGTTATTTAAAATTAATATAAATGGAGTTTTATATATGTATATTTTTTTGCTATAGTCACATTGAACAGGACCTTTGCAATTCCAAGGTAATTTGAAAAATGACAATATTTTCAATATGTTTGTGTGAGTCCATGTGTGGGTATCCAGATTGTTCTATGTAGAATTATTTGAAAGGAGCTAAGATCATAAATGTCACCTTTAAAGCCCAATGCTTCACTTTATAAATTTTATAATTAACTTATAGAAGGATAATAAACTCATGATGCCCGATGGCCCAGAGCACTGAGATTGTTCAGCAATAATTACCCCAGAATTTTTGATAATTGCTTTTATATTATGCCCTACGCTTGGTATTGACTAGATAATGATTAGCCTAAGATTTTGTAAGGTACCTCTTTTAAATCCAGTCACTAGGTAAGACTTGATTCTTGATAATTATTACTGGTGATGCTATATTTTTAATTTAAATGCTGCTTAGTATTTTATTGAGTGATTGTAGAAAACATATTATAAATAATCACCCAAAAAATATTCAATGTCTTATCAATATTGTGCACAGAGAATTCAATAATCATGTGAAAAAAATATATGATTTTCAATATGTGATGAATAACATAATTGATATGAAAAGTAATAGTTTCATAGTCAATACAACATTCATTTAATGACAATAAATTTGATGGGAAAAATCTTTAGCAGAATTTGATACCATATAGCATGTTAAATCCTGGCTGAGAGAAGGACATCAATTGACTAGTGATAATCACATAAAACAAAAAGTTCTCAATATACCAAATATAAATCAAAGTATGATATGGAAGTTATTAAATTTTAAATACAAGTATATTTTATATAACTGGAATCTAGATGTAATGTAGGGGATTTGAACACAGATTTTCAAACTACCTTCAACCATCTATTCCATCTTGTACAAGCAATGCCCATGACCACAAAAGTGAAAAAAGATAAATGATCCTCAATATATGTATTTCATGCTGAATCAGCACTCATCAATTGGTCCAGATCATTATCTAACATACATATAATCAGTGCTCGGTTTATAGTAAGATTGCAAATCTTTACAATTTAATGGACAGACTTCAATCTGTGTGGAAGATGATCTGGACCAATTGATGAATACTGGTTCAGCACAAAATGAGTATGTTGAAGAGCATTTATTTTTTCCACATGTATATTTATGTGTATTGGTTTTATTAGATGGAGTGAATGGCTGAAGAGAGCTTGAAAGTCTGTGTTCAAATCCCCTATATTACATCTAGACTCCAGATATATAAAATATATTTTTAATTAAAATATTACAGATTCAGCCTTTATCCTGCCCATTCCTCTTATAGTGTATTTAAATGGACAAAGTCCTGTACATGAAGGGCCAACATGCCCATGACAATAATATTGGCATTAATAAGGGATTTGAGTGTTCCAGCATCAGTTTGTAAAGGTGGAGTAGATTGAAGCCTGTTCATTAAAGTATGAAGATTTGCTATATTAATATAAACCGTGTACTGATTATATATGTGTGTGAGATGATGATCTAGATCAACTGATGAGTACTGATCCAGCATGAAATGCTTATATTGAAGATCATTTATTTTTTTCATGTGTGTAGCCATGTGTATTGGTTGTATGAGATGGAGTAGATGGCTAAAGGGAGTTTGAAAGTCTGTGTTCAAATTCCCTAAATTATATCTAGACTCCAGTTTATATAAAATATACTTGTATTTAAAATATTACAAATTTAATTTAATAACTTCCATATCATACTTTGATTTACACTTAGTATATTGGGAACTTTTTGTTTTATGCAGTTATCACTAGTCAATTGATGTCCTTCTCTCAGCCAGGATTTAACATGCTATATGGTGCCAAATTCTTCTAAAGATTTTCCCCATTAAATTTATCACCATTAGATGAATGTTGTGTTGTCTAGGAAACTTTTCCTTTTCATATCAATTATGTTATTCATCAAACTGAACTTTCTTTCAGCATCTGCTGAGTTTACAGCAATTACATTTAAAATTCTTTTAGCCATCAAAATATGACTTGGAATATTTTTCTGTTTCATATCTCTGCGATCAACAAAATTTTATAAACCATTAATCAAAACTGTGAATTTTATTACTTTATTTAAGTTTTTAAGTTTACTTTTACAGTCAGCCCATGGTGCTTCACAAACATCATCTGCCATGTTTTAGGGTTTAATTTTAAATTTCCAATTACAGTTATAGTTCATCTTATTAATCTATCTGCCTTAATAATTGAAGCATTTCTATCTTGCAAGGCTGTAGAAAGTAAAGAAATTTCTTTTAAGATGCCATTCATTATAGCTAAATCAATCAAAAAATTTTCATTTTGAAAATATGAAGCAATTAATTTTTCCTTATTTTGATTGAAATGAATATACAAGGGTTCATATGATTTCAAAACTGAGTTTACGGTCCTGGCACTATATATATGCTGCCCATCAAGATTCAAATACTTGTCCTATTTTTATTATTTCAGTACCAAACTCTTTGGCAACAATATCTAATTCCTTCTGATGTTTATTAGAAGTATGATAATAAACAAAGTTTATCTAGAAAATGTATAAAATTGTTCACTTATCAACCTGGGAATTTTTGTTCAAGTCTTGTTGCTGCACCAGACTTTTTTTTCTTGTCAACCTGGGAATTTTTGTTCAAGTCTTGTTCCTTCACCAGACTTTTTTTCCTAACATCACACTGACGTCTGATCAAAATCCAATGAGATTTTTAGTCAAGTATAATTCATCAAAACCATGTTTTTCTTTACCAACAATAGATTTTTAAAAATCATTTCCTCTAATTCTACAAGATCTATGAAAAACATTAAACTATCTTCGGAATCTTTCATTTCAACTTTTACATAAATGATTAAAATGATTTTATGTAAAGCAGTTGAAGCTTCAACAATAATAATAGAAATTTTGCTCTAATTCTACAAGATCTACGAAAACCATTAAACTATCTTCGGAATCTTTCATTTCAACTTTTACATAAATGATTAAAATGCTTTTATATAAAGCATTGAAGCTTCAACAATAATAATAGAAATTTTAGAAGCCAAATTAAAAAGTTTTCCAAAAATAATTGTTCTTACTGTCTGTAGATATGCGCTTCGTGATAAGAGGTACTATAAATCTTGAGTGTGAAAAAACTACCAATCTACATTATTTTTATTTTACAAAGCTATTAAATTTGGGAAATCACTAAATGGTTTAATTATAAAATAAGCTGTATTAAAAAGATATACTGTGATGTTTAAATACTTTTTATTAGCCACATCCAAAGTTTTCTGCATAATCTTTTGTTTAACTGTTTTGATTATTTCTCCAGCTTTTATATTTGTTGCTGATTCATTATGTTATTTCATTTTTTTGCTAATTGATGATTGCAAATTTTCTTTCTTTGATCCATAATTATAGACAGAACATGATTTCCACTCTAATGAAATGAGTAAATGTTTAGCACTTTCAACATTTAAACATCCTACTTTTGAACACCAATTACATCCAACATTTTCAATGCAAGCTACATGAAGCCATTCATATTTAGTTTTAAAATAATCCTCTGATGTCTCTAGAGGAAGAGTACCTATGAAAGATGTTTCAGATTGTTCTGAAGATCCAGCAACTACTGTTATTTGTTCTTCATTGTTTTTTTTTTTAGATTTGCTCAAACTGTCATTCAATGAATTGTTTTTTCATTCTAAGGACAAAACACAGAATTATTTAATATTAACTAAGCAATTTAAAAATAACTTACCCCAAAATCAAAATCTTACCAATAATTGATTGTGAAAACTTCAAATTAACATAAAATCATAAACTTTTGTCACCAACCTGAACTGATAATAACAGTATGACATCAAAATTATATTGACTGAACACATTTCTCAAATTGCTGACTCCAAATGTCTTTACCACTGTATTGTACTGGGATGTATCAGTGTTATGTTCTTCTAAAACATGTGTATGTAAACTCCAAGCATCAAACCACACACAAAAAACAATATTGCACAAAATTTTCATGGTTATGGCAATTGAGTTCAATTGAATACAATCAGGTATTATAATAAAATAAATTTTATTTTCATTATTCTAAGAATTACTTACAAAAACTATAATATTTATATAACAAAATAGAAAAAAAACATAGATAATAAATATTACTTAGATTTAAACTACATGGCGACAAGACAAGAGACATCGATAATCACCAAAAAAGTGGCACAAAACTTAAGACTATATGAAGTAATTTGATTTTTGTAAAATAAAGACATTTAGGAAGTATTGAAGTAGACACCTATTCAATTAAAAAAATTAAAATGAAATTAGGCCTTGTAAAAATTGACAGCAGCCATAAGAATTTCAAAAATATTTGGCTTCATTAGTAACATTTTATGCATCCACATACAAGTCTATTGTTTATCACAATGAGAGCTTGTTGAGGTATAAACTTAAATTATTCACATTTTCATATCTTCCCTTAAGTTGGAATAACTAATTTTACCACTCTGTCTGATATATCAAACTCAGCAATACTATTCTTTCATTTATGAGTCCCATTCAATTTGTGGTTCCAGTATTTGTGTTCTTCGTTTTAATGCATATATTCATTTTAAAATCAATTAATTCTTCATTTATTTCTTAATTTCACAAAGTCCAGGAAATGTTGTGAAAAGAAAGTAAGAAAAATGATAAATGGCAAAAAAGACTAAAGTAGTAATGTTTAATAAGGTTTTTTCGGAAGAAAAAATAGATTGAACTAGAAAGTTAACTGCAATATAATGGTCAGATTATTGATGCAGACAGAAACATAATAGATTAATTTCAAAATTAAACTTGGATGTACTGCTTTTGGTAGAAATAATCTACTTAATATTAAAAGGAAATATGCCTACGTGTTTTGGAAAAAATTTTTTTTAGTAGATATGTTTTACCAGTTCTTTCTTATGAATCTAAGACTTGGATTCTTAACAGAAAAGCAATACTAAGACTTCTTTCCATAAAATACTAATACATGTAGATTAGGTATAAGAAAAGGTAAAAAATGAGGTGAATGGATCGTGGGGTGGACAGGTATCAATGATATTATTGAAAGATTTATAAGATCAAAGTGAAACTGGGCTAGATGCAGTGTTGGATGGATGCTAATCGATGGACAGTTGAAGTTGGGAATTAAATCTGAGATTTTGTGAAGGTCCTGGAAGAAGATTACATGTTAGGTGGATGTATGAAATGGGGAGATTTGATGTTGTGAAGAAGAGAAGCAGAAAGTTGAAAGATCTTCATTCTTACTGTGGTTTGATAATGGCTGAAAATAATTATGATAACACATGGAAAAATGTGGAATAAAATTGAATTAATTATTCCACGTAGATATATATAATAATGAAATATATTAATCTAAAATTAAAATTATGTATCTATGCAAAAAGTAGTATAATTTGTAACCTTAAATGATTAGAAATAATCATTAAAATATTCTTCTGATGGAGGTGGTTCCACTCTTTTGTGTGGAGAAATTTGGCACATACACAAGAAATTATGATAATGTTTTAATCATTTTTGTAAGAAATATTTAGCCACTTAATCTTAAAGACAAAACTAGATATCATTCTTTTTAATATACCCAGAGTCTAGCAAAAATTACAAATAAATTATATATTTTTTTGATCAGTACCTCGTAATAGTTTTAAAAAATTGTCTTTATTATTGAGAAGACACTTGTAATCATTAGAGGTAAAGCAGTTGCTGACCTCAATATAATTTGAATTCTAACAATGGTAATAAAAAGTAAAATATTTCATAGAAAACTATTATCAGTTTTTGTAAAGGTATGATTGTTATTATCAGTCTTATCATTTAATTACTGTTTAGATAAAGCAGTCTCAATAATCTATTGTGTCAGAAGTTAGTTTCTCTTCTGCTGTAAATGACATCGATGTACTATATTAGATTAAAACAAAATGAAGTCTTTCATTTATATATATATACACCTGGGTCTCGTTTTATGCAGTAGATAGTTCCACAGAAAACCTGCATTAAAAAAAATCACACAAAAATAGACTTAACTTACCTTGAAAAATGGGGAATAGGGTCTGTAATTTTCAGAATTCGCATAAAAGCAAAGCAACGAGGAAAAATTACTTTAAAATTCGCATTAAAAAATAAGCAAATAAAGTATGACTAATAAAAAATTTCAAATATTTGGAAAAAATTAATACAAGACAAACTTTTTTTACTTTTTTATGAACTACAGTATTTAATTTTACATTTTTCATACATATTTTAATCATTACCGCTAGCGTTTGTTTGTAAACTGGTAAGAAATCAGATTCAATGTGATGTATTGTGGCTTCTCTTTAAACAAAGTCAAGAATCTCTCAGCAATTATGCTCAGAGAAACTTGCTAGCCACTTTATTTTTATTCGTGATGTGATGTACAGCTAGCACCACTTTCAGTCTTCTGCTGTGTTAATGGTTTTCTGTTTCTACATTTAAAAAATGAGATCTCAATCAAACAAAAAGATTATACATTATCATTAGAAAGACAATTCTGGAAAAAAAAAAAGATTATTTATTTCTGTTATATATAACAAAATACATTTTAAAAGTTTTAAGTTTTTTGAATATTTATTGCGATATTTTTATATGTAAGTATAAATCTATTATTATTTACTCATTAGTATAAATAGGTTATTTACGTAGAACCTAAGTTTCTAAATAAAGCTTCAAGCCATATTCATGTCAGCTGCTAATATAACGTTATATTTTTGAAAAAAAAAAAATTCAAGTAAAAATAAGTTATTAATAATTTAAATTTCTTGATATCTAATAAATATAGTGAAATATGAAAGATATTAAGAAGAAACATGAATTGCATAACTTCAAAATTGCATTAAAATAATCCGCATAAAACGAGACCCAGGTGTATATTTTTTCATGTGTCAAAGCATCGACCAGGAAGCAAACCCGCAAAACCGGGACAACTGCTTGTAAGACGGCTGTGCTGACCACTTGTTTTATATTTAAAGATTAATTTTACCAGCATTTAATATTAATTTAAAAGGTAAAAAAAAAAAAATTTGACATCAAATTATTATTATAATGTGAGAAAAATATTCTATTGAAACAGGCATTAATTGGTTGTAAAAATTCACAGAAATAGGGACTGGTAAACAAAGAATTATATCCATACATACAAGCACATATAAATAAATAAAAATTTTGATTCACTTAAAATTATTATTATTATTATATAAGGGTATATGTGTATGTATATAAGAATATTCTAACGCAAGTGAAGTTCTTTGGTAATTAGGGACTATAAACAAGGAATATTATGCAAAACAGGTGCACACTCATGCATACATACATATAAATATATATGCAGATATTATTAGCACCAGCATAATGGACAAAAGAAAATTGCTTAAACTATTTCACTTGATGATAAGCAAACCTCTTGAATAAACTTTATTCGAGCTGTTCCTTGAATAAATATTAGAATAATTTTTTTCTGCAGTTGGCTATTTAAAAGCTGATTTATACCTGTACTTTACATAGTTCCACATATATATAAATACATACATATGTACACATCACAACTTTCCATTATTGCAGGATGAAGGTCTCGCCAAGTTTAATCTGGTTTTTGTGATCTCTAGTCTCTCTTCTCCATATTACCCTGAAATATTTCCTTATTTCACTCATTCATTTCAACTGTGATCTTTCTCAGGATTTTTTACAATTTCTTGAGATCCAGTATAAGAATTTGACTATTCATTTGCTATCATCTCTTCTAGTAGTTTATCCAGTCCAGGTAGCTTCACTGATGTCATTAACACCGGTTTGTTCTCTCACCCATATTTTCTGCTTTTAATCCCTTCTTGTTACTTCTAACATACACCATTACATACTTTATTGAGTGGTCTGAAGTATTTGTCTATTTCTCTTCTGTTAAGTGTCCAAGTTCTGAGAACCATAAATAAAAACTAGTAAAACACATTTTATTAAAAACTTTCCTTTTCATCACATAGATATATTTTCCTTTAATACTATGGTATTTCTATAAAAAGCATTCTATTCAAGTTGAATTCTATTATTAACTTTATCTTTTAATCCTTTTTTTTTTTTTACTTTCATCTGATAATTCTTGTAATCTACCTGAAGACTGAAGCATTGCCTGTAAAAACAATTACACTGCCTGCAAAATTTAGATGACTTAAACAATTTCCTCTTATTTTTATGCCCATAGCTTCTCACTTTAATGCACAAATACATTTTTTAAAATTGCAGAAAAAGATGTTGAAGATATAGTCACCCTGTTGTACAACTTTATCAATGTTAATCTTCTCAGTAATGTATTTAAATCATTATTGTTGCATTTTGATAAATATTCTTTATCCCTGAAGAAATTCTTATAGATTCAATCTAATCTACAAATCCAAAGTATGACAACTTCTATTCATTAGTCCTTTTCTATAACTTCTCACAATACTTGGATGTTAACCACAGTACTAAAACCACTTTTAAATCCAGCTTGTTATTTTGCTAGTTAAAATCCAGTTCATTATAGGCGAGTTGTAATTATATTGGGGAAAAAATTGTGTGGAACTGATACATCTCTCTTTCGTAATATCTTCTTTCATCACTTTTTATAAATATCTCTATTAGAACTGCCTTCTTCCAATAACCTAGAACATCTTTATCATTTAAACACTTGGTATATTATTTGGTCACAATTTCTCTATTTTTTTATCTCATCTTTTAAGTTATTGATTATAATTTCATCATTACCTAAAGCTTTCTCTTCCTCATAAATTTAATTGGATGCCTCTTCACTTCTTCATTTAAAATGCTTGGCAATTCAGAAATTGTATTAATTGTAAAGGATACTTTTTCTTGAACTTTATTGCTATATATTCTTTATAGAACTGTTCCACATATTTCTGATGTCATGTGTTCTAATATTTCCATCTTTTTATTCCAGAAATAAGTTTAATTTCATTATCAAGATGTTGTTTTACACTTCTGTTACTTTTATTCTCTTCTGTAGCTTTCTTTGATAAATCACAATTATATTTTATCATATTGTTATAAACTTTTTTTCATATCATTTAACTTTTTAGACATTCAATCCATTTTAATGGATCATTTTTATATATCTTCACATTCCTTTTTTATTTTTATAAAGAGTCTTGTCTCCGTATAAATATTACTGGACAAGTGCTGCATTTTTGTAGCAGTTATCTTTGTTGTATTGATTTCATTTATATCTGAATCTTTTTAAAAATCTGTTCACAATTTAAAATCATTCACAAGTTCTGAATTAAATTTATTGAAGTGTTTCTGAAGGTTGAATATATCATTGTGAATACTACTTTTCCTAATAATTTTTTTCTCTCTAGTTTTGCATCAACACATATCTTACATCTCATTAATCAATGATTACTTCCTGTGATTAATTTATTAAAAACATTACTATCTTGAATTACATATTTTATATTACATCAAAATATAATCCAATTCTGCTGTGTCTTCATTTGGATGCTTCCACATGTCCATTTAACATTATTCTCAAAGAAAGAATTCATAATGAACAGTTTTATTTTCTGCAATCTTCACAAGTTTATATCCTTTCTCACTTCTATCAACATAGTCAAATTTATCTACAGCACTTTCATCTTTCAATTGTTCACCAATTCTAGCATTAAAGTTTCCCATGACAATTTTAAAATGTTGTTTAATCTGATCAAAAGCCTTTTGCACATCCATATGCAAATCCTCTACTTCTTCATCACAATGACAACTTGTTGGAGTATAATTTTTAATTTATCTGCATTTGGTCACCTCCATTAAATCAAATAACTAATCTTGCCACTACAATGATCTATCAATTTAGCTTTTTTTTAAACTTCACCAAGTCCATCAATGTCCATTTAGTATTAGGTCCATCAATGTCCCATTTAATATTAGATAGTTCTTACAATTCATGCAATCTTTCTACATATAAAAGTGATTTGCAGTTGTAAGTACATAAATAAAAGATCATTATCACATTGCAGCCTGGGTTTACAATTAGGGAATTCTTAGCATACTGTGCCTCTTCCTGTGATTTTACAACCTCCTGGAAATGAGGGACGTAATTTAATTTTGTCGAATAGAATTCTCTCATTCCATCATCAAGTAAACTCTATTGATATTTCAGTTCCAAGAGCCATCAGGCAAATGAAAAGAAAGACCATGGCGCTTTTTAATATACTAATTGTACAAGATAAAAACAGCTGAAATGACAATAATGTAAGAAGTGTATATAATGAAATTTACTCTGCTCATTCATTTAAGACTTTAAAGAGGAATCAAAGGATCTTCTTTCAGTTAACATCAAATTCCTTTCATACACACACATATATTCCATGCAATTGTTATTTACGGATAAAAAAATGACTATATTTTATGTTTTGTAAAAAGCTGGTGATAATAGATAAAAACCTAAAAACATAAAAATAAAACAAACAAACTCCTTTTTAAAACTTGCTTTTTATACGACTATAATGATGAAAAAGAAATCCAACGTTTAAAAGAAGGAGTCTGTTTGTTTTATTTCTATATTGGATATTTATGAATTATTTTGGAAAGAACTGTGTGATTGATATATTATATTAAATTATTTAATTAAAAAATATCTGTAATTAAAGAGGATTAGTAGTTCTAATTAAAAAAAATAATTGTAATTGGAAAAGGTTACTAATTTTAACTAAAACCAAAACTAGTTTTGTTGAAAATATTAGTCTTTCCACATAGGTATGTACCCTATTGTGATGCTATAAAAGGTCTAGAAGATAAAAATTCCTAAATAATTTGTGTATGCTCATCAATTCTTTGACTTTGAATCCCAGAGATGACAACATAGCAGATAAGAAAGACAATTCTATTTACAGATCATGTAGATTTGTATAAGCCCTCAAAATGTAAAAGTAATTAATTATTAAATATGCACAATAATTTATTTATATATGTCAAAGAAGAATTACCACATACATAGTGTCATAAGCAATGGGAGTCATTTAAATTGATATAATTTATGAAATGATTAAAATTTTCTTTTACAAAAATTAAAACAGAGAATATTTTATTCATAGAAAAATAACTATATATAAAGTTATTATATTATTCAATCTACTGTATGCAAGTGAGACTTTGACACTCTATATAAAGGCATTAGACAAGTTTTATTTAAGGATGATTCGCAAAATCAGTTAATGTTTTTCAATTAATTGGACGCAATACTATAGAGTTCATTTTTGCAAAATCACGCATTTATTGGAATGAACAATGCAAGACTTCCCAAGTTTTATGTTGAACATGAGCATAGCTTTCATAGGACGGGTGAACTCTGTCTATATAATAATTATCTCAAAAATGTTTCCATTGAAAAGATATAATAGAAAATAAAGTATAATGGAAAGCTACAATTAGACCTAGTGTTTAACTATTACTGAAAGAAAAGTTTACTGTTGAAGAAATTAAGAAAATATATATTAAAAAAAAAAACAAAAACAGGAAATTCTGAATACTAATGTATTTGCAGTCCACAGATTGGTTTGTATAGTCATTGAAAAATTTATTTGTAGAGCAAATTTTAAAATCTTTTTTGTCCTAGGAGTTGAAACGATCATATTTACTTATAATTGGCTATTGTACATATGTGTATTTCATTTCTTATAGTCATTTTTCAATAACCTTCATGACTATATATTGTCTTCATTTATAAATTCTTAAATAATCGATTAACCATAATTAAGTTGAATTAATAGACAACATATTGCTCGATTGAAGCTTGGAGAAATATTCATTCTGCACAGGTTGATAAATGTTGGAAAAAAAAAGATGTATCACATGATTACAAAGACTTCAAAAAATTAAAATATAGAAATGAACCGGGGTGAATTAACTATCATGCTTTTTGTTTTTGACATTCAATGAATTCTTTTTGTGGATGAGGGTTCTTTTTCCAATATTCTACATAACAAAGTTTTGTTTTCTGTAAGCTTTAAATTTCCATGAGAAGCTATGACTCCAGTCAATGTATGTACAATTTGGTCATATTGATAAATCTAATTGCTATTTTTATATAGTTTCTCTTTTGACTTGTTTACATCTTTCTATTCAATTTTTTAATCTAGGTTGTTACCTTTCCATCAATCTATCCCATGTTCCACATAACATGGATTCATGTAAGATATCTATGGAATAGCTTTAATACTGATAATCAAGATGATTCAGTTTTTCCATAACATTCGGTTTATATGTTTTTTCTAATCACAATGACAATTGTAGTCTAAAACAGAAAGTATCTTATCACTATAGTTGCACAATTAAAATATTTATATACTGAAGTACTTGATTTTTCCATTAAAATTTCTAATTTCAGTTAATATCCATTGAGATTAATTCTTTATATTCAAAATTTGGTTTAGTCATTAAGCTTGGTCTTAGATTTTCTGAGGTTAAATCAAGTTCCAATATTAATATTCTAGAGTTAAGTATTTTGGGATTTAACTTAATATAGTGTGCTACATTATTATCATCTCCAGATTGGTAATGATAATATTAATCTTCATTTTTTATGATTCTGCATAGTTTGAATCAGTCCTGAAGTGGCAGACTCTGAAGCTCAGGATACATGGGCTGTATTCCAAAATTTTCATTTCTAATAATTGAAATAATTCATCGATGGATCTCACCCTACAACCCTTCCTCCAGTGCACTTTTATTTCAAGTTAAATATTTCCGTTCAAATGGAAGTTGAACAAAAAAATATTTTATGGGTTTTAGTGAATTACTTTTTAAATAAAAGACCCCCCCCCCCTAAAATATTACGATTCAATGCATCTGCATAAACAAGTGTTTCTATTTGTTGTTGTTGCTCGTTTCTATTATTGACTATTATTATTATTTTATATTCTCTACCTTGTTAGTATTTATGTGAGAGTTGTTTGTTTTTTACTTAGTATTGTCACCTTTTATCATCTCAACACTTTCCCTAAAACTTCAGTTTTGGTTTCCATTTTTACAATTATAAAATAATCATTAGACCTTATGGGTCACAGCAATAATTGCCTAGAATAT
Organism: Epiperipatus broadwayi; assembly: GCA_028023455.1. Taxonomy (NCBI): domain Eukaryota; kingdom Metazoa; phylum Onychophora; class Udeonychophora; order Euonychophora; family Peripatidae; genus Epiperipatus; species Epiperipatus broadwayi. Next base: position 3,874,671 of record JAQFVV010006269.1, read on the forward strand.
TATTTTTGTTTTGAAGACGTGCATTTTAGTTAGGATTAATGTGAACTGGATTAAAAGAATATTGAATTTTATATTAAGCACCAGTGTTTAATTTCAATTACATTATTCTACAGTTATTTACTGCAAAATTGAGCAATCTGTTGATACTAGATGGCAGCAATTTATGCCCCCAATTTAGGTTATCTATTAGTTGAATATAAATGCTTGCAAGTAGAAAGGGTTCAAATAATAAAGTTGTGGGAGAATAAATATAAATAAAGTGACTATTTAAATACTATTGAATATCAAAGAACATTTGTGGTTTGAGATAAGGTTAGGAAGACAAGAATGGTTAGTGGCTATACTATGTATAACTAGTGGAGATAGTCAAACGATATTGAAGTGAACCAGTAGCATATATGAATGCCTAGCTAAGGATATAGAGAGTTTCAAAAAAAGGGTGAAGAGAATCATGATTATAGGGAATATGAAAGAGGCACATTGAAGAAATTGATGATGTTGATAACAAGAATGGATAGCTTTTGAAGAATTTTTATCAGAGTGAATTTGAGCATTGGAAATTTATTAAATATTTAGGAGAGACAATACACATGGTCTAGAAATAATATATTTCACCCAATAGATTATATATTAGTAGAGAAAGAAGAAATGAATAAAGTACAGAAAATTAACGAGCTTGATAATCGAGAGAATCTAATAGTGATCAAAATTTTTTTTATTAATAGAAATGATTAGTTATGTGATGCAAAATAGTAATAAAAGTAGCAAGGATAGTGAAAGGCGTGGATGGAGAATGAATGATAAGAATAAGTTAGAAGAATATAAAATAAAAGTTGAAGAAACCATGGAAGAGATGGTTGGGGATGAATATAAGGACTGGTGTGGTGAAGTAGAAAAAATGTCAAATAAGGTTTTAGGTGAGAATATTCAGAAGAATAAAAGTAATAGAAAAGTGAGAGTTAATAAGAGTGTAAGAGGGGAAAAAATCATGCATAGAACATAAGTGAGCTATCAAGAACAAAGAAAGTGAGAAAGATGTTAACATTAAATGGGAAAACTAAAAAAAAAAAAGTTGGCTAAAATAATTATATAGATAGAATAAAATTAAATAGTAAATTGTTGGAAGATATGAATAAAAGTAGAAGAAATGGGAGTAAAAAATTTTGGAAATACATTAAAGGAAGAAATGAAGGGAAGAGAGAAATAGTATTACTAATGATGAAGGAATAGAGTGTAGCTCTAGAGAAGAATTAGAGACAATCTTAAACAAGTATGTAATGGATATAAAAAAGATGTTAGATGTGAAGGACAGAGTGATAACAAACATAAAAACAAATAACTGAAACATAGGCTTATTTATACCTGTGTCTATATATATGTAATATTAGGGTATGAGCACAGACTTTCACACGACCCACCACTCTCCACTCCATCTAATAACACTGATACACTTAAACATACATATGTTGAAAAGATAAATAATCACCAATAAACGTATTTCATGCTAAACCAGCAATCATCAGTTGGTCCAGATTATCATCTCTACACATATATACTATAAGACCTCAGATATATATTAAGATAGACAATACTCATAATCTGGACCAACTGATGATTGCTGGTTTAGCATGAAATACGGATATTGGTGATTATTTATCTTTTCAACATATGTATGTTTAAGTGTATCAGTGTTATTAGATGGAGTGGAGAGTGGTTGGTCGTGTGAAAGTCTGTGCTCATACCCTAATATTACATATATATAGACACAGGTATAAATAAGCCTATGTTTCAGTTATTACATTATAGAGATGTCTGCCCATCCTTGCATATGTATTTAATGGATTATGTCCTGTACATGTGGGGTTCAGATTGACCTTAGGTCGACATGGGTGTGACAATAATCTCGGCCTCAGGGTGGCCTTTGAGCATTCCATCATCAGATTTTCAATTGGATGGATGGTTGAAGAGTTGGAGTGTGGAGTACATTGAAGCCTGTCCATTAAAGTATGAGGATTGTCTATCTTAATATATATCTGAGCACTTATAGTATATATGTGTAGAGATGATAATCTGGACCAACTGATGATTGCTGGTTTAGCATGAAATACGTATATTGGTGATTATTTATCTTTTCAACATATGTATGTTTAAGTGTATCAGTGTTATTAGATGGAGTGGAGAGTGGTGGGTCGTGTGAAAGTCTGTGCTCATACCCTAATATTAAAAACAAATAGTAATGGAAATATTAGGTTTATAAAAATGAACTGAATGAGGCGGGGAAAAAATTGAAAAGTGGAAAGGCAAGAGGTTTATATGGATGGGCAGCAAAGATGGTAATGAATTTAGGATATAGAGCAAAATTAAACCTATTATCATGTTCTAATAAGATGGTACAAAAGATTTTCCAGATAGTTAAAGTAATACAAAAGTAAGGCTACTTATTTTCATAGAAAGTTAAGCAATTATAGACTGATAGTGGTAACGTCAATGTTATATAAAGTTTTCGATTTATTATTCCTGCGTAAATACTATATCTTATATTGTAGAGGGAAGTATTCATTTATTATTTAACTCTCTCAAAAGACGCATGCACAATTAGCTTGAAAGGCTGATCTTTGAATGTAATACAATTGTACACATAGCATCATATAAAAATGCTTATTTACTTATAATTAAGTTTCAGTTAGAGTGACGTTTAGTAAATTCTAGACAATTTCACTGACGTCATTCATTCAAACATCGTAAATAGTAATTTAAAGTGAGAATTCTACTCTCACGCTTTCCTCAACAGTACTTCAGATTTGCTTATATACAAGAATTTGAGTCGTAGGAATAAGAGGATTCCTTTTATTCCTGCATAAATACTATATCTTGTATTGTAGAGGGAAGTATTCATTTATTATTTAACACTCTCAAAAGACGCATGCACAATTAGCTTGAAAGGCTGATCTTTGAATGTAATATATGAAAGATGCTAAAAGCAAAATGAAAATGTTTGGTAGATTGCAGTTTATGAATAATAAAAGAATAGCCAAAATAGTATTTAATTGGGTTATGAATAATGAGCAGACAACAAGATGGGTGAGAAAGGTGATGCGATAAGCAGGAGATTTGGATAAAGAATTTACATCAGTATACTTATACAAAAGGTGGGATGATTGTGTTAAGAGAATTGTCGAGTGTTATAGTGGCAAGGAATGGGATAGAATAGATGCACTAATAAAAAAATAGGGAGTTGGAGATACGGAGAGTAAAAAGAGTTTAATATATATAAAAATAAACAGAATATTGGGTGTGAGTTAATTTATGATAATAGCAAAAAAAGTAGTTTACTATTTAAGGTTCAAACAGGATCTTTAGCAACAAGGGAATATACACATAAATGAAAAAATGTGGGTGATTTAGTCTGCAAGTTGTGTAAGTTAGGCATCTGTTAATTTAATGTAAATGCCTGCAAGCAAGAATAATACAAATAATGAAGTTGTGGAAGAACAAATATAAACAAAGTGATTATACAGAAAGTGGGTTCTTGGTTTTATGCTAGGTTTTGGAAAAGGGTATTTAGATATAAAGGCCATGGAGTGGGCAAAGATTATGTTATGGAAATAGGATGGAGCAGGATAGAAAAGAATATGGGAAAAACATAGGGCGGGGATGATTCCAAATAAGGAAGTTACAGTGCAATCACAATTTGTGAGTTAATTTATGATAATAGCAAGGAAAGTAGTTTACTGTTTAAAGCTCAAACAGGATCATTAGCAAGAAGCTAATGTACATATAAATAGAGGAATGTGGGTGATGTAATCTGCAAGATATGTAAGGAAGGGATGGAAAATATTAGGTATCTGTTACTTGAATATAAATGCTTGCAAGCAGAAAGGGTACAAATAATGAAATTGTGAGAGAATAAATAAAGTGATTATACAGAAAGTGGGTTCTTGGTTTTTATGTTGCGTTTGGAAAAAAATGAGGATGTAAATATCAAGGCCGTAGAGAAGAGAGAAGAATATGGGAAAAACATAGAATGGGGAATGCTAAGGGAAGGTAAGGTGGCTAAAAGTTTCTCTGGGTATGGTGGTTGAGAGATTTCTGATTCCGATAAAGGAGAAGCTATAGTACCTCTAAACTAACTAAATTATAACATATTAAAGATGTAATTAAATATAAAACTTATATTTTTTTGGTTTTTAATTTATATAGATATATTTTTTAAACGAGTGACATAATTGATTTATTATTCCGTGGGATTTATTTTAACAACAGATATGGAAAACTAAAGATTTTAAAGGGTACAGCCATATCTGTGCATACCTGCTGAAGATCACCTCTGTTCGTGCTCATTAACAATGACGCTTGGGGTGATGATGATTTCCCATCACCCCTGCAGTAATTCATATCCTTATTGTTACAATATATACCATCCATATTAATATTATATAACCATTTTATTATTAATTATCTTAAAACAATTATCAATGAGAAAATCTCTTTATTCTTGGCATAAAACATTCCTTCTCTTACAGTTATAAACCTATATCCATAGTCTCATGCAATCTGCTGTTTTGTCTTGATGATAACTTTAGGAGGAAGGCTGAGAGGGCTTGGTTTTCTTTTTATAAATGAAAGCTGATTCCACTAGCAATTAAATGAAATATTAGTAGAATTATTTAATAGTTTTATCAATGATGATTGGCAGTTTTAAAATTAGTTTTTATTGGGGAAAGGGGACAAAGCAATTCATGAAAAGAATATCTAATAATTTTTTTTTGCCTATTTGTGATTTTATTTATTTAGCATTTTTTTTTTTTAAAAAAAACTTAACTATAAACAATTCCAACCAATGGATTTATAATAGTTTGTTGCGTTAAGATGTCTTCATTAATTAGATCTAGAAATTATCTGTACAAAATTCAAAAACTCCACAAGTGGTAAGTAATTGGCCCAATAGGCAAAAGATTTCTATAATAGCTAGTTAAAGAGTCTATCACACTGATAAAGCAAATATATCAAAGTCAAAAGAGATTACACCAAAAACAAAGGTTCTTTCTTTAAAGTTTATATCCTAATATTTTACTTTTATCAACAATTTGTAATCTATTTTCTGGTATTTCCTGATGTGTGTACATATGTGCTAACACACATCCATATACATGCAATAATAATAACAAAACCATTTATATAATATATATGTTAAATCATAATACAACAAATACCTGTGTTATAAACAATTATTATATATTGACGCAGTGATCTGAAAATATATATTTGATAAACAGATTTTATTTATTTTATTGTAACATTTTTAATTACACTATTTTAAAAAAATTGTTGTACATATATACGTAAACAAAGTAGAACTCTAAAATACATGACCATTCAAATGTACTAAAATAATAAAAATATTGTCATAAATTATCACTAATATATCTTTATAAGTTCTGCTATGACAAAACCAAATCATCAATAGCCAAATTTGACGGCTAATCTCCAGGATCAATTAAATAAAACCTCACCTCCATCTTCAGTTTTTCCACTTCTTTGAGAGCATCCTTATGCTCTTGATGTAATTTTTCTAATTCTGCTAATCGATTTGCTGCTAACTCTTTCATTTCCTCAGCTTCTTGTTCATCCATCTAAAAACAATGAAAATATTACATAAATAAACTTAAAATTATTTTATCTTCTATACAAGTATGATATTCTCAAAATTTAAATAAGAAATCAAAATTTTACAATTAAAGAAAAATTCTGGTAAGGAAAAGCACAGATCAATGCTAGACAAAATTTAATTAAAATTAGCAAAGCACTAAATTTTCTATTATGTAAATAATCACAAGAGATGGTCTGGAAAATTAAATGATTAAGAAGATTTGTACTTTAACCTGCAAGGGCTACAACCCAGTTTTATAAATGTAAATGCTCTCCTATTGTTCATAAGAAAAGTGTTTTATATAATTATCATTCCAATTTTGATTTTTATTATAAACATTATTTTCAATAAACATTATATATTTATTATAAAATTAAAAAAAAAAAAAGATAACTATAAAATCTCAAAAATGGAGAAATAAAATTACTTTATTTAGAATAGCTTCTAACTGAAATCTGTAGTTTTTTTACCATCAGTTATTGTAATGAAATAAATTTGCTTTTTATTACAATAATTATTATAATATTTGTCTAAAAAAGAAAAACAAAATAACCATAGATTGCAAAATATAAAGGAAAATTACTTAAGTTTAGACTATAAGCAGTGTGAGATACTATTAAATTCCAAAAAAGTGATACAAAATTTACACTACAGAAAACTGATTTTTGCAAATAGTCACATTTTAAAAGATATTGAAACAAACATCTGTTGAATTAAAAAAATTTTATGAAATTACTTCATATGAAAATTTCTTGCAGTATCATGTACTGGATGTAGCCATTGAATCAAGTTTTATACTTTTATGTATGGTAATTTTTGATTTTAAAAATACAATTTACTGATTAATAATACACCTATGAAAGTAAATAATACCATTATAACAAATTTTTAAAACACAGCAATTAATTATTTTTAACCAATTGATGGGTTTGACCCAATAGAAATGTTCTTAAAATGTACATTAGTATAAATCAATCTTTAAATGATGTTGTTCCTTTTCTGATGAGAACTGAGTAACACTTTCAGATACCAATCTACATCTCTCTTCTAGGATATAAATTTTTATTTGGAGTTTTCTTAAGTCATGTTATTTCTGATAAATATTAATCTATTCGATTATGATTCAAACACAAGTCAAAAATTTGATGTCATTAAAGAAACTAATTAAAATTATGTACAGCAAAGTTAGTGCTTTTTAGGAAAAAACATGCACCTTTTTCAGCCTGCTCTAATTATTCATAGCTTAAAAAAAAAGCTCCTCTTTTCAACCAATTTCCAATTACCTAATCATGCATTACATATCTGATAGTTTCTCTATATATCCCATACAAGCTTTCTTGTAAAAAATACAAATTATTTAATGAAAGTATTAGTATCTCTACTTTTCAATATTCTCTTATACTAAGCCCCACTCAATGTACAAACAATTTATCATGAATGAAATTTCTATACATAGTTATAGAATCATTATAACCCCTCATTAACTAACTTCTTTTATGACGATTTTTAATGTGGAAATAATCTAAAATAATTAAAATATTTACTGGATTTGTTATAGAACTGTAAATTTTCCCCAATTTTAAATGTTATTATTTAATAAATATCTCATTTTACAGTTATGCACAGTTTAGAATTGTTGTAAGAGTGACATATTTTGGAATTCTAAATATTCAATTCCTAGCTGGAAAAGAATGTAGAAACAAATCAATAAAAAGATTTGCTTGGGACAATTATAGTCAGTATTGATGTTCGAACACTAAATGGGCTTCAGAACAAGTAAATATAGCTTTATTTTATTATTTGTTTTACAGTTTCATTGGAACTTTTTATGTGCTTTTTTTTTGATTAATAAAGGAATATTTTTTACCAATATAGTCTTGATAATTAAAAATGTTTTTGTAATCCAGATGTGGTTGACATTTGTTTTGAAAATATATGCGACTTTTTTTTGAAAAATTAGCTGTTTAGATTACATTATCCTTTTGTCCTTATTTCACTTAAAACTACTCATGAAAATGAAAAAGTTGCTTGTTAGTTCTTTTGATTATAAAGGGATGATCAACTTACATTATTTCTGCTTGATCTTAAGTTGGGCACTCAAATATTTTTATACTAAAGAAAAAATTTAAAACAAAATAAATAGCATTAAAATGTATATCCATAATAAAATTTTATTATTATTGTTGGAATATAGTGTAGTTTAAAATACTGCTGTTAGCAATACACTTAGTTTTGACACTATGTGTATCAATGTAAGATTTATATTATAGTTAAAATATAGTATATTGTAATTGTTATATATATATACCATATGATTATAACATTGCCAGTTTTGTTACATGTTTACTAGGAATTTCCACAATAAGTTTATATGAGTTGAGATGAATTTTTTTATTACATCTGATCAATATAATAAAGAATTATGCATGTAGATAAATTTAAGCATAAAATTAAATTACATTTTCATTATTTGTGCCAGTAAATAACCTACATAATTAATTAAATATTTTAACTTCACATTTAATTGGCATAAATGTTCCATATTTTTTAGAAAATACCATTAAATTTTTTGATTATTTTGATCAAGTAAATTAGCACATTAAGTATTCTTAGATGAGTCTAAAACTAACACATATCTAAATTATGACATCAACATTTTGAAGAACTAAACTAAAAATAATTTTTATTGTCATTATATATAATAATAGTATCTTGATTGTTTTCAAACTCTTAATCTGGAAGCTATTTAGAATTCTTAAATAAATAGCTACGATTCTCGAAGTATCAATTTCTTAGCTTTGGCAGACTTTTTTATATTTTTTCCAATACTGTCATTTTCATCATCTGCCATATTATTTCATCCCACTGATTTACCTCATATCTTTCTAATTTGTGATAAGCTGGGTTATTCACCATTAGAAACATGTAGTCCAAAAATTGACTGATAGAGTTACCAAGTTTCACAAATTTTTATTATGATATATAAATGATATCCTGTCCAGATACTGAGAGTCTACAAGTCTTAAGTATTTTTCAGAAATTATCAATAAAGTATTAATCTTTTTTATATGTGTAACAGTGTACTTTTCATGCTACTTTCCAATAATTGTCAGGTTTAAAACAAATCCTTAATACTCCACAGACTTTTTCTTAATTATGGGTTACAATCATATACTTATGTAAGACTTTTTTAATGTTCTCTAACAAAATTTTTACATTTTAAGCATATTAATGAAGTCGAAAATTTATCTTAATAGCTATTAGTGAGGCTCTAAAATTAAATGAAGAAACTTATTTATAAACTAATTGGTAATAGCATGAATACTGAACCCCACCGCTTGATGGCGTTGTTATTCACAAAACGCACATCAATATACCGTTTTAGCAACCTTAACTTACGGCTGACACTACAATAGGTGTTTTTTTAGCCGCAACAGGCCACCTGAAAGCGATGTATTCTACGATTATGTAACGAAATACTACGCCCATTGCATTGCAACAGTATTTGTCAAGTGAGAGCTCTTGAACTCTTACTACGGTCTGATTTAAAGGTGGCAGTATTTGAAAGAGACGAAACTCTGCAAAAATTCATTGCCAGAAATTTTTTAGAAAGTGTAGTGCAATTAGTATTCCATATTAATTGTCATGCCATCACACACGCTTCTGCACACAACTTGAAAAGATTCTTCTTTTCAGCAGAGTTTTTTCCGATTTCGTGCGCAAATGCCCGTTTACGCGTGAAATGGTGTTTTTTTTCTTACTTGTTTTGGTTCACAACTTGTACAAAGTTTCATTTATTTTGGATTCAATAAATTATTTTATGGAAAACTGTTGTTGTTGTTCACATGATTAGAAAGTAGGTAGGTAATATTTGATAAATTTCATTAACAGTTAATAAAAGTAGGTAATATTTTATTATACAAAAAAAAAAGTGTTTTAAGAGTTTATTCAAAAGCCCCCCCCCCCCCAAATATATAAAATAATAATCAAGAACTGTGCGGTAACATAATAAAATGTTCAAAAAGAAAATCAAAAAGGAAGTTGATAATTCAAAATCAAAACAACTGCCACCCCACCTCCCCCAGCTTAAAAAAAAAAAAGTTCTTTAAAAACTAACTGTTTATGTCTTTTTTAAAATTAAAGGCCCAAAAATTAAGGAAGAACTTTTCGTTATCATATAATATAGTCTTCTGTAGCATAAAGATTTGAAACAAAAAATAAAAAAGCCTCATAATAAATTAACAAAAAAAAAAAAAAAACGACAATTCAAAATCAAAACAACCTCTCTCCCCTCCACTCTCTAAAAAACCAAGTGTTGGTTTATTCAAAAGTACCGAATCGTTGAAGACTTTCAGCAAATCGAAACATCAACCAAAAAAAAAAAAAGAAGTTAAAAGCAAACAACCAACTCCCCTCCACCATCTACAAACAACAAAATGTTTGTTACCGTATTTTTGTGTAAAGAAACCGACAGAGCGTTAATCGATAATTTAAAAGCAAACCAACACACCTAACACCATCCAAACACAAAGTGTTTGTTTCTTTAAAAAAAAAAAAAAAAAAAAAAAACCAGGTGAAAAAAAAAAAATTGGTTTTACCGTAATATTATGTAAAGAAACCGATGGACAGTTAGTCGATAATTTAAAATCAAACCAACACCCCTAAACCATCTAAAAACAAAGTATTTCTTTATTAAAAAACGGAAAAAAAACTGGTTGAAAAAAACAAAAAAAAAATATTTTACTGTAATACTATGTAAACAAACAGACAGCCCGTGAATCGGTAATGTGCATTGGGTGAAAAAGAGCACCATCAAACGGTAGGGTTCAGTATTCATACTATTACCAGTTAATTAATCTACACATAATAAATTAAACAAAGAATAATACTCCAAAATTTTCATCCAAAATTTAATTGTAATAGAACTAAGTTTATTTCAAAAGCAAAAAAAAAAATTATTTAATTACAATGGAGCCACAAATTATACTATCTTTTGTTCCAAGCTCCCCTCATTTTCAAGTGTATATAGGATATAATAGCTCGTGCTTTGTTGATAAACATTGATTAGATGTTTTGTTCATTGCACTCAACATGCACATATAAATAAAAAATAAAATATTTTTTAAATTATGATGGAGCCGCAAACTATGCTATATTTTGTTCCCCCCCCCCCCCACCATTCAAACATATTGCATATTGTATTGATAAGCTTGATTAGAATAGAATTTCGTTTATTGCACTACAAATAAATATACAGTACTTTTCAACATCCGCATACATCTAACAGATGTTTTTTTATATGCATATACAAATCAAAATTATAGTATATAAATAAAATTTAAGAAAAAAATAATAGTATAGTTGTTAATAATAAATTGAAAGAACACATTCATATATATATTAACTGATCGTGTATTCATTCATGCATTCACTGAAACAAAAATAATAAGGAAAAAACTATCATCCATATTTTAATTTTAAAATAGTGAAATGTCCGACTTACTATGCTCTGGGTGATATTCTATTTTCTTTTCAGTAACTTTTTTCACTTATAGAATCATAATAGTGTTCTTGTTATCAAAAAATTAGAATCTCTAAATTATTTTGATATTTATAAATCAATATTAACTTTTAGTATGTTCCAAAACTTTATAATACTTTTAGCATTACGGATTGATAATATTTCATTACACAAAATACTGGACATCAAATTCAGAAAAGATAATAAAGGAAGAATAAAATCTATGTGCTTTCAACATAAATTGGAATTTTTTTTATTAATATTGTACCGTTTTACATACATTTAATGACCTTAATTGGGCATGAACCGCAGTAAGATAATTTATTTATATATATATATCTGTTAAAGATATACCTGTTACCTCACACCTAATCTAAGTTATTGTAGTTAACCATTTCAATTTTAACATAAGCGTAGTATATTTCCAGGTAACATGGTCCTAATTATAACTAGCTAAATTCCCCATATTGCCACCTTTAACAGTTTAAATTTGTTTTTATTAGGTGCCAGAATTCTATTGTTAGACATCCCTATTAAATTGACAATGAAGGTAAGTTTTCATTTTTTTTTACGCCACTCTAAAACCCCGTCTATAACGTGAATTAACAAATAACTTCTATATTAACTTATCTCTATAATTATTACACAAACTAATATGAGAATATTATATATCTATATTGTGACCTCACAAATAATAAATCTAAAAATACAATAATATTGTGTTGGCATCAACAGTTGAATTTATCCAGAAGATCATTGAAAAGAGATTGTGATTCTTTTTTTTTTTTATGAGCATATTTAATAAAAGTGAATTGTTTATGGTACATTAAAATATGTTTTTTCTCCTAGTTTGTGTAAGACATGAGTACTCTATAAAGTTGTTTCAATAAGCAAATAGTTCAAAATTTTAATTTCTTTTGTAGAATCATTCCTTGGTACTACATATAATTCTCAGGTTTTCTTCATGATATGTCCTTTAGGTTTCAGCTTTGATGAGAGGCTTCTAGATTAAGTGGGTGGCGGTTTCACTCTTCTAAATAGCGCCCATCTAAAGGTCAGCTATGTTCCCAGGGTAGTTTAACGTATTGTCAAGAATCCGAAGAACAAAAAAAGACCCTTTTTCATTTATGTCCATTCCTTTTATATCCTCACGAAAATTCATTATGCATGTGTATATTGAATACCATCCGCCTTCTTTCTTTGAACTTTTATCTTTCTCCATATTTTTGTTCTCAAAGTTCTTTTTCTTTTTAGTTACTAAGGCCATATTTAATTACTAATCTCTCCTTTGTAGAATTTCTATCAGTATTCGCTTTTATTATTTAAACTTAAACTTGCTCTTTTCTTTTTTTAATGAACAAAAAACAAAACACAAAGTGTATTGCCTCAAGGAAAAGAAATTTTCCAATTTTAATTCAATAAAATATTTATTCTATACATTAATTTGTATTTATAACATACTTACTTTTATTTTACTGCCTTTATATTCATTTCAGCAAAATCTTTGAATTCAACTGCCAACACACCTTGCATGGTCGCAATACCCCACCCCACACTTAATGATGAAAATAAACAAGGTGTTTCAGCTAGTTTATTCTACTTAATGTTTCTAGTATACTTCTGTTTGCTCATCCTCCCACTTTGAATCCTGATTATATGGTTTTAAAGCCCTTGCATTATATGTGCCTCTTTCCCCTTTATCATTTGCCAGTGTAATTTTGCATTTGACTTATTCTCTTTTACTATGCAATATGGGCTTTCATTTGTATTTTTTTGAAAAATATGCCTGCCTACATAACTGACTAGGTTACTTCTGACCCATACTTGATCTCCTACTCTAAATGTTTATGCCCATATCTCTGCACAATGCGCCAGTTATTTTTGTAATCTTTTCTGATCTGACTCCTCGTCGATTTGCTCTGGAGTAACTGGTAATCTCGCCTTGTATAGTACTGGCAAAAGTTGACCAAAATAGAGTCAAATCGGAGAAACGCCTGTCAATTAACTGTTCGTCCAATTCATATGATTTACAATTCGTGGCAGTTGTCTCACCCACCCTTTATGGTTTGTTGAGGTATAAACCTTGAAAAACCTTCCCAATTCTCTCATAACACACTCACAATGGTTGGACAGGCTTTCTGATAGATGATAAGACATGCCGTACTTCAATATTTTCCAGCTAGTCGGACAAAATGGCCTTGGGTTTTCCTACCTTACCAAAGTACTGAGTTTCTAATATTCTAATAACATTCTTTGCAATGGCTTGGGCTATTGGATATAATAGTTACTCATTTGAAGAGTACATCATAAACTATCAGGATGTATTTCATTCTTCGATAACAAAGTTTTGGTCTCTGAGAAATAATGGTTTGCCAGAGACTTTCATAAAATCTGTTTGGTGGTTTTGCCTTCTCATAAGTTTCGCACCCCTTTGTTACTTGAATCACATGCATCCCAACCCAGTAGAACCATGTCTTTAACAAATGTTCCACCTTGTCCACACCATAGTGTCCATATATAGAATGAGTACATCCAATTAATCTTTCTTGTAGTTCTTTGGGTACAATCATTCTCTACTTGTCTTCTTTTACATCTGCTAAGTACCATAGTATCCCTTTGCTCAAACGGTATCTCTCACATCCTGTTTCCTCTCTATTTTCTTCCTCGATCCCCCACTGTTGAGTTCTTGTAGCCTATCTATAATGCACCTGCAGGTTGCATCTTATCTCTTATACTCCTTTGTCTCACGTCTTCTAGAGATTCATCTCTCTATCTTTCCCATTGTTGCTGTAAGGACATCTTCTACCTGTAAATGGTTTGATAATGAGGGACCTGGGTTCCGGCTCAATGTGGCTGCTACCACATTTTCTGCCCCTATACAATACTGGATGGAGTAATTAAGAAGCTCCATCATATTATTCAACTATTTGAGAGGCAACTGTGATTCAAGAACTCCAGACTCTTATGCTCCGATCTCACATTAGCTCTGACGCAACAAGAAATTGCCTAAATTTCTCAAATGCCCAAACCACAGCAAGGGCCTCCTTCTCAATTACTGAGTAATTTTTTTCTAGACCACGTAGTGGACAGTTATAATACTCCATATCTGCCATCTTCTTGTTCTTGCATCAAGGTGGCTCCCAGTCCGTATCCACTACTATCTGCCTGTATGATGAATGGTTTGTGAAAATACGGGTATATGAGCATAACCTCACTTAAAAAAAAAAAAAAAATCTTATCGACTCTCCTAAAACCTGTTTCTTGGTTTTGTTCCCATTTCCACGACGTATTTTTCCGTAATAATGTCTGTGGCGAAATTCTCATAGAATTTACTATAAACCCAGGAATGATCTGACTTATTTTTTATTACTGGGTGTGGGGAAGTCTCTAATGGCCTGGGATTTTCTCTGGATGTGGCTTAATGCCTTTATCACTGACCAAGTGTCCTAAAAAATTCACTTCTAGACGCTATCCGGCTTTTCTGTAGATTAATCCTAATGTTTTTATCCTGGCATTCTTGCAGAAATAACGTCAGGGGTTGTACATGTTCATGCAATTATTACATCATCCATGTATAGCGATTATTACATCATCCATGTATATCATTATCAAGTCCTTTATTTCTTTCTTTAGTACGCGGTCCAAGCATTTTAATAAACATGTTCCACTAGTCTTCAACCTAAATGGTATACTATAAAGGTGGTACGACCTTACCATTGTATCAAAAGGCTGTATATTTACGATCCAGCATTGAGAACACTTTCTGTCTCGGAAATTTTGTTAACAGGTCATTAATCGGCAGAGTTACATTTTGATCAGGCCATGTGATTTTATTTAATTGCCTAGCATCTAAGCATAGTTTTATTGAAGTATTCTTTTGTTTTACTATTACCAAAGGGTTATTATACGGGGATGATGCTTTTGATATAACCCCCCAGTCTTCCATTTGATCAAGTTATTTCTCCATCTCCAGCCTATATGGGTGGGGTACCGGATAGGACTGTATCTGATATGGTGTTCATAACCTTATTCCCGGTTTCTCTGAGAAAACATCCCTATATATTATACATAATAGATGATCCTCAAGATCTCCTGCCTGTTTCAATTCTTTTTATTTGTTTTATTACGGGTCCATCTCTTTTTCTAATTGCATATTAAATAGCCCCTTTTTTTATCCTTACTTTTTGATCCAATCTGTATTGTTTCACCATTGCATATAACGTTCTTGTGTTTATAATCTATCAAATGCCCAGCTTTGTGCATGAATTCTGAACTCAAAATGACGTCATGCCTAATACTTTTAAAATCACTACGGTAAGATGTATGTATCTCTGCCCTATTTTTAATTGGGCCCATATTTGTTTGGTCTCCAATTGTTTTTCTCCTGTTCATCATCAAGACCTGTGCTGCCTTTACTGGTAAGGTTTTGATATCATTGCTGAACCATCTTCTCGAAGACCTTTTCCAATATTAACATTTGACTGCCAGAATCAAATAGCGCCCTATTTTTATATTTTATATGTATATCAATCTTAGGACAGACTTGAGATACAAAATTAATAGTATCCCCAATCACACTCACAGATCAGATTGTCTATTCTTTTTAATTTATGTACTGTTCGATCTTGCTTCATCTTCTTATATATATATGATACGAAATTATATATATATTCAATGTATCAAAAAAAAAAAAACTGCATATACATATTCTCTCCTTTTTTAAAAAAATCCCTAAATACTATTAATTTTTATCGTACATTTTATTTTACTCCTTAACATATGCTGATTCTCCCTTTTCCCCTCGCCATCACTTTTCATTGCTGCCTGAATATTACACCCCTACCCATGAAACAGAGCAAAAAAAAAACGCATTATTTTTCTAAATAAGTATGACTGTCTGTTATTTCCGCCCTACACTACCTGTCCTTCCCTCTCTTTATTCAAAAGAACTTTTTTTTTAACTGAATAGTGTACTCCCAAAATATATTACCAATTCACATTTTACTTGTTTGTAGCTTTGGGGGAAAAAAAAATTATCACTTGTATATTATCACAATATATTGCGTTCACAATCTAAGCTGGAAATACATTAATAACATCTTGTTTTCTCTTATTTCAGTCATGATTTCTTAGAGACCCATCGTTTGGGCAGCCATTGTACCGTTTTATATATATTTAATGACATTTATTAGACATGAATGGCAGTAAGATGAGTTTTATATATATCTGTTAAAGATATACCTCCCACGCTCACATCTAATCTAAGTTATTATAGTTAACCATTTCATATTTTAGCATAAGCGTAGTATATTTCCAGATAGCGGTCCCAATTATAACTAGCTAACTTACCCATATTGTTGCCTTTAATAGGATTAGGCGCCAGGATTCTATTATTAGACATCCCTACTAAATCGACAACAAAGGTAAGTTTTCCTTTTTTTTTTAATAACGTGAATGAATAAATAACTACTATGTTAAATTATCTCTATAATTTTTACTCAAACTAATGAGAGAATATTATATATCTATATCATGACCTCACAAATAATAGATCTAAAAATATAATAATATTGTGTTGGCATCAATAGTTGAATTTACCCAGAAGATCGCTGAAAGAAGATAATTATAAGGCTTAAGTCAACGACACATTGTCATTCTTTTTTTTTATGAACATATTGAATAAAAGTGAAATAACAAAAATAATTTATATTATCATAGCAAAATTATTTTTTGGATGCATTGACCATATAAATAGTTTTTTAGGTCCATTAAAATGTTTTCTTTTCTCCTGGTTTGTGTAAGATGTGAGTACTCTATAAAGTTATTTCAATAAACATAGAAGTTCAAAAATTTAATTTCTTACTGGTAAGATAGTTTGTAGAATCATTACTTGGTAATACATATAATTCTCAGGTTTTCTTCATGATATGTCCTTTAGATTTCAGCTTTGATGTGAGGCTTCTAGATTAGGTGGGTGACGGCTTCACTCTTCCAAATCATTGTATTTGAGGGAATGGAATGATTGGCGATTGTAGCTGCCCATCTGAATGTCATTGATGATCACAGGGTAATTTAACATAACAAAGAGAGACCCTTCTTTATATATGTCCATTCCTTTTATATCCTCATGAAAATTCATTATGCATTTGTACATTAAATACTACCCACATTCTTTCTTTGAACTTTTATCTTTCTCTATATTTTTTTCTCAAAAAAGTTACTGCAATCATATTTAATTACCAATCTCTCCTTTATAAATCTCTTCTATAAGTATTTACAATCAGTATTCGTTTTCATTATTTAAACTTGCTCTTTTCTTTTTTTATTGAACGAAAAGAAAAAAACCCACAATATTTATTGCCTCAAGGGAAAAAAAATTTCTAATTTTAATCCAATAAAATATTTATTTTATACATTAATTTGTATTTATATCGAACATACTTTTATTTTATTTCCTTTATATTCATCTCCGCAAAATATTCTAATTCAACTGCCAACACACCTTGCGCAGTTACAATTTATATAATCATACACAGTGCTCCGAGAAAAAAAAAAAACAGCTATTGGCATATTATAAAATTTATTTATCAATTTTACTTTTTTTAAAAAATATTATCGTGTATGGCCTCAGAGAAGGAAAAATGGCTTGTAAAATTTGCAAATTTTAATGATTTTTTGTTTTTGTTTGTTATTTATGTTTTCATTTGGAAAACATATAATTGAAGTCATGTAGTTAAATACTATGCAGTTCATGGCTCCACTGTATTTTATAATGTATGCTTTAGCTGAGCATAGAAGGTTCATTTTTATCAATGCTTCATAAATCTTAATATATCTACTTGCAAATTTTAGAGAATAATACTGGTATCTTTCAACTTGTTATTCTTAAAATTTATATCAAATAAAAGTCTTGAAGGTTGACTTTTCCAATCAAAATCATCCACTAAGTTACCATGTAACAACAAAAGTTACCAAGGCTTGTTTGTTTTTGTTCAGAACATAATCTATGCAGACAAGTTATGAGAAGTTAATTCTTATATAATGAAATCATAGCTATAATAAATTTCTACTATTACAATCAGGAAAAGTTGGCTCTTCATTAGAAAGTCATTTTTTTCTATAGTTTCCAATAAGCAACTGATTTTCAATTATCATGAATATTAGAAATCAGTAGTTAATTGTAGTTAAATTGAAAAAATAATTGTTTAGTGCAATATGGCTATTATTGACAAAAAAAAAGTAATTAAGATCATTACCTTCCATAGGTTTAGCGCATTAATAGAATAGCAGAACCTAGAACTCATGAGCTACGATTGCAACCGGGTCTATCACTTCTAGAATTCAGATTTCTTACATATTCCTGAGTAATAAATATATAATTACTATTATTAAGGTCATTACACTTAAATTCTCAGCTCGATTGCCTTTTTTACTGCTATTTATTTTTCTGAAATAATGTTGATAACAAAAGAATTCAGAATTCTATTTTTTCTAATAAGTTTGGCAATGGATTTTTTATTATTATCTGTATACTGGATTTCAATTTATTTCCATTATAAAACATATTCTCCTAATTATAATTATAAGTAGTTTCAAGTTTTACAAGCTGGAATGAACATCTAATATGTTTCAATAGAAGCACATATCACCTTATCTTGAAAGACTAGTTTAGAAACCAACATTATTTGTCATCATTATTGTTAATGAATCCATCCTAAATTACAAACAAAAAACAATAGGCATTATATGATTTTACTATAATAGCAACATAACTTAAGAGTAAGAAATTGTAGACTGGGTTATTTTTTATTAGTGAACTAACTTAGCACATGATTGTAGAAATAACATATTCCAACTTGCTTATATTTCAGATTGAGTACTAGTTATCATAGTAAAAATTATTATTTTTAATATAAGAAGATATCAATTAAAATAAGTAATGTTACCACATCAAACAAATAATAAATAAAACAAGAGATAGAAAACTATTTTATTTTATTTAAAATGCAAGTCCTTTCCATATTTCAACAGTAAAGGTATTAATAAGAAGCACCCATAATTAAGTACTTATTTCAATTTCATAAGAAAAATCATATTTTTTTACCTTTACAAACACAGTAAAAACATTCTGAATTTAAAACAGTTCACACACACACAAAAATGATTGTAAAAAAAAAAGCCATTAAAAATGTATTTGTAAAATCTTCCTTCATTAAAATTAGTTTCTTCAAACTATTTATGGAAATTTCTTTATTTTTTACCTTATGACCACCTAGCCTGTGCCCGACGGAAACAGGTTTCCCTTCTTTGCCATCTGATTCGTAATTTTTCAGCTTAGCCAATGCTTCAGTTAAATGAGCATCCAGCTTTTCACTACGTTGTTGCTCTTTAGCTAAATCGTATTCTACATCTTCTAAACGATTTTTAATTTCTGCAAGCTCTGTTTCTACAGCATTATATTTGTCTTGAAGATCTGTAAACTAAATTTAAAAGTTATTAAAAATTACAACATATATATAAAAATAAAAAAAGACACAAGATTTTTTTACTGATTTCAATAAGTGCTTTTGTATACGAATGCTGTCACTAAAGGTTCTTTCTGATAGCAGTGTTTGTATACAAAAGTATTTTGAATTTTTTGTATTACTGAAATCAGTAAAAAGAAAAAAGCCTTCCATCGTTTTCAGATTTTTCTTAGTGCAGTCAATTCTATATATATAAATTTTTATACATATGCAAGTTTTAATAATAAAATCAAAAGCAAACCTCAAATAATTGTGTAAATATTCAAAGTTGATTGTTCATAAATGCATTTTATATCCGGCAATTTTTACCACTGATAGAAATTCTTTTTGTTTCTTTTCTGTATATATTAATCTTAAAAAGAAAACTTAATGATTTTATCTCAAACATTTTTCCAAAAAGCACACACATTATAATATGTAAATTTTATCAATTTGTAATCATTGCAATACATTTTCTATTTAGATTGTCTGCCTTCCTTAAAATAGTCTTGATGTATATATATAAGTCTATATCTATTTCTAATATCTCCTACAGTTTTTTTCTTCAAAATCTTTAGTTTCCTTTCTTACATCATTTTTTTTCAATTTTTCCTAAGTTTCCAATTTAGTTCTCTATCATAACTGCTCATTACAAAGCCCCAGTCTTTTACATATTCACAACTCTACTCACATAGCATCAAGTCTAAAAATGCACATTTTTGATTAGTCATTGTGTGAATTTGTAATTTCAACTTTTATCTTTTTGGATTGTCTGATGTTTATATGACATTTCTTTATTTTCTTTCTATTTAATATTGCTACCATATATGTATATATTTTTTTCTTAGATGCAAGTAAAATATTTTACCCTTACATAAATTTATTTTTTATATGACAGTTCTTAATATACTTATCAGCCCTTATTATAACTGTGTTATAAATATTTTAACAATTAGTTTTCTGAACCTGTTTCTTTAATTTGTCCTTTTAAAAACTGCCATTATATTTGATTTGATATTTTCAGTCTGATATACAACATATTATTCAATAAAGAAATCTCTATTTCAATATCTATTCTTCCCTATAATAATAAATCACATTTTGAAAAATATCTTTTATTCTATAAATAAAGCAGAATTATTTTTATAACACTTGATAATCTTTGAATAAGTTAATCTTCTTGGGGACTTCAATTAATTTTTTATCCCCTCCATAATATATTAATAAAATTACTAAGTTTTAATTAAAAAATAGCAGTAATTAATAGTTTAAGTAAGTGCGTGAAGTATTTTAACATCCACATTTATCAAATGCCATTTCACAGAATCCTAGCCGAATATCTATTAATAATAATAAAAACCCTAAAATAAAGGCAGTTTTTCACAATTTCATAAAAAATCCAAAATTTAATTACATAAATATAACTACTTCAAATGAGAATTATTATTCATAATCTAATTAATTTTACTTACTTCTGACTACAATTTTATATTTTACTGTTTCAGTTTGGGTTTTCTTGATTAAAAAATATTCTAGTTAGCTTAAAATTCATTAAAAATATTCTCAAGTACCATTTTTCATTTTCTGATTTTTAAATATATAAAAATGTATTTAATTTTAAACATTAAATTAAATTTTTTTATTAAGATCATTGTTGCAATGCTAAAAATCAGAATATGTCAAATGTCTTTCATGAGAACAATCTCCTTCCATGAAAGAATTAAAGAGGAGTTGATACCTTTAGAGATGTGGCGTGGTGCTTTTCATGGAGCTGAGTCACAAGACACTGCAGACGGCCATTTTCCGCCTGCAATTCAATGTTAGCTTCTTTGACAGCTTCATCAAGATTGAGTGGTTCATCTAAAAGATACGATTAAAATACTGAGAAAAACCCATTTCATAAAATGAAAATAATGAATTATAATATAAATGAAATGTTGACTGACTCGTTTGATTACACAGCTAGATATTTTAAGATTAAATGTTATTTAATTGTTCAATATAATAAGAAACAAAACTTTTTTTTTTTTAAAAAATAGTTTATAATTTTGTTAGTTTATTTAATTTTTTATTTGCTGTTTTTTCTGGTGTGACATATTTGATAATTTTGTCAACATACAATATTGATAATGAAGTTAGTCTGACAATATTGTATTTACATCTGCTGTGCATTCAGATAGATAAAAAAAAAAAATCACTAAAGCTGTTAAATCTCTAGAAAATTCTAGATAGTTTTTTTTAGAAAATAAACAGAAGATATTACTTCAAAAGAATAATGCTGAAATAAACCAAAGTGGTTATTGATTCCATTATACATGCTTATATGAAAAGATTAATTTTTGAGAATATCATGATAGTCACTACAGTTTTTAAAAAACAATCATCATTTTTATGCTTAGAATGAAAAATTGAGTCCATATCTCAACAAAAATTCCATCATACTATAGTATATTTAATATACTCTTTATAACAGCAACTTGAAACCAGATAATAGAAATTTACAACTTTTCTAGCAGGCCAAAAAAGAGAATGCTTGGAATAAGAAATTTTGTGAATTCCACAAATAAATGAGTAACATAATTATAAAAAAATGCCATATATGCTCATTTTTCAGGATTTTTTATTCACCCCTAGCTAGTATGTTTGACTTCAATATAGTAATGCTTGTGATGATTGATTGATAAAAACAATATATAAAAAGATTCACTTTCTGAATTATGCACTGCAAAATTATACTTATGGAAAATGTACTGATGGCTGATAAAAAATACTTTTATTAATGAATATAATCCCAAATGTGAATTTCAATTTAAATTAGCTAACAGGCCTTTTAAATACAATTGCCCAATAGGAATGTATTAACAAATGAATAAAGCTAATGTAGCTATAGCTTATATCATGTTGCCCAAAAATTAGTCTTAATATAAGGTATTATAATTGTTAATTAACATCAAAAAATATAGTTTAGGTTGATTATTATCTTAAATTTGACAATCTCAGTAGTAATTACAGTGGCTACGGAATTTTTAATCATAGTGGGGACACTACAATAATTTTCTTAACTTATTGCTTTCTAACTAAAAAATCTTAAAAAAAAAAGAACAGCTTCTTGCATGTTATTACAGAAACATTAGGCAAAACAGATTACCTATTGATAATAATGTTAAAATTTTTTTTGACACTAATAAGATGGCAAAAATTTATTTATCTTTAATGAGACCTTTACTGATAAATGTAAATAAATTTTGTGACCTAATTATCCAAAATAAATATATTTTTCTCAATATTGCAAGCACATCAAACAAATTAAACAATGACTGATAGTCACAAAACTTATACATCACTAAACATCACATGATCACCATTTCACATTACACTAAAATATGAGATTTCCTACTGAGCATTTGATGCTAAGTAATTACCAGGAGATATAAGTTGAATATCTCCCTTTGATGTCAATATCAAAAATATCTATAAGTCCCATTCCACAAAAAGTATAGAGTATATTCTTCTGCCTTTCTTATTAATGTGAATTCATCGTCCAATCTTGATAAAAATATATTATAAATATTCCATTTAATTTTGTTATGAATTGGATTAAGCAAAATGGCTAAATAAATTTTAATTTTTTTTTTAAGCACCAAGCTTCATCTTATGAATTGTTATACATTCATTTTAAACGATAATTTAGTTATCTGGACACTCTCATAAGCTGAAAGATTCCTAGATAAAACCTTAATTTGCCATTTCTAGTGTTCCAATGTCACACAATTTCCCAAGCAACTAACTATTTGATTATTTTTAAAATTGTTCTAAAATTTAATTTTATCATTTTTTTACAAAAAAAAAATTTAAACTAATTTAGATCTAATTTAAGACTCAGATATCCATTATCTAGTATTACAAATTTATCATTTATCTTTGAAATGAAGATATTTCTTAAAACTTGATTTTTCAACTTAGTACAAATTATTTATTTTCTATATAACTTTTTGTCTTGATGAAAAGATCAAATTTACACTACATATTGTTTGATTACAACACCATCAAATCATGACATTTAATTGATCAATTTATATGTTTCTGAATTATATATCTTTTTTCCATAATTGCAAAAATTATTATCATAGTTGCTATTTGTTTGAACATAATCCATTAATTCTTTCTATTTCTAATACCTTTCCTTTCTCTTACTAAATATTTCTATTCAGCTTTATTTCTTACTGTTCAATTTTTTTTTTTTTATACAATTTCCAATTGAGGATCTTTTTTTTTGTCCTCCTCTTAATAGTTCAATTCATACATTATATACTGATACAATTATAATTAAATGACATTTTTTATAAATAAAATAATTTTTCTTTCTTTTGAGAAAGCAAATTATTTAGACAATAATAATTTTACTATAATAAAGTTATCCAATAAAATTTAATTAAAATACTTAATACAAGTTTTATCATAAGCTAGTAGAATTGTCACAAATACAATAAACATGAGCTGTTTAAATCTCTTCAAATTCTCCCATATGATATTACTAGTTAAATCCTATGTCTTCAGAAAATTTTTATGGGGGAAAAAACTACTCACTTAACTATAATAGAGATTGAAATCTAATTTATTTTCAATAAAATTAAATACATTATAATTTGAAAAATTATAAATATTATATAATTAATAATATCTTTCTTTTTTCAAAACGTTCACTGAATCAAATGAAAAATTGGAAGCACAAAAAACCTCTTTAGACTACAGTAAAGTTAGGATATGATTTCGAAAAAAACCCTTCACACTTTGGGTGATAGCAGTAAACTAATCTCAAAATCATATTATATTTTTCCTTCTTATTTTTAGAATAAAAAATTACTTATACAATTTCTGTAACTAGTTTCAATATGCAATTAGCATTCAAAAATAACACTGAAAGTTATTTAAGTTATAAAAAATTTAAAAACAATTACAATCATATGATGAGATTTATATAAAATAAAGAATGTGCTAATAGCTCTAAACAAGCTTATTTTACTATTATTATTATTTTTTAAAAATAAATGCCACAATAAATGCATTCAAAATCTTTATCTAGGATTGCCCCATCCCCAGACCGGTGGTTTCGAGCAATGGTTCTCGTCATTGAGGAGCTAGGACATCAGATTCAAAAGCCCAGCATTTATCTAATACTTAACTATTAAATAGAAGATCTGAAATTTTCAGACATCTATATGTCTTCAAATCTAGCTCTCCAACTGAAATAGCCATATAGGACTGAAATTAATCCAGATACATCATATATTATATAGCTTGTATTTACAAACATGTAAAATAAAGAGCATGGTAGTAGCTCTATTTTTTTCATAATAAATGCCTTAAGAGAACGCATTCAAAATCTTTATCTAGGATTGTCCCCATCCCGAGACCAGTTTAGAGTTATGGTTCTCGTCAGCCTAAGCTTGAAACTGGTTTGGGGATGGGAATAATCCTAGATAAAGATTTCAAATGTGTTCTTTTATGGCATTTATCATAAAAAAAAAAAAAAAAACTTGTTTAGAGCTATTAGCACACTCTTTATTTTACATATTTGTAAATATAAGCTATATAAGTCATGTGATGCATGACTTGATTTTATTAATATAATAATTTGGCTATTGAGACTTTGGCTATATTAGATTGCTAAGGCTATTAATATATAGTTTATTTGAATTTAAGTCCATATGGCTATTTCAATTGGAGAGCTGGATTTGAAGATATATAGATGTCGAAAATTTCAGATCATCTAATAATTAAATATTAGATAAATGTTGGGCTTGAGTTGGTATTTTAAATCTGATGTCCTCACTGGTGAAAGGCATAGTTCGAAACCGGTCTGGGGATGGGAACAATTCTAGATAAAGAATTTGAATGTGTTCTTTTGTGGCACTTATCATAAAAAAAAAAGTTTGTTTAGAGCTATTAACACACTCTTTATTTTACATACTTGTAAATACAAGCTATATAAGTCATATGATGTATGACTTGATTTTATTAATAATATATATAAAAATCAATAAATATACCATTTGAATGTATATGTAAATATTGGAAGATGATAAACTTTTCAGAAAGCTGTTAATATCAATGCACCTTTTCATTAGATCATCAAGTAAATGTAAAACTATTAATTAGGTTTGTACTGAAGTTCTATGTTTACATATAATTCTGATTTGGAGTTCACCCAAAATTATATTATTTATTAAATTTGACATCCTTATAAATTCCAACTAAAAAGATGGAAACAATTTTACGTTTTGCATTGCAATCTAATAAAGGAATGCATTGACATTACCACATTCTAGAAAGTTTATCATTTTTACTGTTTTTATATATATAAAAACTGTAATATTATCATCTCTATAAAAATCTTCCTAATGTCTTTCTATCTATATATAAGCATAATCTATATATTTAAAAATTAAGTGATATATTCCTTTTATGATTTCAATAAAACTTTTTATTCCCACTATGCACAATATTTCTGCCAAATCTTATTGATTATCTGCAGTCTTTTTAGAGTACACTTAATTTTACCACCAAGTTAATTGAAATTGGTGAAATGTAATTAATAATGATTTGAGAATTTAATTAAAAAATAAGTTAATTCAAGATGGATAATACAGCTTGGTGAAACAACAATTATATGTAATAAGGAATAAAATTTTGCAATTAAAAAAAAAAAAAAAAGCATAGAATTTTAATATATAGTTTAATTACATATATAATCTAAACAATAGTACCTTTGGCTATATTATTAATTTAAGTCATCTGCACAAGATCTTATCAAAAAAAGAACAAAATAATTATATTTTATTGAAGATCAACTACTTCATAACAAATGATTTTTCAATCACACTTATACTTTTCATCTCAGTATAAGTTATTCTTCCTCCTCCAATACTTCACAATAAATTGAAAAATACAATATTGCTAAATAAAATTTTAAAACAAATTTTTATGACATTTTGTTTGTAAGATCCCCACAAACAGAAAACATAATGTTATAGAGTTGAGTGAAAATATTATTTTGAGGTACAAAAAGTAATACGTTACTATATGTTTACAAGTGAGACCTCCATTATGGATTATGAGGAATTTAATGTATCACAACTCTAGAATAAGAATCCATAGCATTTCCTGAAATTTTCTTCTTGGTATTCTAAATTGTAGAAGTAATAACTGGTTTGAAAATAATTTTATTGAATCTGTTCTCCAAAATAGTAAATTAAATATTTGTGGATCACAATCATTGTATGCTTGAGAATAACAAAGAAATAAACCAATTCACTCCAACTATTTTTTTTATAGCCAATATAAAAAAAGTTTGGGGGAAGGGGGGGGGGAATCAATAATTACTATACATTCGAATAAATAAAAACTCATTAGCTAGTATTCGTAATAATTGTTTGAAATTAAATAGAAACATTAAATAAATAAAAATATATTTATGAAAATAAATATAAAAAATTAAAGTGATAAAGCAGACTAATATATTTCTTTACATAATCAGCAATGATATTTACTATTTATTGAATCAATCAATCTCTAAAAATATAAAATATAGCTTTACTTCTCACTATATGTAAAATATATAATTGTTAATTAGAGAAGATATTAATTAGTATTAAATTTTATCGGCTTAACGTTTTCGAGGATCCATGCCTCATATTCATAGCAGTTAGAACTCCACCTAATTCTAATAGATTGCTTAACAACTCTAAAGACCACATTGATCGATCGTTCACCCCACCCGTGGTGTACTCTACTGCCTGCCCTCGGGCTGGATGCCGTGCTATATATTATGGTGAAACGAAAGCTACAATCAATACTAGACTGGGCCAACATATTTACACATTTAACAGAGCTCAGAAAAACAGCAACACGTCCTCTGTATTCTTGGAGCATGCTAAACAATCTGGACACAACTTCACACCCGCCAATCCCATAATATTGTGCTCAGAATCAAATGATCACAAAAGAAAATAAAGGAGGCATTTTACATCAATGGAAACATCCAAGCTATTAATAGAAAGGATACTTGCTTCGAGATCTCGAAGAAATGGGCTACGTAATACTAGCTTATTTGAATATTTGTATTTGCATATTTTATTATACATTTTATGAAGGCTATGAATATGAGGCATGGATCCTCGAAAAAGTTAAGCCGATAAACTTTAATACTAATTAATATCTTCTCTAATTAACAATTATAAAAATATGAAAGTTTTGAATGATAATATACTTTTATAGATATATTTACACATTCCTTTATATAGAAAATGGCATACTTTTTTTAAAAATCTTGTACAATCCATGATCCAACAAGGATAGAAGTAATCTCAATATCATTGTCATTTGTAAATTGTATTTATTATTACAATTTTTTTACATTTAGTAAGTTTAACTTTAATCTTATTTTTTTTTAATTATTAAGCATATAATGTATTTTAATGTTTAAAATTATATATACATTTAAAGATAATTATATATTGTAATCTTCTAAAGGGCAACCAAGTAGCCATGAAGTAAAGTATAGGTCTAAATCAGTAAAAGAATACTAATGCATTAAATAAACACATATAACATAGGTAAGTCCTCTTATAGGCTAAGTGCACAATAACTTCATAAGTTCTATCATAAGCTAATCACACAGGAATTAATATATTATTTTACAAGATGTGGATAAAACAATGGTTGATTGATAATTCATTGTTATATTCTACAAGCAATAATAATGAATAGTAATAATAATCTCAGGTTCTTAAGTATTAAATAATTCAGTTGTAAAGTATACTAACTTTGCTAAAATAATAAGATAATTTAGGTACTTTTAACTAAATAGGAGTGATAATAGTAATGAGACTTATTTTCTTAACAACTTACCAACACTTTCTTCCTTTAAAATGAAATATAGATTTATCTAAAGATGGATTTAAATATAATATTGGCTAGCAAAAATTAACTCTTATTTTGGTTCTTATATCACTGGCTAAATAAATTCCAAGTTTTCTTAAAATTTAAAATAACTCTAATAATAGCAAAGCTAAAGTGATGCAGTAGATAAAAGGGCTTTTTGTTGACCCAAACACATCATCAAGTAATCTAACAACAAGAGCATCAATAAAGTAATTATATAAATTTAGTTGATATAATGGATTACATGAATTGTATCAATGTGGCTATTCTGAAATAATATGTAACACACTTTGAACACTTACTATTTAAATGGATTTTCTGACATATGGATGTGACAAATGCCAATGGACACAAAAATATAAATAAAGAATAAAATAATTATTTATTATAAAGACTAAGTATATTTTCTTTTAGTTTACAATTTAACAAAAAAATAAATTATTTACTGTTACTATTTCGATAAAAATAAATTAAAGCAATCTTTACATCAATTAATACATAAGTTAGATATAATGCACATATAATATACCACATCTATAATATAATTTTGGTTATATAAATAAATATATAAAGAGAGCCTCCTACAGTTCGAATTTAATTAGTGATACATATTAACGTTAATTAGCACATCTGAATGTACTACTAATAAAATTGTACCTAGTAGTATAAGAAGATATATTTAAACAGGCAAAACTTTCCATACAGTAGTGCCACTCAGTGCAAGCCAGAGTAATCAATGAATACCAGAAGGCTTATGCATAAAATCCCTATCTAGTGCCTACTCATCCAATATCCCCAGACTAATCTAATAACAGTTTAATAACAGTTATGAGCAAGCATAAGAAATGGTGATCATGTGATGTTTGGTGGTTTAAGATATATTTACATTGAAATCAGTGTACAATTTCTTAATATATAATTAATAATGATATAATATACAGAAGTACATTGTATTAGTCATAGATAAATGAAAAAAGATGAAAACAGAGAAATACAATCTTAATATTTTACTCAACACAAAGTCATTTGAAAATATATAATAAGGAGTAGGGGAAAATAATCACACAAACGCCCTTTATAGTACACAAATTGAAATCCCTAAATATTTATGGGTGAAGGTAATGTGAAAACAAACCTACACTTAAGTGGGCAGAGCAATACTGGCTCGATGCTACATGTATTGTAAGTGTCCCATTAGTATCTACAGCTAACACAAAGAAAGATCTAACAAATAATATCTAAGTAAAATGAGGAATCATCAACATAATTGCCACAATAAATACATGACTACAAGAGGAAATACAGTAATGAAAAGAAAAGCATAGAGCTAACAATTACATGACAAATCTTAAACTATATTTATTCATATTTATAATGCATATAGCAAAAGTATAATCAAAAAACCAATACAAACATATACATGAAAGATAAATAAATAATAGAAATTATACACCAATCCAAGGCAAAATATGTAATATATATTAAAATTAAAAATAATCAATTTAAAACTAAATTGAAATAGACAACTCACTATAAATAAAAATATTATTTAATATATCAATCCGGTTTTCATTCCTTAATGGAACTTTTCAAGATGTCTATAAATGTTCAATATATGCCCATTCTCATGGATAAATAGCAATTATATGTATGTGTGAGATAGTAGAAAACTGTTATGTATTGTATCAGGGGAGAGTTGCTTTAATTATTTTTTAAACAAATATTTAATTGTACATAGGTATTTTGAATATTTTAATAAAAAATACAATTTAAATTTATTTTATATTTTTACATGATAACTGGCTTAAATAGTTGTAAATAATTGGTATTATTATTGGAAGTTTTCATCAAAGAATAATGACAGCATTTGTCTAAGAATGTAGAGTACAGTAAAGCCATAATCTATGCTATATACTGCTCCACGAGCCCTCATATACAAACATATATAGCAAATTATATTTTACATTTTGTTGATAAAATATTATTTAGATTAAAATACATATTGCTTACTGAACTGCAAATGTAAGGGCTTTAGAACACTCACATGTTTATAACACAAATACTTTTCTATATGCATAATATACATGTAAATTATAGTATAATCAAAAAATTTAAGATATGATAATAATAGATATTAATAATAAATTGAGGAGACTCATTTACTGAGTGTTCACTCATGCAAGAAAAAAAAAACTGTGTGTATGTATTTATATTTTTTAAAATAAAGTAAATGGCAAAATATCCAATATTCATCACTATTAGTCTATGTGCTTTTTTGAGTAGCTTTTTTCTTTATAGAAACATAATGGTGATCTTATTATCATGAAATTAGGAACTCTGTAATTGATTTAATCTTTTGAAGATAATATCAAGTTTTAGTATGTTCTAAAAAGTTTAAAACTTTTAGCATTACTCTTAGAAAATATTTTATTATGCAAAATACTGCACATCAAATTTGGAATAGATAATAAAAAAAATAAAATGTATGTGCTTTTAACATAAACTCAAGAAATTTTATTAATAAACATATCATGTATATAAAATTTATTTACAAATTTTACTTTTTTTTTCTTTCAAACACAATCATATAGTCTCAAAGGAAAAAAGGCTGTCTGAATATTACAAAATTCCAAATTTAAATAGATTTGTTTATTTATTTCCATTTTCTTTTTTTACACTTTTTTTATTTGGATAATGAATAAATGAAGTCATGTATTAGATATAGTACACAGAAATTTAGCCAAAACTTAGACAATGATTTATAATAACCAAAAAAGCAAGTCATATATAAAGTGACATTACTTTTATAAGCTTGTATTGACAAAAATGTAATACAGAGAGCATACCAATAGCTCAAACAAGCTCTTAATTGATAAGTGTGGTATGAGAAAATATTTAAAATCTCTATCCAGAACCTTCCCATAAGCTCAAAACCAGTTGGTCTGGAGATGGGAAGGTTCTGGATAGGCATTTTAAATATTTTCTCATACTGCACTTATCTATTAAGAGTTTGTTTGAGCTATTGGTACACTCTCTGTATTACAAGGATTTATATAATAAAGTTCTATTCACAATAGTTTATTATCAATAATCATTCTGGTTATACATGAAAGTCTAAAACCAAAATATATAAAATGATTACAGTTGACATTCAACTATTACAGAATCTATAAATTTTAGCTGAATTTAGCTTAAATAATGCCTTTCAATAGAAAATTCAACTTTGTCTAGAAGTCAGCCTGACTATTCAGTAGATGACAGATGGAAATGCTTAATATCTCCTATTTTTGTCATTGAGAACGTTTGGATATGTATCTAGTCACTTATGCAAGTTGGCTTAGATTTAAAACATCAAGGATTTTTTTTGTTTTTGATATTAGACTGGTAATTCCAAAACAAAAAGAAAAGTATTAGAATATATAAAGAAACCAGGTACACTAGATTCATTGACAAAAGTTATAAACTAAAAACTAGTCTGGGATATTACAACACTGGATCAAGGATTTATAAAGCATTATCATCTGTCAAACATTATTTGGTCAAGCTTATACTAGATGGCATAACTGAAGTCGAATAAAGTGTTATCAGAAAGAAAAAGAATGGACAGAATGTAAGTAATAATCAAAGGGTAGCTAATTTAGATATAAATGTAGACGTGGAGAGGGAATGGGTCTATAAAATTAATAGTAAGCAAGTTAAATATAAATGTAATGGAGAAGAAAGAGTCAAAAGAATTTATAAGAGTTAAGAAAAAAGAAATTATTAAAATTGGGTATTTGAATATGCAAGGTGGTGGAGGTAGGAGACCAGAAAAGTGGCTGGAATTAAACAAAGCAATTAAAAATGAAGAGCTTGAGGTATTAGCAGTAGTAGAAACACATCTAAGAGAAGAAGAACCTATTCTGGAAGCCTTTGTATGGCAGAATATAAATAGGAAAAAAAAAAAAAGGGGGGGGGGTATAGGAGTTATGTCAAAAAAAATATTTAAATACTTTAAATGTCAAAAACATTTGTGGTTCGAGATAAAAGTTAAGAAGACAAGAATGGATAGTAGCTATAGTGTATATAGCTACTGGTGATAATCAAATTATAATGGAGTGGAATTGTAGCGTATATGAATGCTTAGTGAAGGATATACAGAGTTTCAAAGAAAAAGGGAAGAGCATAATGGTTATAGGGGGTATGAATGGGCATATTGAAGAAATTGATAATGTAAATAATAAGAATGGACAGCTTTTGAAGAAGTTTTGTCAGAGAGTGAATTTAACCATTGGGAATTTATCAAATGTTTATGAGGGAAAATACACATGGTCTAAAAATAATATATTTTACACAATAGATTATGTATTAGTAGAGAAAGAGGGAATGAATAAAATACGGAAAATTAAGGTGTTTGATAATGAAGAGAGAATATATAATAATGATCATAACTTCTTTATAATAGAAATGGTTAGTAATGAGATGAAAAATAGTAATAAAAGTAGAAAGAATAGTGAAAGATGTGGATGGAGAGTGAATGTTAAAAATAAGTTGGGAAGAATATAAAATAAAAGTTGAAGAAACCATGGAAGAGTTGGTTGGGGATTAGTATAAGGACTGGTGTGATGAAGTAGAAAAAGTGGCAAGTAGGGTTTTAGGTGAGAATAAGAATAAAAGTAATAAGAAAGTGAGAGGTAGTAAAAGTGTAAAAGAGAGGAAAAAAGTATGCAGAGAATATAAGTCTGCTATTAAGAACAAAGAAAGTGAAAAAGATGTTAATACTAAATGGGAAAAGTACTTAGAAAAAAATAAGTTGGCTAAAATAGATTATTATATAGAGAGAATGAAATTGAATAGTAAACTGCTGGTAGATATTAATAAAAGTAGAAGAGATGGGAGTAAAAAATTTTAGAAGTACTTTAAAAGAAGGAATATAGGGGAGAGAGAATTAGTATTACTAGATAATGAAAAAAGAATTAGCAATAGTCTTAAACAAGTATGTAATGGATATAGAAAAGATGTTAGATGTGAAGGACACAGTGATAGTAAACATGAGAGCATATAGTAATGAGAATATACGATTTACAGAAAATGAACTGAATGAGACAAGTAAGAGGCAAGAGGTTTGGATAGATGGGCAGCAGAGATGGTTATGAATTTAGGGCAGAAAAAAAAATTAAAACTATTATCATGTTTTAATAAGATGGCACAGAAGAATTTCCAGGTAATTGGAGTAATACAAGAGTAAGGCTATTATTTAAAGGGAAGGGTAAGGATCACCAATTACCTTACAGCAAGTTCCTCCAATGGACATAATTTACATTACAATAAATAGAATTATTAAAATACATAGGATAATTGGTCATGTGATTGTGTAAAAAGAAACATCTTGAAAAGATTCCATTAAGGAATGAAAGCCGAATTGATGTATTAAATATTTTTATTCATAGTGAGGTTTACATTTCAATTTTATTTTAAATTGATTATTTTTAATTTTATATGTAGAAGGCAATATTATGGACAAATTTTAACACTGAAATTTGTATGTTAAAATAGTGATTCTATTCTTATAGATGTTTATAAAACATACATAAATCACCCGCTAGCGATCTCTTAAAATATTATAAGCATGAATACAATCATTTATGTACATCATCTTTAAATACATGGTTATATCTGTTAGATATATCCAAATGAAGAATAAAATAAAATAAGACTGACAAATATTGAACACACACAACAGTTCAAAAATTATAACAGTAAAATATAAGACAAAAAAAGATATTAAATAGTCTTCTCATTTTCTTCCGAATAAAATGACTTCCCTAATTGAAAGTTTGATCTTTTTAACGACCATTTGTCCTGCTTTTTATTAAAGAACTCATTTCAAGAATGATCACATATATATATTCTCACTAGGAGATTCGAGATTTTCCATAATAATATGATCAAATATCCAATAAAAAAATAATTATTTGTCCACAATGTTGTTATTGATATATACTTAATATAATAATCAATCTAAATAAAATAGAAACAAAAAAACTAATTATAATTACAATTATTTAATTATCAATCTGTCTTTCATCTCTTATTGAGACCTTTTCAAGATATAAAGTTTTATACATCACATGGGCTGCAGAAAAGAGTTTGCTATTAACTGAAAGGAGACCCTTTGATTCCTCTTGGAGGCCTTAAAGGAACCAAGCAGGGCAAATTCCTAATGTCCACTCCATACGTTCTTGTCGTTGCAGCTGTTATTACTATGTGATTATTCATATAGTATACGAACATGGATGGGCTGCTCACCAACACGCATTAGCCAGCGTGGTGAGTTTATTGGCTTTTTACCTCTGAGTTTAAGATCAAGAAACACCATGGTCGTTCTTCTCAGTGCCTGATAAGGCAGAATGAATGTTTGTGTAAATGATAAATATTTTTCCAATACATATATACAATTATGACAGACAAAAATAAAGCATGGCCCTTATCCCCAGGAGGCTGTAAAGTCACCAACAAAGGCAGCGGTTGGTGGCCGAAGGCGGAGGGTGCTAAGAATCCCCTGATTGCAGACCCAGGCTGCCATTTGATGAAGACTTTTTATTTAGGTACTTACAACTGCAGATCACTTTCAAGAAAAGGAAGATTGCAAGAATTAGAAGAAGAACTGTCTTATATTAAATGGGACATTATTGGACTTTGTGAAGTTAGAAGAAAAAAAGAAGAAACAATTGATTTAAAAAGTGGACATATACTCTATTATAAAGGCACACGTATTGGAAATACAAGTGGAGTAGGATTCATTATAAATAAAAAGTGGAAGAACAATATTGTGGAGATTGATGGTGTATCAGACAGAGTGGCAAGATTAGTTATACAACTTAATCGCAGATACCAAATGCAGATAATTCAGGTTTATGCCCCAACAAGTTCTCATAGTAATGAAGTAGTAGAAGATTTTTATATGGATGTACAAAAGGCTTTTGATCAGAGTAAACAACCTTTTAAAATTGTTATGGGAGACTTTAATGCTAGAATTGGTAGACAAATGAAAGATGAAATTGCTGTAGGTAATTTTGGTTATGGTAATAGAAATGAGAGAGGACATAGACTTGTGGAGTTTGCAGAAAAAGAAAAACTTTATATTATGAATTCATTTTTTGAGAAAAATGTTAAAAGGAAATGGACATGGAAGCATCCAAATGAAGGTACAGCAGAATTGGATTATATTTTGACTAACAGAAAATACATATTTCAAGATTGTAATGTTCTTAATAAATTTAACACAGGAAGTGATCATCAATTAGTAAGGTGTAAGTTACGTGTTAATGTAAAACTAGAAAGACAAAAATTATTAAGAAAAACAACAGTTACAGTTGATATTCCTAATCTTCAGAAACATTCTAATGAATTTAAATTAGAACTTACAAATAGGCTTCTAGTGTTAGGAGATTTTGAACATGATACAGATTTGAATGAAATTAATATGAAAATAACTGATACACTTTTAAAAACTGCAACAAACATAGCTGGTAGAAAAAAGCAGCAATTGACTAATAAAATTTCTACTGAGACTAGAGAATTTATAAAGAAAAGAAGGAATATGAAGATATACAAAAATGATGTATTAAAAAGAATTGAATATCTCGAATTTTGTAAAATGGTACGGATAAGAGTTGAAAATGATATAAGAAAGTATAACTGTGAAATAGCAAGGAAAGCTGTAGAAGAAAATAAAAGTCTCAAAAATGTTAAACAACATTTTGGTATTGGTAGGAAATTTATATCTGCATTAAGAAAAAAAAGATGGAATTATTACTAAAAAGAGAGATGACATCATGAAATTGGTAGAGGATTTTTATCAAGAATTATATAGTAATAAAGAACAAGTACCTCCTATATCTATTACATCTTCCGAATTGCCCAGAATTTTAAATGAAGAAATGAGACATGCAATTAAGTATACGAAGAAAGGAAAGGCTCCAGGAAATGATGGAATTATAATTGATATATTAAAAGAAGCAGGTGAAGAAATAGAAACAATTTTAGCAAAGTTATATACCAAATGTCTAAATGATAAAGATGCACCGGAAGATTGGAAGAATGCAGTAATAATATTAATATTTAAAAAAGGTGATAAAGAAGATATTAGAAATTACAGACCTATCAGCCTTTTATCAGTTTTATATAAAATTTTTACCAAGATAATTACAACTCATCTACAGAGAACTTTGGATTTCCACCAACCAAGAGAACAAGCTGGATTTAAAAGTGGTTTTAGTACAATAGATCATATCCAGGTATTGAGAGAAGTCATAGAAAGGACAAATGAATATGAGTTGTCATTATGTTTTGGATTTGTAGATTATGAAAAGGCATTCGATTCTATACACATTTCTTCAGTGATTAAAGCATTGGATCATCAAGGTATAGATCCAGGATATTGTCATATTTTAAAGAATATTTATAAAAATGCAACAGCAACAATTAGATTACATAATGATACTGGAAAAATCAACATTGAGAAAGGTGTAAGACAAGATGACTCCATATCTCCAAAACTCTTTATAGCAGTGCTGCAAGAAGTATTTTGTGGATTAAAATGGGAAACTAAAGGAGTGAAAGTAAATGGAGAGTATTTAAGTCATTTAGATTTCGCAGATGATGTAGTTGTTTTTGCAAACAATGCTTCAGAGCTGCAGGAAATGTTGCAGGAGTTAGCAGATGAAAGTAGGACTAAAGATAAATGTTAAAAAGACTAAAGTAATGTTTAATCGATTTGCTCAAAATATGAAAATAAAGATTGATTATGAAGAATTAGAAGAAGTTAACAGTTACAAATACCTTGGTCAGATTATTAATACAGATGGAAACATAATGGAGGAAATTAATCATAGAATTAAACTTGGTTGGAGTGCTTTTGGTAGAAATAACTTGATACTAAAAGGAAATATGCCTATGTGTTTGAAAAGGATGGTTTTTAACAAATGTGTTTTACCAGTTCTTACTTATGGATCTGAGACTTGGACACTTAATAGAAGAGCAATACAGAGACTTCAGACCACTCAAAGGAGTATAGAGAGATGTATGTTGGGAGTAACAAGAAGAGATCGAAAACGCAATGTATGGGTAAGACAACAAATAGGTGTTACTGACCTTATTGAAAAAATTAAAAGATTGAAATGGAGTTGGCTGGACATATTGCTAGAAGAGATGATAATAGATGGGCAATTGAAATTTTATACTGGATTCCAAGAGATTGTAAAAGACCCAGAAAGAGACCACATGTGAGATGGATGGATGAAATAAGAAAATGTGCAGGGGTGTTGTGGAGAAGAGAAGCTAAAGATCGGAGAAGATGGATTAAACTTGGAGAGACCTTCATCCTGCAGTGGATTGATAATGGTTGATGATGATGATGACATCACATGACTTATTAACTACATTTATTCCACCTATCAGACATTATGCATATAAATGTATAAACAAATGATATAAAATAAAATAAAAAGTATATAAAAAATAACAATAACAACTTAAAACTATATAAATACATATACATATATTTTAATATATTTATATAAATAAATATTCAACTCCCCCTCCCCTTTTATAAACACTCAGTCACAATTCAATCCTCACTTTTTTACCATAATTTTTAAATCGTCCAATTATCTAATAATGACCACTTTCCACCTAATCTTGCTGGACTCTTTAACTATATTTATACATCTACCCAAATTTTTCTGAATATATAAAGTTTCAATAACATATTCTTTTTCGATAACCCTTTAACACGCTTTATAACTCTAATATTCTTCTCACACTCCATTTTATGACCAGTATCTAAATAATGTATACATTGTTCTGACCTAATATATTTCCTATTAATCACTCTATCATGCCCCTTCCCTCTATCACTTATCATTCATCCTGTCTGTAATATACATATCTTATTACAGTTCCCTTTTCCGAATCACTGCAAAATCAAAAAAACAACAACATATAGTTCTTTTCTTTTAACGCTCTTTCACTTCACCTTTTTTTTTAATCTATCCATACGCTGATGACCATATCTCAGGAATGCTTTTAGCTTCCATTGTTCCAAAATACTAAATTGAGTAGTTCTTGAAATTCCGATGACCAGTGTCATTAACAGAAATCGCCCGAAGCACCACTTTCAATTCTTTTTATTATTCTTCAGCCTTATATGTTTAATTTGCTTTCATTAAGAAACATGCGCTACTAATGACATTATTTAAATCTATAACTTACAATATTAATTAACAACAAAATTATATAAAACAAAAATAAAGGTAAAACTCTCCATACAGTAGTGCCACCCTGTGTCAAACAGAGTAATCAATGGATGCCAGAAGGCTTATGCATAAAATCCCTATCCAGTGCCTACTCAACCAATATCCCCAGACTAGTTTCTGGCTTGTGGCCATCATCAGTGAGGAGACTTGGATCTGAGAGCACTACACCTAGATCTTAGGATCTAATGCAACCCTCCAGCAGCCACCTTTTAACTCTACTTTACTAAAAAACTGTGAGAATGAAATTGAAAACACAATAATATTTTCAATCCAAGCTCAATAGCTTAATATAGTCATATGGGTCTGAACTCACAATTATGTGCTAGTATAGAGATGGTGATCATGTGATGTTTAGTGGTTTAAAACAAAAATATAAAATACAACTCCGCAGATAACGGCTTCTCTTCATTTTTACATACAAATCTGTTAGTAATTAATTCTACACAACACAATAACATGTGTAATAAATATATATGCATACATTCATGCCTTTAAATGGTTAATGTATTTTACTCACATTCTTTTGTAACAGGGTTCTCGCATCTATCGATTTAATTCATAATAACAATCGCAATAACACTCTTTTGTAATTATTATTGACCTTTACTTCCTTTAGTGTCTGTATTCGAACCCAGCTACTGTTACAATATAAACATATGAGACAACATGTAAAGATAAATTTCCAGCTTTACTGTTGCCATGACAACAGATTGAGATTGTTGATTGCTACTACTATTGTTTAAGTTTGACTACTTTCCTGTATTTATATTAATACCTATCTAGCTTTGAACATTATTAGCTTTACTTACGTATTAATAT
Source organism: Epiperipatus broadwayi (assembly GCA_028023455.1). Taxonomy (NCBI): domain Eukaryota; kingdom Metazoa; phylum Onychophora; class Udeonychophora; order Euonychophora; family Peripatidae; genus Epiperipatus; species Epiperipatus broadwayi. Next base: position 3,914,406 of record JAQFVV010006269.1, read on the forward strand.
ATAAAACAACTTTATCCTGATCACTTTACTACATAGTGCAGATTAACTAGAAAAGCTAACCATATCTTACAAAAAATGTATAAATACAAAATCTAATTAAAATATAAAATTTATGGATGAGAATAGAAACCAATAAGCTTTCATTGATAGGTTTTTAAAATATAAATAATAAACCATTTTGTAAAATCATAAATTGTATGAATATATATATTATTTAAAAAAAAAACAACTCCTAGAGTGTTTTGATAACTTATCATATGAAGCTGTGCATATATATACAATTATATATATATGCTGGTTTCACCATTCATTGTGGACTAGTGAAGACCTTTCTTTCCTTAAAATAAATGATAATCTGCACAAATAGTTATATAAGTTGAAGAAGGAAATTATTTTAAAAAATTAACGAAATAAAGAAAAAGAAAATTTAAATATTTTATTTGTAACTATTTTGAAATATATGATGACAGTAATAGATAATGTAATTTCTCAATAAATAGAATCCATTAAGAAAAGAATTTAATTTATAAAACATTTTTAATTAGATAAAATAATAGATAACAGGGAAATTTCAAACAAAGGGCATTTTTTGTTGCTAATGAGTAGATTAAAATATAATTGGAAAAAGGGTATAAATAAAGAACTTTTCTTTTGTGCTCTCTCTTACGCCTGCTGCAGCTCTTGCTGACGAATTAGTTTATATTAAGAATTTTTCTGGAAGAAGTTTGCTGAAAAATTTTACAAAAGAAATTCAATGGGGAATCTTGCTTGCTGTATTTACTTCAAGGTGTAATCTGTTACTCTTCAAAAATGCAGGAGTAGATCTCTTTGTCTTCGCTCTCCCGGCCGTTCGAGAGACCGGAGTTATAACCAAGTGAGCCAACCACAGAGCTAAAGAATCGCCCTGCATTAATGACCGAGCCTGCCCTGTATTAATGAATATCTACAATCAAAACACATGAAATAAACTTGAAGAACCGAGAAGACCTGCTAGCAACATCAAATGAACCCATCTTGACCCACCCCTTCTAGAGAGTTACTGGTAACTATCATAAAAATTAAAAACCTCTTTGTAATTGTAAATTAAATCTAGATTTATGTTTTTTTATATATATTTGAAATTGTATACGTATGTCATGTCCATAATATTCTATATATTTTTGGTTAATATTTTAATTGGTGTTGGTTTAATACATATAATGGTGACGATGACTCTTACTAATTTAAATGAAAATGCCTCACTAAAATTGATCACTATTATATTTCTATAATTAATTTTTTTTTAAAATTATATATATATTTTTTTAAAAAAAAAACAAAGAAAGAGAGAAAGCAAAATGCAGAAAGCGCAAACCCCCTTTTTAGAAATAATTTATAACTACTAAAGATTCAATTTTTAACTATTAAAGATTCAATATTTCACTATTAAAGGTTCTATTTAGTTTTTTTTTTTATAAAAAGAAAAGGAAAATCCCTACCGATGTCCTTTATTATATGTTTCTTTTTTTTCAGTCAATGGAAGGGTTACAAATGTATATTTCTATATTTTGAAGAACGTAATATAAAAATAAACGTTCGTATTTATTCTATTTGTAAAAAGAGTGTTCAGTTGACTATATATATATTAGTTTATTGAATACGTATTGGCTCTGTGGGTATAGGGATTAAGCTATAACTAATCATTAAAATATCCATTCTTTTGTATAAGTGATTTCAATTTTATAAGGAAAAAGTAATAATTATTTTATAATGGATTTTTCTGTTTGGTTAAACTTTCGTAATGTTTTATATATTTTTGCAAATGTATTTTTTTTTTATTTAAAGGTCGTTTGACCATATTTATATTATATTGCGTATTGGGATCTGTGGGTATGTCTCTGTACATCTCAGTGCTTTTACTAGGCTAATATATCTACCTGCCTCAGGATCGCAACGAAGAATAATAAAATTGGATCTCATCTCTCTTACAAATATTTATATATATTGAACCAGGTGGAGTAGTAGATCGAATGGGAATAACATCTAGCATAAACTTTTAACTCTTTAATAAAATCTAAACTTGTAAAAGCAACATTGTAAGACTTTCTTTTATACATACAAAATATGATATTACAAAATTATACATTTGATCTACACCAATGCAATTTAAGTATTGTTCCACCCTGGTCCCCTTAGGCAAAGAAGCATAATACCCATAAGGTACCCATGCCCAAGCCCGAGCTATATAAAAAATACATAACTGCTGCTATCTTTCAAGGATACAGATCTTCTCAGCTGCAAAATTCAACACCTATCATTCAAAGCACTATTTTGTTTCGAAGTAAAACTTGAGGCGCCAGTTAATTACCCCAAAAGATGATTAACGTACCTTGAATGATTGGCGAACTAATTCAGCACCTAAGAAATCCCCACTAACTCAATCAAAAGAATAATATAATACATTACTGCTTTAATTAGTGGTAAAAGAATTGACCGACAAAATATTAAGTTTTAAAGATAATTTATTTTAACGAAATGTTTACTATTATAATTTGGAAACAACTATTATAAACTCTTAATTAACTTAAACAATGATTTTTATATATAACTACATGCACTCTTAATAAATCACGCAATAGAATATAACAAAGAGCATTAAATAAACACATTTAAAACACCCACATCAATAATAAGTCATATATCACATGACCCTATCACAAGAAACCTCTCTGAGGAGTGCCAAAGCATGAAACCATGGTTAGGGGTTTGGGGAAGGGTTCCTGACAGAGATATTTTAAGTGCTGGCTCTGGCTAAGCATTTATCATAAAGCTTGTAGAGGAATTGGCAATCCTCATTGCTTACACTCATCAATAGTTCATTTTATGCATGCCATTTGTTTTACTAACTCTGGAGGCTTCAAATTATTGCAATGGCTACATTAATATCATAAATGGAATAAGAAATGTTAATTATTACCTATAGGATTTTGGACGTTACTTCTTGCTGTTTGCTGCTTCATGTGAGTTTTTATTAACCGGTTGGATTTTAGGCCTTTGTGGAGGTTCCTATGATTGATTTCGTGATACTATTATTCAAGATAGTGAGATATCTCTGGTGGCTTCAAGTTATTAGGCAGGCATTATTTCTATCGGGCAGGTTGCTGATGTTCCATCAGACTGAGGCTGGAGTCTGAGCCGTATGCTTCCAACGACTGCTAACACTGCATTGTCATGAAAAAACACTGACTCTGGATACGTGACAAGACTGACTGAAGACTGATTGTAAGAACTGATTAAAACATAAAAAACTGACTATTTATGTGATGACATGTTGTCATTTTATTAATCAGTTTCTATACCCGCTACCTATATCCGTTGTTGAAAATTCGTCCACTGCTTTTGATTAAATTTTTGATAAGATTTTAATTAATTAATTGTTTATGGATTCTTTAATTAGTAGCCATTGCTAATCCATTTCTTTTATGTAGCTTCTGAGTATTTGCAATACATGAGGGAATTTCTTTTAACTTATACACTTTCATTTATTCTTTAATATTTAACTTTCATATTCCATTTTATTAACATGCACATATTTTACTATCAATTCGATATTTACAATCTCATTTATTTTAAATAAATGTGAAGAGATTTTTTTTTTTAGTTTTAATATTTCTTTCCCCCTTTTTTTTCTTTAATAGTTTAAACGAATGGGGAGTACTTTTAATTTCATAGAAAAGATTTATTTTTAACTGTTATAGCTTTAATCTTTATAAGTTAAACTTTCTACCCCTTCCAATTACTCTTTAAACTTTTACAGATTATTTTCCTTTTTCAATTGAGATATTTTAATTCAGTTATTTACAAACAAATTATTCTGTAATAATTTTATTGTTTATTAATCAATTTTAAAATTTCTGCGTTATTTATGAAAATCTTACTTTTAATAATTGTAACTAACAACTTTATGTGGAATGCTCTTCACAAGTGGTACAATATATAACTGGACATAAGCAATCAAACTCAGTTCCTGAATTCGGATCATGCAGTTAGTGAACGAATTCCATTTTCTCTAACTCAGGTTAGAGACGAAGAGCTATCCAATCTCCTGTTAGCCTCTTGCTAACCATTAAGTCTCGGGACTCATCATTTCCCACAATATTCGATTACCTCAGGCCATAATATTTTATATTTATTTTAAAAACCTGTAAAATATTATTGAAATGTTTCTAACAAAACTGAAAATACTCATCGGAGGTCAATATTAAAATTTAGTCATTAGTAGAGGGCTGTACTTTAAATGCATCCAAAATGTGTTTTGTTAGTTTAACCATTTATTTCTTACCATGTGCTCTCACAATAGAGTTAATGAAATTATGTCTCTCTCCTTAAATTGTGTAACTTGATCGTTGGCTAGAAATATTCCCCAAAAATTATAATATAAATTAGTCTTCTTTCATTCTCATGACATAAAAGGGATTTTCCTACATATCTGTATATGGTTGCAGGGAAAATAGCCTGCAGCACAACTAATTGAGCTTTGTGTAATTTTGCTAATGTAAATAATAAAAGTTTCTTTTGTCTTTGATTCATTATAATTAAAACTTCGTAGTATTGTCTTCTTTTTGTGAGATATATATGTAAACCTGGTCATTATTTATTAAAAATTCCTTTTTGTGGTCTCTTCTCTCCCTGACCATCGGGCATAAATTAAAGAATTAATTCTTCTAAGGTTTGGGGAGTAAGTCACTTGGTAGTAATCCCGGAGGAATAGGTGAGGTTCAAACCTGCTCTATGTCTCTTGGTTAGGTTAAAACAGCTCTATTTTTCTTATCGTTACACATATATACACATTTTTGAAAATTTAAAATAATAATAAAAAAATAAAACTCTCATTCTTAAAATAACACAAACCTACCTGATGTTTCTCCTTTAAGTGCTAATGTTATTTTTTCATTTCTTTGTAAAAGCCTATCAAACGTCTGTAAAAGTTTCCCAACTGCTCTTTTCGAAAACTGCACTCTTTGCGAAAGCTTTTCATCCAACTCCTGCTTATCCCAAGTTGATAAGAGAGTTAAAAAAGACGTTGTGGCTTCACTTTCATCTTAAAAAAAAAAAACACAAATCAGACTTAAAATATATAATATTATAAATTCAAATGTTTAAAATACACACTTTTATTTTCTGCTTCATCAGAAGTTTCATAGTCGAACCTTTGTAATAATACCCGCATGTCTTCATCTAGCTAGAAAAAAATAAAAATACTTTGCGTAAGTAATTTCTACATCACATTACTATCTGAAATTATTCATTGAATTAAAAACAAGATTTGAACCATGTGGCACCTATCTAAATAATTCATTTCCCCACTTTAGAACATCAGTAACCTTTCATACGTCAGATATTTAACAGGAAGACAGCAAGAATGCAATCTTAAAAAAATAATAAAATCTTTTTTGTTGACAGACTGGGGAAGATCTACTGGGCACAATTACAACTATTATCTGACCACTATTTCTCTTGAAAAAAATTATCAATAAAATGCATTCTGAAAAAGATAAAGTTCAATAAAGAATATCAAAGAAATGATTGTTAAGACACATTCCACAAAATTTATAATGATGAAGACAAATATCACTCAGTTAGTACAAAAAATATCACCTCTAAATTTAGGAATAAACTAAACAAAAAAAAATTTACGATTATAAAATGAATTTCAATAAAACTGGCCAATCCAATTCGCTGACTGAAAACTACAAATGTAGTACAGTATGCATCTACACAGGATTAATAAATGCCATTAATCAGACATTCTGTATCAATTATAATAAACCAATTTTTAAAATACAAAAGCATACATTTTTGCTACTTATAAAATAATTCAGTTAAATAATAATGTCACAACTATAGCAAATTTTGCAATGGGACTTTTCATGATTTGTACATTCTACCATAACTTCAAGTGTGAATAACAAGTTCTGAGCAAACTTAAAATTATTCTTTCAGATATCTGGTTTATTGTCAGCCTACGTTGTTATCCAATTACTGTTTGGTAAATGATATCTAATTATTTTTAGCTAGAGAACTAAAAAGAAAAAAACCCTGTAAACCATTATAATCTATTTGCTAAGCACTGCCTTCTTCACTGTTTATGGACGGTAGAATTTATCCTACAGTAAACTAATTAATTTTTTTTTTAATTTCTATTTCTTACATTTCATTAATTTAAACTTATTCCAATTCATTTTAATATTTCAAATTAACTATGTTATTAATTTATATACCTTTGAATTGTTTATTCCCAGAGAATTATTGTGAATCACTTAAACCATATTATAATTCTTTGTAGCAAATATCTATCACATAACATACAGCTACTATTATAATTCCATGTGTAGAATCCTACTTAGATTCTACATTTTCAGTTTACAAATGTACCCTCAGATTTATTATATATATTTTTTAGTAATTTATTGTTATACAAAAAATAAATACTTCCTAAGTATCAGGAGAAAAGCTTTATTTAATCATAGTAACATGGTATATTCAGCATGCTTTCAATTACTGAGTAGTCATAAATGTAGCACTAATTGTAAGATGGGTTTGTGATGTTAATAAATTATATATTAACAATAACACATTATTTAATTAAGACAATATATAATAAAATAAAAGCAGTTTGCTACTCTAGTGGCATTTATAGTAATTATTAGATAGTAAAGTATTTAAATCCCTATCCTCAGATTGGTTTCTGGCTTTTGCCTTTATTAATAAGGTACGAGATTACAGTTTTGAATCCAAAGTCCTCATTAGCAAACGCAAAAAACTAAGTATTGATTTGAAAATTTAAATATGCTACCATCTGGTGATTACTAATAACTCAAGCTTTTTATAGATAGCATAGGGCAAAAGTAAAGCTATTATCCTGTTCCAATAAGATAGCACAGAAGGGAGTTTTTCCAGGTAGTTGGAGTAATACAAGAGTAAGATTATTATTTAAAGGAAAGGGTAAGGATCATAGAAAGTTAAATAATTATAGACTGATAACGGTAACATTAGTTTTATATAAAGTTTTGTCAAATATGGTGGCTGGAAGAGTTGCAAAATGGATGGAAAAGAATAATGTAGTGAGGGAAATGCAAGGAGGTTTTAGATTAGATAGACATATAGAAGATAGTTTATTTGTAGTTACACAACTTATGGATATGAGTAGAAATTCAAGTAGCAATTATATACAAGTTTTATAAACACACCTGCGTCTCTTTTTACGCGGACTTTTTAACACGATTTTGAAGTTACGCGATTCATATGTTTCACCGGCAGTGGAACTCCAATAATGCGATATTACTTTAAATAATAAATTTCGCGCACTTACATTATATTGAAAGTAATAGCACATTATTGGAATTCGACTTTCATCTTAGTAATTTCAATATTTTCAGTGCTTTATAATAGTAAGATTTTATGCAATAATAAAATTAAAATCATGATTTCCACATTTTATGTATACACACATTAAATTTTACAAGATTATATTGTAAATTTATTCAAACATTGTGTGTGTTAATTTTGCATTTTAAATCACATTCTGTTTTTGCTTTTTAAAAAAGAACATAATCAATTATTAATCATTTAGTGTCCACAAGTTTATTTTTAAAAGGTCAGTAATAGCAGTGGGCACAATTAAATTTGACAATTAAAATCTGATTTTTAATTGTAATTAACAATTTAAAAATTACTTACGGCAATGTGATGTAAAACGAAATTTGATTTTTAAACGGAATTGAAAATTAAAGACAAAAATAATAAGTTAATTTTTAGTTGTTAGTTTTAATTAAATTTTTCCCAGCAGGGGTGAATAAATATCTTTTTATTATCATAAGTCTAAGTTCATAAACAATTAATAAAATCATCGTCTCAAAGATTAATTACTAATTACGTTGTCAACAGAAAACCATTAACACAATGTGAGTGAACTTGGCGCTAGTTGTATTTCCTCTTGTGAAGAATCTATTTTTTAGCAGTTTGCAAACGAAACTGTTTATCAGCAAATGGTAATAATAATTAAAACGTGTATAAAAAAATGTAAATTACTGTACTGTAAATTATGCATAAAAATATATTATTTTGAATAAAATTAAATATTATAGTTAAAAAAAGTTCGTCTTGTATCAATTTTTTTCAAATTTGAAATTTTTTATTAGTCATAATTTATTTCCTTATTTTTTTTTTGCGCGAATTTTAAAGTAAATTTTACATTGGTGCTTTGCTTTTATGAGAGTTTTGAAAAATCACAGTCCGTATCCCCCCCATTTCAAGGTAAGTTACGTCTATTTTTGCGCGATTTCGTTTGTGCGCGTTTTCTGAGAAACCTATCTATCGCGTAAAACGTGACCCAGGTGTATAGAGAAGGCATATGATAGAGTAAATAGAAATAGATTATGAGTAAGTTTAGCAAATTTGGGAATGGATGAAGCTTTACTGGATATTATTAAGAAATTATATGAAAATAATTACTATACATATCAATTAGGGGATACAGAATCAGTTAAAGTTAAAAATGGGGTGGGACTAAGGCAAGTATACTCTATGTCACCTATTTTGTTTTTATTGTATTTGAGTGAAACGGAGAGAGCAATAGAAAGACTAGGAAGAAGGATAGAGATATCATTAATAGGTGGCAAGGGAGTACATAATTTGTCGGGTCTTTTTTTGCGGATGTCTTTTTGTGTGCAGAAAGAAGGGAAGATATGGAAGTTATGCTTAGGGCATGCACAAGAGTGGGTAAAAAGATGGGGTTTAAATTTAGTAAAGAAAAATCAACATAATGATGGTTAATACTGATAACGGGGAAAGACAAGACATGGAATTTTTATTGGGGGATATAAAGTTGAGTGTGGTGTATAAATATAGTCATTTGGGAATCATCTTAAGTAATCAGAAAAATTGCTTGGACAAATGGGAGAAAAAATTGATAAATGAAGCAAAGAAAAGAAAGGGATTGATAAAGAAATTAACAGTGTATTCATATAATAAATATTATGTAGCTAGAATTGTATGGAAGTTGCAGTAGCAGGGTTAACATATGGTAATGATGTGTTAGTAAAGGAGTATTAGATTACTTAGAAAAAGTATAAAGAGAAATAGGAAAACATAACATGCATTAGATGCAGATGTGTGGATGGCAAAGGAGGCAATTCAAGGAGAAATGGGATGGTCAAGTTTTTATATGAGAGATGCAAAAAGTAAAATGAAAATGTTTGGAAGGTTACAGTTTATGGATAAGAATAGCCAAATAGTATTTAATAGGGTAACAAGTAAAGGGCAGGCAACAAGATTGGTGAGAAAGGTAATGCGGTATGCAGAAGATTTGGATAAAGAATTTATATCAGTATACTTGTACAAAAAGTGGGATGACTGGGTTAGAAGGATTGTTGAGTGTTATGGTGATAAGGAATGGGATAAAAGAATAGATGCATTAATAAAGAATAGGGAGTTGGAGAGATGGAAAACTAGTATGGAGAGTAAAAAGAGTTTAAATGTATATAGAAGTAAATGGAACATTGGATGTGAGTTAATTTATGATAATAGCAAGGAAAGTAGTTTATTGTTTAAGGCTCGAACGGGATCTTTAGCAACAAGAGAATATACATGTAAATGGAAAAAATATGAGTGATTTAGTCTGCAAGTTGTGTAAGGAAGGCATAGAAAATATTAGGCATTTGTTACTTCAATGTAAATGTTTGGAAGCAGAAAGGGTACAAATAATGAAGTTATGGAAGGTTAAATATGAAAAAAGTGATTATACAGAAAGTGGGTTATTGGTTTTTATGCTGGTTTTGGGAAAGGATAAGGGGGATTTAGATATAAAGACCATAGAGTTGACAAAGATTATGTTGTGAAAATGGGATGGAAAAACTTAGGATGGGAAATGGAAAAGGAAGGTAAAGTGGCTAACAGGTTTCTCTGGATATAGGTGCTGAGAGATACCTGACTTCATTGAAGGAGTAGTCATAGTACATCACCCATCACAACACATCTTACAGTCAACTCCATATATAACACTCAACCCCATATATCAAGTATAATGCTTGTTATAAGTAGCTTTTTAAAATGGATAAGTGGATCACACGGGATAATGAATATAATACTATGGCTGCTTAGTCGCCATAACACCCCTAGACAGTATTTGCCCACTGTCTACCAAATTGAATTAGATTACAAATCAATTATTTATTTATTTTTAATTTTATAAACGAAATTTTTAGATTTTATCTAAGGATTTAAGTTAAAAGTTTCCCCGGTGGCCATTATCTCTTTAGTAAGGTATATAAATAAACTTTTACGGAAAAGTATATTTATGAGCGTCAGATGGTAACTGATCTCAAGCGGCAATCTCACTAGTGCAACGAGAATTATATTTTCCCTATAACTCTTAATGATCCTACTTATACTATATCTCTAATGAGGTACCCAACCCTAGCTAGCTTGCCCTCAGGGTTGGGAGAAAACCTATCGGAGGAACGGAGGTATACGAAGAAATCCGCCTATTTGAACGGTCTCTTTCCGTCTTTCTATATCTCTTAAACCTGCTCACGTATAATATACAATTAACTGTATTGAATTCCCTATCTTTAAACTTTTATTTCATTAGTTAATGGCTCAAATTTATTTCTTAAATTTAAGGTTTGAGTTTAAAACCTATGTAATACATACATGCCTATTCATATCAGGCGTATTTAACTAGTTTTGCGATATATTTTGGCAGGGAAAGAAATAGGCAAACATAAACGATAAATCTATAGGTAATTTCAGTTTCAAGGTAAGTATATAATTTTATTCGTATTAATTTATTAAAAACGTATTCATAAAACAAAGAAAAAAAAAGACATACTTCTTATATCAAAATATAACAAAACAGCAACAACCAATTTTTTTTTACTAAATAACATATAAATATTGAGTGGAATAAAAATAAAAAAAATATACAGTTATATGCTACAGATCAAATTACTAATTTAACCGTAAATAATCAGTCAGAGGGTAATGATAGGCAATTCTAAGTAAATCATATTACCTCGTGGAACCCGGGGTTTTAATAATGATAAATTTGCTTACGTAAGTTTAGGTAGTTCTGAGTTCACAATCCACAAGAAATCGAGGTTTTATTTTATTGAAGAAAGATATCTGCTATTGGTGAAGTCCGGCACTAGTGTCCATTTTGTAATATTAATTGGAAGTGAAACAAAAAAATAATAATGACATCAATTAGTAAATCTTTCAATGGAAACTTGTTTGCCATATTATGTTATTTTGTGTAGCATCTCTGCGAGGTTCTTAGGTTTCTCGTACTGGCAAGTGGTAGAAAGGAACAGCTTCGTACTCGTAGCGGGTGGTGATTGCCCTTAACGTATCTGGTTTTATCCTAATATTACGAATGCCGACACTCGATAAGTGGATTCAAAACACATTTCTTCCGCAAGTGTCAGTTAATTCAGATAATTTCAATGTCCTTTATGACCACGAAAGCATAGCCATCCGTTTTAATATATCAATATATATATATATATTAATACCACTTTTCCAAAATGTATCCTGTTCTCTCCTGATCAGACGTTCTAATTAATTAATTTCTCTTTTCATTTTTATTTCTCAAAAAAAAAAATTATCAGCATTTCTATCTCTGGAATGCTTTTAACATTTTTTTCCCTGTTATCTTTGGTACTTTTGTCCACCGTACATTCGCTTAGAGTTTTCTCAGAATTTTAAGTGGTTAAGTAATCTTTCAAATAACAAAGAATTGCCTAGTTATATACAACAGTCTTATCGTTACCCTCATTAAAATAAGATATGATCACAAAAAAAAAATGTACATTTGAACAATTAATAAAAATATATATATATTGCATATAATTGTATTTCTCAATTTTTTTTTTTTTAATAACATATTTTTTTAAAATATTCTGAAACAAATAACTGTATCCTTTTTTTCTCTCTCTCTCTTTTTTTTTTTTTAAAAAAAAGATTTCAACATCTATCTCCCTTACATATTGTAACGATATATAAATATGCAGTTACATTAATTTGAAATAAAAACTTAATTTGGCAAATAAAAATAAATGTATTAAAAAAAACTAAACGCTAAAATTAAAATGTTTGTTAACTCTTCCACCGCTGATTATATCATTGGCCGTAGGAAGTAAAAATCAAAGCTTTTAATTGGCCAATTCACAAACTAATGTGTCAATTTGTCAAAAGACATTGACTGTGTATTAATATATTCACTTTAGTTTCGTTTGTAAAAAGTATATTAATAACTTGTCAGATTATGAAAGTGAACGAAAGTTTGTTCAAAAATAAATTTTGATTTATAATTTAAAAATTTTTTGATTACAGCTGAAATGAAAAGAAACGTCAATCACCAATTCCACGTTATGATTTCTACTTCCCACTTTGCAATAAATAAATAATTCTTGCTAAAATCTTAACTATTTTTGTAAAATAATATTTATTTTTAGCATATTATATGAAAATAATTTGTATTTCATCAAAAAATACTTTAAAATGCTCTAAAACATTCGTTTATCATTTTCAAAATAAAACAAAAACTGTTCGTAACTCTTTACTTTTTGGCAGCCATATTCTTTCTTTACAAAATTTCAACAGCCAATAAGATTCAAGAAAAGATGGTGCTTTGGTTTTGTTTGACATAAATGGTCATTTTATTGACTTTTTACTTGTAAAATAATTCAAGAGATGGCAGCATCTTACAGAACTTTTTTCCTTCTAAAAAATGATGTCAAAACCGTAAACGTAGTACAAAAACTAAGCGATTTACAGTGACGCCAAGTTTCCTCGTTTAAAAACGAGTCGATCAGGTGAAAGATTAAACGTATATATATTCGCACAGATGCAAAACTTTAAAAATATATTTTTTTTAATAAATAAAAGTATATGAACGTACTTTGTTATAAAAAGTACAAGATTTAAAGATAAGATATTTTTGTAAATGGAAATGATGGTTTATAAATTAATTGAAAAGCAAGCTAGCCCTTGGGCCTATTGTGTAATTAAAAAAATCTGATGAAAAATGGATAAGAGAATAAAGAGAATTTAGCTTGACTAATGGAAGCAACAAGCTTCTCGGACCTTAACGAAAATTTGGATTAGTGATGTCTTTGTTCGTTCAATCTGGAGATTTACTATAAAAAAGAAAAATATTGAGTTTCCTTACAGTTCCAACTTGATTTGGTGAGAACGATAAGACGCACTTGTTGTTCTCTCTCACTTATTTTAAAAATGAAAAGACTGTGATACCATGAACCAGCTAATGCCACCTCCAGAACATTAGATCGATCTTCCAATGGAGACAAAACCAGGAACCTGGACTCTTCTACCGTGAGCTATGAACTTTACAAATTAACAAAAAAAAAAGTAATTAAGAACTTTCGTCATTGTTTTTTTTTTAAAAGATTCAGCTAATCTAAATTTTAAAATGAACTCTTATTTGATTTCCAAATTAATAATTGATGTTTAAATTTATATTGAGAAGGAACCCCCCCCCTCTCCCTTCCCCCCCCCCCCACCCCCTTACTCCCCTCACCTGGTTCCTATTTTTCACCTATGTCAAAAATATATATATATATATCTAGATGGAAGGGGGGCATTTTCTCTTTTTGCCAAATGAAACGCATTATTCATTTACAACCTATAAATACGCAAGTTTTGAAAAATTTGGGGGAGAATGTCTAAATTTTTAAAATGTTTTATTAATTGGATTCTAAATTAATTTTTATTATGTGGTGGATAATAAACTTGGAAGGCAAAATGATTCATATATATTTAAGTTTAAATAAAAGTAATGTAATGTTTTCTTTAATTATTTAAGTTTTTTGTTTATGTTTATATATAGTTGAAACAATTTTTCTTTATTTGCTTTTTATTAAAAGTATTTAGTTTTATAAAATAAGATTCTGTTCGCAATTAAAAATGAGAATTTTTGGTAAACAAGAATCAATTAGTGACACCCCTAAAAAATAAAATTTTTTTCTGATTGATTTTTGTTTGCAACAAAAGACTTTTTCATTAAATCAGAATACGTTCCTTCTGCTAAGTAATAACACCGAAAAGGAATTAATTAATGAAAATGAATCAAATTATATAGTTTATATATTTTGATACATTTTTTAATATACCCCGAGATTTTATCAGTTGTTGTAGAAATTGAATTATATTTTTGCTTTAATTAAAAGCAAGGCCAAAGGGTAAAGTTTAGTAGAAGGATATAAAAGGCCTTATTTTAAGCGGGAAGGAGATCCATCTCTTTGAACAACAGGAGAAGTTTTATTATTGTTCAACCTTAACATGTCTGGCTAAAGTCAGGCAAAATTTTGCTGCTTCCCTGATGGACCCTAGTTCAATCCATCAAATGCCAAAGGAACAACCAAGCTTACACCAACTAAATTTGAAGATGCCATAAGCGTAAAAATAATTTGCCCTCGTTCGATTTCAATCCAGCTAAAGAAACACTATTTTAAAAAATCGTCTCCCAACTAAATTGAAGATGCCTAGCGCCAAAGAAGTCAGCTTCGTTTCCAGCTCGAATCTCTCCTTAGCTACAGAACTATTTTAGTATTATTTAAAATCGCAGAGCTCTGTGTGCATTTCAAAAACATTCATTATTTCTTCAAAAACAGGTTAGCTAACCATATTACTGAAATTTCTATCTAAATTGTTTTCGAAATAATATTTAAATGAAATACTTTTTGCTAATACAATAGTGTAAACTGTCTAAATTGTTTCCTAAAATATTTTAATTCTATAAATGAAATACTTTTGCTAAATTTCTGTTAATTAATGTTTTGCTATATAATTTAATCACTGCAATTATATTTTGCTTTTCTTTTGCTTATTTTATTTATTATTAGTTATGCCTATGTTTCGAAACGGCGTGCATTTAATTATTAAAATGTTTTTAAAGATATGAATTTAAAATCTCCGTATTATTATTTATATAGCGTCATTTCGTGCGCTGTTTCGAAACCCAATTTCATATTTTTGTCATTTAGTAAATTAATTAATATAAATATAAAATGTGGCTTTTCAACCTTTATTTATTATGTTACTAAAGATTAAACTAGCCTGGAGTGCAATCATAAGTATATTTTTTAGTTAAGTATTCGTAAGTCCCCTATTAAATATACTTTTCCCCCTTTTAAAAGTTTAGTAGTTATAGATAACTAAAGAGATTGAATGGGATAAAGTAAAGTTTGTAGATATCTATATTGCCGTCAGTAGCATATCGTATTTCTCATGCTACAGAAGAGTTGGCTCTTTTGATCAAGCTGATGATCTAGTGTTCATTTAATATATGATCTTTAATTTATAATATCCTTCGGCTTGGCGGATGTGAAACTTATTAATATTTTTCTCGTTGTGCTGTTTTATATATAAGATGGAGCCACGGCGTTGCCAGCACATCTCTTATGGGTAGTGCAGTAGCGAAGTCTGAGCTACGGGCCAGATTAGCACGTAAGTCCCCCGCCTCTGAACCAAATAAAGGTTCCCCATTAGCAGCATGACGACCGGTTCTTGGGTAAACCGTTGTTTGTCACAAAAACCCTAAAACTATTCTTCCATCCGCAGAGCCACTTTATTATTATACTTTACTTGTGCCTAGCATATTAGTAAAATCGTTATAGCCAACTCTTTCCTCCCTAATATGCAATCTTCGGCATTGATCCGAAGCATTCCTGAAAACCCGTTCGATCTTAAGCTATCTGGGATGCTTTATAAGCCCATAGTTAATATATAAATTGATTATAGTCAGATGTATTAAGTTTCACTCCAGACTTGGTTTGATTTTACGTAAAAGAGCCACTCGAACTGATTATAAAAGGACATAACAAATAAGTTAATGTAGTGATTAGTTGTATAGCAGGATATTTGGCTCCATTGAATCATAGCCACAAACCTATTTTGCCAACAACAATTGTCAATAAATATATTTTAATTCATCATATATCAGTTTCTGTCTCATTATTAAATCAATCCAATTCACTAATTGCCCATAAGTATTCATTAGTAAAGCCCCTATTATTTAAATATGTTAGATTTTATCTGTGGAATGTCTAGTATTTACGTTGTTTATATATATGTTTGAGTCCATGAGTCTTATTGTTTTCTCCGATTTGCTAGTGGGCCGGATGAAGAATTAAATCTCGTGTGCTAATATTGTTATGTTATCCATTGGGTGTTAGATCTGGTGCTTGGAGAGTGGGTTCGAATCCAGGCTGGTCCCTGACCTAAATCTCGGGCTTGACTGGGTTTGAAGTACATTTTGTGAGTTCCAGCTCGTGTTAGATGGATAAGCATGTTTTGACCGGCACAATATAGTTAAGTTTGCTAAAATCATTTCCATTTTATTATTTTTATTTGTATTAATATTTATTGTTTAAATTTTAAATGATGAAATTTAAGTTGGGTATGGACATTGCATGGATTCGTTAGCGGTTAATTATGTTGTGGTTTTCATATTCGATTAGAATATATAGGTCATCGATGTCAATGCGGCATCTTATGATGAATGCCATTGGGTTTCTTGTATTCTTTCTGCAATTGACGTTATCGATGACTTTGTATTTTGATCGGTTGCGTTTATTTTGAGATGTTTTTAACCGTGGAATCTATGCAGCCGATCTACACTCAACATTATAAAACAAATTTTATAAAATTCATCTGTGCAAACGTATCAAAATGTTAAATTTAAGTCGGGCGTGAATGGCTATATAGTTTTGTAAAGTTATATTAAGGGAGGGTAATCTTAGGGTTTCGTAGTTGAATTAGGTCAATGGATTGGATATATTGGTGTAGTTAGTAGATGTAGTATGAGATTCGCTACGTGCAGAATCCCTGTATATGCCACACAAACCCTTTTGCCTATGGATGGGATTGTAAGTCGGCAAAAAGGACCGTGGTCCCTTCCTATGGAATTTTTATTTTATTGTTCTTCTTGCCATACAGATGTAACATTCCTGTATTGGACAAGAGTCAATGTCTTCTCTAACTATAATGTTCAGATGTCCATTCCTGACAGTATAGTATATTTTGTGCTGTTGTATTTTCATGCTACATTGAATACATTAATGTATCAGATGGATTGACGCCGGTTTGACTGCGAACTTTTGGCCTGAGGTTAAATAAGGGATAGAATATTTTCTTTTCAAATGCAGATCTATGTAGTCTATTCATACTCGACCCTCTAAATAAAATATTAAACTCATTGCAATCTATTTAAATGTAAAATTAAAAGTTAATTAATATAAAAATCTAAAATGTTAAATTTATTCCTCAAAATTTAAAATGATTCAAAATTTATATGTGCGTAAATAAATGTTTGTTTGTTATTTACTGGCAGTGGCTTTTATTTTTTTATATATATTTAAGATGCAATTAAACAAGTTATTTATTATCTCTGCGTCTCCATGAGCTAGTGACAATGGGCTAACGGTCTAAATATTTAAATAAAGTGGAATCTTAACATCGTGTATCTGCCTACTTTATAAATTTTTCTAGGTTCAAATGCTTAGATGGCGCCCTTGTAGTGCAGATTACAGTAAGATTCGATCTTCACTTTCTTTTGGATCGTTATAATATATATATACGTCGCTCCTCAAATATCATATTTAAATATATTGAAGCCAATTCAAAGAATTGTGTATCAAAGGCAGTTGGTGGGTGTTATTTAATTCCCTTGTAACAGGGTTTGAACCCGGCTACTGTCACAGTACTGAACCGAATTCAGACCCATATGAGTATATAAGCTATTGAGCTTGTGTTTTTAATTTTATTCTCATAGTTTTGTAATTAAGTAGAGATAAAAGGTAGCTGCTGGAGGGTTGCATTAGATCCTAATATCTAGATGCAATGCTCTCAGATCCAATATTCCTCACTGACAAAGGCCACAAGCCAGAAATTAGTCTGGGGATATTGGATGAGTAGGCACTAGATGGGGATTTTATGCACAAGACTTCTGGCATCCATTGATTACTATGGCTGGCACTACTATATGAAAAATTTTGTCTGCTTTAATAACAGTTATGTGCAAGCATAAGAAATGGTGATCATGTGATGTTTAGTAGTTTAATAAATACAAACAAAGTGATTATAAAGAAAGTGGGTTATTAGTTTTTATACTGGGTTTGGGAAAAGACAAGGTAGATTTAGATATAAAGGTCATGGAGCTGACAAAGATTATGTTGTAGAAATGGGTTGGAGCAGGATAGAGAAGAATATGGGAAAACTTAGGGCAGAGAATGGAAAGGAAGTTAAAGTGGCTAACATATGTTTCTCTGGGTATAGTTGCTGAAAGATTCCTGACTCCATATAAGGAGAAACCACAATGCATCATATCACATCACCAAACTACACTAGACTAATTTTTTTCCCCACCTCTAGTTTGCTGGTCATAATTTATTTTACTAGCTGCCATACCACAATAAATAGTTTATGTACGTGAACACCCACCAAATTAATGATTACTTATCCCCACTAAAATATTAATAACATAGTAGATGAATAATGTTTTATAATTAATAATTTTAATAGTTAAAAAAGCAAAATCAGATGGTATGATTTAAAAAAAAAAAATCAGATGGTATGATTTAATTTCAAATAAAGTTTATTAATTCAAGAATGTATATGGTGAAGTAAAGTGATTCGATCTATATTTTAAAATTCTTACAATATCAACCTCTTCCCCTCTCTTATAGGATCAATTACCACCAATCCTTATCAAAAGCAAAATACAATATATAAAAAGCGAAAAGTAACATGCCTGAGAGGTATATGCGAAATGTATAATAAACCTTATATAAGTATTATTAAAGGAACCGAAATGACTGATCAAGGCGTTAGAACACCAGGAAGAACAATCGAGCAAATTTATTAACCTAGATAGATATTAATATCCCCCAAATTTGATAACTATACTACTCCTTTTCAACCAGAAGGTGGTCTGGGTACACATAACAAGATGGTATTATGCAATAATACCAAACTTCAAACTTCATTTATTTAGAATAAGTTCTATCCATAAAAGGTACTTAACTCCAACAAATATATAAAATAACTAACTTATTCAGCCCTCAGACATAGATATACATAATCAATAAAAAAAACCCAAAATGGATCAAAGAATTTCATAATAAATACATGTTGAAATAATTCTGTATGTGATATGCTCCCTTTTTTCCTTTTCTTTAACAGTTTCATTTTCACCGAACTAATTTAAACAAAATTAGTTTAATAATTACTATTGCAATAAGTTTAATTACATATATAGGGCATTGTTCATCTGGCAAAGTCCGTAGCACTAAACAAGACTTTGATGACATGAGCACATGTGTACAATTGGTAAGACTACAATTTATTCAACTGGAATGGGATTTTGCTTTTAATTGCAAGATGATGTTGATTGCGAATACACCACTTTTCAAATGACTAAATAGAAAGCTTAGCTTCATCCATGGCTAGCTCGCTATCTGACACAGATCCTTTGGGCTTTATACAGAGCAGGGGTCCCCAACCCTATGCCCGCGGGCACCATGGTGCCCGCAGACCATTTTATGTGAGACCGCCGCTATCTGAACACGATAAAAAATTATTTATCTGATACAAATAAATTTAATTTTTAAAATTTCTTATAAATTATTGTATTATATTGTAATCAAATTGGAGGGCATACTATACTTTTACAGCGTTAATTATATGTTAAAATTTTATTTTTGATATATTTTTTTGTACATTATGTGTATTATTAACAATATCCAACTATAAATTTACATTGAAAAAATAAATGGTGCCCACCACCTGGTTGAAAAAATAAATAGTGCCCGCCACCTGGCCGGTATTATAGAATGAGCATCCAAGTGCAAAAAGGTTAGGGACCCTGATATAGAGTTTCATGATAATTTAATTGTAGAGTCAGCCGAAGGAAAAGTTCCCAGGAGGAATCACTGTTGTACTAACAGATGTCATAACCCAACTTCTTTTATAATGTAAAAAACGTCTTTCTAAAAAAACAAAACTTTTATACCATTTGCGGTTTATACCCATCTCCTTCTACTAGTATTTTCTTATTAGAACTGTCTAACACCTTTATTTGTAAATTTAGTTTCATTAATAATGGACAGGAAGCAAGCAAATATTTTTCTTTTATTATTTTGACTCCAGATCTAATTTTGTTATCTGGGTTCTAAAATTATTAATAACTGATTTTATATGTAATGAGACTCATTCGATTTACAAAATTTAAATTAAACTCTTTTCTTTAACTTGTTTTTATAATTATACATAATTATACATATGCGGTATGCGTTAGTGAAGCTGTAATTATATATACTATAATGTTTAATATGCCTGCTTAGCGCTTTCGAGATTTAGTATTCTAATCTCATACTCATAGCTTTACGAATGAAGACTGTTGTAATTTATTGTACACATATGCAAATGAGCTTGAATTTTTAATTAGTTAGTCTATTGTTTGGAGAGCAAAGCATACCTCTCTTCTAATAATGGCACCGAGATCATTTGCTATGTAAAAAGTTTCTTTGACCTTTCTTTTGGCATCACTCTTCTCTGTGCAAATTATTTGGCCAATGGAGCACACCATCCCGCAAATAACATAACAAAGTATAATTAAAATTTTTTCAAATAGATTTTGATCATCCTATAATTAGGGTTATCAATCTATTTACATAAATCTATTTATTATGTTTTATTAATAAATATATGTTATATAATAACTGGAATATAAACAAAAATATAATATTCTTATGAGGTGGAAAAATTCCACCTAAATATATATCTACAAAACACATACAAATATATTTACTATTATTTATAAATATTTCTAATATTTGTTATATGCACACATAATATTTTCCATAAATTAAGGAACTAAAAAGATTTAACATGTATGTATCTAACATATAAACTAACATATATATAAATATCAAGGTCACGGTATAATTTGTACAAACAACATGATCATTCAAATCATTATTTTTTTAGCCAATAAAGGAAGTAGTCTTCTGTTAGCTGCTAGATTTTATATGTAATAATTGTAAAAATGAAATTAATGGTATTTCAAATATTAACAAAATACTGTAATTCTGGCATTACTTTCTTTCCAAAAGCAGATCCATTAATTACTCATTTCTTCAAAAATAATAATACTAACAACTAACTTTTATAAATGATTTCACCTGATTCCAATAGCGATTGACAATACAGAGAACAGCATCATCAGTAGTTTGCCTCTTTTCAAGTTGTTCTATCCGCTTTCGCAATTCACCCTCCTGCTTTTGTCTTTGATCTAACCTTTCCGTCAACTTTCTGTTTTGGAACTGCAACACTTTCATGTCCATTTCCTCCTGTATAATATATATATATACAATTATATCATCAATAGCTTACAAAACTATATGTAAATAAATTGATTCAATATAATCTTCTATCAATTTTTTTCAAATTATAATGATCAAACAAAGAATGTTGCTAGCATTTTTGATTGGAGATTACATTAACTCAACTATATATATATATATCATTAAAAAAAATAGGACTAATTAGTTAATATCATTCAAATAATCATTACTTACAATTGCTAAAAAAGAAAAAATGTAATACTAATCAAACTAATAATATTTTTTAAAAATATAAATCCAATTATACAGATTATCTATCTCTCCTTTCAAATAGCAGAAACATCAAGAAGTCTTATATTTAGAGGAATTTAAGAATCTTATTCTGCTTTATTTTTTTTATATTTCAGGGTTGATTAATATGCTTTTACAAATACTATTTGTTATTTCTGAAAATTATCACTTATCTAATTTTTCTTAAATTTTAAAAGTAAAAATTAAAAATACTAAATTACAATTAATTTTTTTATTATTTAGAATCTGAAGATACTACATCTAAGTTTCACATGTAATGAGTGGTTGGTTGGCAATCCCAACATAGGTATTGCATCTTACCCCATCTACTATAGCATTTACTATGAGATAGTTCAGACTTCCATACATTGACATTTAACAACCGAGGTTCATTGAGATGACCTATACTCACATCATCTATTAAAACACACTTTAAGATTTATTAGAAAAAGCTGTTACACATGAACTGTTAAAAAACCTAACCTAACTGAAAACATCTATCTCTGAACAAATAAACTAGTAGAATAGCTTTGTAAATGTCATCATAATGTGAAAATATCACTTGACTAAATATTAAGCAATATCATCTAGTTATCAGATCACATGTCAAAATAATTTTTTTCAAAAATTCTACGAGAAGATTAAAGTGATTTCAACTTCTTCCAACAGTAAAAGAAATTTGAAAAACAAAATAAACTCAATAACTGGTAGTTTAAAATACAGACATAAAATAATAAGTAATAAGCAAATTAAAACAACACAAGCTAGTGAATAAGGTGGCTAGTGTCACCCATCATCTTTCCATAAAAATAAAATAAATAGTCAAAAATCAGCAGTCAATAATAACTAATACCAAAGAACTCTATGAATTAAAATAATGTCATCCATTTTTAAAATATGATGAAATTTTGACTTATTACATTTTGGATGAATCTATAGCCTCATACAATACAAAAGAAATTGAAAATAATGGCAGTAAATAAACTGGAGGTAAGATATTAGTAGTACAATAACAATTAAGATTAGAAAAATAAATAAAATACTGTTTGATTTTAGATTCTAAATTAAAAGATGGATCACTACTATCTCATGAGCCCAAAAAACTGAATCTTACTTTGCATTCTAAAAGTTATCACTTAAAGGAGATAATTAAAAACGATTATATCATCAACTAAAAACCTTTTACTTAACTAGTTGTTTATATTCTACTTCACAATAACACAAAATGATTAGAAGTTAATTGGAAAAATTTACTTATTTTGTGTGAGCCATTGCAAGTGAATTAACCCTGAACAATATATATATTTTTTTTACAATACTGCTTTCTTTTTTAGAGTCCAAGCCTCACAATCATATAGTAAAATATTCACAAGGATTTCTTCTGTCTTTGTCTGATTGTTACTTGTGCAGAAATATCTGCTCAAATAATACAAGTCATTAACTTTATTCTCACATTTCAATTAATTTGTTGACTGCTTCTTTAACTTTCCTATATCAATTTTAAGATCTATTTTTTCATATTCTGTTGTTAGTTCTCTTACACGTATTTGAAAGGCTTAAGTAAATATGTGTTAATTTTTATTGTATCTTACAACATTTTTGACTGATCCACAATCTTCATCAAAACTTTTTTAAAACTTGTTTGAAGTTTAGAAAAAGTTCTGGATCAATCAAAATTTGTTAATGAATCAAAATAAAAGATTATAAAAAACATTGTATTCAAGTGTATAGAAATGAGTTTTTTTAAGTCTCTCTTGTTTTAGTTCTAATTTTTAGTTACATCTTTTATGTTTCTGCAAAAAAAAAAAACACACATTAACACCAATCACTAGGAAGCTATTAAATAAAGTAAATAAATACTTGAAATTTTATTTAAATTTTTTTTACTTCACATTTCATACACACACATACAGGAATCATCACTGTCATCATACCAGCATGTATGCAAGTCATTTATATTTGCTTACCAAAGTTGCGATTGGACCCAAACGAACAGGTTCAAATTGGGTCTTCTTGGAGGGCGGCCCACTCAGGGGTGTACCCCCTGAATCTGGATGCTGCCTCTTGGAAGCCATGCCTTGATTTTTTAAAAAAATAACTTTCACCCTATTAAAAAATAGATATATAAGAACATATGAAATTTGAAAATAAACTTATTTTGAATACATTATATACAGAAAATTCTGAAGAGATTAAAATTAATCTTCTAATTCAGCCTGAAGCAAGCACTAATATTTAGAAAAACCATCCTAGAAATTGAGGGAACTATGATCAATTTTAAACTGTTCTAAGTGGTCTATGCAGTAACAGTCTGGAATGCTCTATGAATTGTAATTCAGCTTTATATTTTCATTAACATATATTGTTGCACTATTAGCTATATGTAATTTTATTCAAATACTAAATATTTTAAATTTACAATATGAAATTAGTATTATTATTATAATTTTTTTGCAGTTTTTAGTATGTAATATACAATTGTTTAATTTTATTACATTACTAGTGTGCATATGTATTGTGTACTTTACAGTATCAAGAAGCCTGTTGGATAGTCAAAACTGTTAGCTATTTTTAGAAATGTAAATAGAATAAAATATTTGTATAGTATTAAGTGCATAAAAGAATTCACTGATATTGTTTATTTATATTAGCAATTCGTTCATTATCTGTTAGTAAATAAATCATGAATAATTTTTTTTGCAATGCTTACTGCATTAAGTTTCCCAAAATTATTGCTTTTATTTGTGGTAACATTAATATCAAATACTTCCTAATTATTATCATGTCAGCAGTGCATGTGTGCAGTAGTAAAAGTGCCTATGCAGTTTTACAAAAATCTGCAGTTGAGCAATTAGAAGCAAATAGAGGTGCCTACAATCAATTTAAAATATGAGGTCATTAAAATATAATTATTAGTCTAGTGTTAGATTTATATAACTAAGCAAACAAAATGGGTGCAGAAAAAGTTTGGTACCAACTGAAAAAAAGCTCTTTGGTTCCTATTTGAGGTCTTTAAGGAACTGAGCAGGGTAAATTCTTAATCTCCAATCCATATTTTGCTGCTGCAGCTGTTATTACTATATGAATATTTATATACTATATAATATGGATAGTTTACTGACCAACATGCATCAGTCAGTGTGATGTTTTATTAGCTTTTTAGGTCAAGACACACCATATTTCTTCTCAAATGCCTGATAGCTCTTAACTGAAATATCAAATGAATACATGTGCAAATGAACTTTTTTTTTAAACAGATATTTACAACCATGAGAGACCAAATTAAATTATGGCCTTTATCATCAAGAAGCTGTAAAGTTGCCAGCCAAAGCTGCACTTGGTTTCCGAAAGAGGATAATGCTAATAATCTCCTAATCGTGAAGATTGCAAAAACTGTCTAATATTAAATGAGGCATTGTTGGACTTTTTGAAATTACAAGAAAAGGTAAAGAGGCAATTGATTTAAGAAATGGACATGTACTACACTACAAATTATAAATATTGAAAGCACAAGTATAATAGGATTCATTATAGACAAAAAATACAAGAACATTGTTGAAAATGATGGTATATCAAAGTTGCAAGATTAGTTAGTTATTCAACTTATGAAATCAAATGCATATAATGAATGCACCAAGTTTTCATTGTGATGAAGTAGAGAATCATTTTAAAGATGTTCAAAAGATTTAGGACCAAACATTTTAAAATTGTCATGGGAGACATTAATGCTAGAATCAAAAACCATTGAATAATGAAAGTGCTGTGAATAAATTTGGTTATGGTTATAAAAATGAAAGGACAGACTTTTGAAATTTACCTTTACATTATGATCTCTAAAAAAAAATATTAAAAGGAAATGGACTATGGAAGCACCTAAATGAAGTGAGAGCAGAACTGGATTACATTTTGATTTTAACTAGCATATAATATGTATTTCAAAATTGTAATCTTAATCAATTCAACACAGAAAGTAATCATCAATTAATAAAATGTAATGCAAAACTAGAGACAAAAATTATTAAGAAAAACAGTATTCACATTTGATATTTATAACCTTAAGAAACATTATAATGAATTTAAATTAGAATTTGCCAACTGTCTTTAAAAAATATTAAGCTTTTGAAAACAATTCATATTTGAATAAAATCAATAGAAAAATTATATGTAAAAAAATTTTTTTTAAATAATGCTTTTATGTAAATAGCTAACTAAAAAGTAGAAAAAGAGCAAAGTAATAAATAATCCATTTCTTGGTTAATTTGCCATTCTTAGAAAATATCAGAAATCTTAAGAATCTAGACTTGTTATAAAACAATTGGAAATTGCAAAAATATTGTCATTTCATAAAAGCATTTGAGGTCTTTTTGATTTTTATGATTTAGTTGGGCCTTAAATGCTTTTATAAAATCACAATATTCCTGCAATTTTCAATTGTTTTATAGCAAGTCTAGATTCTTAAGATATCTAATATTTTCCAAGAATGGCAAATTAACTGAGAAGTGAATTACTTTTATTTTTCTGCTTTAAACTCAACTATTTATATAAAAGCATTATTTTAAAAAACTTTTTTTATATATTATTTTTTTACTTTTTAGTTATATTTACATAGTATTTTAAAAAACAAAAGACTATAAAAAAATCTGATAAAAATTATAATTTAATAATAAGACATGAAAATAAAAAATAAACCTAACAAACAATTCTAAGTTTAAATATCATGTGATCATCTACTACATAAAAATATTTATGTATTGGTTTTTTAATTAATTTAATTAAGTATGAGTTAAATCAATATTAACAAAATTTTATTCTACAAATATATGTTTCCGTCAGATATATATATATATTATTTTAATTAATTTAATTAATTAATTATGAGTTAAATCAATATTAACAAAATTTTATTCTACAACTGTTGACTCAGTGGAGTTTGAGTTTTAAACAGAATGGATTTTTTTCATTGTTAAAAATTCAAAAATGTGAACATACAGACAGAAATATACACAATAGAGCAAGTTAATATAAAAGCTTTTAATAACCGATATACTATTAAGAATTACAATAAAGATAACAAAAAAGGCAGCAATTGATCAGTAGAATTTTTACTGAGATAAGACAATTTATGAAGAAAAGGATTGAATATCTACAATTTTGTAAAATGGTATGTCAAACGATTAATAATGATGTAAGATAACATAATTATAAATTAGCAAAGAAAATTACAGAAAAGAATATAAGTATCAAAAATGTAAAACATTTCCGTATTGATAGGAAACTTATTTCTGCAATAAATAAAAAAAAAGATGGAACTATTACTAAAAAGAGATATGACATAATAAAATGTGTGGAAGAATTCTATAAAGAATTATATAGGAAAAAAAAAAAAGAATCCCCTACAATTACTGTATCTACTGAATTTCCTAGGATTTTAAATGAAATGAGACATACAATTAAATCTATGAAGAAGAGAAAAGCTCCAGGCAATGATGAAATTATAATCTATTGATATATTAAAAGCAGATAAAGAAATAGAAAAATTGTTAGCAAATTATATACCAAATGTTTAAATGATAAAAATGTACCAATGCAGTATTAATATTTAAAAAAATGAAAAATAATATTAAAAATTAGACATATTAATCTTTAATCAGTTCTATACAAAATTTTTACCAAGATAATTACAATTTATCTATAGTGAACATTGGATTTTAACCAACCAAAAGAATAAGCTGGAATTAAGTGATTTTAGTACAGTGGATCACATCCAAGTATTGAGAGAAGTTATAGAAAGGATCAATGAATGCGAGTTGCCATTACGCTTTGGGATTTGTAGATTATGAAAAGGCATTTGATTTGATTTTATAAACATTTCTTCAATGATTAAAGCATTAGATCATCATCAAAATATAGACCCAGGATATTGTTATATTCTAAGGAATATTTATTGAAATGAAACAGCAGTGATTAAATTACATAGTGATACTAAGAAGATTAATATCGAGAAGGATGTACCACAAGGTGACTCCATACCTCTAAAACTTTTTATGACTATTTTGCAAAAAGTATTTTGTGGATTAAAATAGGAAGCTAAGGGAATAAAAGTTAATGGAAGTTATTTTAAGTCATCTAGATTTTGCAGATGAGATAATATTTCAAAGATTCAGGAAATGTTGCAAGATTTAACAAATAAAAGTAAGAAAGTAGGACTAAACGTAAATGCTGAAAAGACTAATGTTTAATGGAGTTTGTCATATGAAGAAAATAAAGATTAATAATTATGAATTAGAAAAAGTTAACAACAAATATCTTGGTTAATTATTAATATATATGGAACTGTAATGAATTAATCATAGAATTAAACTTGGATGGAATGCTTTTGATAAAAATAATATTATAAGAAAATTTGCTTATGTGTTGAAAAAAAAGATTTTTAATCAAATATTTTACAAGTTCTTACTTATGAATATGAGACTTGGACACTTAACATAAAAGCAATACACAGACGTAAAAAAGTATAAGATATGTATATTAATAGTAACAAGAAGACATGCGTGAAAACACAATGTTAGTGACAACATTGAAAAATTAAAAGAGTCTGAAATGATTTAGGTTGATAATATTGCTAGAAGTGATACTAGATAGATAGTTGAAATCTTAAAACAGGATTCCAAGAGGATGAAATAATGAAGCATGTTAGGGCGATGTAGAGAAAATAGGCTAAAGATTGATGAAAGAATATATTTTCATTGTGCATTTCAAAGATTGACAATATTTGAAAATGATAATGAATACAGACAAATTGGCATGATTTCCAAACATTAGGTTATTTTTGAATTTCCGATTATCTTAATAGTTTTAAGTTGTTTAATGTGAGAAGCATTATGTCCATAAGCACACATACACAAAAAGACAGCTCTAAAAATTAATCTAGGGGTATAAATATAATCCTACTACTATTTGGGGGTCAAATATCAGTACGTGTACTTAACTATAATTATTAGTATATTATCATTTTTAATTCTTGTTGATAGTCATGTTTTCAATTTATCACAATCATACATTGCCACAGATAGGAAAAAACATTAAACTTTCCAAGGTAAGCTTTAGTTTATTCAGCTCAAATATATACACTTCTTCCTCTAAAGATTTTAATGCCTTATTAATATCTGCCATGATGGAAGGAAATCAATCTCCAAACACAACTATTAAAAAGGATAAATAGTTTTCAAGCACAATTATTAAAGATAATTTATACAAAAATTTCCTCAACTATAACCGAAATTAGATCTTCCCTATTTTCCAAACTAATACCTGCATTAATAACAGCAAACAGATTAAAACAAAAACATCTATATCCTCTCTTATAACTAAATCAGTTGAGAATTTAAAAATAATAGTACATTCACTTTACTTCAATCTCAACTTATGAACAATACTTCTAATAAGAACTATTTAAAAAAAAAACCAGAACCTGAAGTAAACACAAACTGGTTATATGAAAATATTACCAATTTCTTCAAACAATTCATTCACCACTATCAAAAGATTAACTTTCCAATCCAAAATCACTAAAAAACAATATAATAAGCATATTGAAAAATTCAACTTGATCATCCCCTAACAAGTTCTTAAATCTTTTAAAAAATTTCACAATAACAAAACGTTAAATGTCACAATTACTAATGCTAAAATTTAAGAACTAAATTTCCTAGATGAATTTTATGATTTCTTATCAGAGAAAGAATTATGGAGTCTGATCTATATATAAGATTCTCAATCACCCCAATAACAGATATATATTGCAATTAAATTTCACAATATTATTCAAAACGATTTTTCTAAAAAAAGTCATTTTAATCATGGAAAAATTATATGCTAATCTATATTATTATTAGCCAAATAAAATACTAACGTGGAATTTACCAAATTAGATCTCCAGTCACTGCTAAGAGAATATGGAACCACATCAAAATACTCACAGTTGCTAGAGACGAAAGCTAGTGTTCCTATAATTAACAAATACAGGACTATTTAATATTACCCTCAATAAAAATATCACTCCAACAGACATTTTGATATTTAATATTTAAAGGCATTCCTCCACAATGCATTCTCTGTAAAACCAGAAACCATCATATTATAGACTAGCCTGACAGATTCTGTAAACTCTGTGGATATGCTAATTTAGATAACCACAAGGTCAAACAATGCCAACATATCTAAACCAAAAGAAATCCTATATAGACATAGATGAAATCCAAGGAATATCACTGAAACAACAAATGACACATCTAAAAAAACCATCATATCTGCAAACCAAGAACACAAAACAAACATACTCACTGAATCAACAATAATTGATTCAAATAGTGAACGGAGATTTAAATCTAAGCAATTATCACCCTCTACAGATGACAACCAAATTCCATCTGATGAAAACTTCTTTCAAACAGTTACAAAAACTAAGAAAACTCATAGAAATAATAATAAAAAAAGACAACAAAACTATCATATTCAGTCAAATCACTAACTTGGAAACACAGCAAAAAAAAATAATTTTAAAGCATTCAATTAGCACTACAAAAAACATGAACTTGGTAGTTGTTTTGTTGACATACATGCCACGGGATGGTGTGATTTGTGCTAGAACATAAAAATGTCATTTACGTAGCCGACATTTTTGCAGCTGTGTTGACGTGTAATTCAACAATTCTGCTGTACTACACATTACAGACCGCTTTATCGCATCGGGATAAATTATTTATTCCGAATCGCACACTTCACACTTTTTTAGGGTGTAGTGTGAGGGTGTGGTTAATTAAAGTAATGAAATGTTCTTTTTTTAATTTAATTTTTATTTTATATTTATTGAAATCATGTGATTGAAGTATTTGATAATTAACAGACTGTTTAGACACTTCTGTATTGAAATTTTACTGTACAAAACATTGTCCAAGGGTATGTTTAAACATAGTCGTAATTAGTTAACGTGTCAAGTAGCATTTACTCAAGAACCTCCACAAGAAAATAATGTTATTTTAAAACCTTTCTAAAATTGTTTATCTTTATAGCAAAAAAAAAAAAAATTTGTAAAAACTTATTTTTGTCGATGTTAGTTTTTAAAGAAATCGGCAAGTAAAAAAAAAAGCCTTCTAAGTTTTAAATTTGTTTTTTTTTTTTTGAAAAAAAAAAAACCAAAAAAAAAAAAAAATTAAACGTGGTCAATGTTATTTTTAATCGTTTATCAATTTGTTTATCTTACTTTAAACAATTTTTTATTAGGCTAAACAAAGGTTACATTTTATAAAAGGATAATATTAATGTAAAAAAAAAAGGTTATACAATTGGTTGTTAAAAGAGACTGATTGTTGTGATAGTTTTTGTTATGTTAAGTTTTTAGGAAACTGGAATAACTTCCAAGTCTCCTCAATTATGAATTTTGAAGATAGTAATTGATCTCTTGATTTTATCTTTTGCATTGATTACAGGAAGCATGATTTTTGATCTGGTTGAAGCTGGGTATACATTAATTAACATTCACGTACCAGATTGAATAAGTGATAAAAATTGAAAGATTTATTATACGAAATTGTTTTGTTTTAATACATTCTATTAGAGATTTTATTCTTGTAATAGGTGGCGTGGGGAAAGCTTAATAAGTTTTATTTTTGTTAAAAACGTTAATGCAAAATAAAAGCCCACAAAGTTTAAAATTTGTCTGTGTTAATTATTTGTGTAACCAAAAAAAAAAAAAGCTTAATAACTTTGAACTTGTTGACAAATGTTTTTTAAAAAAACGATATCCAAAAAAACTTTGTGTTATTTATTGATGTCATCAAAAAAAAAAAAAAAAAGCTTAATAACTTTGAACTTGTTGATAATTGTTTTTTTTTTTTTTAAAAAGGCAATCCAATAAAACTTTGTATTATTTATTTGTGTATCAACAACAAAAAAAAGCGGCATTTCAAAAAAAAACCTACTAGGTTTAAAATTTGTTTGTGTGATTTATTTATTACATTTTCATTTACCATTGTCAAACTCCCTCCACTCCCAACCCCGACGCCATCCATTTCTGCTAAATACACTAATGAATATTACTCAACATCCTCGAAACTAGAGATTATCTCTAGCACAGATATATACACTTTATATCTCAATTTAATATTCATATATGTGTGTTTTTTTAAATTTACCACACACGGATTTAGTCACCTTTCTCTATCCCGTATGTAATATTCATACTTTTTGATTTTTTGTGTAACCAAAAAAAAAGCTTAATAACTTTGAAGTTTGTTTTAAAATGGTAAAAAAATGTTATTTTTACAAATAAAAAAGCATCACAACTTTTAAAAAAATGTCTACTAAGTTTAACTTTAAAAAAAAAAAAGCCTTGTTTGTGTGATTTATGTCTTTAAAACTGTGTTACTTCATAATTTTATTGATATTTTTTTTAAAAAGCGGCAATACAAAAAATAAAAAGGCCAACTAACTTTTGAGTTTGTATATTTTCTTTAATTGTGTACAAAACACTGTAACTTCATCATTTTTTTGAAGTTACTTTTTTAAAAAAGCCAAAAGACAAAACACAAATGTAACAATATATCATAGAATTTTGACAATATGTTGATTTTATTTTATATTTATTTATTATTTGTTGATGTTAATAAAAATAAATGTTTACAAAAAATGAAATAAAATTGGTGTTAATTTATTTTTAAATAAAAAAAAAAAAGTCAAAACAAGTAATTCAAAATTCAAAAACCAGCAATTCAAATTGAAAAAAAAAAAAAGACCTGGGGATGTTCATAATCTATATTATTTAAAAAAAAAAACGACATCCCGCAGCGTGGATGTCAACAAAACAACTACCTTATTTTGAAAAGAAAATAAAAAGATTTCATAATAATGAACTTTGTATGATCAAAAATTATTAGATCTAAATTTAAAATAATCTATTTGCCCAATTTAAAAAAATCTCTGTAACATATCTACATGTATAAAAGTAAAGAATGTAAAATTTGCTCGATTTTAAAAAATCTTGGTAACATTATTTGATACTGTGGTATTAGAGCTGCTACATAAAAAGAATTATTCGTTTAATCATTAAATTAAAAACATTTTAAAATCTACATTAAAAAAAAAAAACAATTTAACAAAAAAAAATATGAATGTGAAGAATAGTTAAAATGCGTGTAAATCAAATTGAGTGTGTTTGCACGTGCATATTCTGCATAATCTATTTTAATACATTGTACAGGCTTACACCTGCATTTATATATGTAATATATGCAGGATTCGAACTCAGATTTTCACACGACCTACAACTCTCAGTGTCATCTTATATTGCTGACTCACCTGATCACACACATGTTGAAAAGATAAATAATCACCAATACATTTTGTGCTAAACCAGCACTCATTAAAGTATGAAGATTGGTCTTAATATAAAGCTGAGTACTAATTGTATATATGTATGGAGATGGTAATCTGAACCAACTGATGAGTGCTGGTTTAGCATGAAATATGTATACACCTGGGTCACTTTTTATGCGGACTTATTTAACACAATTTTGAAGTTACGCGATTCATCTTTCACCGGAAGTTGAAGTCGATAATGCGCTATTACTTTAAATAATAAATTTTGCGCACTTATGTTATATTGAAACTAATAGCACATTATTGGAATTCGACTTTCATCTTAGTGATTTCAATATTTTCAGTGCTTTATAATAGTAAGATTTTATGCAATAATGAAATTAAAATCATGATTTTCACATTTTATGTATACACACATTAAATTTTACAAGATTATAATGTAAATTTATTCAAACATTGTGCGTGTTAATTTTGCATTTTAAATCACATTGTTTTTGCTTTTTAAAAAAGAACGTAATCAATTATTAATCATTTAGTGTCCACAAGTTTATTTTTAAAAGGTCAGTAATAGCAGTGGGCACAATTAAAATCTGATTTTTAATTATAATTAACAATTTAAAAATTACTTACAGGCGACTTGAAATTAATATGATGTAAAACGAAATTTGGTTTTTAAACGGAATTGAAAATTAAAGACAAAAATAAGAATTTAATTTTTAGTTGTTAGTTTTAATTAAATTTTTCCCAGCAGTGGTGAATAAATGTCTTTTTATTATCATAAGTCTAAGTTCATAAACAATTAATAAAATCATCGTCGTCGTCAACAGAAAACCATTAACACAACATGAGAGTGAACTTGGCGCTAGTTGTATTTCCTCTTGTGAGAATAATTGCTGAGATATTCTTGACTTCGTTTAAGGAGAAGCCAAATACATCACATCACATCCCATGAGAATCTGATTTTTTACTAGTTTGCAAACAAACGTCTTTTTGGGCAAATAGCGATAATAATTAAAACGTGTATAAAAAAATTTAAATTACTGTGCTGTAAATTATGCATAAAAATATATTATTTTGAATAAAATTAAATATTATAGTTAAAAAAAGTTTGTCTTGTATCATTTTTTTTTCAAATTTGAAATTTTTTATTAGACATATTTTATTTCCTTATTTTTTTTTTGCGCGAATTTTAAAGTAATTTTACGTTGGTGCTTTGCTTTTACGCGAATTTTGAAAAATCACAGACCACATCCCCCCTTTTTCAATGTAAGTTACGTCTATTTTTGCGCAATTTCGTTTGCGTGTGTTTTCTGAGGAACCTATCTATCGCGTAAAACGAGACCCAGGTGTATTGGTAATTATTTATCTTTTCAACATGTGTGTGATCAGATGAGTCAGCAATATAAGATGGCACTGAGAGTTGTAGGTCGTGTGAAAGTCTGAATTCGAATCCCGCATATATTATATATAAATGCAGGTGTAAGCCTGTACAATGTATTAAAATAGATTATGCAGAATATACACATGCAACCATACACTCAATTTGATTTAAACACGCATTTTAACTATTCTTCACATTAATGCTTTTCGTATTTTTTTTTGTTAAATTTTTTTTTTTAATGTAATTTTAAAATATGTTTTTGATTTAATAACCTAATTAATTTAATGATTAAATGAATAATTCTTCATGTCGCAGCTCTAATACCACAGTACCTATTATTTACATGTATAAAAATGAAGAATGTAAAAAAAAAAAAAAATCAAAATTTTATTCAGCATACAACTGTTAAAAAACTTTGCAAAATTGCATACAAATAAACTTTAAATTATTCCTGCTTTTAATATTTATTTAAATATTTTGATTGCACTAATCAAAAAATTTTTAAGTTATTTCAAAAAAACTTGTCTACCGCACTTAATAAAATACGACGCCTTGTGACAAAAAAAATTTTCACAGCTAGCATACATATTTATATACCACATAAAGTGATCTTTATTTAGGTCTGCATAAAAAAAGCCTTAAAGGTGGATTACAATATGCAAACACAGAATGCATTAGATACATTAAGTAATTTAATATAATACTACAAATGTAAAAAAAATAAAAATTCAGTATGTTTTTTTTAAAAATACAGTAAGAAACAGTTGTGCAAAAGAACACAAAAAAATTGCTAACTGCTAGTTTACTTTCACTTTTTCATTCATTTTGCTGTACTTTTGGACAATTAAAAGTCACTTTTTTTTCTAGCAATTCTCTTTACATTTACAATTAGATTCATGACTGCCACTAATATGACTGAAAAAAAAAATTAAGAAAATCTCTGAAGCTTGGAAACAGGAATAGATATCTTTAATCAACTGGAAAGAGAAGGAAATCATGTATGTCCTATGGATTTATTCATGTTTACCATCACCACTATTTTTAAAAACGAAGACAAAATAGAACAGTGTTCAAACAATTGTAGGTATACAAAAACTATCCAAAAATATGAAGTTATGGCATTTCATGTAAAAAATAAATCCAATATCATCAAAGAATTTAAAAGGCAACAATGGACTTTAGAATAAGTGATTAAAAAAATTAGATAATTATAACTGATGAATGGATCATCAGTAAAACAAACTTTAAGGTAAGCTTTTTTAAAATAGATTTGTTGCATTATTATACATACATACATACACATTTTAAGTGCATACTTACATAATACACATAGCATAGTTTACACAAACAAATAATGTACTTTAAGGGTTTTTTTAAATTACTATATTTACTAGATTAAATTGTATAATTCATATTTATTTTCTATTTATATTGTATATTTTACTTTATATTAACTGGATTATTTTATTTGGATTTAATTATATTTATTTCAGTTTTATTCGATTTTTTTAATATATTTTATATTATTTTTAGGTTTTTGTTTACATTTTTTATGATATTATTTATAGTTATGTATTTTATTTTTTGTTCATTATATCATAGCTCTGAAGTAGATTGCAGGACAGTCAAAACATACGTGTGTATGTACAATAAAAGGTTTTTGCTAAAAAGTGTTTTGGATAAATTGGATTCCAAATATTTATTGTCACATCTAATTTTTTTGCTTTCCTCTAATAATTTGATAACATTTTCTGCAGTTCAGAAACATATGAGAATAGTCTTTTTTTTTTTTTTTTGACAAATCCAAGTGATTTAATCTTCGTTTATTTCTTATTCTCTTTACTTTCAATTTAAATATTTTCCACAAAATTGTGGAAACAAATTTAAAAGAAAAGGAATCACTTTGACTGGTAAATTAAATCTTTTTACTATCCACATGTAGTTTGATCATTGTTTTTGTATTTTAATAAATATATTTTTTCACAATCCCAAGTCTTTATCATAATATAAAGTGCATATAGAATCAAATGCATTTTTTTTCTTCTTTCATCTACAAATACAACATGCACTGGCAACTCTTATTCATTGGTCTTTTTTTTTTTTTTAAGAAAAAAAACTTTATGCTTGAAACTTTTAAATTTTATCCAGTTACTTCTTTGAGATTGCTTGAATGTAAAATTTTTCTGTCGACGACTATTTGTAAGAAATCTAGTAAATATCTTAGATATAACTGGTAGATCTTTCTTAGATATCAATGTTAATCACTATCATATTTTCCTAGTCATATGATTGGTTGGATGAGAGAAATTTACTCTTTTGTTTGTGAATTGTCTCCACTTGAAAATAATTCACTTTATGATGAAATCTGATCCATTAAAAGGAGTGAATTATAAAATCACACAGCAAAGATATAAACATGGACTTTGACAATATTGTGAGAGAGATTACCACATCAGAATTTTAGAAATGAAATGGTCCTAGTCTCATGAAAAATGACATGATGAAACCCTTCAAGTGCCAGATATATCTACTATTTTCTCAGCTAGGAAATAATAAAGTTATTTCGTCTAAACATTGAAAATGTATCAAAAATAGAGATCTAAATTATTAGTACAATACAAAATTGATGGAATTATACTTTAGAAGATTCATTATTCCTCTAACTAATAAAGTGCTTTTGTGAAAATTCATAGAATGCATATTAAATATCTTTCAAACTATCTAGCAAAATACTTGAAAATAGTTCAAATGATATAACAATTGTATTAGAATATGTCATCTTTATGAGTGTAACGATTATATATATCCCAATACAAACTGTTTCATCTCCCATTTGCATTCATGAGAGATTTTGATTCTCATAATAATTTTGGAGATCTGTAAATAGGATAAAACAAGTAAAGAATTTTTAAAGTTGGCATGACTTTGAGATACCAACTAAGGAAAAACATTTTATTCAGACAGATGAGGCACAGAGTTAAAACAAAAAATTATTCATCTTTACCTACTAATTTAATAATGTTGGATTATTTCTTCCATTGCCAACATATAATCCAAAACTAATATGGAATTTTAAAAAAAGTTAAGTTACTGTGCCAGATAATAGCTAGACTCCAAGTATGTAAAATATACTTGTATTTAAAATATAATTGATTTAACAAACATGATAATTGCCAACAATTCAGTTTTAGGGAATATTGAATACAATTCATTTCAGATTGAAACAAAATTATACATATTCTTTATAGCTAACATTTGATTGCCAAAAATTCTAAAATAGCTGGAAACTATATAAAATCTTTTAATGATGCTAGAAAAGAATGATGAAAAGAGATTGTGGAAAGATAAAAGATCCAGTCAAAATGCATGTTCATTTCTATGCAATTGTGACTGTATAAACTCCAGAATTAATAAAACTAGGAAAATCATTATTAGAGTAAATCTACAAGCTTTCTCTCACATTGTTCTTCTAATCACCTTTCCAATAAAATTAAATCATTAATGAATTTCAACTTATCCTAAACTGATTGAAATTAGAAAAAACTCAATTATAGATAGTTTGTTTTTTGAAGTTGTAAAAAAAAATTTGACTTAACAACTGGCAAAACTATTCTGTAATCTTATTCATAAAGAAGATATTCCAAATATTTGGCATGAGAGCAAGGTTATGGTAAAATTAAATTTAATAAACCTAATAATACTGAAAAAAATATTGGCAATTATCATCATTATCTTTGAAATAAGAATTATGCCAATAATTAAGAACTATCTATATATTTTTCAAGTAGTCTGGATTTAGCCAGGATAAAAAAACTGCAATGAATAAGTTCTGTCTTTGGTTAGTCTGATGTTTTCTTCATTAATCTAATCTCTGCTTATGACCATGAGAAAATGATTTAAAAGACTTAAAAATTTCTTAAATTCAGGAAGACTACTGATTTACTTGATATTTCCAATAGAAAAATTCAAATGACTGTAAATGACAGTTGTAGAAAGTGTAAAAAGTGAAAAATTTTACATATTTGTTTTCTTGATTTGATAAAAAATCAAGTCATATGACCTAATTTTAATAAAGCTCCTATTTACAAATGTTATATATAGAGTAAGTTAAAAACAAACTCTTATGAAGCTTCAAAAATACCCTCAACCTCGGACCGCAGTTTCTGCCTCTAGCATCATCAGTGAGGTGCTAGGGAATAAAAATATTAGAATTAGTCCAGCATTTTATCAATGCCTAACTATTGAGAAGAAAATCTGAAACTTTCAGACATTAAAATGTCCAAAAATCCAGCTATCTAACTCAAATAGCCATATGGGACTGAACTAAGTTCAGATACACCATATATTAATAGCTCTAGCAATATAAAATCGCCAAAGCATTAATAGCAAAAAACTAAAATTAAATTGATAAAAAATCAAGTCATATGACCTAATTTTGAGGGTATTTTTGAAGCTTCATAAGAGTTTGTTTTTAACTTACTCTATATATAACATTTGTAAATAGGAGCTTTATTAAAATTAGGTCATATGACTTGATTTTTTATCAATTTAATTTTAGTTTTTTGCTATTAATGCTTTGGCGATTTTATATTGCTAGAGCTATTAATATATGGTGTATCTGAACTTAGTTCAGTCCCATACGGCTATTTGAGTTAGATAGCTGGATTTTTGGACATTTAAATGTCTGAAAGTTTCAGATTTTCTTCTCAATAGTTAGGCATTGATAAAATGCTGGACTAGTTCTAGTATTTTTATTCCCTAGCACCTCACTGATGATGCTAGAGGCAGAAACCGCGGTCTGAGGTTGAGGGTATTTTTGAAGCTTCATAAGAGTTTGTTTTTAACTTACTCTATATATAACATTTGTAAATAGGAGCTTTATTAAAATTAGGTCATATGACTTGATTTTTTATCAATTTAATTTTAGTTTTTTGCTATTAATGCTTTGGCGATTTTATATTGCTAGAGCTATTAATATATGGTGTATCTGAACTTAGTTCAGTCCCATACGGCTATTTGAGTTAGATAGCTGGATTTTTGGACATTTAAATGTCTGAAAGTTTCAGATTTTCTTCTCAATAGTTAGGCATTGATAAAATGCTGGACTAGTTCTAGTATTTTTATTCCCTAACACCTCACTGATGACGCTAGAGGCAGAAACCGCGGTCTGAGGTTGAGGGTATTTTTGAAGCTTCATAAGAGTTTGTTTTTAACTTACTCTATATATAACATTTGTAAATAGGAGCTTTATTAAAATTAGGTCATATGACTTGATTTTTTATCAATTTAATTTTAGTTTTTTGCTATTAATGCTTTGGCGATTTTATATTGCTAGAGCTATTAATATATGGTGTATCTGAACTTAGTTCAGTCCCATACGGCTATTTGAGTTAGATAGCTGGATTTTTGGACATTTAAATGTCTGAAAGTTTCAGATTTTCTTCTCAATAGTTAGGCATTGATAAAATGCTGGACTAGTTCTAGTATTTTTATTCCCTAGCACCTCACTGATGACACTAGAGGCAGAAACCGCGGTCTGAGGTTGAGGGTATTTTTGAAGCTTCATAAGAGTTTGTTTTTAACTTACTCTATATATAATATTTGTTTTCTCACAGAAACCATTTCTGTTGTCTATTTTATTTAATAAATTCATCAGTTATCTTCCAGAAAAAAAATGTAGAAAAATGATTTATGCTGGTGATTTTGTTTTGATTTCTCAAAAGAAATTGTTCTTGGAATCAGAAAAGTTTTAAAATCCTTTTCATAAATTGGAACCCTATTTCTAATATAAAAATGTTATTTCACTTTTTTAAAAAAAAAATAAAAACCGGGTGGAAACATGATCTTATCTAATTTAACTTTGGTTTATAGTTTAATTTATTTTTTCCATTTATTAAAGATTAGATATAAAATTTCTAAGAATAACTTTAGGCTACAATGCAAATATTCTATGGATAACTTTTTTGGTACTAGCACATTCTACTGCTGAAATTCTGTGCTCCTATTATTGAGAGAAAATGTAATCAAGCTAAGCTTCTGGGTGCCCTAGAGAAATTTTTTTTTGGCATACTCAAGTATACTCTGATATAATTTCACATATTATTACACCAAATACTCAGAAAATATATAAAAAAACTATTAAGAAAATTAGACTTAACCATTAACTCCGTAATATAATTCCATCAATTAACACATCTCATCTCAAATGATAATGCTTTTTAGATAGTTAATCAAGCAACATCATAACAATTATAGTCTTAAAAAATGAGCTCCTTGTGAGACTAAGTTTTTTTCCCCTTTTATTCAACAGTACTGCCATCTGGATTTGATTTTCCTATTTCCTAGATATTGGAAAGACAGCCATAAAGAAGTCATCTCATGGTGTTAACTGATAAAATAGATTTAGAAATAATTTAATTAATATTGAAATACAAGGATAATGTATATACTTATAATTATATGGCTATCTTTAAAATATATATATATGTTTATTTATCAAGTGTTAATCATTTCAACTATCCACTCTATCTCATACAACCGAAACACACGACCACACACATATGAAAAAGATAAATGATCAATATACATATTTTATGCTGAACCATCATTCATCAGTTGATACAGATCATCATCTCCCACAGTTTATTTTAAAATAGCAAATTTTCAAATTTTAATAGACTTCAATCTACTCCACCTTCCAATTCTTCTGACATCCATACTATTGAAAATCTGATGATGGAATAACCAAAGCCCTTGTTGATACCAATACTGTTGTCATACTCATGTTGACTTTGAAACACTGATTCCTCACATATAGGACCTTAATACGTCAATTTAATTATACAGATGAGGGATGGGCAGAATACAGGTCATGTAATATTTGAATAGAATGTATTTTACATTACTCGAGTTTAGATGTAATATAAAGGATTTGGGCATTCCATCATCAGATTTTCAATGGTATGGATGGCAGAAGAGTAAGAGTGGAGTAGATTGAAGCTTGACCATTAAAGTTTGAAGATATGCTATTTTAATACAAACTGTGCACCTTATATATATGTGTGTGTGTGAAAAATGATCTGGACCAAGTGGTGAGTTTCTGGTTCAGCATAAAATACATCTAATTAGAGATCATTTATCTTTTTCATGTGTATCAGATATATGAGATAAGAGTGAATAATTGGAAGGGATCTTAAGTCTGTTCAAATCTCCTACATTACATCTAAACTCCAAGTATATAAAGTATTATATTGGGATGGAAAAGGGGGTACAGATGAGATGATGGCAAATAAAACCCTAAGTTAACAAAATATTTCAAATAATGAAACAATATAAATTAAAATACATAAGTAATGTTATATACTATAGAAGCATAAAAGATCATGAGAGAAAGATTACTTTGGGAGATCAGCCTGGTTAACTCACTAGAGAACTATCAATAAAATAGAAATATAACAAACTAACTCCTTTTTAAAACTTGTTTTTTATATGACTATAATCATGAAAAAAAATCCAATGTTTCGACTATTTTATATAGTCTTTTTCAAGGCACACAAAAATAAAACAAAATATATATACACCTTTACCCCGCTTAGCGATGGCAATTGGTCCTCCAAAACTTATCGTTAAGCAAAAATATCGTATACAAAATACGTAATTATAATGGGGGTCTATGGGAAAAAAATTGGTCGGTTCCATTCGACGTAAAATATCCACATTGATTTCCAAGCTCAAAGATTTTCTTGATTTTTTCATGACAATGATGACTAAATACGGTATCTAAAAAGAAAAGTTTTATATCACTAGGAAAAAAAAATGCATATTTTCACTTGAAAAAGTACAGAAGAACAAAAAGAAAAAGTGAAACTAAATTTGAATTTAAAAGTTTTTATATTCTTCCGCAGAAGTTTTTCACCGTAATGAAAAAAAACCATACCGAAGTGTTTTTTTTTTTTAATTTGTATTACAGTATATATTACTACTATACATTTATTTTATTACTTATGTGAAATTATTCAAATTAAAAAACAATGTTTAATTATTTAATTGAACATAAAGACTTATTACTGTACTCCACAGTAACAGAATGCTTAATGCTTATCGTAAAGCAGTCAACTTTAGAAAAAAAAAAAATCAACTTATTTTAACAGTAAAAAATCTAACTTCTAATTTTCTAAAACATATAGCTAGGTTTATTTTTCTTACTTTATATTTTTAGTAATGTAATAATGCCCCCCCCCCCCATTCGAGTAGAAAGATTATTAATTAAATGCAATCTGTTTTTCTTTTTAAACTTTTCTAATTCGACATTTGAGTTTTAAAATGTTTTTCTTTTGATTTGAAACATCTTGAGTGTAATCAACATGTTTATTAATGAAGTTACAAAATCAATAACTATTTTTACATAATTATCCAGGTGTTCTAAAAATAATATATCGTATTTAAGAAACACACACACGCAGTTTAATATTCATATTTAGTGTTTTCCTGAAAGTTTATGATAGTGGTATTTTATTTGTCCTGCACTGTATTTATATATTGGAGTATTTGTATACAGTATTATCAACAAATTAAAAATCCTTTTTCTTTTCAAAAACTTTTATTTTCTTATCTCAATACTGAACATATATATATACTGTATATACAATATTTATATAATACAAAACTCCGTTTCAACTGTTTATCTTCATACAGTCATTTTCAAGGATATCTCTCTCCCACTGCTATATTCTATTACTCTTTCTTTTACAAAACGGAGTTTTGTATGTTCAGTATTGAGATAAGAAAATAATGTTTTTAAAAAGAAAAAGGAGGATTTTTAATTTGTTGATATTATTGTAGAACATATATACGTATTTTAAAAGAAAAAGTGGATGAACATTTGCTGTGTTATTTATTATATATGATATACATGTAGTATTATGGATTTAGTAATTATAGATATTTTAAGTGTTTTATGAATAAAATATGGTATGTGTATACAATTACAGCAAAGTCATTACTTGTATACATATTACAATAATATACTTTTGCTTTTGGGTAAAATGAATTTAATATAGCTATCTCTGATGTCATCAGTGACGCAAAATTCAAGATGGCTGCCAAAAAAATTTTTTTTTTAATTTTTCCCGATCGTTATAGCGAATAATCGATTGTACATCGAAGTAGTGGGTATAAATTGATGATTATCGCTATTGCGAAATATCGCTAAGTAGACAATCACTAAGCGGGGTAAAGATGTATAACAAATAACACATATTCCAAAAAAAAATTACAAAATATATTCATAACCAAAAATTTACCTTATCTCACTCCCCTTTCCTGTTACCAACAAACACAACTGAAGAGAAACAATTTAAAATCTATATATATCCTTTAAAACATTTAATTAAAAACCTGTTATTTTCTTTTCTGTTTATCTATTAACATCCTATTTAATTCTGGTTTTATTTCATTAATGTATACACTTTCTTTTATCATACTTTCATTATATGACTTAATACATTCCCCAAAGACTTTATATCAAAATCCCCATGCTTAAATTTATTCATGTGAATGTAAACAGCAGAATTTTTATCACTTAAATGCTGTTTTAATCTAATAAATTCACTAGTATTATCAATAAGTAAAAGTACTGGTCAATAATAAAATAAATGAACAGTCTATCTGGTGACTGGATTTGAATTGGGTCTACAGTACACCAAGCCAACTATTTAGCCTTTGCCAGTTTGGGGCAATTATTTAAAAATAACTTGGATGCACAAATAAATGCTCATCCATCAGAACATATACCATAAAAACATGCTGATCATTATCAATGCTCTGGCCACTTAGTACCATTAATGTACTGGTCAACTATAAACTTAATTTCTAATAGAGACTAAACCAAATAAAATGTGCATGGATTTTAAAGAATATACTCTTCATGTCAACCAGGATGTCATCATCATTGATGAGAATATCATCACTGAATGCCCATACACTAATATATATATATATACCCTTTTTTATATATCAGACATGCACAAATCTAGCTCAGAGAAGTTACTGTGATCAAGAGATGATGCAACATATATTATTCTAAAGACTTTAGAATTAAGTTCACCGGAATAATTTAACAATGAAATACAAGTTTATTAACACCAATAAAAAAAAATGAAAATAGGGTCTCTAGAAAATGGCTATACACATATAAGCTTTATGATTTTGAATAATATCAAAATTCAAGTTATCATATATGTTCCAATATACACCTATATATACATCTGCACACAGACATGGTATAATTTTAAAAAGTGAACATATTTGAATTGTCATAAAATAATACAACAAATTATTAAAATTTACCTATATTAGGTTTACATAAAACATATATATCAGCGCAGATGCAAGAAATATCAATCTATTCCCATATTTGAATTGTCATTTAATAATAGCAAAAAATAAATTTCCCTTTTTAAAGTAACTAATTGATAAGATTTAACATACATATGTGCA
The DNA here is from genome assembly GCA_028023455.1 of Epiperipatus broadwayi. NCBI lineage: Eukaryota > Metazoa > Onychophora > Udeonychophora > Euonychophora > Peripatidae > Epiperipatus > Epiperipatus broadwayi. The sequence goes on from JAQFVV010006269.1 coordinate 3,959,355, forward strand.
TGTAGCAATTTAAGTGCACATAATATTAAAAATAACCTTTTCCTAATTAATTCCTTGTTGAAAATACATAAAATTTACATATATGTGTTATAGATAAAGAAAGTAACATGAATCAATTATTAAATTCTTTCATAAGTTATCTTGTCTTTAAAAAAATTAAAATCAGTCTTGACAGGATTAATGTTGATTAATTATACATTTTCATTTGTAATGTGATAGCTGGGCGTGGCCGCTTCACGGCGCTAATTATGTGTAAAAACAATAAAATATTACGAAACCAGGCCAACACTTATTAAAAACAATCACGATGTTTTAAATATAATTTGACTAAAATAATTCTTCTTTTAATTATATATAAATATTTTACAAAAAAATGTTACATTATTATATAATTTCATTAAAATAAATTTTTCCTTTTTTATAACGAAATGAAGACGGTGTTTCCAATTTATTATTCTATAAAAGATACAAGCACACATTTACTTATTTCACAACTTTTATTTTTAGAATATGTCGTTCAATATTTTTAGATATTTTGTTAAAAATATATATATTTAATAAAACCAATAACAAATTCTTTTTTTAAAAATAAAATTTTGTTCAAATACAAACAAGAAAAAACAATAAATATTTTGGTAGTCTTTTGATAACCGTTTTTTTTTTACATTTAATTTTGACAAACAAAGGTTAAACTACAATTAATAAAAAGTCCTTTTTTTAAAAATCAAATTTTGATTGCTTGTTTTTCTTTATATACATTAATTAATAGCAATCCCACCGGGTTTCCAATATTTTTTGTTGAAAAAAAATAATTATTTTTCAAATTCATAAAAAACAATAACAAATTATCTCCCCCCCACCTCCCCCAAATCAAATTTTGTAGAACAACATGCAAAACCAATAATGTCTTTTTTTTAAGTACGACGTTGAGTGCCTTTTCTTTCTTTTTATTTTTTTTTGACATACAGTAACGTTAATAAACAAAAAAAAAAGCAATTTTTAACACAATGTTGATTTCGCATTCTGGCCTCATTTCATTTGATTTGTTTTGGTACCATACAAAAACAACACACTATATTGGTGTAGGTTAAGTGTTGAAAGCCATTTCGGACAGAATGCACAAGAACAGATCTTCGTTTTTGTGCAGATGTCACTACATAAACTCTTCCAGGTAATTTGGAAGCAATTTTCTGGAAGTTCCGCATTCTTTGTTTCGCCACTTCAAGAAGCCCCAAAGATGCTCCACATTTGGGTATGAGCGCCTGTTGTAGGATCTACAAAGTTGTAGTGGTGATTGACAGGAAGATGTTTAAAACCAGCAGCTTCATGGTTCCTACTTTTGTATCCCCTCCAACAGTCGGAGATGGTTTTTCCGGACTTAATGTTGTCTTTGATGGCCACCAGAAGGGTAGACGCAGAGCGGGAAGCAAAGGGAGACATGAAGCATTCTCCACTCTTCCTACACATCCCACCAAATATCCACTGTTGTGGAAGTATCCTTCCCTGATGATTTTTTCTGCGGGTGAGCATCGTTTCGTCCACCTCAACAATTAATTCCGGCCCGCCTATTTAACGGCAAGGTCGGGATGAGACTTTCACAACATAACTCTCGTAGTCCAGTGGTCCATTCCACAATGGCACTTTTGCTAATACCCATCTCTGAATGTATGGCTTTCTGTGTTAGTTGATCACGACTCCAGTAATAGACGAGATGAAGTGCTTTGCAAAAATTTATCCTGGAGCCTTCCAACCAAGTTCTCTTTCGAATAGATTATTGTACATGACATGCTGAACATCGAAATTGCCATATATTTTTTGAATTATACAATTTCATTCTTTCCCCACACTCGCAGCGCTTACTTGGTAAAACTTTCATTTTGGAAAAATGATACAGCGTCAGAATCTGTGGTTGGCAAGTCGGACAATTTATAAATAGGAATGTTTCATTCAGCCACTTCCACTTGTCTCATATATTGACTCGCAGAAAACGTGATTTTACACATTATGTTTTGGAAATCATGTTAGGACCTACTCTTTGCCACTGTTTTAAACATTTAAATTTGTGGAGGGAAGAATTTTGACTGTCTTTAAATTATTAATAATTTACACTACATCATTTACATACAAATGAAAAAAAAAGTATTCTATATTTAAAAAATTAGGTACACTTGAAATATAAACACCGTAACAGCAGACGATAGACAATATTCAATTGTGCAAAATACCTTAGACTATCACCAAATGCACTACCGTAGCATGCCATACAGCGGCATAAATAGGCAATACAACGAAAGTGTTGTATTACCTGTATAATACGGCATAATACAAGTGTTGTATTACTCGTAATTAACAGCCGTGAAAATGGCATTTTTATGTGTTTCTACACATAATTAGCACAGTGAAGCGGCCATGCCCGCCTATCACATTACAACCACATTTTTAAATTTAAAATAGATTTTTTTTTTTTTACTTTCAACAAATGATTTAAGATATCATTTCTATATATATATCACTATCACAGGTCACTCAATTATAAAGTCTTTAAATTTAAAATATAGATTTAAAATGTTTTTTCTTTAATAAATGATATAAAATATCATTCTTTATATATCTATCACTCTTAAAATGTTCTTTTTAATGAATTATTAGAAACAACTCACTAGCTATGCCTCACATATATATGTTTGTACTTCTTTACATATAGCTGAAATGCCCATGCATAACATTCATCAACCAACTGATGGGTTCTCTTGATAGAAGCAGTCCAGGATTATCATCAGGAAAGGTATAATCAGGTAACTATTACTATTCAATTGGTTTCACTTAAAACTTTAGGCAAGCCAGCCATCTTCAAGAGCACATTTCTGCAGGTAACACAGAAAGTTGATCATGCTTTCACATGAATCAAAACTCCTCCATAATGAACTATAGAACAGCTGCTGGACTTTGCTCTTTTCCTTCTGTTAGATCTTCATGGGAGCAGTCTAACTCCAAATACCAGCTACTCCTCTAAGCTCTAGGAAAAACCAACATCTAATCTTTTATATCCATCTTTTTTATAGTGGGATGGAGTGACAAAAATACATTAATTAAAAACTTTTTATCTTTTAATCTTTTCAAATCACTTTTAATTTAAAGCTACTTTTGGAATTTTATCAAAGTATAATCTACAAAGATTTTATTCAAAAGATTTCTAGAATAGATAATGGATTTTTACAATTATCAGGAAAAGAGCTCGTTTCTAATTTCAAAATCAGAATTCAATAAAACTTATTTAGACCTTTTTAATTTATAATAAAATTTTATTTTAAATCCAAAATTATTTAACCCTTTACTGTGATTTTATTTTAAGGAAATGAAGAAAATATCTACAAAATTTGTCTGTCATTCTACTTTTCCTTTCAACTTTATATATATTTGAGTGCACACACTATATTGTTGTGTGCCATGTCACAACTGTTACACTATTTGTATCCAAATATTACAAATGTTAATCAATAGATGATTTGGTGGATAGAGATCTTTGTTCTTTAGTAATCAGTATAGGTCTGGTTATTATTTTGTCTAATAAGATTTTATTTGAGGTTGAAATTAGTTGTATCAGTGCTTTCTTTTATTAATAAGTAGAGGTTGAAATTTTAAGTAAATGCTTTTCATTATGACCTAATAAATAAGAGAAATTAATAATCGCCATCTTTAGTTGTAGAGTAATATTCTGAGCATTCTATGAAAATTTTTTAAAGATCTTGAGAGAAGTGTGTTCTATGTGAATGGAGAAGTGTTAATGATACAAATGTGGATGTGTGATTTATTTCCTTTTCTAAATCATCAATCACAAATCAAATAATATTGGAATTATGTAGTTGTTACTATATATAAACCATGTAATTAATGTCTATCCAGTTCATGCATACAATAGCAAAACTGAAAGATTGAATAAATTTCTAATCAATCTATCTATTAATAAAAATCATTATAATAGCTGTAAATAGTTAAATTCTAAAATAAAAAAAATAGATATCCTTTATAAAAGTAGTCTAGTTTATCTATTATTTAAACATTTTTTATAATTTCATTAATAATTCTAAATTTCTATCTTTTAAAAATATTAAAATGATTTTTATCACTTTCTGCGGTATAGATTTAATTGCATGCATGTCTTTTCATCTATTATATATGACATTTCAATTATGGCTATTTAATTTTTCTACTCTTTATTACTGTAGTTTTTTGTAGAATATTTTCACACATTTCATGTCATCCTTCTTTAATAACTGCTTTTTTTTCTTTTTATTAATAGAATTTCAAGATGTCATTTTATATCTTTATGATATTTCGTCTTCTATCACTTTCCTTGCTATTTTGCAATACTTTTTTTTTTTTAATTACTAACTTTTATTTTATTTTACAGAATTACTCATATTCTAAATGAATTATTTTACATTATATTTTTATAACAGCTTTTTCTAAAGTATTGCTATTTATTTAATATTAACAAATAATACTAAAAATAATTGACACTTTAGACCAGTAGTCTTCAACCTTTTCACACCTGCGGACTGGTAAAAATAAGGATAAGGTTTCGCGGCCCGGCAAAAATAAAAATAAGGTTTCACGGACCGGTAGAAGTCTATAAATAAATTTTCTTAAAGATGTAAACTGCTTAGCTTTAAATGAGCATAATTGTTATAACTGATCAAAACAAGATTAAATATACTAGGTGAAATTATATATATGAAGTTTGTATAATAAAAAACTTTTTTTTTAATTTTGAATTTTTTTAGAAAAGTAATAAAAAATTTAATTCTACTCCCCCCCCCCCCATAAACATCTGTGATAACTAAAAAAACAAATTAATTTATGTAAGATTGATTAGATTTTGTTTTTGTTCTGTTTCTTTTTTTTTAATTGGGTAAAAATGAGATGAAAAAAATAAATAAAAATTATTTATATTAATTAAAAGTTTAAACTCATTATTTTGTTATTACAAACTTTCCTGCAGCCCGGCAGAAAACTTCTGAGGCCCGGCACCGGTCCGCGGACCAAGGGTTGAAGATCACTGCTTTAGACTATCCAATAAACAAAATATATATAAGTACCATTTTATCATAATAAAAATAAACATCAAAAATAATTTCTTTGTATATATTACAAAAATTTAAATAATTTAATTCAAATCTTATTTTTTGTATTAATTTTATATTTATATCATATTTGTCTAAACACTCAATTTTATTTGTATTGCTTTTTGAAAATTAATTAATTTTAAATGTTTATATGTTATCTTCTAATTGATCTCAATTCAAGTCTAAATTTCTTCAGAATCATTTATTTTGAGAGTAAGTTAAATTTATTTGCTTATTTCTTTTGTAATAGCTTTGCAATAACACGTTATACATTTCATTAATTTATGAGTTCCTGTGTAAGATCTGTTAAGTATATTACTATCTTGAAATATAAATTTCAGTTAGAATGTAATCCAGCTTTGCTGTGCCTTTATTTGGTTGTTAATCATCTAATTTTTCTGTGGTCACATATTTTAGAAATCTATAACCATTCTTATTTGTGTTTCTATATTCACATTTGTTCGTTATGCTTTTATCTATCAAATGTTCTTTCATGTCCATTTCTAAAATTGTTGAGTTCAAAATCATTCTATATAAAAATCACTTTGTTGTACTTTTTTTTATATTAGATTTATTATCAAAATATCACATGGCTTTTTCTATTTACATTTAACGTTTTCTTAGGAGCAATTTTCTTCATTTGACTGCAGAGTCATTTATCATAACCTTAAGTAGTCAGTAGTCCTTAATTAGTACTTTTAAAATAATCTTTATTGAAGTTTGTAGTTGCATTTAGATATATATAGTACCTATTGCATATATATTATACTTTAGTTTGTATTAAGCAAATTAATAGTGCATATCTATATAAATATACATATATATTTGTTATTTATATCAAATTAAAAGAGAATTATATACAGGTAGTGAATTAATCAGAATATGAGCTATATTGTTAAATTTAATCTGATTTTGTGGTTAATGTTTGATTGGGTGGCTAATTTATTATATATGAATTTTAAAATGTGGAAACTATACAGTTAATGAAAGATATCAGATATTAAAGCAAAGATTCTATCCTAATTTTAATGACCAGTGGTTATAAGTAATACAGGTAAAATTATTAAGCTTCATGTAGCTGCATATATATCTGGAGATGTGAGGGTTTGATCTTAATTTTAGTTTTATTTATTTTATTGTAAAAGTGTAATCACAGTTTTTTTTGAGTTTGGATTGAAGCAGAAATGACATCTAAAGAACCAAAGAGTGAATAGAAAAAAATAGTTGTTCTAATGCTTGAAAGGAGTCCTATCTATATGCTGTTGATGAACATTATGAGTGAGATTGATTTGGACTTAGTGAAAGCTGTTATGAGAATTTGATAATTTGAAATGATGGCACTCAAAGAGAAAATGTTAAGATAGTTTCTTCCTCTTTGTGGTAAAGTGGATAAATTGAATGTTTCGGCAGAAAATATTTTTTTAGCTAAGAAATTATAAGTTGGTAATGCTACCAAATTTATTTTGATATGGAAACCAAGATATTTGGCTCTTAGTGTCAGAAATTAAGCTTTTGGATATGTTTATTAGTTTCAGTGAAGAAGAGGTTGTGGTGTTAATAACTGCTCAGTTTTGTTAGCAAGATTATAATCTCAGTAATTTATTTTAGTTGATAGAGTATATTGCTTGAGGATGGATGACAAGACTATTGAGAAAGTTTTGAAAAAGGTATTTTTAACTGGATGTATCTATTGGGGGGTGCAAATAAATTTTTGAGATTCAAGAAAAAAAATTAGAAATTTGATTATTACGTTTTCTATTCTTTGAAGGTGGATTACAGAGATAGAATGGAGTAAAAGTTTATTGTTTGTGGAGTGTTTTTGCATGGTTCTGATATTCATTACCACAATTTTCCTTCCCATATCAGTTTGGTGCATAAGGAGTTTCTGAAAGAGGTGATATAATTGATGGTTGGTGTGTAATATGCTGTTTTGGGGAATATTAGAATATTAATGAGGGTGATTTTGATATGTAATAAGTAAGCTTTAGATATGGAATTGATTATGCTTTTGGTGTATTGAAATAGCAAGTATTGAATTGAGGTTTTTGGGCATTTGTAAATGGGAAAACCTAGAAAGTTATGTGCAGGTGCTGTTAAGGTAGTGGGTGTAGTCTTGAGGTTGAAATGGAATTTGTATTGTTTTGTAGTCTTGAAGAATTGTTGATAGTGTAGGAAGAAATTTTTTTAAAAGAAGGAAGACGACGAGGTCATCTGTATGGGAAATATGTTTAATGTTTTTATTAATGAATGGAATATAGATGTCGGGTATTTTGTTTTCAATTTAAGTTATAGATAGTAAAGTGTTAAGGTAGATTATTTGGAGATTAGAATTTGAGGGTTGAAGTTAGTTAGGATTTTTCCATGTGAATTTCGATATTTATAAGAAGATTGGTGAGAATATATACTATAGGTGCAAGGATATTGTGTATTGTTAGAAATGGATCAAATTTTTAATTAGAACTGTCAAAGGGAGATGCACTATCTAATTGAACAGCTTTCTCAAGTCTCATTTGATCTAATTATTTTAAAAATGGTAATAGCTATTGATGGATGATTTTTTTTTTTTTTTTGAGAATTGGAAAGCTGCAATAAATAGCAGAATGATTGTTTGATGGTGGATTTTATGGGGGATGGAAGAACATTTTTTTGAGAAAAAAAATTAAGGAGACAGATATAGTTTAATTTCATAGACTTGCTTGCTTAGAGAGATATTTGAGTAGATTTAATATTATGGGGATGGTAAAATAGCTGAGGTGAGTATGAATTTGGGGATTGCATGAGAACTGGGATGTATGCTATCTGGAAAAGACTAAGTTTGAATATCATTTTTTATAATATGGTAATTAGTATTTTCACCTTTATAATATGATTAGAATTACTGAATCCAAAAAGAATGGGTATCAATATCACAGAAAGGGAAAGATTAAAATTTGGTCTAGAAATGATAGAATAGTAGAGAAAGCATCTTTTGGCCTGTGACTGATTAATTATTTTTACAATTGATGAACAGGGATTTTTTTCACCTTTGTATGTGAGAGTCTAACATGTGTATTTTATGGACCTGTAATGAAATTGATCTAAAACCACATGTCATTTTTAATTGAGAGATATTCAGCAAGTAGTAACTGGGTTTTTTTTATATTGTTTAATTTGTATAGTAGAAGAAATACATGATGAATCACGTGAAGTAACCTTTAGTTTTTGGTGTAGCAAGTCAAACTCTTTGATCAAAGCTGTAGGTGATTTCTTTTTCTTTGCATAATGCCTAATAAGTGAGTTAATAATATTGAATGAAGTTAAACCAAGCCTCAGTGAGGTGTAATGAAAGAATATTAACTTTTTTGAAGAGGATATGTATTTCATAAATAACAGTATATGATATAGAAGTAGATTGATTTTCAAAGCTAATATTTAGTTCAATATTATGAGCTCAATGGTCAGAGAAGCTATTAGGTTGAAGAGCAGGATTAGTAATAAAATGTAGATCCAATAAGTAAATGAATAGAATGTTTTTTGGATTTAAATGAAATGGCATTGTTAGAGGGAAAACTTTAGCACTCAATTTTTTGTTGATGAAATGAAGATATTTAGAAATAAATTCAGAATATGGTATGTTGAAATCTCCTCTAAGTATGATAGGGTAGGTGGTTGAAAATAAGATATATTTATCTGAAGATTATTTTGTGAATAATTAAGGGTTTCTTGTAAAGTTATAGGTTGATGATGTTTCTAGTCAGGGCAGGGTGATGGAAGAAAGAGATGATCATGTTTTGGTCAAGATATAAGATTTTAAAGGATAGGAAGAGTGTTTTGTGGTGGCTTATAATTCTTATCCCTGCAGCAGATATGTTAGAGAGGAGAGTTATAGGTAACTAATGTGAGGAGAGTTTTAACTTTATTAGTAAATGTGTGGAAGTAATTGATGCCCCTTATGTTACTTCCTATGATGTTGAGAAGCATTTTAAATCTTAGTAACAGCACAAAGAAAGATTGAGCCATAAATATAAAAGGTTTGCTAAAGTATTAATTTTTGTTATTTTGAGATGTTTGTATAGTGACTAAAATGGACTGTATTTGATGTATTATTGTAACTTATCAGACTTACTCTAATAAAGAAATTGTTTAAACCTGCTTTATTAATGTCTATTTTTATAAGTCTAATTCTAGTAGTGGTGAAGAGGTGCAAGTTGAGCCATTCTTTTTAAATTTCATTGTTTGGATTGAAATATTGTCCTTGAAAATTGTTTATTGAATTTGAGTTTGTAAATTAAAATCAGTTTCAGTTGTTGTTGTTTTGAGAATTATGGCCATTTTTGGAGGTTTCAACTCCCATGACCACATTTAATAGGGTAGTTGTTTTGTTGACATCCATGATACAGCAGAATTGTTGAATTACATGTAAACACAGCTGCAAAATGTCTGCCATGTAAATGGCATTTTTATGTGTTTTAGCACATAAATCACACCATCCCGCGGCATGGATGTCAACAAAACAACTACCTTTTTTTTTTTTTATTTAAAAATAAAAACTTTACATTCTTTACTTTTATACATGTAGATATGTTACAGAGATTTTTTTAAATTGGGCAAATAGATTATTTTAAATTTAGATCTAATAATTTTTGATCATACAAAGTTCATTATTATGAAATAATTTTTTTTTCTTTTCAAAATAATAACAATTACAATAACTAAAACTGCAGAAAGGAGTTTGCTATTTACTGAAAGGAGACAACTTGATTCCTTTGGAGGCCTTAAAAAAACCGAGCAGGGCAAATTCCTAATGTCTACTCAATACATTCTTGTCGTTGCAGTTGCTATTACTATGTGAATATACTTATAGTATACGAACATGGATGGGCTGGTCACAAACACCCATTAGCCAGCATGGTGAGTTTATGGCTTTTTACCTCTGAGTTTAAGATCAAGAAACACCATGAACTTTCTTCTCAGTTGCCTGATAAGGCAGAATGAATTTTTGTGTAAATGATAAATATTTTTCCAATAGATATATATAATTATGACAGACAAAAATAAATCAGTCCTTATTCCCAGGAGGCTGTAAAGTCACCAACCAAGGCAGTGGTTGGTGGCTGAAGGCAGAGGATGCTAAAAATCCCCTGATTGTGGACTAGGCTGCCATTTGATGATGACTTTATTTAGGTACTTATAACTGCAGATCATTTTCAAGTGAAGGAAGACTGCAAGAATTAGAAGAACTGTCATATTAAATGGGACATTATTGAACTTTGTGAAGTTAGAAGAAAAACTAAAGAGACAATTGATTTAAAAAGTAGACATGTACTCTATTATAAAGACACAAATATTGGAAATACAAGTGGAGTAGGATTCATTATAAATAAAACGTGGAAGAACAACATTGTGGAGATTGATGGTGTATCGGTCAGAGTGGCAAGATTAGTTATACAACAGCAAATACGAAAATGCAGATAATTCAGGTTTATGCCCCAACTAGTTCTCATAGTGATGAAGTAGAAGATTTTTATATGGATGTACAAAAGACTTGATCAGAGTAAACAAGATTTTAAAATTGTTATGGGAGACTTTAATGCTAGAATTGGTAAACAAATGAAAGTGTTATAGGTAATTTTGGTTAGGGTAATAGAAATGAGAGGACATAGATATGTGGACTTTGCAGAAAAAGAAAAATTATATTATGAATTCTTTTTTGAGAAAAATGCTAAAAGGAACCGGATATGGAAGCATCCAAATGAAGGTACAGCAGAATTGGATTATATTTTGACTAACAGAAAATACATATTTCAAGATTGTACTGTTCTTAATAAATTTAACACAGGAAGTGACCATCGATTAGTAAGATATGTTAATGCAAAACTAGAGAGACAAAAATTATTAAGAAAAACAATATTTACAGTTGATATTCCTAATCTTTAGAAACATTCTAATGAATTTAAATTAGAACTTACAAATCGGTTTCAAGTATTAGTAGATTTTGAACATGACTCAGATTTGAATGAAATTAATATGAAAATAACTGATACACTTTTAAAAACTGCAATAAAGATAGCTGGTAGAAAAAAACAGCAGTTGACCAATAAAATTTCTACGGAGACTAGAGAATTTATGAAGAAAAGAAGGAATATGAAGATATACAAAAATGATGCATTAAAAAGGATTGAATATCTCGAATTTTGTAAAATGATGAGGAAAAGAGTTGAAAATGATAAAAGAAAGTATAACTTGAACTAGCAAGGAAAGCTGTAGAAGAGAATAAGTCTCAAGAATGTATAACAATATTTTGGTATTGGTAGGAAATTTTTTATCTGCAATAAAGAAAAAAGATGGAATTACTGTATTACTAAAGAGAGAGATGACATCATGAAATGGATAGAAGATTTTTATCAAGAAATATATCTTCCGAATTGCCCAGTATTTTAAATGAATAAGTGAGACATACAATTAAATATATGAAGAAAGGAAAGGCTATAGGTAAGGATGGAATTATAATTGATATATTAAAAGAAGCAGGTGAAGAAATAGAAATTTTTTTTAGAAAAGTTATATACCAAATGTCTAAATGAAAAAGATGTACCAGATGATCGGAGAAATGCAGTATTAATATTTAAAAATTAAGATAAAGAAGATATTAGAAATTACAGATCTATCACTCTTTTATCAGTTTTATACAAAATTTTTACAAAGATAATTACAATTCGTCTACAGAGAACATTGGATTTCCACCAACCAAGAGAACAAGCAGGATTTAAAACTGGTTTTAGTACAGTAGATATATCTAGGTATTGAGAGAAGTTATAGAAAGGACAAATGAATGAGTTGCCATTATCCTTTGGATTTGTAGATTATGAAAGGCATTTAATTCTATAAACATTTCTTCTGTGATTAAAGCATTGGATCATCAAGATATAAATCCAGGATATTGTCATATTTTAAAAAATATTTATAAAAATGCAACAGCAACAATTAAATTACATAATGATACTGGGAAAGTCAACATTGAGAAGGGTGTAAGACAGGGTTACTCAATATCTCCAAAACTTTTTACAACAGTGCTGCAAAAAATATTTTGTGGATTAAAATGAGAAACTAAAGGAGTGAAAGTAAATGGAGATTACTTAAGTCATTTAGATTTTGCAGATGATGTAGTTGTTTTTGCAAATAATGCTTTAGAGCTGCAGGAAATGTTGCAGGAGTTATCAAATGAAAGTAGGACTAAAGATAAATGTTAAAAAGACTAAAGTAATGTTTAATGGATATTCTCAAAATATGAAAATAAAGATTCATTATGATGAGTTAGAAACAGTTACAAATATCTTGGTCAGATTATTAATACAGAAGGAAACATAATGGATAAAATTAATCATAGAATTAAACTTAGTTGGAGTGCTTTTGGTAGAAATAAGTTGATACTAAAAGGCAATGAGTCTATGTATTTGAAAAGGAAGGTTTTTAATAAATTTGTTTTATCAGTTCTTACTTATAGACCTGAGGCTTCAGATCCCTCAAAGAAGTATGGAGAGATGCATGTTGGGAGTAACAAGAAGAGATCGAAAATGCAATATATGATTAAGAGAACAAACAGGTGTTACTGATCTCATTGAAAAAATTAAAAAGACTGAAGTGGAGTTGGGCTGGACATAATGCTAGAAGAGATGATAATAGATGGACAAGTGAAATCTTAAATTGGATTCCAAAAGATTTAAAAGATCCAAAAAGAGACCACATGTGAGATGGATGGATTGAAATCAGAAAGTGTGCAGGGGTGATATGGAGAAAAGAAGCTAAAGATCGGAGATGGATTAAACTTGGAGACCTTCATCCTGCAGTGGATTGATAATGATGACAATAACTAAATTACAAAACAATGAACATTACTTTTGCATCAAGCAAAGTACTGTTAGTAAAAATTTTAATCCATAAAAGTAAGTAAATTCAGTGTACAATTTTTAAGCTAATGTACACATTTTAAAATTTAATATGCTATAAATGTATTGGCTCTTCTATGTTAATAAAACATGATTTTGATTATTATATTGAATGAAACATTTTTTGGAGAGCTTTGTAATCATTAACAATTGAACTCTTTACTTTGGATATATCATTAATAAGCCAATTGTCTTGCACAGATGCTGGATAAAAACTAAATAAATTACTGTACATTCATTAATTTTATTTTACGTTCATAATCAAAATATTATATGCAGCACTAATATTATGTACTGTATTATGAATAAACTCCGCACTGTACAGTTTCAGTATGAAAATTGCTATTTTGCTTTTGGATGACATAGCATTAATAATTATCATAAATCTTCAATCTTACAAAATGGCAGCCAATTTTTTTTTTTTACAATCATTATAGTGAATAATTGATAGTAGATCAAAATAGTAGTACAAATTGATGATGGTCGCTATTGTGAATCTTCGTATAAAGCAGTGCCGCAGAAGTTTTCTGCTGGTCCGTGCTAGACTGGCAAGAAAGTTAGTAATAACAAAATAATAAGATTTTAAACTTAATTAATATAAACAGTTTTTATTTATTTTTTCGTCGCATTTTTACCCTGTTAAAAAATAAGAAACAGAACCAAAATGAAATCTAATCAATCATACATAAATTAATTTGTTTTCCTATTTATCACAGATGTTTATGGAGAGATAGAATTAAATTTATTATTTTTCTAAAAAAATTCAAAATTAACAAAAAAAGGTTTTTTATTATACAAACTCCAGTTGTCTTTTAATAGACAATCACAGTCGCTTATCAGCATTGTTTATGTGTTAAAACAAGATCAAAACTTTTGACTTTTTCAAGTTTCGTTTTCCTTTTTTTTTTTTTTGTTTAAAAATACGCCCACTTTTTTTTTGGACTATAAGGCGATATTTTTTGGTTTTATTTGTATACTGCTAATATACTAAAACTTTTATTTTTAAAACCAATTTCGGTAAACCTTTTTTTAAAAATAAAAACAAACAAAAAATAACTGCGTTTTTTTTTTTTTGACTTTATTTCTATTACGCGATATCTATTTTACTATTTTTTAAAAAAAAACTTTTTCTATTAATTACATTTTTTGATCCTTTCAACACTCCAGCACAAAAAAAAAAAAAATTACAATAACATCAAAACTTCAGACTTTTACACGTTTCGTTTTATTTTTTTCAGATTTAAAATACGGCAAATTTTTTTTTACTGTACGGTGATTAATTACGCGATTTCTATTTTGCCCTTACTACAATCAAAAGACAACCTCCATATATATATATAACCATCTTGTATATTTAACATTAAATACAGATAATACATTTATCATAATCATTGCCATGTGATTACACTAGCTATGATATTTCCCAACATTCAGGTGAATAACATTTTATTCTTGAATGTTTTAACAATGAAATAATAAACATAGAAATGCAAGCACATTAATGAGAACGACTGTTATTGTACTGTTTTATGGGTTCAGCATGTGAAGGTAAGCAATACTATTACAATACACAATAACTAGTGTGCTGTTTTATCAGTTATAACAATTATGCTTATCTAAGGCTAAGCAGGTTACATCTTTAAGAAAATTTATCTGTAAACTTCTGCTGGTCGTGAAATCTTATCCTTATTTTTGCCGGGCCGCAGGTGTGAAAAGGTCGAAGACCACTGGTATAAAGGATGTGGGCTAAGAGAGTGTATATGACAATTGGCCTGGCATGATTCAATATAGTAACTAAATGTGCAGCTTCTTAAACGAAATTAAGAATATCTCAGCAATTATGCCCAGATAAACCTGTTAGCCACTTTATTTTCCATTCCCCACTCTAAGTCCTCCCATATTCTGCCCCATCCCATTTCCACAACATAATCTTTGTCAACTCTATGGCCTTTATATCTAAATCCCCCTTATCTTTTCGCAAACCCAACATAAAAACAAATAACTCTGTATAATCACTTTGTTCATACCTATTATCCCATAACTTCATTTTCTGTACCCTTTCTGCTTTCAAGCATTTACATTCAATCAACAGATGCCTAATATTTTCTATAACTTTTTTACACAATTTGCACACTAAATCACCCATAGTTTTCCATTTACATGTATATTCTCGTTGCTAAAGATCCCGTTCGAGCCTTAAACAATAAACTACTTTCCTTACTATTATAATAAATTAACTCGCATCCAATATTCCGTTTACTTCTATATATATTTAAACTCTTCTTACCCTCCATACTAGTTTTCCATCTCTCCAACTCCCTATTTTTTATTAATACTTCTATTCTTTTATCCCATTTCTTACCATTATAACCCTCAACAATCCTCCTAACACAATCATCCCACCTTTTATATAAATATACTGATATAAATTCTTTATCGAAATCTTTTGCATACTGCATTAACTTTCTCACCCATCTTGTTACCTGCCCTTTACTCATAACCCAATTAAACACTATTTTGGCTATTCTTTTACTATTCATAAACTGCAACCTACCAAAGATTTTCATTTTACTTTTTGTATCTCTCATATAAAAACTTGACCATCCCATTTCAACTTGAATTGCCTCCTTTGCTGTCCACATCTCTGCATATCTTCATACTTCCCTTTGTACTTTCTCTAAATAAACTAAAATCCTTTTACTAACATATAATGCATCACCACCATATGTTAACCATGCTACTGCAACTCCCTTCCATACAATTCTAGCTACATCACATTTATTATATGAAAATACTGTTAGTTTCTTTACCAAACCCTTTCTTTTCTTTGCTTCATTTACCAATTTTTTCTCCCATTCATCCAAGCAATTTTCCTGATTCCATAAGATGATTCACAAATACCTATATCTATCCACCACACTTAACTTTATATCCCCCAATAAAAATTCTACATCTTCTCTTTCCCCAGTATTAACCATCATTATATTTGATTTTTCTTCACTAAATTTAATCCCCATCTCTTTACCCACCCTTGCACATGTTCTCAACATAATTTCCATATCTTCTCTTCTTTCTGCACACAAAAAGATATCCACAAAAAAAGACCCGACAAAGTATTGTGCCAATGCCAAATTGGCACATGTATATAAAATAATTTTGTATAAAAATTATTATCAAAATCTTTCGGAAAAAAGAATTTGAAAGTTACAATTAATTACTTTAAAGAGGGGAGAGGGAGTTTTCCTATAAAAAAAAAAACACAAACTAAGAGTTTCATAAAAGTTAAAGAGTATTATTATTATAAATTAAAAGTTTAAAAAAAATATAAAAATCTCTTTTCATTCCAGTTTATTATAATAGATTATATTAGTGCGTGCAAATGTAAACAAAAGTATGCATGTTAAAATAATATAAAAAAGAAAAATATATATAAATGAAAGTTAAAAAAGAAATTATATTTGGAAAACACGATGGCTATTAAGTTAAATAAAGACAACATGTTTATGAAAATAAATATTGAAATGAAATGTATTTAAAAACACAGTGGTGAGCTACTAATTAAGGATATAAAAACAACACGTTTTGGGATAGCTAATTAATCAATCGTCAAAAACACGTTGTCATAGGATTAATCTAAAGGAATTTCGACAACACCTACTGCACATTTGCCGGAGGATATTAAAACAAAAACACTTTGCAGGTATAAATAGACTTTTTTTTTATTATCGGACAATCAGTTTGAGTTTGCAGTTTCATTCTAGTTTTGCAGTGTCAGTTTACAGAAATGCAGTGCTGAAAAGCTTTTGGAAATATACGCTTGTGCTCCAGCCTTTTTAGTCCAACAAGATCATCAAAACCTGCCTGAGAAATAATGTCTGCATAACAACACAGAAATCCTCCGTCAAGCGTTCAACTGTCTCCAAAATAAAACAAATGGATTTGCATAAAAATCTCTTCAAGAAACGTCCAAATCTAACCGGTTAGATATAATCTATCAGAAGCAGCAGAAGTAGCCAACGACAAGAAAAAAAAATCCTAGGTATATGTTTTATTATTATCATTTACACGTAGTAGTCACCACTGTAATCCGTAAATATTCAAGATTCAAATTATATGAACTCTATTATACATAAATGCTATAAACGCTTTATTATTATGTTTGCGAATGTGAGATAATTTAAAATATCAAAGATTATTTTTGCTTTTTTCATAAAATATACTATCATGTGTTAATTTAAAAACGTGCGAGTGTTAAAATTGGATTTATAAAATGTTTATAATGCGTTTATGTTAGTTAGTAAATTATCTTTAAACTTAAGTAATGTTGATTAAAATAAATTGTCTTTAAATTTAAACTTTATCTGTCGGTCAATTCTTTTTATCAATCTCTTCATACCAATATTTTATTACTGATTAAAATTAGACTGGGCTAGTTAAGGGAATTGTTTCGAGCGCTGGATTATGAGCCTACTGCCCGAATATGTTAGTCTTCAGACTAGCTGGCGCCCCGGGGTTTACCCCGAAACAAATAAAGTATTTGGATAGTAGGGGTTTGAATCTAGCAGCCGAGATGGGCCATTGTTGATAGTTAAAGCTATCAATAAGATCTCCCATTTTGCTCGAACGTGCCGGTTCGTTCACGTAACCTTTATAAGATTATAAATGTGTTATGAAGGAGTTTGAAACCGGCCAAAACTTATATATACATATAAGTAGGTGGTTTCAGCGGTTCGACCCGGTACATAAATGGCTTTACCCAACGTTTGGAGCTGAACCTAAGAAATAACAGTAAATAAAT